>OY796657.1:13782762-14982762 GCA_963680705.1 Rhagium mordax
GGCCACACTGTATTCATTTATTCTTTTTACCGAAAATAAAGGCAAATATTTTTTAATTTTGATTATTACTTATTTTTTTAACAGTGTTTATTTTTGTATTTTTAATAAATATAGTATGAGTATTTATTTAGTATTTAATATTTAACAAATAACCACTAAAAAAGCCTATTTTTAGTTTTAAATCTCCAGAAAAAGATCGTAATATGTTTCTTGTTGATTCGTAGATAATGATAACAGCGTAGATATAAGAACAAGTACGGACAAAGTTCAAAAATCCTTTGTTCTGAAATATTTACGATACATGCGCGCGCAGCCGCGCCATCTTGTTTGGTTGGTCGTTCGGCCACTCGTCAATAAAGGTCGCCCGAAAAAAGTTAAATTATCTATAATATTGAAACTTAATAAATCCACTGTGTGAGAGACTTACTTTTTAAATGTTATAATGGATCCCAGCGAAAACTACAAAAATTAAAATTGAAAATAAATCTGCAAAAACTAAAAATTTTATGTTATGTTAGTCATATGATGCGCATGATCATATTGATTGTTAGAAATTCTATATTACAGTAGAAACATTACCGACAAATTTGCGCATTCGCACTCACTTTGAAATATGCAAATAAGCACCGTGTCCGTACTTGTTCTTATACAGGGTGTATCAGAAGGAAGTGCATACAAAGATATTCCCCAACATCAAAATAAATCGATTAGACCAAAATTACCTCTGTATCAAAATGCTTCCTAAGGAAATTGCAGGCCCCTAAAAGTGGCCTCTGAAGATAGTTTTTATTTATTATCTCTGAAACTGTTTAAGTTAAAGTGTTGAAGTTTAGCACAGCCACTAAACTTTTACCAAGGGTGGGTTAAGCTGTAGGCTGTAGGGGTGGGGTAAAAATGGGAAAATCACTAGGCATATACTAAACTTTTGAAAACAATTTTACTCGAAAACGGTGCCTTCGATCGAAGTTACACAAGAGGGCATTTGGTTTGTGAAAAATTCTAATAACCATAATTTGATGTCAAAATTTAAGAAAATTACAAATAAAAAGACGAGACGATATTGACCTTAAAAAAAAATAATAAAAAATTTCAGTTTATACAACCAAAAAAGAACAGACAGCAGGCCAGTTAAGATAAAAAAACTACTTATATGTCAATATTTAACCAATCACATCACAAATTGTGATGGGAAATAAAATATAATTTAAAAAACAACAATTTTTGCAATAAAAAAATATAGCAATATAGACTAACCATCTTAAGCACGTGACATTTATTTTGAATCTTCGTTTGTTAATTTTCCTTTTGAAGAGCGCCATATTCTTGATGAATTAATATTCTTTCTATATCTATTTTCAGTGCCGCAATCTCCACTGGAGAGTCCCAATCCACATATCATAGAAGACCACCTAAGGTCCCTTAAAGTTGACGTATTCAACTACCCCACAACTTCGAGTAGAGTGGGAGACAGTGGATACATGTCCTTTCAAGGATTACCATGCACAGGTTTAATAACACCTATGAATACTTTAGAGCAGTCGAGTCAAATCGCTGAAACCGAGCTAGACGTGCAGAGCCTCTGCGCAATTGGAAATGAGAAGCATGGCAAAAATGAGAAAATTGACCATATAGTGTTCGATAAAAAAGTCGGTGATACATTTGGTGCTAGTTTAAATTTAGGGCTGAAGACAACAGCACTGGCTACAGCTGTAGATGAATCCATGATGAGTACGGTAAGCTCTGTGTGGGGTGACGACAGAGAAATCGGTACTTCCAGTACAGATAATTGGGAGGTGCCGTCCACACAGATTTTAGAACAGTTGTCGAATATGGATAGCAAGGGCTCCCACAGATCTGAAATACAATTAAGGTAAGGTGCTAGTTTCTTGTTTTATAAAAAGTCCAACTGTAAACTAACCACTTTTTAACACAAATGTATGATACTTTTATGAACTAGCTTTAGTATTATAATCCTCTGCATGTCTCATTGATCCTCTTCTAATTGGGGGCAATAGACAAAGAAAACGAGTGTTAGAGTCGTTTCTTTTTCGTCCATTTCCAAGTAACCATTAATTGAAGACTACCTGTGTATATAATTACGAAAGTGATTTTATTTGTTTAATTAGATCAGTTAATTATTTAATTTACGTCAACATTTCAATCCTTTAAAAAATCTACCTTAATAATTTTGCACTTTTTAGATACCTTTTACAATTATTTATGGAGGCAAGTTGTCTGGAATGGTCACTTTTAATTTCTGTATTATTACGGGATGCAATGGCAGTCCTGCGTACAGTAAATGCAGCCAAATCGCTCGATCAGACAATTGAGGCAGTATCTAGACTTCGACAAGGCCTTCTTATTTTGAACTACTGGACAAATACAGAATGGTAAGTTTTACCTACGTGTTTGTTATGTTTTCGTTTGCTGACAAATTAAAATTGCCTCATAAAAATATTGTTTAAAAATGCTTTATATATTTTTTATTAATAGCCTGGGGTACAAAGCCTTCATGTTGGCAATACAGAATCAAATTTCCGTCCTAACGAGAATCCTGGATACGAAAATCCAGCATCAGCAAATTATAGAGTACCAGCAGGCGGTGTCGGCATCATTAAACAAAGTTACGTCACCAAAACCTAGATCTCGTAAATCTAGCTCAAATCAAGACAGTACTAGTCTACAGGGTGCCACAAAGGAAAAGAAGGGTGCCAGTGTAAGTAGCAACCATTCAAACGATAAGCTCAATGACGTTTCTAACTCAAATAATATTAATGAAAATGCTGTAAAAGACATCATCGATAATCATCTCTTACCAGAGAGTACTGGATGCGTTGTTTCGTAAATGAATACCATTTGTATTTTGCTTTTTTTCATATTCGAATAGGTTCTTGTTGGTTCTTAGTACAAATTATGTTTATAATTTTTCTACCGAGTAGGGATTTTAATTGAATTAAAGCGAGGAAAATATTTGGAAAATTGTAATCTAATAATGGATTTGTGAAACATCCCTGTGTAAACTATAGTCAGTGGCATAACTCCAGATTTTTAGGCTGAGTCTACAGCCAAAGCTACACTTGGATTATCGAGGGAAATGAGGGACAAAAAAATTGCAGTCGAGATAGTTTTTGTTCACTATCGACTGAGACTGAAGTGAATCGATTTTTCAACCTAACTTGCAGTAATGCTGCAATTGGAGTGATCAGAAACAGGGCCGGATCAAAGGCCTTTTGGGTCTGAGGAGCAAAAAAAAAATCCGGGCCCCTTTCCTCTTCTTGACATTATTACTTGTTATTTTTTGGTGTCACTTACGTGTAAAAAATATTGCTCTTTTTGTTTTTAATAATATTTTTTGTATTCATTTTGTATTATGGGAATTATCGTTTTGTTATTTTTGTGAAGTACAGGGTCATCCAACGAAAAGGCCCACCCTTATATTTTCTTTATTTTTCGAGTTAGGAAAAAATGTTTCAAATAAAAGTTGTAGTGAATCAAATGAACTCATTTAAAACCCCTACAAAGAGTATACAGGGTGTTCCATAAAAGCGGGACAAACCTAACTTACATTTTTTTAAATGGAACACCCTATATTTTTTTTCATTTTTCAAATCTGTGTATTTTTGTGATTTCAAATATATATATATGTTGTATCTTATCTTTTACTGTTTTTTATTTATTGCAAATTTCGTGAACAATATTATTTATACCACCAGCATCTGCATGCGTATCAATCAGGTTAGCCATGGATGAAAAGTTTGCTTTTTGAATTTATTCAATTAGTCTGTAAGGCATAAGTGTCAAATTAATTGTTTTTCATCCATGGCTAACCTGATTGATACGCATGCAGATGCTGGTGGTATAAATAATTGTTCACGAAATTTGCAATAAATAAAAAACAGTAAAGATAAGATACAACATATATATATATATTTGAAATCACAAAAATACACAGATTTGAAAAATGTAAAAAAATATAGGGTGTTCCATTTAAAAAAATGTAAGTTAGGTTTGTCCCGCTTTTATGGAACACCCTGTATCTTCTTTGCAGGGGTTTTAAATGAGTTCATTTGATTCACTACAACTTTTATTTGAAACATTTTTTCCTAACTCGAAAAATAAAGAAAATATAAGGGTGGGCCTTTTCGTTGGATGACCCTGTACATTATATACTTTGTTCTGATGTGGTTTGCCTTTTTTTTACATCGTCAAAAAATAATGCAAAGCACATATATTATCAGAACAAAGTATATATTTCATAAAAACAACAAAACGATAATTCCATAATACAAAATGAATTCAAAAACTCTTAAAAACCAAAAGAGTGATCGTCGGGCCCCCTCGCAGCCATGGGCCCTGAGGCGTGCGCCTTATGCTCCTCATGTATAATCCAGCACTGATCAGAAAAAACATATTTATAGGCATTAATTATAGGCATTACGAGCATACGAAAAATTTAGGAAAATGCGCAGCCCACTTGGTAGTTAGGCCACTGATTATTTGTTGAAGTTCAATGAAAAATGGACATTTTTGAAATTTGATCAACCGTGTTTACGTCATCTTTTAAAAAATATTTTAAATTAAAACTTTAAGAAATCAAAACTCTAATTTTTAATACTAGGGAAAAACGTTAAATACTTTGTTCACTAATTAACAAATCGACCGTACCTTGCCAAAATTAGTATTTTTGTTTTTTAAGTAATTGTGATCACTATTTATCAAATGATTGTTTTTTTACAACGAAAATATGTTTTTCTTATACGAGCTTTCAAAAAAACCACATGCACATGAAAACATGGGACATAGATTGATTTCTACTAAGCTGACAAACTTGCACTATAATTTTCATGGGCAATTTAACTTTGTTGTTTTTGGAGGAGCATTGTAAAATTTTTATTAAAATAAAAATGATGGTAATATGAATGAATGTGTATAATAAACTTTCAATTATTGGTTGTGCCTCGCATTATCAAAACTTGAAATGCATAATTATCTCTCTGTCCACTGATCAAAAAATATCATTCCATGTTTTTAAAAATAATCTATTTAATCACTATTAAGAACTGATATATATGCTAAAAAAATATTTTTGCAAATTGATTTATTTATTTTCCACTGATATTATTAACTTGTATGTATTGTATTTAATCGCAATTCTATATACAAACGTTAAACTACATAAGTCGATAGTAATAAATATTCTAATAACTAAGTATCATTTATTTATTATATACATATTCATGAAGCATTAATATATATGACTTATTTTGTTTTAACGTTTCAATATAGTTTTTTGGCAATAATGATAATTTTCTCACTAGTTATTTTTCACAAATCATTTATCAATCAAAATGGGTGATAAGGTTTTAAAATTTAATGTTATAGGATTATAGAAACTCTGTTTATTAATTTTTAATAATAATAATGTTGACACTTTTTATACTATTTGTTGAAATAATAACCTCATAGACTAATTAATTTTACTAATACTCTTTAATTGTTGTATATTGTATATTTATTTATATATTATTTAATTGTATTAACGTATGTTATATAATAAATACTAAAGTTTTAAATGTTCAGTGTTTTAACTATTTATTTAAGAGAGGTTTTAAGTATCGATTGCTAAGATTTAAGATCATCACCAAGTTTATTATTATAGTAAAGCAACAATAGGTAAGGTAACTGGTAGTGCAGAAAGAAGCTTAATCCTCATCCGAGGTTTTTATTTCCTTAACGGGAAGAACTATTTTAATGGCTAAAAAAAACATTTTTTTTTTGACACAAAATATGTTTTTATATATTTTTTCACAAATACCCAATTTTGTATTGCTCAGTAAGATATGTCAAATAAATATAAGTTTTCTAATATCGTTTGCCTTCGAGTTGTGACCAAATAAAATGACATATCAATTCCAATCCATAACTTTTTCCCGTTATTTCACCCTGCAGTCTGGCCTATATGCAGGGAAAAATAATAGAACTCAACGAGGAAAACCTTTAGGTAGGGTTTTTCGTAGAATTTTAATTTCAATATAATTTGGCATATTTAATGAATGCGGAAATAACAAAGGAAAGAAATAAAAAAATCTGAAAAAAAATTTTTTAATTTTATAAATTTAACAAAAAATATTCTATTTATAACAAACAAATTTTCCGTAAGAATGCCATAAGCTACTATAGAAATACCTACCTTAGATAAACTATACTTATAAAAGCTATACACGTCTGGCCACTCAGTTGTTTTGGATACAGTTCAGTAAGTTGCACCAACTCCCCTAACAATTTCGACTCCGCTCCATAATCACGTTAGTCTGAGGCGTAGCGTCGACCGGTTCCATTCAGGGGAGATGTGTGCAACTTACTGAACTGTATTCGAAACAACTGAGTGGCCAGACGTGTATATTTATGAATGTTTATCTAGTAATGTAAAAGCAATAAGAAATGTAAACTATAAAGACATGGAACGACATTGTTGTAATTGAAGCAAGAAAATGTATAAAATGCGGTTGGACACTGCCAGAGGGCGATACTGTTCTTTCTCTGTTTCTTTACTGATACTACTGGTTTTAAATATTTAATACGTTTTTTTGAATAACTTTAAAGCAATATTGCAATATATGTTTTAAGGATACTATTAACAGAGTAAGAAGAAAAATTTAATGACGCCCTCTGGCAGTGTCCAACCGCATTTTATACATTTTCTTGCTTCGATTACAACAATGTCATTCCATGTCTTTATAGTTTACATTTATCATTGGTAAAAGTGTTTGAATGATTTAATAATTAAAAAATATGAAATATATAATATAGTGATCGTAATAGTCCATATCGTATGCAAAACTCTTTAGAAAAATTTATTTTTCTAAAAAGTTAGCGCTTCAAAAATTAAAAATGCTCCAAAAAAATTTTCAAAACTTTTTACCGTATAGATGCAAAACTATGAATTTAGCCTTATTTTTAAAGTAATAAAAAATAATATTAAAATTAGTTACTTGGAAAAGTTATTTTGAACGATAAGTTATATTTGAAGTACGTATTTGTAGTTGAAACCGCAACAACCTGTATCTAGTTTTAATTTTTTAAATTACTTTTTTAATAAGGCATTTAAAAAAATTTTAAATTAGCTGCTGTGATTTCATAATTTAGGTATAATTTTTTACTCAAAACAACCTATCCAAGTAACAAATTAAAGAAAATTCATAGTGTTGATAAAATGTTTCCAAATTTGTTTTTAGTACTTTTCTAGTTTTAGGGCAAGCACCAATTATTATCCGGAATTCATTTTTCTGAGAGATCAATAATGGAAAAGTTTTCATATTGTACTATTTATATGATCACATTAAGAGTCACATTGCATAAATTTTCATGATTCTGAAATTTAACTAAACAATTTACATTTTTGATCAAAAATAAAAAATTGCAGTTTTCTTATTGTTTAGTTTAACTTAGGTAGACCTACAATTTTTTGGACAAAACATAGATTAACAAAAAGTTATGACTGAAGTTATGGTTAAAAACGGAATTATAATACATTTTGTTTCTAAGGCGTTAAATAATCGACTCCTCCAAGATGCCCAGCATCTCTAGCTTGTTGCTTCTCCAATCTCTCTCTGTCATAACCATCAATTCCCAGTCCTAATCGTTCTATAGCTTTTTCTCCCAAAATTCCATTTAAATCTTGATACTGCCTTGAGCGCCTTGCACCAACTTCTGGATCAAAAGGCTATTTTGTAGTTTTGTGCAGAATTGGGTGGCCAGCTACGTTAAATTCCACCAAGTCTCGAACTATGTCTAGGGTGCCCATGGAGGATGAAACTAGAGTCAACAAAAGGATGACCTAAACAATCGTAAAACAAAAAATAAAATGATACTGACGTACTGATTTGAATATTATATCTGTCGTATGTTTAATTGCTACAGTTGTTGCCTATAAAATTTATATATTTTGTTTATGAGAGTGTTTTCGTTTATTTTCCGAAAAAGGGCCCCCTAAGAAATTTTGATGCACATGGCCTTCAGGGCTAGCTACGCAACATTGATTTTTTAGTCCATTTTTGCTTTTATTTACTCACCAATGTAGTTTTCAATCGGATGACAATACAATATCCACCGTTACTTTTGCAAATATCCCCACGTAGGGGGTGAGGGGTGAAAATTGAAAGCGAGAAATCAAAACAAATCTTTCCTGACATAATTAATAATTGAGGAAATTTTGCACAGTTAATGATAATAATTTTATCAAAATTTTTTTTAAAAAACTTGCTATTCTTAAAAAAAGTTGTACTAAAAAGTAAAAAATAGTTTCTTTTTTGGCAAAGAATTTCATGTACGATTGCAAGAAAAGCAAGGCGTGCACACTTTAATTGTATATGATTACGCATGATATTGCGTATGAATGGGGTGCACACGCCTTGCCTTTCTTGCAGTCATACATGGAAATTCTTTGCCAAAAAAAGAAATGATTTATTTTTACTTTTTTGTACGACTCTTTTAAGAAAAAGATTTTTTTACATTTTTTTTAACTTGTACAATTTCAAAAAGATGTAGGTAACTATAAAAATAAATGAAATTTAAAATCTGTCAAACAATATATTTTCATTTAAAAATTTATATTGCAAAATTTTAACAAATTTCAATATTTTTTTTTGGAAATCCTCATTTCGTCACGCCTTAATTAAAGACTTAAATATATCTAGATATCTATTATGGTTAACCCATTCATATTTCATCAACCACCACTTTAGGCAACTATTATTATTATCATTAATGGAAATCAACGTCCCTGTTTTCGTAGTTAAATTCATATTTTTAATTAATCGATTACGAAAAACACCAGATAATAAAATTTAATACCTATACTGAATAATTAAACTATATAGGTAGGTACCTACTACTATACATAAATACTAAATAAATAAAGATATATGATTGAAATTAAAAGGCATCCTTACCTTTATACTATTGAGGCAGTCCATCTTTACTAATTAACTAATTAATTGTGACTAGAATACACAATAAACATTGCAGAACAGCACGCGCGACGATTTTGGTTATTCCGCTTATTACTACATGAGAGAAAGTACTTATGACCATGACTATATAGTTAAGAAGTGGAAAAGTTAAGTAATGGGGTTATTACCTAGCTATTAATTATAATTTGTCATTTTCGCGGGTACTTAATGGTTATAATATAAATAATAATTGTGATAAATTGCATGTAGATATAATAATATAGTGTGTCAGCTTTAATGGCTTTAATGATTGAATTAGATTTCACTATATAATCCAAGGTATCAGGCAATTATATGAATACAATAAAAATAAATTCTTATCAACAAATTAGTTATACAGGGTGTTAGGTACTGGTCATTACAAACTTTGAGGGATGAATCCCCATCAGAAATGAGGTCGAAAGAAAAAAAAACTCATGGTCCTAAAATGTTTCCTTAAAAAGATACAGGGTGTTGAAGTTAACTTTTTTAAATCGTTTTTGTCACCGTAACTTTTGAACCGTTGGACCGATTTTAATCAAATTTGAACCAAAGTTTAGTAAAATAAGTATTCATCGAACAATAATACCGCGAATCATTAAACATTTTCAGGGGCGTAGATAATAGGAGGGTGTCCCATTTTTTCTACCCTATTTTTACCATCCTCTAATTATTTTTTTATTCATTGATATTCTACGTTGAATTTAGAAGAAAAAGTTACTCTTGCAAAATTTTGATTAGAGGCTTCATGTTCGAGATATTTAGGTTGTTGAAAGCTTTGAAAACATGCCGAAACGCAGAATTCATGATTTCAAAATTGAAAAATTTTCTGCACATCTTCAGATATTAAATGGAACTAGCACATTTTCCAACTGCAATCTAAAATGATATCCAGATGTCATAAATCAATCCTTTCTTGTCTAGTTGTCTACGCCTCCTCGATACAAAATTAAATTAGAAAGAATTCTGCGTTTCGGCATGTTTTCAAAGCTTTCAACAACCTAAATATCTCGAACACAAAGCAAGAGTAACTTTTTCTTCTAAATTCAACGTAAAATCCTAAAATATCAATGAATAAAAAAATAATTAGAGGATGGTAAAAATAGGGTAGAAAAAATGGCACCCTCCTATTATCTACGCCCCTGAAAATGTTTGATGATTCGCGGTATTATTGTTCGATGAATACTTATTTTACTAAACTTTGGTTCAAATTTGATTAAAATCGGTCCAACGGACAACGGTTCAAAAGTTACGGTGAAAAAACGATTTAAAAAAGTTAACTTCAACACCCTGTATCTTTTTAAGGAAGCATTTTAGGACCATGAGATTTTTTTCTTTCGACCTCATTTCTGATGGGGATTCATCCCTCAAAGTTTGTAATGATCGACCAGTACCTAACACCCTGTATAGGTACCTGCTACTTTTACTTCTGCAATTTTGAAAATTATACGATCCAAAATTTGACACTTCGATACCAGTACCTTATTTCTTAAACAACTTATAAAGCACTTTCTGATATCACTTATCCAGTTAATAAGTGTGATTAGTTCCTAAATGGATACTTTAAAATGTGTAACTTTATAACTGGATTTTCTCGAAACTGGGTTTTTCTGCATTTAACAGGTAACTAATTATTTAATCCTAAAAATATACACCATCATATTAAGGCTCGAGTGGAAAAAAAATCAATGACAAACAGAAACTAAGAATTTCAAGATACTACTTTAATGGTTTTCCGAAAATGTTTCTAACCGAGATACCATGATATTTTAAAAACTGGTTTTAAAGCTTTTTATAAATGTTTTTGTTACTGGCTTCCTAAAATAAATTATTTCTTTTTTGTTGTATATGCTGTTTGTTTCGTTCGCAAATATTTCGAAAACGGAAAACAAAATCGAAAACACCTCTTACATTTTTTTTTGTATAATAAATATTGTTTTTCAAAAAAGCAGGAGCGTAAGTTTTTTTTAAAATTGACTTTAGAATATTCCACTCCACTGGATTTGAGCCAGTTTACCAAGACTCGACTGATTAATTGTATTTATCAGTTAGATATTTCAGTGTACCATATATATATTTCCAGTTTTGAAAATTTTTTTAAAAGTTTTTATTTATTATCTCCAAAACTGTTCACGTTAAAGTGTTAAAGTTTAGCACAACCACAAAACTTTTACCAAGGGTAGACTGTAGGGGTGGGGTAAAAATGAAAAAATCACTATGCACTTACTAAACAATTTTACTAGAAAACGGTGCCTGCGACCGAAGTTACACAAAGAGAGGACTTTCCTTTGTGAAAAACTCTGATAAATCATAATTTGTTGTCAAAACTAAAAAAAAATTACATTTAATAAAAAAGTTGTGGTCCTTTTTACCCCCCATCCCCACAGCCTGACCCGCCTTGGTAAAAATTTTGAGATGATATTCACCTCATTTTTAGGCTTAAAAAGTTTGGTGGTTGTGCTAAATTTTCAACACTTTTATATTTAGCTTAAACCGTTTTGGAAATATAAATAAAAACTATCCTCAAAGGGCCCACTTTTAGGAACCCGCAGTCCTGTTAGGAAGCATTTTGATACAGAGGTAAGTTTGGTCCAATCTATTTATTTTGATGTCGGGAATATGTGGTAATCTTTTTGTGCACTTATTTTCTCAGACACCCTGTACATATTCGTCGAGGCCCTCTCTGGCTCCTTTCTTGAATGTTTCAAATTTGATTTTCAATGACTTCCAAGATCTAGTTATAAAATTTTCCTAGGCCCCCCCTAGGAAAAGATTTTATCCACTGGGCCATTTTCTTAAATCCGTCACTGAACAATAGCAAATTTTCAGTTCAGATAGTCAGGGAAAGAAAAATAAAAATGTAGGTCGCAAGTATATAATTTTTTCATTCGCATAAACGAAGCATATAAATGTGCCACAAATTATGGATTTTTTTCTAATATAAAATTAAATGCAGATATAGCATCCATCCTAAAATAAATGTTTTTAATTTAACCCATTTTTATAGTATATTTTTACATTTTTAATTTAAAGTGTACTACCTATAATGAGCAGATCTTTGTAAATATCTAGAATGAAAGTAATAATATTAGTTAGAGAGTGAATGGATGGTGAACAGAAAAGCTTTCACCTATGCAAATGACATTATTATTAAGGTCTGTATATACTTATTTATATTATTCCACATTGACAAAAATTTACTTTTTTTTATGTTGTTTGTATGCAAATGCAAAAAGAAAAATAACCGGACTTTAAAGGAAACAAGTGTTCAAAATAAACGGCACGGTAGTAGGGGCGGGCGCGGTGACTTCCACAAATATCCGTAGATACCTACCTATACTTTCTCTTTCTCGATTATTAAGCAAGGTTTCATTCACATTTGACAACAGTTATTTCTGTATTATCGAGAGTAAAAGTAATACAAAATTGTATACCTAGCAGAAAATGAATAAATTGTACCGTGTGGTAAGATAAACAATATTTATTTATATTTACTTTTTTTTTATTTCGCGAGATTTTAATTAATTGTCTTTATTTGACCTACATGCGTGGATAATAATTTCGATACAGAATACTTGTAAATGTGTATATTAGATAAAGATTTAGCTTCAAAACATATGAAATATTTTGAATAAGTACATCGAATCCAGGCCAGGTGTATTTCAAATGTCAAAATTAATATGTTTAAATTAGGCAATAAACGCCTGATCACATGCATATATGTACGCAGATTTAGATATAAAGTGCTGATTTAAAAAATAACACGTTTGCTCCAGCGTTTACCTAGGCACACCTAATTTCATAAATATATATAATTTTATAGTATTTTTCTATTTGTATTTGTTCAAACTTGGTATAAGGGGATTTTGATTTTGCTGAATACGAATCTAAAATCAAAGTTTCTATAAAAAAATCGCTAATACTTTTTTTTTGAAAACTCGACGTCAATTTTCCCCACACGGTCGCACGCCAATGAGCAATATCAAAGTTGATCGCGTCAAACGTCAAAGCAATCACAATTGAGTATATACTTTCCCACCTGAATTTGAAATTGATCCGTTTTTTAATTCCTGAGATACGATCGAGGCCGGGTGTACTCATGAAAAGTGAATCACCCTGTACATAGAGTAGATATTAGGCGTAGCAGCGGCCAGGGGCGGTTGGTGAATTTTCGATGTCCATATTTCAATTTAGAGACATGCAGAGATGCCAATCCAGGGATCGCGTATAAAGAACGATCCCGAAAACCCCGGGATTAAAAAGTCCTAATCCCGGGATCGGGATTTTGGTGTAAATTGTAGAAAAATTTATCGACTGAAAAAAATGCACAATTTATATGCATTTATTTGGTGTGAGTAACGCTGTAAAAATGTGAAGTGCGCGTCGCGTCAGCCCTTCGAAATCGAATACGCGTTGAACCTCTGTGATTCCCCGTGTGCTTCCCTGCTTGCGTTAATCAATGTTTGTGGTTTAAATGTTTAGTTTTTCAATTAGGAGTTGGGTTTTGCGTTTATATATTCTATAGAATTTTATTCGGTTTTGTTTTTAAATATAATAATTTATAATAGTGATGTATATTTTCCGGAAAATTAAAACTAGGAGAATTTTCAGGAAAATTATATGGACAATTTTCCGAAAATTTTCCAAAGAATATTTATTCAAGGTTTTTGTTTTTATAGCATATAGGTACTTAGTAATATATATTAGGTAATTGGCCAAAGCACAGCGAATGCAAGGCCAGAAAATGGAAAAAAAAACATTCTTCATGAATTTTAAAAGGTTAGCATTTTTTTTTTACTTCAAAATGTAATACTAAAAGAAAAAATATATCTTGCAAGAAATAAAAAAAATACACGATTTATTCACATCATAATAAATAAAAAGTAATTTAAAAAATTGCCATATATATGGCAGATTCAGAGACTTAATTTTTTTAATTTCCGTGTATTATATACAGTATGTCCGGCGATCTGGTAGACAAGACGACAAACGGATTAAAAATTTCATTTTTTGAGATAAAAAAATTTGTTTGCTGAAAAAATAAGATTGTCGATGAAAAAAAATAAAAATTGTATACCGGGTGTCCAAAAAGTTAAAAATTTTAATTTTTTTCAAAAAGTAAAGTAGGTACCCTAATTCTAAAGTTTTTAGCAAAATGATATTTAAGAAAATTGTTTCCTCTGTTCTTAACATTTGTAAACTAACCAAATCTTTAAAAGTTGAAACAAAATAATTATTGGAAAAAATTATTGAAAGCAAAAAAATTATTGCTATCCAAACTTAATGAAAACCAATATCTTATAGAAGATGTGATGATTTGGAACAATTTTCTTGAATATCATTTTGCTAAAAACTTTAGAATTAGGGTAGGTACCTACCTACTTTATTATTGTGAAAAATTTGAATTTTTAACTTTTTGGACACCCTGTATACAATTTTTATTTTTTTTCATCAACCATCATATTCTTTCAGCAAGCAAATTTTTTTTATAAAGAATGACTTATTTTCCTCAAAAAATGAAATTTTTGGTCCGTTATTGTCCTCTTGTCTACTACATCTTCGAACATACTGTATATTATATCACATAGAGAAACTTCTTTTACACTTTACACAGAAATTAAATTACAAACTTACGTTGTCACATTTGATTTGCAAAATTAGCGCGACATTGTGCAAATTGGCGCCAAATTTAAATAACGGAAAATTTCCCATATCGGAAAATTATATCATTGATTGAGAAAATTTTCCGACTAACATCACTATAAAAATAATAACTAAAACTCAAAAATCAAAATTTTATTTTTTGAGACTAATCCCGGGATCCCGCCGGGATTAGTTGACATTTTTATTTCCCTTCCTTTTCTTTTTTGGAATTTATTACCACATTTCTTGAGATTCCAATCCAATTTTACCGGAAATCCCCAAATTATAAGTTTCGTTGGGATCAAAATATGAGATAACCATCTTTTCGATTAATTCCTTAGTCCTATTTAAATGATCAGCAGAAAAGTAGATATATTCTACAACCAATTGCCAAAGGTACAAAAAATTATGATAAACCCTGTGCATTAATAATCTAAACAAACATCAGGTAGAGGTACTGTGATAGGTACTGTAATGCAAAATCTTTAAGCACACGCGATTCGCATTTATGTACGTTATAAGGTTTAAACAATAAGAACGTAGTTTATAAGTTTATTCTTAAATAGAATACATGATATCATGTTTTAACTAAGTCAGTAAGCAAACCAAGTATATTGACTGTATATGTGTACTTCGCCTTATTTGGTAACGATACACTTATTTATATTTTTTAAATAGGAAAAATGGTATTCGTTGTAAACGTGCATCTCAGTTCTTTGTTTTCTTTTTGGTTTTAGGTGCTTGTGTTAGCTTTATGTACGATTTGTTCTGCAGCCCTCCAACCAAGGGCTCCGAATTTTCAATATTTTGAGAGGTAAGTTTAAAATTATTGCGTACCTACGAATAAACTTTTCAGTTCCAATTTTAAATGGATTGTTCGAAAGTATATGACTTATAAATGTAAACAAAGTAATAAATTTGCAAAATTAATAAATTCATCATTAAAATTAACATGCACTTAAGTTTGTTAAGGTACATCTCCGAACAATCTTTGATTTTTAGTTTAATATTCACAGATATTAGTCGCTGAAATATGACATGAGTTCAATCGTAGTATATCGTAATGAAAAAGAAATTGTTTTAAATAAGACAAAAGAAAAATAAATAATAAGGATTGACTGAATAAGTCACTTATTTGTTAAATTAAATTTCACATAGTTAACGAAAAATATTCAAGGGGACGAATAATAAAATTATCTTTGAAGTTGAGAATTATGAAAAAAAAAATTTTTAATTGTGGTATTACTATACTTACTTATAATTAAGCTTTTTTTTTAATTTTTAGGCCTAAGTACAGATATCCCTATTATGACGAGAACGGAGTCGGTCGCCTTCTCTATGGCTATGGGGATGACAAATTGTACCAATATAAGCAATTCTCACCTTTAGAAGGAATTCACTGAAGGTGAAGAATCCACCTATGGTTCTTTTATTTATTTTTGGAATATATTTTATTAGCACTGTGTGTCTGCAATATAATTTGAACAGAAGCAATAGTAAATTTGTTTTACATTCCTGTTACGTAACCAGTTGTTTTTTTCAATAAAAATATATTATTTCGTAATAAAAATTTGTAATTCTTTAACTAAATTTTGGTAAAATTCTAAATCCGCAAAATCACTATTTAATGAAAATTATGAAAAATAAAAAGATGTATATGGAAAATTCATAAAAATTGTCGCAATAAATGATCGTAAACCATGTTATCACAGAATTACGCAACCATATACACACTACTAATAGTACTACCAATGACATAGAACTAAATAATTATATTAGTCACATATGCAGAAGAAACTAAAATGTGTACCTGATGGTTGCCTATTTCTGGTTACGACAATTTATGAAGACGCTTTGTACCTTATTTACAGTGATGAAGGAAGGATGATCTAAATGACAAGTTAAGGTGGTAAGTCGAGAATTGTTCAAGTCAAATACACATATTTTTACGTAACAAAGATATACCGATTCAATAATAATAAAACATATCGTTAACATTTTAGCATACTAAAGTTAGCAGACTTTTTTACAAGTCATTTGGAATTAGTAGGCATAATGTATAATTAAAACAAACATGTACTGTAAAAGTACGAAAATTGAAGAAAAATAAAATTCTCATATTTTCGCAATCAAAAACCTAATCTCCCATAAAATATTTATTATAAATATTACACAATATAAATATATTAAATACAAATTATAAAATGTTTAATATTTCAAAATTAGGAACAAAACTAACAAAATATTTTTCCTATAAAAACACTGAAAATAGTAACTTTCTTATATTTTCGATTTCTTTGTACATCAATAGCAAAACATTTATAAAATCTATGATATAGAATATGTTGTATATTTTAACAAATTCTACTTTGTTAAAAAAATGCATATAAAGCAACTCGACATTGTTTTTATTCCTATATGAATGTCACTCTATATCCATGTTTTCCAACGCCATAGACTTAAGGAAGCTATATGCATGTGATGATGCTGTGCTGATGTTATAGGAACCAAACAGGGAATTACATTTCAACATTACCATTATTTAAATATATTTTATTAAGTGTACCTACTAAATAAAATACTGTCGAGACACATAAAAAGAATTTTAGTTGGGTATCTAGGTTTAAATCTGCGACAGCTTTCTTAAATACCAACATTTTGTCAAATATACAACATACAGAAATGTGCTAAAGGCCCTTAAAATTAATTTATGATACCTACATATGAATCAAAATAAATATGTTGGGTGTTCCTCTCAAGGTGGTAATTCAGCATGTGGAGTACATAAAATAAACCCGTAAAATTAAGGCCATCAAATTATTTTCTTTTAATTTATGATGATACGCCACATACAATCATTATCTTTAAGAGTGACTATATCACATATTATACAAACTTATGGAGCTATTTTCATGTGCGACCCCCCACATTCACCAGGACACCCTGCATTTGTGTGCACGTTCTTTAAAATCATCAACAAAAAAACTGAAGAATATGATCCAAAAGAAAGAGTAAGAAACGGTTATTAATGTTTTCCGAAAGGTGAACAAGAGGGAAAACTTTTTTATCTTAAAAAAGGCCACTTAAAATTTTCTGCTTCTTTGGAAAATGATAATTACTCGCACAAAATTTGAAATACATGTACAGGGTGTTCAATTTTCTTATTTTACAAGGTAATAAAAAAATAGAAAATTTCATCTTATTTCATTTTGCACATACTTTTTAAATATGTTATCAGATCATATCGATCAGAAAATATACAGTGAGTGCGAAAAAATGTGTTTTTCTTTAATGGAACACCCTATATATTTTTACATATTTGAATTTACCTATTTTTTCTGATTTAAAAAATATATAATACTTGTATATTTCGAGTAATATTAAGGAAGTTATTAATAAAAAACCGTTTGCAATAACAGATAAATTATATTTATTTTACCTTCAAAATAATTATTATTTGAAGAAGACGAGATATGACGATAACATATTTAAAAAGTATGTGAAAAATGCAATAAGATGAAATTTTTAATTTTTTTATTACCTTATAAATAAGGAAATTATGGGGGTAGCAAGTTACGTTTTACAGGGTGTCAAACAAATTAAAAAAAAAACCAAGGGCAGTAGTACCCTTTATTCAAGTTTTACAGCAAAATATCTAATAATAGAGAAGCTTGTTGTCAGTAAGTATAAATGTTTTGATGTAAATTTTGGAAATTCAAAATTTTTAGTTCAGTTTCCAAATGTAAGCTTGTTTATATTTACAAGCACGAGTCTCTCAATTATTGAATATTTTGATATAAAATGTGAAGTAGGTAAGTGGATTGAAATGGTGAATGGGTACCTAATTAAACTCAAATGTAAAAACTAGTAAAAAGTTTTCCCTCTTATTATTTACTTTATCATAGGATGTAAAGGTATTTTTAAAAAAATATCGTAAAGATTTTAGGACTTATCAAAAATTACATTGAATTTTGGTATGCTAAATGTCTAACTAAATATTATTAATTAGGCAAGTTTGAGTAAACTAGTTTGTCATAGTGAAAAATATATATATATAATTATTTATAAAATTTCAAAATAAATTTGTTTTATTTTGGATCATATTAAATAGTTTGTCAATGATTTAAAAAAGAACCTTGTATAATATATACCTTTGGTCCTAGCGGCAACAGTTTGACATTTCTCTACTGTGTTAAACAAAAATTTGAAATTTTATAGAGGTATATAAATCATAAATAGATAATTTTAGAAGAACTGAACCTCAGAATTTTTTTCCAAAGCTGCAGAAGAAGCAAGATGGTTGAAACGTCCAATTTCAAACTTCTACTGCGCTAAACTCTTACCGCTCCTTGTGGCCACCTGGTATACAGGGTGTTCCAGTTTTTTGTAGCAGGACTTTAACAGTCGATAGACATTTGAAAAATATTAAAAAAAGTTCATATAAACATAGGTTGAGAAATGCTTAGTTTTCGAGATACAGGGTGTTAAAATTTGAAAATAAATATGGATTTATATTTATATTTCCAGAATGCTAAGAAGTATCGAATCCAAACTTACCAATTCTTTACATACAATTTAGAGGCCTATTTTAGAATAACAACCTACTACTTTACTTAACCATGGGCGTAGATATATGGATTTACTAAGGTTCTTTTTTACAAAAAAGTAGTACGCCACTGATATTTTCCCATGTTTCCAGTTTAATTGAGTAAAGCAAGAAAAAACAAAAATTTAATGTCTCTTGGCACTTTTTGATATGACAAGCCGTTGTTCAGAAAATTTACATTTAATCTTTTGATGCACGTCTCTGGACGAATTTTAGACAAACTTGAAGTCGCTCAGAATTTCACCAAATTTGATGGTATGAAAAGTCTTTTAAAAAGAAAGAATGGAACATCGCTAATGATGCTTGTAATGAAGTAAGACACTTTTACATGTTGCTAGCTTTTGTGTTTGTGTTTCTAATAATTTATTTTAGTTCGACCGTTGCGTTTTAATATATTTGTGTTATAAAAATTTTGATTTACATGATAATAAACTTTTACAATAAATATTTTAAATGTTTCATTCTTTCTTTTTAAGAGACTTTTCGCACCATCAAATTTGGTGAAATTCTGAGCGACTTCAAGTTTGTCTAAAATTCGTCCAGATGCTTGCATCAAAAGATTAAATGTAATTTTTCTGAACAACGGCTTGTCCTATCAAAAAATGCCAAGAGACATTAAATTTTTGTTTTTTCTTGCTTTATTGAATTAAACTGGAAACATGGGAAAATATCAGTGGCGTACTACTTTTTTGTAAAAAAGAACCTTATTAAATCCATATATCTACGCCAATGGTTAAGTAAAGTAGTAGTTTGTTATTCTAAAATAGGCCTCTAAATTGTATGTAAAGAATTGGTAAGTTTGGATTCGATACTTCTTAGCATTCTGGAAATATAAATATAAATCCATATTTATTTTCGAACTTTAACACCCTGTATCTCGAAAACTAAGCATTTCTCAACCTATGTTTATATGAACTTTTTTTAATATTTTTCAAATGTTTATCGACTGTTAAAGTCCTGCTACAAAAAACTGGAACACCCTGTATATTACGTGTGGAAAAATGATATGTGGGAAGCGAGAGTGATGGAGGAAAGACCCCCAAGAAGACCACATACTATCAAAAATGGTAACCATTTGGTCTCCTACAATGCCCCCTATAATCCATATCAACATTATTAAATAGATAGATGTTTCTGACACCTTGATTCACCTTTCCATTTAATCTTTATTTATCCTTTCATATAATCTTATATTTCAACGGCATAGGTTAATAAAGATGTTATTTTACATATATAATATTATTTATTAATTAATATATTTTTTTTCTAATTCGTTCTAAATTTAACCTTTTTGAAATAAAATATAAATATATTGATATCCGTAATTCCGGGGTAATCTACCTGGGATTTTTGGATTTTTCATTCATTATCTAGCTAATTTAGATCTGTAAGGGCTGGAATTGCCAGTATGGGTACTTGAAACACGTAAAATGAAAGCAATCCAATACATTATATATATTGAATTATAATGTTTTTTTTTCGTTGTAATATATGGTTAAAAACAATTTTTTTGAACTTTGGTTTACTGTTTTTATGAACATGAGAGTCATTACCTGTAATTTTCTGACAGTCTATTAAGTGATTTAATTAATTATATTGTGCATAATTATATATAAATGTCAAAAGAAAGTAAGGAAACAAGGCGTCAAAATCACCCAATATATACACTACGAAACAAATTTTAGACTATATCTAAACGCTGAATACTTAAAATGTCATGTTATCTATGCCTGTTTTTTGAAATATTCTATGTACAACAGTATATGTAAGATCATATAATAAAAATCTAAAAAAGCCTGGGAAGGTAATCACTGTTGAGGGAAGAGATGATTTTTATTGTTGGATTAATTGATGCTTTGCTAAATTTTATAATAGACTTTATAATACATTTATTTATATAATCTCATTAATAAAGCCTTTAATATTTTCAGTAACATTAGTGTGGTAGAGCGATGCAGTCATCTAATTTTCTCGCACTCGTAAACTTCAACTTTACACAATTTAAATGATACAGGGGATTGCTTTTTATATTGTTTTCATATTTGCACAAAACATAAGAAACCATAGGTCAAATCCGTACATTTGGAGTAAAGGAGTAAGCTTGGAGGCATGTGCTCGAGGTTTACGAACTTAACCAAACGCTCTCCTATCTCCTATAGGTACCTAAAGTTTCTGTAAAATTTAGCATAGCAATAAATGATTTCAATACTGAACTCTATATATTAGGTAAATATAGTGTTTGTCACTTAAAACTTCTCAGGTTTGTATATTTTATTTTTAAGCAGAGTTCAAGTTCATTTTTGGGAAAAATTTATACGAAAAAATCTTAATTTCTTTGAACATTTTTCTACCTCACCCTGCATCACGGTGTAAGACAATTAGGTGGTGAAACGCCTCAATGTATCGTATGGTTAGAATGTCTCCAAACTGTTAACGCATCGTAAGACAAAGAGAGAGAGTGTGTGGCCGCGAGGGCACCGCGGGCTAAGCCCCGCATCGTCCCTAGTTAATTTCCACTTCATTTTACCAGGTAGAAAAATATACCATTCGATGCAGAAAAATATGTAGAACACGATTGTTGAAAAATTATGTGTCTAAATTGTCGGCTACTGTGCAAAAAAAAATAAAAACCATAAATGAAATTGGACGCCGGCACGTTTAACTCGAAACGCTGCTAAAACCGTTCGAGTTATGAAAAAAATTAACATAAACAATTTTATAGAGAACTAAATTTCCTATAAAAAAGTCAGTGGTGGCATTAGTCTATCTTTAATAGTTTTGGTGTGAGGGCGCCTCAAATTCGCGCGCTGATCTTTTGTTAAATTAAACTTATCGTTTTCCAGCGCACAACTTTCAGGCCCACGATGTAAGAATTGTCTTACATCGTGCTCACGCCTAAAATATTTAAGATAGACATATGCCGTCACTGACTTTTTTATAGGAAATTTAGTTCTCTATAAAATTGTTTATGTTAATTTTTTTCATAACTCGAACGGTTTTAGCAGCGTTTCGAGTTAAACGTGCCGGCGTCCAATTTCATTTATGGTTTTTATTTTTTTTTGCACAGTAGCCGACAATTTAGACACATAATTTTTCAACAATCGTGTTCTACATATTTTTCTGCATCGAATGGTATATTTTTCTACCTGGTAAAATGAAGTGGAAATTAACTAGGGACGATACGGTCCGCAGCCCGCGCGGCCCTGGTGGCCACACACTCTCTCTCTTTGTCTTACGATTTCGCGTCTTTAGCGTTAACAGTTTGGAGACATTCTAATTGAGGCGTTTCATCACCTAATTATCTTACACCATGCCCTGCATATTGTAGAATAAAAAAGCTAATTTAAATCTGTATCAATAAGGCAATAACAATAAATTTTATATACAGGGAGGCAAAATATATTCAGGAAAATAAAGTTTATTTTTTCCCAAAAAATTATTTTGAGTCGTACTGCACTCATATTTAAGAAACTTAAACATACCTACAATTTGTTGCTTAAAGAATAAAAATACAGATTCGAGGAGCTTTAAGTGGCGTACTCTTTATATCTATGTATAAATATATATATAAAATGAAAAAACAGGCAGATATTACTAAACAATAATTCACAAGTCCAAGGCAACTGGTATTAACTCTTATAAAGCAGTCTTAAAAATATTAAATTCAATATAAGATAATTCAAACTTGATAAGCTAAGCCGAATTTTCACATACCTATAAATATCACCCACAAGTTTACAAGAAGAATTGTTAGAAACAGAGAATTAGCCTACATACTAGATAATGTACTTTGTTTCCGTGCACTAACATTCATTTGCACCTGGCATACGCTTGTGTGCAAACATGAAAATTTCTTATTTAGGTAGATGGGCACTACTTGAATAAAACATCTGAGTGCATAGACTCGATTCTAACTTTCAAAATAATTATCAAAATCGACCGACGTAAAGAATCATATACCAGAGGTTTTTGTATTCGTACTCAGTATTCATATTTTTATTCAGCCTATATTGTATACTTTGTCTCTAATTATCAAACTTTTTAATATAGTTACCAGGTGCAATCAATATAAACTACAGGAAAGAATCAAGGTAAGTATAATTCTAAATTAAATTAGATATATATACTAGGACATTAGAGACGTACAGGGTCCAAATAAAAATTCCCGAATCATAACTGCAATTTTTTGGGGTTCTTTGATATTAAAAAAAAACATGTTAAACTAGATTTTTTTAGACACCTTTCCATGCTACGCAGTTTATTTCATCGAGATTATATAAAGGATTTACATAAATAAACCATATAATCACAGAATGAGGCAACAATATACACACACGTGCAGAAAAACAAAATGATTATTATTCTACTGAACCAATCAAATATGATATGGGAATTGTAATTTGGACGTACATGGTACATGAATGTCACATTAACCCAAAGGTTTTGGAAACATGAAAAACATTCATTATTTCCAATATAATATAAAGTGAGTAACCAGAAAAGATCCACATGTTTAGAACATACAATTTTCCTTAAAACAATTACTTTTATAAAAATTTGCCATATCTGACACAATATTTAACTGTACCCTACTCAATATGGTGTGTCAACAAGAGACGTCACCACTCGCTGCAAATATAAATTTGTCAGATACAAAATGCCCAACAATTTCTGTATAAAACTACTATCAGTCTGAGTAAGTCTTAACATGTTGCCAATGTCAAGTTATTGGCATTAGATTGAGATTATTGCACCTTGCAAAGGCAAGAATAGATCGTGCAGTAACGCAATGAATGTCACATTTCATCTAAAATTTGTTTTCAATTATTATACATTCTTAATTCGTATTTTAGTTTCAAATATTTGGAATTTGCATACCCTAAATTTATAAGAAAAAATTTGCGGTACAACAAATAGAAGTAAATATCAATGTTACAATCACATTTGAATTTGACACCTGGCTAAAAATACATTTTAGTGATACTAAAAATATTTCAATAAATAGATTTCGATTAAAAATTATGTATATTTACTTATTGCAGACTAATTAACAAAATATTTTTTCAAGAAATTAAAAGTTATTGTTATTCATTCTTGTCATTAGAGGGCAACATCTAAATTTTGTAACTCTTAGATAATTTTATATTATACAAGGTCACTTTGAAATATTTAATGTTTTCGTTCATACTTTGACATCGACCTGTTATTCTGCTCATGAAATTTAGGTTTGTTATATCATAATACTGGCGATGGGACCCACGTTACTCTTTGGCGGTATCATTACCAAGACCAATTGAAGAAGCCAGGAATAGTCCTAAAGTACTAAACCTCGGAGGTGGTTGTCAAATATGAGGAAAACTCTGTGTACGTTGCAAAATTTGAGAATTTACAATTATTGGAGTTGCTATACATGTTTTATTTTAAATATTTAACAGATGCAAACCGCGTCTTAAGTAGATATATTATACTGTTTGAAGTCTTTAGATCGGGACTTGTAATACGTAAAAAGCTACTTTAAGAGGAAAATGTCCTATAAACCTATAATTTTAAACACTTCCTTGTGAGCTACAGTCCTTTAGTGGTGAATTTTTTTTAAAGATATTTATATATACCGTAAATTATTTTAATCAGTTCCTCAATTAAAACCCCTTTAAAGAGCTGTAGCTTACTTAGAATGCTTTTAAAAGTATAATTTTAAGGGGTATCCCCTTCCAAAAACTGACAATCCATGGAAATTATTATTTTACCTTTAATAAATTTAATGCTTAAACAAAATAATTTTCGTTATAGAAACATACTTTAAATTTAAAATAATTACTCTCTGAAAAATTCAATATCATTATTATTGATACCTCGCCATAATATCCAATCAAATCAGTCAGTCATCCTTTCATTACTTCCAAAGGAAATATATTGTTTTACTTGCACTTCACTTTTCTAAGGTGGACATTAAAATATTCTTAATAAAAATTATTAATACGTCGGTTCTTCTCTAATACTTGGTTGTAAGTAGATATTCTATTACATCTGTTCTTCATCTTAAAAAAACCTATTTTATTCTTTGCACATTTATAACTACATGAAATATACAATACCAATTAGGAAAGTCAAAACAAAAACTGTATTGAAATAGGACGGCATCAAAAGTAGTAACAAAATCGTATTCACTAAATAAAAAAAGAAAAATTAAAACAAAAGGAAAAAAAAATGATAAAAACACCAGAAAACATAAAATAATTTTTAATAATAATGAATATAAATTAATAAAAATAAAACAATGTGTAAAATAAAATAATAAACCCTGACCTTATACCTAGAACATAATAGGCTTATTTTTTGTTTGGTTTGTGACGTAAGCAGTAAATCGCTTTAAAAATTTAGGGTATTCTCTTTTGTAAACAGCTCTTAATACTGAAGCTGGGGCCCAACCACCAGGGTTAACTGAAACCAAATTTAACATTTAGTATTACAATGAAGACAATACTAATTTTAATATAGAATAATCAGCACCTAATTTAAAGGACACGACACATAATAGTAGTTCATTCCACATGCATATAATGATCTATCGTCTATTCAATATTCCCGAGTAAAACCTTTTATAAGAAACCTACAAAATTTTAGGACTGACGATTTAATTTCAAATTGGAAAGAACAAATTACAGATTTTTAAAAAAGAATACGCAGAGTGATATTTAATTACAGATGAAGTGACAATAAATGCAGAACATACTTAAAGCAAAACCAATGACGCAAAGAAAAGTAAAAAATTTGTAGTTTCATGATGTCCTTATCAAAAATATTGAGTTAATAGCTCTTGTCCAAAGTATTTATCATGATTGAGTTATACCATACTATTTATAATTCATTTATAAGTTAGTACCGGATATCCTGAAATTGACTAAATCAATGAATAGTTACTTACCAACGGAACAGTAAGTTATTTTACAGGAAACATTTTCTCTAGATAAAGGGGTACCATCTTTAGGGGGATTCACCCTAGTTTGACATAATAAACATACTGTCAAAAATATCCTTACGCATTTACCAACATTTGCCTAAAAATAAATACCTTTGGTTAATTTTAATGTCACTTATACCAGGTTAAAATTTATGCGATATTTTATAAATTCTTAGCTCTGCACCTGTACTTTTATACTATTTATAATGCGAAATAAAATTTTTAGGACCGCTTTTGTAAATTAATCGAGAATATAAAATACGCAAAAATTTAGTTGAAGTATCGTAATTCTAACTGTTATACTTACAGGGTAATCTGGGTGACCTGTAGAGTTATTAACCACTGTCCATATATCAGGACCATCCCTGTCCTGATCATTGGGTAATTTTCGTATATGTGACCAAAACACAACATCCCTTTGGCTGGCAGGCCATATCCTTTTGTGGGTCTGCAGAAATACTAACGTGTCATCCGCTATATTTTCAAGCACAGTCATTTGCTCCAAGGTAGCTGAAAAAATATTAGTAAAAAATTTCAATTAGTGTCACAGACCCGAAAAAACAAACATCACACAGCTAGTTAAAATTTTTTATATTATTTAACCTCACTAAATTATCTTCATATTATTATTAGCTTACAAAATAATGATTTATTTATTTATGACGATGACAAATTTACTCACTTTCCCAGTCATATCTAAACTGAGGGCTGAAGAAGTAGTGACAGACTTCGTGACCGGTAATACCTTTGACAACATGTACTGCCTTAAGAGGATCACATACCATTCCATCTATTTCTTCTTCCCTCCTATACATTTTCATTTCACCATCTTCGGCAAATAGTTGCCAACCTGAGCCGCATTCCCCTATACCCATCCTAGCCATGGCAACTTGCTGTTTGACCGTTTTTTCAATCTACAACAAAAATCTGTGTATTATCTTATACATATCAAATTTTATGAATTTAGTACGGCGGATATAATAGGTTTAACATTTTTTCATTTATGTAATTATTTATGAGAAATCCTAAAAAAATTAATTTTTAATACATTTTTTTTTAACGAAGCAACCAAGTACAAAATTGTCGAAATTTAAATTAACTGCCATTCACTTTTTGTATTAATTATTAAATACTGGCAATAGTGCTATTAATTTTCTCTTCTTGCGTAAGTAAATTAATTAAATAAATTGTCATTACTTGAGGAGAAATATGTACAAACCTCCGGCCAAAGACGATGTTGGGAAGCAGGTGATGTAGGTGGAGGTGTCACAGGAATTACTTGGCCGCTCTTTAACCTATCTCTCAATTCCTGTTCCTCCTCCATTTTGTCTAATCCAGATTCGACTGCATCATAGAATTCATCGTCTGCTAGGACACTGTGGGGTCCCTCCTAAAAAAAAAAAACAAAAACAATAATGCAGAAACAAAGTAGAAAGGTATATTATAATATATAAGAAAAAGAAAACAAAAGAAAAATTATAATCACTTTCAATAAATGACCACGTCAGTATACATTTTATTTAAATATATATATTTAAAAATCTGTGTTTTTAAAGGAACAACATATAGGTTATACATATACAAAAATATACATATTAAAAATATACATATTTTATATTAATTCTGTGCATCTTTTGTTTTCAATCCGGTTTTTATTGTTAGCATTATATGAAAGTTTATTTTATATTATTATTAATAAGTATATTTAATTTTCATAGTTACATAAAAAGATTTAATGTAAACCGACAATTTTGACTAAACATCAAATTTTTTAGACCACGTAAGAAAGCACTGAATAAATGAATAATATCAATAAATAACTTAATGGGTCAAGCGTATGATAACATTTGGTATCAAATATGTTAATAAGCATGAACAATATACAGATATATCAATATTTATGCAATATACAGTGTGTCGCACTTAAGAGTGAAACACCCTTATAACTTTTTTCATTTTTATCCGTTTAAACCAAATTTCACTCAAAGATAGAATCCATTAGGGTCAACTTATGGCCCAAAAGTCATTTGCCCCTTACTAATGCAAAGCCACCTACGATATCAAAATAAACGGAGAAAATAAAAAAAACATATTAGGCATTTTTTATCAAAAATTTTATTATTGTAAGTTGTTCAAAATTGTTCAAAAACCCAAGTCCAAAATTTAATCAAAATAAAAAAATATTAATATTTTGTTTGAAAAAATTTTCAAGTCTGAAAATATAATTTTAATGGATTATTGTATACTAGACTTCACTTTTCTACGGCAGATAAAAAATTACCGACAAAGGAACACGTGCGGCGGCTTGTTTGAACGTTAAAGAGGCCGCCTTTCTGCTTTGTAAATGCGGCATTTTTTCCCTGCTTAAGAAATATGAACTATAGTATATTGTAATATTTTATTTTTTATATAAAAAAAAAAAACTAAAAAAATACTCTGCAACTAAATACTAATGATAATTGATATTGAAAAATTATATTTTCGGACTTAAAATTTTTTAAATCAAAATATCAATATTTTTTAATTTTAATGAGATTTTGGATTTAAGGTTTTTAGACAATTCTGAACAACTTTCATTAGTAAAATTTTCCGATAAAAAAATGCCTAATATGTTTTCTTGATTTATTGCGTTTATTTTGGTATCACAGGTGGCTTTGCATTAGTAGGGGGCGAATGGTTTTTTGGTCATGAGTTGACCCTAATGGGATCTATCATTGAGTAAAATTTGGTTCAAATTGGATAAAAATGAAAAAAGTTATAAGGGTGTTTCACTCTTAAGTGCGACACACTGTATACGAGTTTTTAGTGCAATAAAAAGTTTATTTGTGCAAATGAATTTGCAGAAAACTGTGTTTCGTCGACTATCATATATTTATATATTTTTTGGAAATACAAAAGTAAAAAAAAATATTCACCAGGGAGCAACAAAATATGCCAGTCCTCTAATCATATTACCTTTGAGGATTTACAATAACTTCAAATGGCACAGGAAAAAGCTGTTTTGATTTACGATCAAAAAGTTGGGCGTGTACGCAGTTATATTCACTCTATTTTTATCACCATGCTTTTATATATGAAAAACAATACAACACTGTATCGAAACGAAACGTCAGAAATATAAATATGTACATAGTTTTCCAACATCCATTTTCTTTTTAATTTGTGTTTTTTTTACGTTATGGAATTAGAAATTCGTTCAGAACTTTTTTATTTCTCATATTTATTAAACCATTTAAAATTTATATGACCCTTCTAGCATTACGATTTAATTTTTTTTTTTTTTTTTGAAAGAGTATCAACCCTATTGAATTTTTGGTTTATCTTACACAATATACCAATTATTAATTCAATATTAGTGCATTTCTAGTTTACACACCAATTTTAGAATTTAAATGGGGACACCTCATATATTTTTACATTTTCCAAACTTATGAAAAACTCCATATAACTCTATATAACCGTCCACTTCTAATTTTGTTTATAAACCGTATTTTATATTCCTGTAACAATGAAATGCTTAGATTATTTAAATTTTCGTTTCATTTTCAATATAGGTAATTGTTTCAAAAGGGAATATAATGTGGCATCGATTTTTTTAAATACAGAGTAACGAATAATGATAGTAAAATTTTGAAATTATGTTTATTTTTTGAGAAGTGCCAAAATGCAATCAGGTGTTTAAGAAAATACGAGCAATCCAGTTCTGGTTAAAATAGACTTTTCAAACCCCCTTAAAACCGCACGCCACTGACATGTATCCAGGGCCGGCTCGTTCAAAATGGGCGCCAGGGGCTAGACCCAAATTTTGCCGCTCTTTTAAAATAAATCAAAAATCGTTTTTTATATACTCGCTTCCAGAAAGTTTTCTTCTTTTTATATCACTCATATTATTATCTAATACTTGTGTTGTGTAAATTTATTGGTTAAAAATATTAAATTAATAAGATTTCATTAGAACTAAGTCTATATGTATATTTGGTTAACTCACATTGACATTGCTCTTCACGACTGTCTGAGACTTAATGTCCAAAATGGTTACTTGCAAAATGTGTCGGGTTCAGTCGGGATTATCTAAACGAAAATGAAGAGCAATCAGCAAAGCGCGCTGTGCGCTTGCATAACGCATTATACAGTGTTGAGTGTTGCCACATTGACTTAAAAGTCGCCTTTCTGCGAATTTATTTAAATTTCTTTACAAAATTTTTCAAATTTACTGCACCCCTGTAGAAAATGCCGCCTGAGGCGGTCGCCTCACCCCACGAGCCGGCCCTGCATGTATCACATATTTACTATAAGTTCAAACAATCACCTTATCGATCTTTTCTTACCACCAAAGTTTGAAGTTAATCAAGCATCAATTAACGAGTATACAGGGGTGTTGCGATCTTAAGTGGGTCACACTGTATATCTTCTGTCGGCGAGAATTTCTAAATGTTATAATGGATCTAAGTTAAAACTAAAAAAATTAAAATTGAAAATAGTTTTACAAAAACTAAAAATCTAAGATTATGTGAGTCACATGATGCACGACATGATCTACACCAATGACTATCCGTTTTTGACGTCACAAAAATTTAATACAAACATTAATTAAAGTAGAGTTCATATTTCTAAGGCAGATAAAAAATGCTGCACATACAAAGCAGAAAGGCGGCCTCTTTACCGATTCAATGGAGCCGCTGCACGTGCTCCTTTGTCGGGAATATTTTATCTGCCTTAGAAATATGAACTCTACCATACGTTTTTAATTTTTTTTTGGGTTTAAATGATAAATACTAGTAAATAGAAAAAATACGTCAGAGGAGCTATTTAAAAAAATACTAGGTATAGTCTTTCGAGAAAGAGTCCATTGTATTGACTTTTACACACGAGTGTATATCAATTTGAATAACTTAGTTATTTGGGGATGAAATATATAACAATTACATATATATTTATAATGGGGATGAAAAAGGACTATCCAAATATCTAAAAATATACAGGGTGTTCCGTTTAAAAAAATGTGACTATGTGGCGCTCCCTGTATATTCATTAAGAAAGATGCAGACTCATAACATATACAAAAACTTGGTAAAATATGCTAGTGCTACAGATTTATTATTTTTTTTCTAGCTATATTTTTAAGCAAAATAAAAGGGTTTAAACAGTAGAATTTTCAAATGATCACCCTGTACACGGTGTTCAACGTAACTTGCTACCCCCATAATTTCATTATTTATAAGGTAATAAAAAAATAAAAAATTTCATGTTATTGCATTTTTCACATACTTTTTAAATATGTTATCAGATCATATCTCTTCTTCTTCAAATAATGATTGTTGTAGAGATAAAATAAATATAATTTATCTGTTATTGCAAAGGGTTTTTTATTAATAACTTCTTTAATATTACTCGAAATATACAAGTATTATATATTTTTAAAATCATAAAAAATAGGCAAATTCAAATATGTAAAAACATTTAGGGTGTTCCATTAAAGAAAAACACATTTTTTCGCACCCACTGTATATTTTCTGACATCGATATGATTTGATAACATATTCAAATAGTATGTGAAAAATGCAATAAGATAAAATTTTTTATTACCTTATAAAATAAGGAAATTATGGGGGGGAGCAAGTTACGTTGAACACCCTGTACATTCTGTATTTAATGTCCATGATTGTAGTTTGATGATATGGTTAAGCCTGTTGATTCAAGATGAAATTTACAAGTCGAAGATATATTATTATTTCAAGATATTCCCAGAAGTTTACATTATTCAGTTTAAGTAGTCAGTACTCAGTAGTTCATATTTATTATTATTATTTCAATCAATGTGACGTTATACTGAGTGATGAAAATCAGTATTTCCAATTCTGCACAATATTTAAAAATGCCGACTTTTGAAAACATTTCAAATCTAATTTGTACAATATTAACACCATATTCTTGGAAGAAAATATACGGTGTTTTGGTTTTAATGGGCAGAGGAGGTCATTATAGGTAAAATATTTCCTATGAACATGTGCTTCAAACAGCTTCGTTTTTTAAATAAGAAGTTGAAAAAAATATTAGATTTTGTTCTGAAAAGAAAGTTTGGTGACTTTATGGTAACAAGTCAGTTTTTATGTTGACGGAATTAAAAAAAAAATGGCATACCACTGTCTTGCTGGGAGTATACTAGCGTTTTCTGCCTGTTCAGGGGTTTCTAAATAAAAAACTGTCATTTATTTTTTCACATAGGTTGGATTAATATTTATGAATTACATGGCTGTAGGAACAAAATCTTTGGGTATTTGAAGTTTCTGAGGAAGCAAGAAATGATAGAATACTGCCAAGACGGTAGCATGTTATTACTTCTTTTTAAAAATAATTATTTGAAGTACTCAGTAACTACAATGTGATAATCCTAAAATTGTTTTTTTCCTAAACTAAACACCCTGTAAACGAAAACGTTTATATCTTTATGTAGGTACTTAGTTTATGTGCACATACTTATTCTCTACATACTTATGTGTATATATTTAAAAAATCAACAATATTTTTCTTTCTTATTTTTTTAAAGCCGAATTAACCTCGCTAAGAAATTTACAAATATTTAATTAAGTTAAAGTTGTATTGTTAAATATTTTTCGATATAAAAAATGAATTAAACAAAACAACAAAAATTATTGTCAAAATAAAAGTGACGAACATTTTCTTCGTTTAAAGAATCCTTTAAATATTTACAATAAAAATACATTTTTCAAGATGGTAAGGGATAAACTCACTACTCGAAAAGAAGCCTAAATATTAGCTCAACAAAAAAGGAATATTTACTTTGGCTGAAATATTAGAAGACTACAAAAACTCACGAATTTGTTTTTTTTTTTAAATAAATTATGTTTTTAATATCTATCTTGTCCTAAAGAAGATATTTTATTAATATAATCATAATTAAACTCAATGTTACAATTAGTTACACCCACACATTTGCCACCGCTAAATATGGGTCAAATAAAAAAATTAACATTTATTACAATAATTATCTATGTGGGTTTATTTAACTGCAAAATTACATAAAGTATAAACGTTTGCATAAAAGAAAACTTACAATTTTGTATCTTCTAAACTTCATTTTAATTTATTTTTATGGTACACTCCAAGTAAACAATAATAACCAACAATCACTAGGCACTCACAACTCTGATTGATCAATTACACTGTTATGCTCACAACACAGGCACTGCCAGTCTACTAAGTTAAGAGTGACTAAGTTTATTATTCATAGCAGCAACTACACGAAATGTTGTCATCAATTTGTAATTAATTGGTACTATAATTCTGATATGGTATTCTTGGGGCCAACTACAATTTATGTAACTAATTTGTTTAATAAAATACATGCATATTTTCAGTTTAAGAGTGGCAAGGTAAAAAAACAATACTAAGAATTCTGATACATTGAACAAATGATAATGATAGGGCGGTTGTAACTCATACATATTTTAATTAAAGGACATTTGTTGGATTAATACAATATTCAAATATATCGATTGTAAAGTTTTGTGTATCTCAATTTTTTCTCCTCATTAATTATTTTTGAGTAGGAAATTGATAAAAGTACTGTTTTATACGAGGAAATTTGTGGCAGCAGACCAGTTTAATTGCCAACAACGGTGCGATATTTTTATTTTTCATAATATAAAAACACATAGTATTCAGGCCGTATTAATTTTGAATATAAGTCAATTTCTTTAAATTCTAAGTCTAGATACCCATCTTATGCTTTTTTCCCTACCATTTAAAATTACGTTTTATGCACGTTGAAAGTTTACTTCCAATATGGAATAGTAGTTTGGTCCATTATACAGCAATTCAGTTGTCAGTTGCGAAATGTAGGTATTGCAAGGCTGTTAATTCTGTTATCCTTATTTTATTTGATTTGTGATTCGCACTGTAATTATTTGTTACTAATAATGGTACGATTGTGTGAAAAACTTTTCATTCAGAGATTTTATCTCGATCGGGATTCACTACAATTTGTTAATTTTGCTATTCACCTGATGATGCCACAATATAAATTTAGTTGGGTACATTTGGTATTAAATGTATGATTGACTATTTCACGATCATTTGAAAAGGTTAAATTGAGTTTCAGACTTTTTTTGAAGTAAATAAATAAGCATCACAAATAAGGAATTTTTTATAAACTTAAGCACTTCCCTTGATAACCATAGCCTATTTTGCTAAAATTTATACAAAATAAACTAACAAATTAAACAAACTACTATATTTATCGGTGATAAACATTGTGTATTTGCTTAGCTCATTTGATGGCTACTGACGCTGACCTCAAACTAATTATTACATATTTAGCATGAATTATCTCCGGAATGGTCAAAACATGTGAAAACCAATACAGGTTGGTCTTAAATTCAATGCCCACTACTTAAGGGGAGATAATAAATATGCTTCAAATAATTTAGATCAAGCCTAGCGTGACTAGGTTCAAAGTTGAAAACACAAAAATACAATCAAAAGTGTTATTATTGTTATTTGAATTTTGTTGTTTTCTCAAAAACTGTTTGAGATTTCAGAATTATACAGGGCGATTCACGAGGACAGGGACAAAATATTATGGTAGATAGATTTCACTTAGGTGAATTAGAAATGACTATTAAAAAAAGCCTGAGCCTTTTTTTTATTGATCTACAGGGTGATTTATGAGTTTTGCCCAATACTTCTTAAGGTAATATCTTTTAAACTAATCACTTGAATCAGTTCGTATTGTGGGTATATAGTATACTATTAATTGTCAATTTACGTGCATAATCAAAGACAGAAAATTCCAGGGCCGGCTGAACTAATTTTTATTTTTAGGGCTCCTATGAAAAAATTCACCCTGTGTACGTGATTTTTAAATTCTAATACTGAATTATGAAACTACATACAAAAGTGATCGAAAACATGCACTTTGTTGTTTTGCCACACTTTGGGCGAATTTTAAATAAACGATCAATTTTCGCCAAAATCGAAGGTCTGCCACAAAATAAATTTGTAAAATTACATTTTCCTCTCTTATTCAAACTAAAATATTTGTTATACAAAATTTTGTGATTTCATGCACGATTAATATGAAATAAATAATCAAAAATAAATAATTTCAACATCAGATTAAGTAATTTTTATTTCTGAGGTTTCTGTGAAAAATCAGTCTGTATACATTTTTCTCAAATTCTGATAATAAATTGTGGAACTACATTTAAAAATTAACGAAATTATTTATTTTTTATCACAATACATCAATAAACAGAACATTATAAACAACAAATTCACAGAACATAAAACCTTATAACTTATTTTCAAAATGAAAGCCTTCTGCCTCCCTACATTTTCTTTGTCGTAAAATTAAATTTCCTACGACTTTCCTAATAACGACAGTATTATTAATGTTCTGTTTATTAATGTACTGTGATAAAAAAAATAAACAATTTCGTTAACTACTTCCTCACCAAAAGTGAGGAAGATATGTATTCATGAAAAAAATTTTGAAAATTTTTATTCTCGACAAATTATGACGATACACAAAAATTTTTTAAAATAAAGCTTTCAAATTTGGTACACGTTATAATATTACTCTCACACTCATTATAATATTGTGTCCAAATGTTGAAATACACAAAATACGCCAAAAAAAAACAAAAATACGTACAAAAAAAAAACAAAATGCGTCAAAAAACAAAATACGTCAAAAATTACTTTTGTTATAAACTCCACCACACGGTGAGGAAGTTTTGATCCCATAATTGGCAGCGGTTTTTTAAAATGTAGTTCCATAATTTATTATAAGAATTTGAGAAAAATGTATACAGACTGATTTTTTCACAGAAACCTCAGAAATAATAATTACTTAATCTGATGTTGAAATTATTTATTTTTGATTATTTATTTCATATTAATCAACCATAAAATCACAAAATTTTGTATAACAAATATTTTGGTTTAAACAAGAGAGGAAAATGTAATTTTATAAATTTATTTTGTGCAGACCTTCGATTTTGGCGAAAATTGATCGTTTATTTAAAATTCGCCCAAAGTGTGGCAAAACAACAAAATACATGTTTTCGATCATTTTTGTATGTAGTTTCATAATTCAGTATTAGAATTTAAAAATCACGTACACAGGGTGAATTCTTTCATAGGAGCACTAAAAATAAAAATTAATTCAGCCGGCCCTGGAATTTTCTGTCTTTGATTATGCATGTAAATTGACAATTAATAGTATATTATATACCCACAATACGAGCTGATTCTAGTGATTAGTTTAAAAGATATTACCTTAAGAAGTATTGGGCAAAACTCATAAATCACCCTGTAGATCAATAAAAAAAGGCTCAGGCTTTTTTCAATAGTCATTTCTAATTCACCTAAGTGAACTCTATCTACCATAACATTTTGTCCCTTTCCTCGTGAATCACCCTGTATAAACGTCCAACAGGTTTCAATGACTTTAATCTCCATGTTCCATGAAAAGGTTATTTTCAAGGTCACTTCAAAAATGCTCCAAATTTGTCCTTTGTAATAAAAAGTATAGTTTTATATTCGACTCCTTTTATTTTACTTTCATAATTTCACATAATTAGCACCTATTGTTGCAGCCGATTATTTTTACCATATAAACACTCAACAGTATTCCGCATGCAGAAATAATAAATGTATAACTGGTTGCCTATTATTGTGTATAAGCGTTTTACGATCATACGGAGGATATTATGTAGTTATAGTGGCAGCAAGTCACACTTTAAGGCTTAAGGCATGACTACCAAAACTAAAGAAAGAGTCTAGTGCAATTTTTTCCTCCAAAACTTCTTTTTTACTACTAGCATATACGGTTTGGGTTTCACTCACTAACACTAATATAAATAAATCTAATCAAAATTTCATCAGCCGCCACTATTAACATAATACAATAATTAAAATTACAATTATTAAAAAACTTACCCGACAAAGTTTATAAACCATTTGCATTATGAAATTTCTAATCAATCTCCTTTTATTGACTTTTATGTGCTTCACATGATATTTACCAATTCATAATCAAATTGTTCAAATCATCAGATGAAAAGTTTGTGGTATAAAATAATGACAAAAAAAAAAAATGACACTGACGATTTAGTATTACCAACATATAATTTCAGTGTAATTTTACTAGTAAGGAGTAAGAAGTTAATAACTAGTTTATGTTTCTTGAACAAAAGAAAATTAAAAAAACCGCTGCCAATTATGGGACCAAAACTTCCTCACCATGTGGTGGAGTTTATAATAAAAGTGATTTTTGACGTATTCTGTTTATTTCAACATTTGGACACAATATTATAATGGGTTTGTATATCAGATCTTATTTATAATCTTTCATCACGAATACATTTTTTTGTAAAGTTATACTTAAATAGAAAAGATGGGGTCCGGTAGACCCCATTCCAGTGGACCGATTTTGCTCATCAACGAACTCAATCTTTTCTTTGACCTCTAGAACGTCTGTACCAAATTTGAAAGCATTATCTCACACACACACACTCAGACAATTTTTTTTTCTGAAATTTTGTGTATCATCACAATTCGTCGAGAATCGTCCAGAAAGCAATACAAATTTTCAAAAATGTTTTCACGAATACATATCTTCCTCAATTTTGGTGAGGAAGTAATTGATTACGCGCATCATATGACTAACATAACCTTAAATTTTTAGTTTTTGCAAATTAATTTTCAATATTAATTAAAATATATATGTAGTTTTATCTTGGATCCGTTGTAACATTTAAAAACTCTCTCAGACAAGTTTATAAATTTTCAATATTGTAGATTATTAAAAATAGTAGCAGTCTATTTTTAATGATCTAAATTTTAATAATTATAGGTTGGAATTCCAACCAACAAATAGCATCTTATTTTATTAGATCAAGGCAATTAAAACATTATTAATAATGCACCGAACAAGATTTTGATTGATACTACAGGATCCAAGCAGAAATTTTGATAAAATTGACGTAATATTCGAAAATTTTAGATAAATGTGTATTTTTTAAGTTAGTTGTGACGTCACGTGCGTGTCTCCCATACCAGTTTGTCTACAATGGGCTCTTACACCTCAATTGAATTAAAGATTTTTAAAAGATTTACATCAAAGTTGAATACATATTAAATATAATAATGCAATAAATTTCAATAATATATCATTCTTACAGTTGCTTTAAATATTAATAAGTTGTATCAATTTCAAAAGGCCCGCCAGTTTTCCGTTAATGACGTCAAAAACGGACGGCCTTGCTATTGGTTAAACTCCAAACGAATTCGTTTGTGCTAATGGCGTCACAATATTAACCTCAAAAATATGCATTTTTGACGATTTTCAAATATTATGTCGCTTTTATCAAAATTTCTGCTTGGTTTCTGTACTATCAACTATAATCTTGTTCAATGCATTATTAATGATTAATTGCGTTGATTTAATAAAATAAGATTATTTTAGTTGGTTGGAAATCCAACCTATAATTATTAGCAGTCTATTTTAAATAATCTACAATATTGAAAATTTATAAATCTACTGTCTGAGAGAATTTCTAAATGTTATAAAGGATCCACGTTAAAACTACAAAAATTTAAATTAAAATTGAAAAAAAAATTACAAAAACAAAAAATTTGAAGTTATGTGAGTCATATGATGTACACGACCTATAACAATGACTATCCGTTTTTGACGTCACAAAAATTTAATAGATTAATATTTTGAAATATTTTTTTTTGGCCTTAAATGAAAAATACTAGCAAAAAGAAAAAATATGTCAGAGCTATTTTAAAAAACACTATAGTCTGGCGTAAATTGCAAAATTTCGAGGAAAATAGTATGTTATTCAACGAGCGAGTTATCATAGCCATTACTCAATCAGATAGTTTACAGGCATAAACCGAATGAGTAATGGTCATAACTTGTGAGTAGAATATTATACTTTTGCCACAACTATTATGTTTCGGGAAAATATTTTAAAGAAGTAAGTAAGTCTAATTACTGACAAACACGTGAAAAATTGTCAGAACTGTCAGAAGAACTTCGTTTAATTTTAAAATGTCACTCGTCTATAACCTTCTTTGTGTGACATGGAAATTTAAACCCAGTGGTTACAAAAATTTAAGGTTTTTGATTGACTAGAAGCCAGTGGTTATGAGCCTGAGAGTTCCTAACCGGTCAGTAATCGGTGGATCGGTGGTTATGAGTTTATAAATACTGTAAAGTATAATGACTATTATTATTGGCAAATTGTTAACGTGTGTATAATGTTTAATAGTCATGGAGAAAGATTTTTATTTTCTAAATTCTTTTGAATAGTAATCAATCGGTCAGTTTACTTTATAGTAATTCTGGGAAGAAATTCTTTTGTTTTATATTTGGGGTTGTCACAATCAATTCATGTTTTCCCCAAAAATATCATTGCCAGTGCCCGGTACAGCCAACATCTTGGAAAGAGAAAAACAACTTTTTTCTTAGTTGTCTCCATTCCTGTCGGTTCTAACATAAAAAATCTTCGTCTGTTTAAACAATAATTTTCTATTAGTACTACTTAACGATTTACTGCGGTCTGTCTGAGAGGTAAAAATTTTTGTTTCACTGCAATTATATGAATTTTTTTATGGATATCTGTCCTCGTAGCTCTTATATTAATAATAATTAAAAAGTTTCTTACAACTTTTTAAAAATTGCAACTGCTTGTTGTGTACAAATGTATAACCTATCTGGCCACACTAACTCATAATGGATTAACAGTATCGTTTAAATAGAAGTTGTAGTTACACTATTGGTAATAACTGATTGTGCAGTAGAACTGACAAATGAAAATAAGTGAAAAACCTGTTATACTCTACAAACTGTATTATAACACTTATAAATACAAATAAAAAAAGTGCCCAAAACTTTTAGAAATTTTTTTATGGTTCATAGAATAAATTTGCAAACAAATATATTTTTCGTAGGTTTACAAGGAAGATATGCTTAGGATAATTAAAATAAGAGAAATATTTTTTTGCTTATTAGATTCAGCAAAATTATAGATTTTACTAACCTCTAGGTCTGGTCCAGGGTGGACAGTTCTGGTCTTTTTTTGGATTTGTTCAAAATACGTCTTGGAGAGCGCCTCACAACGTTTACGTCTCTCTACTTCTCTTTCTAGGCGTTTACGCCAAGACTCCTCCCTCTGTGCTACCAGTTCAGCACAATGCTCCAAAGTGTCTATCACAGCAGCAGTCGTGGTTTTAAATGTTATCGCTTCGCCTTTGAAATCGATTGTTGGCAAGTTTTCTATAACAAAAAAAAAAAATAATTTTTAAGGGACAAACATAAATAAGGGGCAAATCGCATAGTAAATATTGCTGTTGTATCGTATGAGCAACTTTTTGTCTATATTTTTATGTGACAAAATTGTATAGACCTATTTTGACGACTATGTGATTTTTAAGTTTTACGTATAAACAAAATAAACATAAATTATCCCTTACTTTTATCTGGCAAATGATTTTGTGCATCATTTTCAACGCAATAATCAAAGTACTGTTGTAGCGTATCAATTTGCCTGCATAGGATATCCTTGAAGGTTTCAAGTTCAGCAAGTTTTTCTCGCAAGTTTCTTGAAGATCTTTTGAAGCTGCTACCAGAAGCAGCGCTGAATGTATTAGATTGTAGACTGACTGTAGAGCCATGCCTCTTTAAACTATTTTCAGATCCTGTACCATAGCCTGATTCGACCTAAAAAAAAAAATGAAAAATGTAGAAGCTTTATAAATCTGTTGTTTATTTTCTTAAATATGTACATAACGTACGTTGTTGATAAATACAAGATCGATGAAAAAACAATCTTTAATAAGCTTTAAGCGAGTAGTAAGTTTAAAGTCACACTGCCTGATTAAAATTGGTATAAGCGTTTTCTCGAAAATGGCATCGAGTTCAAACAAGTACAACAATTTTACATATGAAAACTTTTACATTATACTTTCTAGCCAAAATGACCAAAAAGTTTCGTTAAAAAAAGTTATGATCAAATTTCATCATCAGGTCTCATGTGGCGCCACCTATAACAAAATTTAAAATAATAAGTAAAATCATATTCCTTGCTTAAAATAACGCCACTCTTGTCAAATTTTGTAACAATTTATAAAGATGTGAAATTATTACTAAAACAAAAAAAATTATTTCAACTTTTCCAGAGTAACGTCTTACTGAGGCATATTTGGCCAAAACCTCATATTTTGGTACTAACTCTTGCTCCTGTAGAGAAAATTATATGTAATTGTTTATAGTTTCCTTTTTGAATCCACAGATTTTTTACTTGTTTAAAAAACATCAATTTACATATTTGTTGCACAAATAATCATTATGGATTTTATCAACAATTTAAAATACAATACTAATCACAATGACCTTGAGAAAAGTATATAAAACGTGTAAAAGTAGTATCACCAGTGGGACTATTATGACACATTATTTATGTATTTTTCTTTTTAACTCATATATTTTACTTACGATAACTATCATAGAATTTGACTCATTTGGTGACGAGATGAAAAATTTTAATTAACATCTTTTCAAATAAGTCAAGATAATTTGATTGGAAAAAAACCAATAATTATTGCATGGGATATTTGTTTTGGGCCATTAATTTTAATTTGATGGGAAACAAACATAATTAACAACAACTTTAAGTAATGCAATATGAATCGCCTAAAAGTGTATTACGTTTACCAAGTTTATTATCTGTAAAAATTTCAAGGATAAAATTGTTAGGTATTGAAATAAAACAGTGAATATACAGTGTGTCCATGGATGGATAATGAATTGGTTTAAAGGATCAACAATTTGAGACGTGAGTGTTTTAGATTTAGCTTCCGCTTGATTTAAACTAAGATACATAAAAAATATGTAAATTAGTTATATACAAGGTGTTTTAAGTAAGAGAAAACTGGCTTTACTTTCAAATTTACAAAAAATTTGTCTTATAAAAAGCTGTTCCCATAAAAAGTCCATGTTCCATTTTAAATTACTTACTGCATTTAATATTATTTTCTGGACACTACAGAATCTACATAGGATGACAGAAATGCACAATGAACGTCCCCGGTAGATTTTGAATAGTTGCGAATATGTCATGAAGTTGTGAGTCATCACTTTCTTAAATACACTGACTGGCGATATTTTAGAAGTTTAAAAGAGAATTCGACAGGAAGTTTGTGAGATAAGCATTAATTTCATTCTAATTATAATATTCAAAGGGCGTTTGTTAGTTAAAACAATGCTGATAGGACGTAATCGCACCAAGTTTGGAACATTTAACTTACCTACTTCAAATTACTCATCAATAATCAATAAAAATTTTCATGTTCATTTTTAATGTAAATTAAATTAAATGTTAATATTGAATTTGTAATAAATATGTTGGTCATAACTGTTAAGACTACTTTTAAAAACATTTCTTCATACAAAAAAAAAAGAAAAATGTATTTAAAGAATCAACCCATTTTTTACGCTTCGTACCGATTTTATAAAATTTCTACTTTAGGGATGCATAAATTGGGCCTTGCCACTCCATCGAAAGTTAAAATTAGTAATTTTCATTCAATCAGTAAAAATTGGTTGAACAAAAACATACAAAGGTACAAAGTACAATGTACTAATTTAATGCTCATGGCATATCGTACTGTTGCTATTCGTATCATTTAATATTTTAATTATTATTGCATATCGATTTGTTCCTCAGAGATTTAATATATCACTAATAATAGATTTATATCTGCAGGAATGTATATATTTTTTAAATAAATTAATCCAAATCTTTTAAATATATAAATACACAAATAACTGTCAATTTTGTTGTGTAAAAAGTAAAATTTATGAAATGATTAAAAGTTACTATACAGTTAAGTCTGTCATACAACATTAGTGAGCCTCAATTAGTATTATGCAGAGTTCTTGTCTTTTAGAGAACAATGAAGTAAAAGCTTATTGTCTATATAAAAGATAATTATAGTAATAAATATATAATTAAATATTAATGGAAAACTTGTTTCATTATTTTCAGCATCGAATCTACATTACAAAATAGTTGCGAGTAAATGTAATTAATACTTAGATCAGAATTATTCAATTTTAATGAATAAAAATGTATACTTCTTTGGACAAGTAATCTATTTTCTTTGCATTTCCTTGTTAATTACTAAGATAAGACTTAAATATCACGTTAAAATCCGCATGATATTGTTTGTGCGGTATGGTTAAAATTTAGTGCAGTAGCGGCTTGTGAAATTTTAAGGATATTTTAGTATACTTTGAGGCATTATTATCAGGACTAAACGAAGGAAGAAGTTTTACGAGAAGTTTTGTAGAAAAAAAATTGATTACGAAAAAAATTTGAAAAAATACTTGAAGTAGATATTAGGAAAATATGAGCAATATTTGAATGCTTTATTTAAACTGATGATTAATCTTGATGCGGTTTTTTGTGATCGCAAAATTCATTTGCTTTCGTCCACCATAAATAGATTTTTTAAATTGTGGGTGTTTCTCTTATCTACAGGGTGGTTATCCAGGACCTTACATTTATGTTAAAGTTTATCATTCTCCCAAATCCCTAACAAACTTTTGGAATTTTTAAAGATATGTTCTTTATGATTAAGTAATTCTAAAGAACTAATTTGAAGATTTTTTTTATAGCTTTGTTATTTTTACAGATATCATTTTTTATTGAAAAAATGGCGAAATTTTTACATTTTAGGTTACAGCATTTTAATACGATGGCCAATAACAATTTTTTCTACGATATTCTTCGAATGCAAATTAAACAAATTATATCATTTAATGGGAAATTAATTGACAAGAGTCAAGAATTAATTAAAAGTTATTATATTTTTTCCAATCTTCTTATATTCGTCAGAAATCTGAAAATAATGATTTTTCAATTTTGATAGAATATTTCAAAATCTTGGACAATATTTTCAGTATTTCTTTAGTTAACTCTATTATTAATCGAGATACATTTTTTTGAAAAAAAAAAAAACGTTTAATTTGTGATTGAGAGCCACGATTCATAAATTAATTTGGAACTATCACAGTATGAATAAGACGGATCAACCTTTTTTTACCATTGGCGCACTGAAAATGTTTTCAAGGGGGTTAAAAGTATGTTTTTTTAAATATTTGTGGTGGCAGCACACACACACACAGCACAACGACTGGTGGATGATATCCTTAAGTTTTGACATACTCCTAAACATATTTAGCCTCCTCTAACTCATAGGCGTAGTGAGAAATTATAAAAAACAAGTTATTAAATGTGCTCGAAACTTTGATGATGATTTTATTCTGGTAGATGATAATGCTAAGCCTCATAGACACGGATGGTAATAAAAAAAACTTCTGATGACGTCAGGTTCGCCATTTTCCAGATTTCGAAGAAAAAAAATTTCTAGCATAAAATGTACCTTAGGGCACCCCAAATTAAACCACGTAAACGGTTTTGTGATAACTTTTTTCATTCTCTAGATATAGTCCCGAGACAGCAACTTTGGGACACCCTGTACATAAGACAAAGCAACTAACACAGTGTAGTACAACTACTCAGGCCTAGGAGATGTCTTGCAGTTATAACTGCCAGAGGGGATCAACAAGACATTAACTTTCTTTGTTGTGAAGATAACGAAAGGCTGCAGCTTTTATAACAAAGTTTAATTTTTACATCACATCGGGTTGAAAGAATATTTAATTAATTAATTCCATGAAAAAAAGTTGAAGTAACTAATTTTGTTCCTAATGGAGGGTATTTAGTTAGATAATTACCAATCATTTTTTTATACTAGAAATAAATAGTTGTGGTTGTTTTTTATTTAACTTATAATGTTGGAGGTGAAACAATTATTTTTGTTATGTTTTATTTTAGTCCGTTTCCCTGTTGTTGAATAATTAAATTATTATAGCACTATTATTAAAAATTGTGGGGAAAACAAATTTAAGCTTTTAGAACTTCCCTAAATGAATTACCTACTTTGCCACCTCCTTATTATAATATCCACACATTTAAAAACTCATATTTTTTATAATTCCTCATTACGCCTATACTTAAGCATATCATCCACGAGTTGTTGTGCTGCCACCACAGTTATTTTAAAAAACATACTTTTGACCCCCTTGAAAACATTTCCAGTGCGCCAATGGTAGAAAAAGATTGACCCGTCTTATTCATACCGATATATCCCCTCAGACTGTGATAGTTCCAAACTAATTTATGAACCGTGGCTCTCTCAATCAAAAAATTAAATGGTTCTTATAAAAAAAATATATTTCGATTAATAATAGAGATACCTAAAAAATTCTGAAACCGTTTTTGCAATATTGTCCAAGATTTTGAAATATTCTATTAAAATTGATAAAACATTATTTTTAGATTTTTGCTGAAGTGCCGATTATAAGAAGATTGGAAAAAATATAAAAACTTTTTAATTAATTCTTGCCTCTTGTCAATTAATTTCCCATTAAGTTATATAATTTGTTTAATTTGCATTCGAAGAGGGTGTGCAGGGAGCGTTGAATATCGTAGAAAAAATTGTTATTGGCAATCATATTAAAATGTTGTAACCTAAAATGTAAAGAATTTGCCATTTTTTCTATAAAAATGATATCTTCAAAAATAACAAAGCTATAAAAAAATCTTCAAATTGGTTCTTTAGAATTACTTATAAATCACAACGAACATGTTTTAAAAAAATCCCAAAAGTTTTTTAGAATTTGGGAGAACGATAAACTTTAACATAAATGTAAGGGCCTGGATAATCACCCTGTAGATAAGAGAAACATCCACAATTTAAAAAATCCATTTACGGTGGACGAAAGCCAAAGCCTAACGACCACAAAAAACCGCATTAAGATTAATCATCTAATTCCAAAAATATTGAGATATTGTCATATTTTTCCAATATTCACTTCAATTGTGTACCAGTTTATTAGCAAAATATTTGTAAAACATTTTTTCTCACGTTCAGGCAGAAAATGTATAGGCAGTTTTCAAATTTGGTGAAAAGTTGAACATATGCACATACATATAAACACATTTTTCTTGGAATATAAATTTTACACCATCTGTGACTATGTTAAATATTTTCTGTGTATTAACTATCTGCGAAACTCATCCCTGCGATATGTAAAACATATTTGTTACAACCTAGTCGGACTAATAGTAATATTTTCCATTACCCTTAGTGTTATGTAAGGCAGCTAACGTTAACAACAATTATATCTTAACTATACCACCAATCTATTATTTTTGACATTTTACTCGTAATTGGTTTTTACTTACTTTTATGTTTAATACAGTACCTAGTTTAACACAGATATGAGGCATAATATATTATTAATGATATATGATATGCATGAGAAAAAATTAAATAGAAAATTACTGCTCATTAAAAAAATAATTGTAATTTACATTTTTTTAACATGCATTTAACAATTTTAACCTTTACCTTTCTTCTATAAGAAAATCCTGGTGTTTTAGGAGGTTTCAAACAAAAGCACTTCATTTTTAATTGTAGTTGTATACAACACACTAGTTAAAAACCATTAGGTCAAGCTTAACCTTTTATTTCAAACTAGGAACTATCAAATGAACCAATTAATCAATAACAGTTTTAAAAACCTCTTATTGTGCCAAACTTTCATAAACTTAGGTATGTAATCGCACGATTATAAAATATTTACGTCACCTTTTTTATTACTGATAACTAACAATAAGGAAGTTTTTGTTTACAAATTTTGAAAAATAAATAATGATGCTAAACAAACTAAATTCTATAACCTTTAGTTTTGGCCAGTATAGTGTAGATAGTTCAGATAACAAGTCTCAAAATGTAGCGAGTTATTTGACAAGTAGAAATTGATTTCAAATTAGTATAACTGTATTCTGCACTTCACAAGTAAGTACTACAAAACATTAAGTACTTAGTACATATAAATATTCATATTTTTATGGTCTGTAAAAATTATTCCGTTACTTAGATTGTCGTCATATATAAATAATGACAACTAAATTATGCACCATCCCTAATATTTGATGATTTTGAAAACATTTTTAATGCAGTATTAGTTTTAATTTTGACGTTTGTAATGGCCCTTAAAAAAATATTTTTGTTAAGAAATAACATTTAGACAATGAAATATGTAAGTATATTATCACAGTAAGCATCATACAATGTTGCAATTACCCTGGGGATATACAGGGTGTTTCATGACGAACTGTACATATTTCTAAGGATGATAGAGGATCCCTTGACTATTCACGAATGGGTATAGAAATTTGTCTGTTGCGCTTAATTACTGAGATACAGGGTGATAAACTACTTATGGCCAATATTTCTTTTGGCCAGAACTTCCTTACTATTTATCACAATTTGTTCAAATTTTATACTATTTGTGTACTTATCACAGTTGATATAATGCAGTTTTTAATATTTAAAAATTCCAGGACCGGATTTTTTTTCCCATATAATTTGAAAAAAATATATTATACAGGGTGATTTTCAATACAGAAATAAAAAAACTTGAGTGAAAAAAGTCCGGCCCTGAAATATTTAATTATTAGATTTATACGAGGGGTATTTCGCTGGGGAATTTTGGTGTACAAACTCCAGGAATTAGTAGGGAATTAGGGGAATTAGTCGGGAATTAGGGGAATTAGTTGAGAATTAGGGGAATTAGTGGGGAATTAGTATGGAATTAGTAGAAATTAGGGGAATTAGTTGTGGAATTAGGGGAATTAGCAGGAATTACTAAGGAATTAGTAGGATACATTACATACATAATTAGGGAAGAATTAATTCGCAGAGCACGCAACTCTATCTAGAGTGTCTGCCAAAAAGTCTGATATGGAAAATTACGAGGAAAATTTTTTGACAGTTCTAACAACTAATTAAATTTCGTTATTTCTTGTCATGTGACACAAATCACCCAATCACTTTAAGATTACACTGATAATTACCCTCCAGGGAAATTTTCAATCACTATGACAACAAAATTATTCAAATTTGACGACTTCATAATAACTGCCAAATACATTTCAAAATGTCACGTTTTGGCAATGCCAATTCTCAATCTATAAACTTTTAATAAATAAGTAATTGTTTTGTTGTGTTGTGACTTTTTAATTTAATTTTTTCAAAAAATTTTCTGACCGAATATCCCTCAGACATTGATAAATGCCTTATAATTTGCTTGGTAATAGCCCTCCGCCTTCGGCGTCGGGCTATTACCAAGCAACGTGCTTTCGATTGTCATAAAATTATCTCGTACATTATCAATGTCTTAGGGATATTATAGCTGAAAATTATTTTATTATTGGCTTTCAGAAAAATTTTATACCTACTTGATAAAAGTTTGTGCATAGTCTCAAACGAGTAAGCGTCTAGACAAGTTTGTGTTAGTCCGGGCGCTTAGGTCGGAAAATCAAATTATTTAAAATTGGCTCAAGAATAAACTACCCTTATTTTTATATACATAAGTTGTTCATAATGCAAAGTAACATCCAAATATCAAATTTAGTTGCTCGATTCGAAAATAAAATTTGTTACCATTTTTACTTTTTTACGCGTAATTTCTGAACTATATTTTTAAATATTTTTTTGATATCAAAAAATTTTTTCTGAAAGTCAATTATAAAATAATTTCCCATATGGTACAGACTTTTTGGCGGGCACTACAACCACACATGCGCATTTATTCCATAATTCACACGTGTACTAGTATCGCCGTTGTATACGTGCAAAACCCCTGTGAAGTTAGCACCACTTTTTTGCAAAATTGAGTAAATTTTTAGAGTTCTGAGTAGAAAAAGCATAGTTCCAGAGTTCCTGGCCGAAAAGAACACAATAATTCTGCAAAAATAAGGCAAGACATCTAACAAAATTAAATAAGGGTGCTAACTTCACGCAGCACCACTTTTTTGTGAAAAATGAGTTCTGATGGCATATTTCGGTAGAGAAAAATGAGTTCTGGAGTTCCTGACCATTTTTAACAATAGTTCTATCGATTTGTTGAAGTTATTAAAAAATTCAAATTTGGCAGAGTTCTGAATAGCACCAGAAGGGTTCTGACGAATGGTGAAAGAAAAAATTGTCTAAATGGTATGTTCCATTTGAAATAAGCGACATAATAGAGGTTGAAGTTGCCGAAGTTTGACTTCCATTTCTGAGCACCCTGTACATCTTACCATTATTGTAGGTTGCTTAGAGATAAGCTCAAACATTAGAAAAGATATGGTAAAAATTTCGGCTACTAAAATTTACCATAGCGGAAGTTATTAATTTTCAAATATGGCTTCGTCTTTGTAGATGATTTCAATAAAGTCGAAATATCTCTAAAACTATTAATTTTAGAGATAGGGAATGCTAATGAAAATTATCTCAAAATTATGAGCCTCGTTATGAGCAGATTTTGAATTTGGCATAAAATTTTCATTCATTCATTCCTTTTAAAATAAGGAAGTTGACGTCGCCTTCCGGTATAAGCGGAAGTGCTACATACGTGCCATTATTTTCATTGAATAGAGCACCTCTGAAAACCCCCATGTATAAATTTTCAGGTCCAGATTATTTGCGGTTTTCCAGAAACGTCTAATAGGCCACTCAGCGTGAAGCACCCTGTATATGAGCACTCTCACACCCAAATCAATAAAATGTTTATTTTCATGAGTTTTTATTACAAAAATTTAGACAAATTCTAATTACCTTGCTTGTTATCTTATAACTTAATGAAGGGTTTAATATTGATATTTTTACCTTGATGTTATTGCTTATGAATACTATTGGTGTTAACTACCAATCAGCATGAAGAATTAAGAGAATTAGGTACTTCAGAATTTGCGGAATTACTAAGAAATTAGTAGGGAATTAGTAGAAATTAGGGGAATTAGTTGAGAATTAGGGGAATTAGTCAGGAATTAGGGGAATTAGTCAGGAATTAGGGGAATTAGTAAAGAATTAGGGGAATTAGTAGGGAATTAGAGGAATTACTAATTTTCTTGGGAATTAGTGTACATAATATTTTCAGCGAAACACCCCTCGGATTTATATTAGATCATAAAAACATAGATACTAAGGATATACACATTTATTTCTTATTTAGATAATTTAGTTAAGAAAATTATAATTTTTTATCTTTCATTTCGCCAAATTCAATTCCTTGTAAAAAATCAATAAAGGTGTGACAAAAAATCTCACATGCTTTTGTTTACTGATATATGGACTTATAATTTCCCATATAATTTGAAAAAAATATTATACAGGAAAAGAAATATCGGCCATAAGTAGTTTATCACGCTGTATCTCAGTAATTAAGCGCAACAGACAAATTTCTATACCCATTCGTGAATAGTCAAGGGATCTTCTATCATTCTTAGAAGTATGTACAGTTCGTTATGAAACACCCTGTATATGATTGGAGCTAGCAGATTTTAAAACGGAAATGTTTATAACATTTATTCTGCACACGACTCGTGTTTTTTGACTTACTAAAAATATTTCTGTTATTTATTTTAGACATTATAACTATTAAAATAAATTGCAGAAAAATTTATTTTTAAGGTTGTTTTTAAAATTTGTATGTGTATATTTAATATTTGGCACGATACTTTCAAATCACGTTTCAATTTTTTTAATTTTGCTCAAGGTTGACCTGTTGTATAGATTGTATACATCAATATATCAACAAAATAATACCGGGTGACAAGGTAATACATTAAACCGGAAATAGAAAAATCTCAATGGATATCTACTTCAAGAAATAGTTTTATTACAGTTTTTTCTAAGGATAAAAAAATATTGATAATGTACGAGGTGTTCAACGTAACTTGCTACCCCCATAATTTCCTTATTTATAAGGTAATAAAAAAATTAAAAATTTCATCTTATTGCATTTTTCACATACTTTTTAAATATGTTATCAGATCATATCTCGTCTTCTTCAAATAATAATTGTTGTAAAGATAAAATAAATATAATTTATCCGTTATTGCAAACGGTTTTTTCTTAATAACTTCCTTAATATTACTCGAAATATACAAGTATTATATATTTTTGAAATCAGAAAAAATCCAAATATGTAAAAATATATAGGGTGTTCCATTAAAGAAAACACATTTTTTAGCACCCACTGTATATTTTCCGACATGGATACGATTCGATAACATATATACGTGAAAAATGCAATAAGACGAAATTTTCTATTTTTTTATTACCTTATATAATAAGGAAATTATGGGGGGTAGCAAGTTACGTTGAACACCCTGTACATTAACTCATGTTCATTCAGTATACATGTCCAAAAATAGTTTCCCAATAGTGAATTCATATTTATAGCAGAACGATAGAACTAAAGTCGGGCTCACCAATGTTGCGGCTGACTTATTACTTAAAGAAGATATTACAGACATGCACGCTGTAATACTAAATATCTTCTTTGCACCTTTAGTGCAGTTGACCAGACTGTACTAAATGTGCATATGAGATATTTAGTATTACAGCGTGCATGTCCGTAATATCTTCTGTAAGTAATAAGTCAGCCGCAAACATTGGTGAGCCCGACTTTATGTTTATAGAGACTTACTTCAGTGATAGTCTCATTTCAAAAACATTTTTCTGGTAATAACGACCCTTAATTTTAAGATTTTTGATTTTTTAAACTAATAGTGGTCTTCCTCTAGCTAACATTTACCTACAGTTAAATATGATTGGACTTTACCTTCTTGAGTTAATGTGTTTACAAAAAAACGTTACAGACAGACGAATGGATGTATGAAAGTTGTTCAGAATTCGAAGATGTATACAATGGTGTAAACGTCTTGGCTTGTTAATTTTAGTCAGTTCATATTTCTAATATTGTGCTTTATTTTAATTTAATACAAGAAATAAGGTTTAGATTATATTAGAAGACCAGTCGTTAAAATAAATTTGTTGACTCGTGGAAATCTATATTATGCTACTAAAATCCATTTGCGCATTTGTTTAACAAAGTTAAAAACACATTGCTTTTACATATTACTTACTAATGACACAAACATAAACTCCCAGTGGAAAAGTCAATAGTTTTATTTAAAACAAAGCACTTGTTGTTTAGATTTTTGCTATAATAATGTAAAATGGTTCACAATGAATAATGACCACTTCTCACCGTCTAATAACATTAATCAAATTATGCAGTTTTGCACAAATTTTCAAATTCTATCACAAAAATTTTTTGTCATGAAGTAATTTTTTTCAATATTTTAAAATGACTGAATATAATATATAATTTGTCTAATGGAAATAAAAATATTAATATTATTACTACTGTTTCCGTTATGCAACACAACCATTAATAAATAGATGCCTACTTGCCTAAGGCTACAGAAAATAATAATTAATAAATATTAAGGTAACTTAATTATCGGCTTGCTGTATTGTAAATGTGTTTTATTATAAATGCTTGTATTATTCTTTATATATAGATCTATTTATAGAATATACCTATTTAATTAGTAAATTAATATTATTTTTTAATACCATTAAAATTTTATTGAAACAATTATTGATAAAACTAAGTAGAATTTGATCCATTAATATAGATTATATTTTATTGAATTTATTATTCTTAGCAATTTTCATTCTCATTTTAAATTTATTAAGCTATTCTAATTATTGTTCTACTTTAATAAACTAGATCGTTTCCCAGTGGTGGTTTCTCAATCAGTGCTGCAGAGCTGCGGCAAGTGTAGCACTGGTTGGCATTGTAGTTTACCTAAGTTACTACAAATCCAATAAAATAATTTTATTAATGATCCTCATTTAAGGTTACTACGAATAGATAAGAAAAACATATTAAAATTATTGTAATGTCATTACAGTTTTACGAAATGGTTGATACTCTATTGTTTAAAGGGAGTAAAAAAAAACTGTTCAAAGCTCATAATGTTGGAGAGCATTTAATACCGAAGAGGAAGCTTTAATGGAAACAAAGTGAATTGGAGCTATAATTCAAATATAATATAGAACTAAGAATTAATAGATAATACCAAATATGCTTTAATTGATTATGATTGGATTAAAGAAATGTGTAAACTTATTTACATTATTAAGATTTTTGTTAAAATACTTGAATTTTTATGTAAACGACAGCACGTATTTTGCAATAAACACTAAATTGACAAACCATAAATAAACGATAATAAGTGATAACAAAGATTATTCTCCTATTATATTATCCACCAATAAAATTTTGTAAAATTTCAAATTTCAACCAATGAAAACAATTTTACACCGAATAAACGCAGGCTAATTTTTGCTAAAATTTAACAGCAATTAATTGCACTAAAAACTAAATAAAACATTACTAATTGGAGAGTTGTCATTTTTGTTTATAATAATTATTATGATTCACGGTGTTTTTACAAAAATAATTTTAATATTCAAACAAAACAAATTGTTTAAGGAAAACCGAGGAAAACTAAGTAGATAAGATCAATAATTCACATACATATATACTTCCGAATCTCGAGTTATGAATTTTATCGCGCAAATTGTAGCTATTTAGCTAGTTTTTGGCAAATCATGTAGTCTTAGTACTAGTGTTAGTCATAATGAAATATCGAGTGAAATATCCAAGTTTAATGTTTAAGACTAATTCACGGTAAATACACTTGTACCTTTATCTTTCTGTTTGACAGGCCATTAAAATTGTGGTCTGTTACTTTTTCTGCACTGCACATTTAATATATTAAGTTTTACATTGGTCATTTTTAAGTTTTAAGACAAAATTTCTGCTTGGTTCCTGTACTATCAACTAAAACCTCGCTCAGCGCATTATTAATGAGGTTTTTAATTGCCTTGATCTAATAAAATATTATTTTTGTTGGTTGGAAATCCAACCTATAATTAGCCGTCTATTTTTAATAATTTACAATATTTATATATCTTCTGCCTGCAAGAGTTCTAAATCTTATAATGGATCCATGTTAAAACTACAAAAATTAAAATTAAAATTGAAAATAAATTTACAATAACAAAATATTATGTGAGTCATATGATATACATGACCTATCTATACCAATGACTATCCGTTTTTGACGTCACAAAAATTTAAGATTAATTATTTCGGTTACTTCTCGTGTACATCTTTTCAATATTATGATGGCTTTTGCGAAAAAAATGTTATTTAAACAAATATCAGAAATTAAACGTAAAACATGCCAATGGTATTTGGGACACCCCATATAATATGTAACATTTTCCCATTGACCTTGGAAGTGCATCCAGTTTAATTAATTATTCCATAAAACGAAGAGATTAGAATAAATTATGCATCCAATCTGGGAAATATAAAAAATGTAAATGACTCATAACTAAGTTTACAAGATTGTTTTAGTTTTACACAATATGTTTGTCTGCCAGTAGTTTATATGGGTGGGTATAAAAACCAGAAGGTGTTATACATAATATATAATCACCCACGGTCTACTACAAAAAGAAAATACCCAAAATTGCTGTTGATACGTAATAAGAAACATTTTGAAATTTTGGAATCATGAAATTGGGACATTAGGATGGAAACGGTCTAGTACTAGAAAACACCTATATATTATTGCGTTAAGAGTTCTCTATTATTTACCTTATAGGACTCCAAAGCGTCAAACCAACTTTGTTTACTTTCAATCGAATCAGCTCTTAGATACCAAACACAGTCATTTACCGAAACATCAAATCTGCATTCGTCAAATTCATGTGGCTAAAACAAAATTAATTACACTAATCAAATACGTTTCGGCCTTCGAAAAATCGTTACTACAAAAATAGGAAATAAGCAAGCGACTGATTCTCTACTCTACATACTTTGATAACAGCTTTTGCAAGGGACAGGGCTCCTCTACAACCATACCCTCGTTCTTGTTCACTTTTGTAATAAGACAATGTACCATTTTTTAAAACAATATATCTATCCTGCCACCCATGTATATAATTTGTCCACTTGCTGAGCACACCAGCTAACTCGTTTTGATTTTCCACATCCGAATCTTCACTACTGTGATCGTCCGCCATGCTAATTTGTGAGTTTATAGTTATTGTCCTTAGAATTTAAATGAATAACAGATATTCAAGTCATTATTAACCAGTTCCTAATACTGCTACTTTAAAATAATAAATCTATTTAAAATGACATATCTTTTATTACTAATTTAGCTTAACATGAGATTTATGTTTATCACACCATAATAATAATTATCGTAAACATGCGCAATGGAGTTCACCTTGCCTTGCGCATTTGCGGGAGATTTAAAAATTAAAGATTGCGAGCCTGCTTGCGCTGTTTTCCGCAGAACATCTTGCGTGTAATGTGAGTTGCATACTCATAACGATATATAGCGTGTCTATTGTGTTTATATACAGTGTGACCCACTTTTCATATCATATCTCATATCTCGCTTATCTGATATCCAAATATTTTAAAACTTTGGTGGTGAATATATACCTATAAAGTGAGTCTTTAGACGTAACCACATTTGATTTTAATCAGAGGCGTCCGATTCTAGGATGGAAAAAGATTTTCAAGAAAAAAAGTAGCGAGTTTTTTAGAAATGAACTAGTAAGATATTCTTAACCAGCACCTTTAGAAACCTCTTTTTACAAGATTGCATTGTAGTGGGTTCACAGGTGTTTATAGGGGCAGTCAGAAAAATAATTTTTTTCTGTAAAACGGATTCTCAAATGAAAACATGCATTCTACATTTTTTGTTCAGAATAACGTATTGTATTATTAGTTTCTGTTGATTTTACAACAAAATAATTATTTATTTAATAAGGCAAAAATTCTAATTTGTATACATACCTGCACCTACCATTTTTCTAACAAATAATCTTCAATGGGCTTCAAGGACTAATTTTATTTAAGAAAAGTTACCCATTGCTTAACAAAACAAAATAGAAGGCCATGGAAAATCAAAAAGTTTTTATAAAGCAAGAGACACAGGAAGTTCCTTATTCAGATGATGATTAATTATTGTATGTAGGTACTTAAAATCTTCTTTCATGTTTTAGAAAATTGCTTTATTTGTACAATTTTCTAAAAATATTCATTTTTAGACGATCATTAGGGTTTTATTTGTCATAATAATAATAATAATAATAATAAATTCTTCAAACAAACCCGTCTCGCCTGTTCTAAGAGATGCATAGAATAACTGTTGCCGCTTTGGAGAACTCGCTTAACCATAACATCCGGTGCCGAGCGAGTTTCGACAGATTTGGTGACATTGATTGAAAAATCAAATTTTAAGGTCAAATTTTTAATAGCGCCATCGGAAAAAAAATATTTACTAATATGCCTAACCTAAGCCTCAAGTGCGCCGCCTCTGAGCAATTTTTTCAAAAATGAATGTTGGACACGGTTGAGAATCTAAATAAAAAGTAACATCTAAATTTTGTTGTACCTACCTTTTTTGGATTCTGAGCATAAAAAAATTTGTTTCTCTTCAACTTTGAAAGGTTATAACTCCTTTAATATGCAGTATTGACCAAATGTTTATAGATAATTTTCGTTTTGTTTTGAACCCCTTTACACGCTCTAAGAGTTTGGACGCATAATTTTGGAACACACTGTATATTATTTATTGCACTGTGCGAATTTTCATTTTGTATATTTTGTATATTTAAAACAGATTGATACACAATGATGCAGGTAGAGCTTACCTACTTTAAATTTATGGCATTTTTTTAATTGAATTTAAAAATTAGTTTAGTTTATTTTTATGTAGTGTTTACTTGAATAAATATATACGTGAAGTTCAAATTTATTTTATTTTATCTATTCATTATCTCTTTATTGATATAATTTTTTTGCTGTTCATGAATTAGTTTCTCTAAATACCTAAATTTTAAAAAAGCTTATTAATTAAAACTTATTTGTTTTGTTTCCGGTCAAAATAATTTGTTTCATGTTATTTAAAGTTTCTATGCGGTTATTGAGCATACAATAGGGATTATTTAAATATTTCAATTAAAATATCTCGTGCTAATGATGCACAAATGTGCATTTTTTCATGTGATATTTCAAAGTAAAATATTTAAATATTTCTGAAAAATTTTTATACCTATAGAAGGATTCTTTATTATAATTTCAGGAGCAAAGTATGTTCGCGGAATATACTAAAAATATTCTAAATAATGTGGTATTTGTTTCTAGAACAGTTCACAGAATATACTGAAAATATTCTCAAGAATGTTGCATGCAGATTCTAGAAATGTTTAAAACAGTCCATTCTTAATATCCATAGAACATACTTAGAACGTAATTTCAGTTTATGAGAACATTCTCAGATTATTTAGATGTTCTCAACATATGTTTTCTGCATATTTATAGAATATACTTGTGCTGTCTGGGTTCAGGAGTGTTTCAGGATGATGACTATTTGAGTCCGCTCCCTTCTGCATCTCACTGCTGCCGCTATCTGTTGGACCAGCCAGAGCCTCATCAATGCAAATTTTATCAAATTTAAGTAATTTTTTAAACTTTCGATAAGTAAAAATTGTCTTTTCAAACAGGTTTATGGCGATAGAGAAGAACAAGGAGAGTCGACTGACCGCAGGTCGCTATCTCATTCTGTTCGGGAGATAGAGCCATTTAAGTGTTTCAAATTTTACGCGAAACATATACCTAAGGATATGACCGCACATAGAGCTTCGTAACGTAACGAGAAAAATCCGTCTTTTAAAATTTTGAAAAAATTCTTGGAAATAGAGATAGCCATGGTGAATCAAATGCCGTAAACCGCAGTTCGATATCTGGTTTCGTTGGGGCGCAAGAGCCTCATGAAATTTAAGTAATTTTTTCACGTTTATTGGCACTTGAAGCTCGATATCTTCACTACGGAATCAGATACCATTCTGCGGTTTGGCACTTCCATTCCAGACATCCATGTCTATATCCCTGAATAGTTTGAAGATATTATCCACATTTTTAATTTTTCGTAAAAAAATCCAAAGGTGCCTTTGCCCATTTTTTCAATTTTCGTCAAAAAAAATTGTGTCAGAGGATTTTCAAACCAGTTCATGGCGATAGAGAAGAACAAGTGTCAGGCGGGATTGTCCACATACGATGGTAACCAGAACAGCAATAAAAAATGTAAAAAACCATAATAAAAAATTAGAATCTCTTGGTTTTTCGGTTTCTCGATAACGCCCTTCCTTCACTTTGACATTTAATTGTATTAAGTGTACAAAGTAAATCTTGTGCTTCAAAACTTTATAAGGACTATACGCTCATTTAGTAAAAACGTCATTTGACAACAGGTAATTGGATGCAAACAATGCGTGAAGTTTGGAAAAGCGGCAATAATTTACTTATATTCAATTTGAATCTAATTGAAAACTAGTCACTTTTGTTACTTATCGTACCTAATGCATTTGTGAGAAATACCATGCAAACGAATTTTATTGCTTTTTAGAGTTAGGGGCGAAATGCCTAGTTGTGCAGCAGTAAATTGCAGTAACTCTGCAAAAAGGGCTTTTTAATGAAACGCTTCCCAAAATACCCAGCAAGGAGAAAATAACGGTTTATCAAAATGGAAGAGACAATTGGAAACCAACAGATTACCCTTGTTTATGTGAGGTAGATATATTGTATGTACAGGGTGTTCAACGTAACTTGCTACCCCCCATAATTTCCTTATTTTATAAGGTAATAAAACTTGTTTGTTATGGTTACAAAATGTTTTATTAATGTCAATAAATACAATTTTGAGTATAAGTTTTCAAGATAAAGGTAGAATTTGAATTGATCGTGATTTTGGGGTCCCTCTGATGAGCCATATAGGCGAAAGAACATGTACAATGTACATCTTCTTAGGGACATCGTTTTTTGATTGGTGGCCATAATAAATGAATTTGGGGTAAGTTAAAAATAATTTTTGCCATAATTTAATTTTTAGACGTTTTAAAATTTGTAATTTTTAATTCAATTTTTATCATGCATTATTAGAGAAGATTCAATAAACTTAATAATTGTATGTTTAGAGATGAAACATCAATGTGAGTATATCAAATTGGATAGGTTTTTGTTATTATGCTTGAATAAAGCCTAAATAAAGTCATTTATAAAGGTAATAAAAAAATAGAAAATTTCATCGTATTGCATTATTTTCACGTACCTACTTTTCAAATATGTTATCGAATCATATCCATGTCAGAAAATATACAGTGGGTGCTAAAAAATGTGTTTTTCTTTAATGGAACACCCTATATATTTTTACATATTTGGATTTGCCTATTTTTTCTGATTTCAAAAATTTATAATACTTGTATATTTCGAGTAATATTAAGGAAGTTATTAATAAAACACCGTTTGCAACAGAATAACAGATAAATTATATTTATTTTATCTTTACAACAATTATTATTTGAAGAAGACGAGATATGATCTGATAACATATTTAAAAAGTATGTGAAAAATGCAATAAGATGAAATTTTTAATTTTTTTATTACCTTATAAATAAGGAAATTATGGGGGTAGCAAGTTACGTTGAACACCCCGTACCCCGTACCTACAGTTTATATTTATAATTAAATGAATATTTAAACTTTGCTCATAGTAAGGGATATAACGTGCAAATTCGACGATGATATAGGTTCCCGTCTGACGGCCGGTAAATCGAAGAGACCATATAAATACAAAAGGTTTTTCTCCCTGGAAATTTTTGGTATGGTGGGCACATTTTTTTTAACATTGCAAAATAGCGCACAAATGTTCAAATGAAGAAAAATTTGACATGTTAGAATGATATTTAATAGCAAATAGAAATTTGTAAAACACATCAGTTTCTTACAAACATTTCGGAAGAGGTTGCAATCACACAGAACCACTGACTAACATAAACAACTGATTTCAATAATTATTTACAATAATTATAATTAGTCACTTAAACTATAACACTATACTACTTTTAATCACTATTATATTCACTACTTATCGCTGTTACTTTCGTGTTCTGTTCATTTTCCAACATTACAGTTTAGTAGATCATCTTAGCCTTTTTTATATACCTAGCAAACTCTAGATGATTGTCTTAGATTATTCCACAATTCTCTAGTTTTCCTCATTCGTTTTCGTACCACTGACACCATCTATGGGACTACTGCTGAACCACCAACTATTTAGGACCCTGCTTTGAGCGGGCATACTGCAGATTTTTGTAAAGTGGGTGTAAACATCACAGTATCTACTATACATATATTTTAGGGGTAGATAATGCTGTAAGTTCTTTCTATGATTGAAAAAGTTAAAAAATTAGACTAATTTAGAGCACAGGTAGTTCATTTCCCGACCGCATGGAGGATTATGCCCTTTAGGTTACCTAATGGTTCATTATAATGACCAATGAGCAAGTTGCTCATGACAGTCATAACCATTTAAAATGTTTCGAAAATAATGCACTTGAACGTCATTTTCGACCTCGTTTCCGACTAAACCGGACATGACATGTATTATGCCAATGCACATTGAAAATAAAATCAGGATGTCAAATGGTTCGGTTAGATTTTCACTCAGTATAAGACTACGAGGTGGTCGATTATTTTAAAATGTAAATCCTTTTGGTACACTGTTCAGTCAGGACGTTTATTAGATAGGTATTATTATTTTCAACGAATAAACGTCTACTCAATTGACTATTTATTTATTCCCTGAATTACCAAGCAGCAGGTCAATATGCAAATTCTCCAAAGCGTAAATGTAAAAATGGGCATATATGTGAGCATATATCAGTACGGTGGTATATAAATAAACGAAGGCGACAATATTTACTGTATGGTCGGCAAAAAGGGTCAGTATGGACATCGAATCGCACTATCCTTGATTACCCTGGTTGATGCACAGCCCTCTGCGTACTATAATCCCAACGTTTCGCTCATTTCTATGTGCATTTTGATGTGCTTAGCTCGTTTTCTTATGCTCTGGCAGATACGAGGGGAACGCGATAGTGAACAAAAGGAATAATAATTTCATACACGGTAAATACTATAAGGTACCTAATTATTATAAACGTGTCTCGTGAAAAGAAGAGAGAGGGATGTATTGCAATATTGCGAAACATAATGTAACAGTGTGAAAAAGAGATAGGCTGCGCGCGCTGTGTGTGAATTCTAGTTACATCTAAAGGTTGGTATCTGGCGTTTGTAACTCTGAAATTCCTGAAGAGGGGTTGGAACCTTTGGTGTAGAACTTACACTTGGAGTAGTTTTCCACACACACCAAAACACTTTTGCACACACTCGACGCGCGTTTCGCCAACCAAGTTGGCATCATCGGGAGATGATTAAAACAGTTTTAATCATCTCCCGATGATGCCAACTTGGTTGGCGAAACGCGCGTCGAGTGTGTGCAAAAGTGTTTTGATGTGTGTGGAAAACTACTCCAAGTGTAACTCTGAAATATTAATGTTGCTTGTTTGCTCTTATGGTGGTATGTTCAAATGTTTGCTTCTTTTGAAGGCGACTTTGAAGGCGTCAGTGGTAAGTAATAATAGGTAATCTTCCACCATTTACGAAAAAAAGAAACAAAATCAAGCATGAACATAAAATCAAAACATAACCTCAAAACTACAATAACGCTAATGACAGTTGTGTTTGATATGTACATACTCGAGGCGGGCATCAAGGTAAGAAAGACTCGTCTATTGCAAAATTGCAGTACAAAACTATTTTCGAATCAGGCGGGATTGTCGACATACGATGGTAACCAGAGCCGTAATAAAAAATGTAAAAAGCGACAATAAAAAATTTGAATCTCTTGGTTTTTGTAAACTAAAATACGAGTAACAATTTTCGGTTTCTCGATAGCGCCCTTCCCTCAATTTGACATTTAATTGTATTAAGTGTACAAAGTAAATTTTGTGTTAAAAACTTTATTAGGACTATAAGCTCATTTAGTTTAGTATAATTGAATGCAAACAGTGTTTGAAGTTTGGAAAAGCGATAATGATTTACTTATATTGAATTTAAATCTAGTTGAAAACTAGTCATTTCTGTTCTTATCGTACCTAATGCATTTGTGAGAAATACCATGCAAACGAATTTTATTGCTTTTTAGAGTTAGGGGCGAAATGTCTAGTTGTGTAGCAGTAAATTGCAGTAACTCTGCAAAAAGGGATTTTTAATGAAACGCTTCCCCAGAGACTCAGCAAGGAGAAAATAATGGTTTATCAAAAAAGAAAAGAGATAATTGGAAACCAACAGATTATTCTTGTTTATGTGAGGTAGATATATTTTATGTACCTAGAGCTTATTTTTATAATTAAATGAATATTTAAACTTTGCTCTTAGGGCCGGTTTTTCAATGTTGAGTTAACTCTAACTAAAGGATAATATCCAAGGAGACCATTGTTACAATAATTGTTTCCTTGGATATTATCCTTTAGTTAGAGTTAACTCAACATTGAAAAACCGGCCCTTAGTAAGGTAAATGTCGTGCAAATTCGACGATTAAGGAAAAGAAAAATTTTTCATAAGGCCAGGAACAGGAAAAATTAAATGGAAAAATATTTCTTCGTCAGAACTTGAGAAACCACATGAACGTATAAAAAATACAATTTTACTGGCTCAAGCCTTCAGTGATTGTGATACCATTTCTATAATATTTCAGTAAGGAAAATTAAAAATCTTCAAACTTTTTCAGGAAGAAATGCAGTTGGTTAATATAGTGAGAACTTTCAATGACAAGAATTCAACACCCTCATGCATAAGAAAAACAGGCTGGTGAAACTCTTTTCCTACTTGTATAATAGGGTGCAAAAAAAATCACAAATCTCTCACCCAAACTCATACAGATTTAATCGCTGCAAAAACAAAAATCTAAGTTGGAATTATTACCACCAACTTCAGAGGCAGTCCGCTCAACATTCATTACGAGTATTCTACAAAATTCAGAAATGGCTTGGCAATGAAAAAAATCCAAAACAGTGGGGTTAGAAGAAAATTAACGGCGCTTTACAACCTGTGACAACACTTTTTGTGCCAACACCAGAATCAATATTGTAACTTATCTCCTGCAACCGCAACAGAAAAGCAGGTTTAAGATGCTCACAAATTTACGGAAATTGTCAAGGAGTACAATGTCTAAATTCATACGTGGATAAAGTCATCGAGGATCTAAACGAAGCAGGAGGATTAGATCGACTAGAATGCGGAAACTAATTTAGAAGATATCGTCCAGGAGACGGATGCTATCGATGCCGATCTTCTTTAGATAGAAAGTATGTTTTATTCAATATAGTATAAAATTTTAATCTACTAGAAAATCCTCACTAATGATTATGTACTTTTTTCATTTTGCAGAATATACCTACTCACAGATAATCAAACAGTAAATGAAGAAAATCAACATAAAATTAGGAAACAAATTTTAATGAAAAAGTCAAAATTTAATATTTCTCTATAAATGGAAATATAATAAGTCATTCTTGCGATTAATCGATATCGGTATTTGTAATTGTTAGGAATCACTCTCCATCTTTACGAAATTATTTTAAATTATTTTAGTTTTAACATTAAAAATGTTTGTTAGTGAAATTTTTTTTTTTTTTATTTTTATTTCTGAATAAAAATACTGACAATACGATTATTTACTATTTTGCAACAAATTTTAATTTTTATCACATCTGAAATTTCACAAGATTTGCGACTTCGTCATTTCTAATGTCTGCTCTGGTTGCATCTTTGCGAAGGACTGTGATTTTTTCTTATTCCTATGTACTAAATTTGGTTAAAATGGAAGTAGTAGGTATTTCAAAAATATATCAGAAATATTTGGATAATATTATGTTTTTCATTAAATCTGTACTTATTTGCTTAAAAGTATTTAATATATTTCTTAGGCAGCTGTCATAAAAAGTGACGTTTCACGGATCTGACAACGTTCCTAAAGTGTCATCTCTTTGTACTCATTTGTCAATTTTATATTTTTTTGGCCTCTTTTACTTCATGGCCGCTTTTACTTCACGTCCGCTTTTACTTCACGTCCGCATTTTCTTTACGGTCTCATGTATTAATTGATCATTAATAATAATATTTGTAATGGATTTAGGCTTAAAGAAAAACTAAAACAGACGTAGATTTCCAACCTTGCATTTGCAGATTCATAAATTTCCGGTGGATTATCGCTATCACTATCACTCATTTTTACTAATGACAGAAACGGCACGGCTTGTCAATAAACTATCCAGTGACGTTTTCATTTGTCAAACGAATTAAAAATGTCAGCCTACTAGGCTTCTCGCAAAATGTTGTCCATGTCTGCAGTAGTTTGTACGAAATAATTTAAAAATAACTATTTTGTGAAGTGCTTTCTAAAATAAATTAAAAACTGGTGTAAACAATGGTTCCCAATTTATTGTCATATGATATGATAACTATAAATCAAAAGAATACGATAAACGACAATATTATTAACCATTGATATTCTGCAAGACTTCTGTCTTTTCAAATTATGGCGAATGCGAGGGTTAAAATGTACTAAATCTAAATAATATAGATATCGCTGAATTCCAAAGTAAGTTAATAGTGTAATTTTTACGGATCAACATGTAACAAACAGATCAAATGTTGATTATGCTAGTAGAGTAATGAAAAAATGCATACATATTTGATATGTTGCTTTCACAAAGTAGTTTGGTGAATGCAGACGAACAATTCTTAAAAAAAAATGGTAAGAATAAAAGTATAGCCAGTATAGAAAGTACTGTATATTAAGCATTCTAACAATAATACTATTCTTTGCAAGTCCCTGGTATATATTTATCCCAAAGTCAGTAACGACTTTATAAAATTGCACATGAATTATTAATAAAAATATTCATCGGGCTGAATAACGTTCTCGCTTTATGTATGTAATGTATTCACTATAAAATAAAAAAATAAAATGGGTTATAAAATAAAAATGCCATTAATAAGTGAGATTGCTTTATATGCTAGCTAGGATATACTTACAGATTTGTTTGTGTCGCAGTTGTTAACTAGTGATTATTATTTATCTATCCCTCACAGGGTTTGTAAAAACTATGGAATCACTCGCATATTTTTACATAGATGGCCATGCATAAAACAATAAAGGTTTAAAATTTGACAGACCAACAATTGTTATTTTAAATCACTATTGTTTTATGCATGGTCATTGGTCATCTATGTAAAAAATAATTTAGTTGTATCCCAAACTTTCAAGAATATTATTTATATGAATAACTCAGTTATTTGAGTATGAAATATATAACAATTATATATATATATATATATATTGATAAAGGGTATGTTGTGGCCTCCAAAGTAGATACCAAAGATACGTTGTCACCTCATATATAACGTTATGGCCTCCGATTTCGGAGGCGACAACGTTTCTCCTATTTTTCATCGGTTTTGGAAAGAAGGTGACATCTAGAGTTCAAAAACGAAAATTTGTTCGGAGGCGACAAAGTACCTTCCATACTCACAAATAAATATTTTAGTTCCTATATATAACGCTGGCGCTGATGTCGCATTCAGTATTCAATGAGAGCACGTTGTCACCTCCTGATATATAAAGCTGAATTTTTTGTCACAAGCGTAGCGTTCCCGCCTCCTTAAAAAGGCAACGTCGCAGGACATTTCAGCATATTATGGGCGAGTTGCTTTATTCACGGGTTGATCCACCAGATGTGTTTTATCTCGTTCTAACCTCGGACATAGAACGAGATAAAACACATCTGATGGATCCACCGGTGAATAAAGCAACTCGCCCTATGAGATTGGATAGTGATAATTTAAATATGTCATCAATTATGTCATTTGAACATCCTAAATTATAGTTATTGTTTTATTTACGTGGCATACTGAAAATTTTTGCAGAAAACCGGAATGATACAATATATCAGCTTTGAAATTTTTCATAATTCAAGAAGCTATATTTCAAGATATGATTGGAATAGATATTAAGTATAATATATTATATATTTTTGGAGAAATAAAACAATATAACTTACTTTTAGCTTAAGACGTATAATTTCATGCACATCTGGAGATTCTTTGTAAAATGTAATGTAAGACTAAAAAGTGGGTGAGAACGAGTCAGACTGTACAGGCCAGTACAGGGATATTATCGAAAGATTAACCCCTTATGACATTTTTATTCTTCTAAGAAAATAATGGTAAATACAAAAGTTGTGTGAAATTTTCCCGCGATCTCACCGTACTTATCGAAATTACAATTATACAGGGCGTTCTGGAGATACAAACCTAACTTGTTTTTCTAAATGGAATACCCTGTATGTTTTTATATTTTTGAAATCTACGCATTATCCCGATTCCGACGATATACCAGGTGACCACGAAATGACGCTCGTCTCTATATCTTCTTGGTTTTACAAGATATGAATTTCAAAGTTGGGCACGTCAAATAACAGTTAAATATGCATTATTTTGACCGCTTTTTTACTTTCAGTCGCTTTGAGTTTCACCGGAAATTACACTAACTTTGATTTTTTAAATGGAACACCCTATAGATTTTTACATTTTTGGATTCAGGAGGTCATTTTGGATATATGTAGTTATGGCATATTGAGATAAAAATATTAATACTGACATTTTTATGAGCAAATTAAATTTTTTACTAGGCGGCCGTAATCCCAAAAAAATATTTTATTTCATCCCGTCCGGAAAGTACAACAGTACAGTATTCATATGAGGCCGGAAAATAAGACATTACGGTATCAGAGCCGGCAAAGTACCGGAAACCACCGGAAACTTATTACGAACCAATCACAAACTGTTATTATACCTTTTGACAGTTGTTTGACATATAAAAATCAACCGTAAATTAAAAAATAGTGTCAAATGTCAAATGACATAAGAAAATAACCAAGTGTCAAATTATACAAAAATGCTAATATACAAGAAATGCCGTCGCCTCGTCCATAATATCTACTCGACTGTAACAATTAAGTCACCTTCCGGACTTGTGACGAAAATTACTATTGTTATGCTTCAGTAATTAATAAAAAATACAATTATGACGTTATGCCATATGGCATTTGTGTTAAAAAATCTTAAACATTTCGGAAATCATTTCTCCAAATTAACTATCCTTTTTTAATGGCACCATGGTGGTACACTACGTTATTTCAATAAAGCATTTTATTACCGATTACTTGGTACCAAGGACTTCACTATATCTTTATATTGTAATACATTAATATACATAAGAATAACATTCAACTAGAAATGAAAAAAAGTCAATATTTAACAGTGGATCTTTATCAAGTAGATGCCTTTGATCTCCTGAATCTAAAGATGTAAAAATATATGCAGGGTGTTCCATTTAAAATTCCAAAGTTAGCATTATTTCCGGTGAAACCAGAAGCGACAAAAAATGTTAAATCTGTTGAATTAATGCATATTTAGCCGTTATTTGAGGTGCCCACATTAGAAATTTATATCTTGTAAAACCAAGAAGAGATAGAGGCAAGTGACATCTTGTGGTCATATTCTTGGTTTTAAAAGATATGAATTTCAAATTTGGACACGTCAAATAACGGCTGAATAATATTTATTAATTTGACCAATTTATCATTTTCCGTTGCTTCCTGTTTCACCGGAAATTATGCTAACATTGGATTTTTAAATGGAACGCCCTGTATATTTTCACATTTTTTATTCAGCAGGTCAGATGCTAGAGATCCACAAATATGAGTTTTTTTTTTCATTTATATCTTTTTGAATGTTATATTATTCTTATGTATTTTTATGTATTATAATATGAACAAATCCATCATGGTGCCATTAAAAAAAAATAGTTATCCTGAAAAAATTATTTTCAAAATATTTCAGATCTTATAACACAAATTTCATATGATATAATACCATAATTGCATTTTTTGATTAATTATTGAAGCAAAATAAAACATATTTTTGAGATCACGGCCGCCTGGATGAAAAATTAAGTTTGCTCATAAAAATGTCTGCCAGTAATATTTTTATCTCAATATGCCATAACTGTATCCAAAATGACCTCCTGAATATAAAAATGTAAAAATAAATAGGGTGTTCCATTTAAAAAACCAAAGTTAGTCACATTTCCGGTAAAACCGGAAGTGACAGAAAATGAAAAATCAGTCGACATAATGCATATTTAACCGTTATTTGACGTGCCCTAATTCGAAATTCATATCTTGTCAAAACAAGAAGATATAGGGACGAGCGTCATTTCGTGGTCACCCGGTACATGTATTGTATGTTTGCTCAACTTTTTGCTCAACTTCTTCTAATATAAATTTTTGCAAAATATGTAGAAAAACAGGGTTGCCTTGAAAATTATATTGGTTAGAAATACCATTCTGCATTTTATTTTGTTATTTTATACTAGGTAAATCATGTTTTTACAAAAAAAACATATTTTATGAAAAGGTGTTCCACATGCCACATAACAATCAATAATGCCATTTTTTTATTCGATTGAACAAGAACCATTTTGACTTAAAAATGTAGCCACCAAAACTAGGGCTAGTAAGAGAAATATCAAACTAAAATAGTAATGCTTTTGTTTCTGACCAAACTGATTTGACGCCTCCTATATTTTCACATAATTAATTGGATCGCGGAGAAAACCGCATGTTTTTGATGTTGAACTGATCATCTGTGCAACGTAACATGTTTCAAAAATTCCTATTTAATTAATAAAATAAAGTAGAAAAATATAAAATTTTCGTGGCAAAATTGATTCTTTTTATTTTGCAGACATTGATATTTGATGTCTATTGGGCAATTAGGCCAAGCTGCAAGTATTTTTTCGCCACAAATTGATAATAGCATCTTGTTTCACAGACATAAAAAATATGTCAAAAGTGTAATTACCTCCGAGGTCGGAGACTACCCTTAATTTTGCAATTTAGGTACAATAATCCGGTTTTCTAGCAATAACTGGTATCCTATTCATCCTACGTGAGAAATGGTAGTATACAAAATTGAAGATATTAAAATTCTCTATAAAAGATGCCCTACGCATATTTTTGCTCAGACCAACGGTTTTTTAATACTAACCGCACAAAATTGAAAAATTCGTGACGGTCACAGCGAGCGAAAACCTTTGGTCTGAGCAAAAATATGTAAAGTTTATAGAGAATTTTAATGTCTTCAATTTTGTATACCACTATTTCTCTCGTAGGGTGAATAGGAAGCACCTTATCGTTAAAAAACCAGATTTTAATACATAAATCGCACAATTAAGGGTAGTTGCCGACATCGGGGGTAATCACACTTTTGATATGTTTTTTATGTCTCTGAAACAAGATCATTAAGAAAAAAAAATGTATTATCAATTTGTATTTTTTTGTGGGTTTTTTCGTCCTGCCGCCGTATGAACTAAAAAGGTTGGATCAAATATACAATACATATACAGGGTGAATCAGTTTTAATGGGATAAACGCAAACGAATAATAATAATAAAATTTTGTTATATAAACATATCCTCAAAATTGCTTAGTTTGTGAGATACCAAGTGTTTTTATTTTTTATCTTTGAAACGGGAAAAGATATTTCAGTCAAATTTGGTATATGATAGTTTTGGACAAAACCACATTCATTCTTGTGCTCCTTAACATTAACACAAGATCCAGTGGCATACAAATCGGGGCCATCTGATCCCCTTTTTTAAAAAAGTGGACGCGTCTGGGTTTTTTTAAAGATTTATAATAATTTTTATAATCGTTTGTCAATTCTAAGTAAATTAGGTCTCTACAAGTGTTAACCATAATGTATTTGATTTTGAGTTATTTCCCTATTTGTTATTAGAAATGTATAAAAACTTGAAACCTGGCAAGATGTTGTTTAATGGAAAATTGAATTAAATTGACGACTTATTTTAATTATAAATATAAATGTCTGTTTAGTTTAATCTTTTGACAATAAACTCTTACACCTTAATTGAATTAAAGGTTTTTAATAGATTTACGTCAAAGTTGAATACATATTAAATATAATAATGCAATAAATTCCAATAATATAGCATTCTTACAGTTGCTTTAAATATTAATAAGTTGTATCAATTTCAAAAGTCTCGCCAGTTTTCCATTAATGACGTTAAAAACGGACGGTCTCGTTATTGGTTAAAGTCCAAATAAATTCGTTCGTGCACGTGACGTCACAATACTAACCTCAAAAATATGTAATTTTTACGATTTTCAAATATGCTGCTTTTATCAAAATTTCTGCTCCTGTACTATTAACTAAAATCTTGTTCAGTGCATTATTAATGAAGTTTTAATTGCCTTAATCTAATAAAATAAGATTGTTTTTGTTGGTTGGAAATCCAATCTATAATTAGCTGCCTATTTTTAATGATCTACAAAATTAAAACTGCAGGGTGTCCCGAAATAACGTGAAAACCTCTTAAGGGTATTTCCTCATCAAGAAATAAATATAATCTCTTATGTACAGTAAAGTCGAGAACGGCCTCCTTGAGCCGCTAGATCTCCTCAAAAGGGGGCACCAAAAAGTGATTTGATTTTTTTTTTTTTTCGAAAGTGACTAAGCTGGCGGAATGAAATTTGGGCACGACTTTGTACTTATGGAAGGTCTTCTTAATAGGTAAAAGTTAACAGGAGTTAAATTATTATGCATATACAGGGTGTCCCGAAATTAGTGGTCATCATTTTACCAGCTTGTTCAAAAATAAGGCAAGAAGTTCCTACAAATATAGCCACAGAAAGGCTTCCTAAGGGAGCTACAACCCTTTAAAAGTGCTTCCTTGATGATGGTTTTTAGATAATATTTCCGAAACCGGTGAAATTAAAAACATGAAATTTTGGTCAATTACTAATCATTTTATGACCAATAAGGTAGTGTAAAAATGAATAAAAAATTTCATTCAGGGGTGGGTCAAACAGGGAGGGGGTGGAGTAAAATGCCCCACAACTTTTTCGCATGTAAGTTTTTCCAAATTTTGGTAGCAAATTATGGAATACCAGAGTTTTTTCTGCAATAAAGGTATTCTAGTTGTACTTTGATATGGCGCACCGTTTTCGAGTTATTTGAGTTTCTGGAAAACAATAATCACAAAAAAATCACAACGGAACGAGTAGGATGCACAGTTCTCTAGGTACTTAGTATCTAATTAATAATAGAATTATGCTGAAATGATCGCTTCCAGGGAGCTACTGCAAAAAATAATAATAGGACAATTTTATTAGTAATTACTAATTAAATGTAAAGTTTATGTTAATAGGCCTATGACTTTGCTAGAATTAAAACAAAAAATATGAGAAGAAATTAATAGAATTCCACCTGAGATGTGTTTAGCAGTTTTTAATCACATGGAGAAGGTATTGCAGGAGTGTTTTGACCGAAATGGAAGGCGCTTCGACAATATAATTTTTAAAACATAAAATCCGCCTATATTGTGTGTATTTTTGTAGTAATAAATTTATTTTAAAACTTCAAGCAAATTTATTATTAGCCTTTAAAAAGGGAATTCCATTCCTGGACACCATGTATAAACCACAATAGTTGAAATGTTTTATATCTTAATTCCTCTGGTTCTTATCACCCCCAATCATGATTAGGTACCACGTATCTTGGGCAATGGGAGTCAAAACAACTTCTTTTTAAGAAAATTAACCAGAATTAATCAGAACGGTATAAAACTAGTCAAAAAAATATATTTTTTAACCTTAGTTATTACATTTTCGAAAGCAAATACGTTTCTTAAGCTGTAAAACTTATTAGCAATTTAATAAAAAATAAAATGTAATATATTATATTTTATTAGTAATATATTAAAGTAATATATTAAAGTAATTTATTAAAGTGATATATTAAAATGTAATATATTACATTTTATTTTTTATTAAATTGCTAATAAGTTAGTTTTATAGCTTAAGAAACGTATTTGCTTTCGAAAATGTAATAACTAAGGTTAAAAAAATATATTTTTTTGACTAGTTTTGTACCGTTCTGATTATCTCTTCTTGGGTAATGCGAGTCAAAACAACTTACTTTTAAATTAAGAAAATTATATTTCTTTGTCATGTTTTTAATAAATTTTATAACTAAACAAACGTACTTATAAACAAATATATTTTGTTGACTTAGTTTTTTACAGTTCTCCTTAACTGACCACAATTTCCTTGTCCTTCCCTACCTTACAAAAGTCATGTTCCTCATTTATCCCATTTTATTTAATATTTCGATAAGTAATATTTCATGAGTAAAACATTCTGAAACTGAATTTATATTCATATTAAAAACACGTCCTTATAAAGCACGGATACAGAGGTGTCTTTGTGACCTCCGATAATGTGACAACACTGTCGGAGCCGACAACGTTATTAACGTGAGCGCTTATATATAGATTTCGGAGGTCACATAGTACTTTATGTGGTTTCCATATAAGACCTCCTTAAAAGTCAAATTTCTCTTCCCCTCTTTTGAAATACAGATTCGTGACCGTCTCCTCACCCCATATATGAAATTTTTTTTTCTCTAGTTGAACGGGGAGACCCGGAGGCGAGGTCGCCTCTTCCATGTAGTGGAGGTGACAACATACCGCGTATAGATATATATATATATATATATATATATATATATATACATATAAACCGGCATTATCAGGCCCAAAATTGTATGTCTTTAGAGTATACTAAGCCCGACACCTACTTACGAAGCCCGACTCCGGGCTTGGTAAAAACTTACGTGTATATTTAAGTGGTTAAGCTTGGTAGGGCTAATGGAACGTCCTCCCCAAATTTTTGATGGGCTTGGTAAGGTCGGTATTTCTCTCAAAATATACAGAATTAATTCCGAAAATTTCATATAGAGGGCGCATAACTTGATCAGTATATACAATGATAATATATGACCGATTTAGCGAAGCCCAGTATTTTATTCGTATGATGCGTAGCCCGAAAACTTGCCAACATCGCATCAGGTAAAGTAGCTGTCTCTTCTAATGAAACAATTGAAAGTTACCGTGAATAAATTCATTTTATTAAGAAATACACCAATTAAAAAACTGGAAGTAGTCAGTACTATGATAATTTTCACTAATAATTATTGTCAAGTACAGTTTTGTTTATAAAAATAAAAGCCAATAAATTTTTAATGGGTTCATTTTAGGTGGATACTCTATAAATAATCACGAAACTCGAACCGTCATTATTTTTAAATTAGTCGATGTAATTCGATGTCAATTTTAATTCTCTTTTAATTTATGGTTAAATGCAGTTTATTCAACTGTTAAACCTGTTCATCCATTTAAGTTTTGCATAAGGAAGCAACTGAATCAAATAAGAGAAAATTAAAGTTAGAATTAGAATATTATGTTTTTTTTCTAAACGGTTTTACTAATTAAAAAATTATAAAGTGTTTGGAATTTAAGAATACCATTATCTAAAGAGAAAAATACAGTGGGTCCCAGGATCAGGTAACGCACTCTTGTAAACTATTTTATTTTTGATTTGCCGAGAAAAAGTCATTCTTTGTAAAAAGTTTTGCTTGTCTTAGGAAGCCATAAGCAGCCGTCAAACTTGAGATCATTTTACAGGGTATTCTAAAATTGTTTTATGGCATTAGTATTTCTACATGCAGCCAGTCACTTAATTCTAAAAATTAGAATATAATTTTTCCTATTAGATTTTATTTAACATTTTCTTCTTTAAATTTATTTATTTTTTATTTATTTTTTGAAATTAGATTGATTCCTACTTTAATTTTGATTATTGGTTGAGGTTATCAACCTGAGCGAATTGAAGCTGGTATTTATTTATTATTTTATACTTTATTAGTTTCTTTACCTATAATAATTTCAATTTTTTTTTATCATTAAAAATGTAATTCTTTAAGTTTTTATTTTTTTAATAATAATGTAAATAGAGTTTTTATATATTTATGTATAAATTTAGTATTTTTTGTTAAAATACGTATATTTTTTATTCATTTATGATTACCTAAAGCTCATGTAGAGGCTTCTGTTTCAGGGTCAATAATTTTGGCAGGTATTATGGATTTTTACGTTTAATAATATTATTTATTGAAATTGGAATAAAAATTAATTATTATTTTATTATTATTAGATTAGTAGGTGGATTTTTGGTTTCTTTGATTTGTATTCGTCAAAGAGATATAAAATCTTTAATTGCTTATTCTTCAGTTGCACATATAGTGATAGTATTAGCAGGTATTATAACATTAAATATTTGAGGGTTTTGAGGTTCTCTGGTAATGATAAATGCTCATGAATTATGTTCTTCTGGTTTATTTTGTTTAGCTAATATTTCTTGTGAACGAATAGGGAGACGAAGACTTTATTTAAATAAGGGATTTCTAAATTAAATTATACCTAGACTTTCATTGTGACGATTTTTACTTTGTTCTTCTAATATAGCGGCTCCTCCTTTAAATTTAATAGGAGAAATTTTGTTAATTAATAGTTTAATTTCATTTGTTGAATAAGAATATTATTTTTATCTTTAATTTCGTTTTTTAGAGCTGTGTATTCGTTATTTTTATATTCTTTTTCTCAGCATGGTAATTTTTATTCAGGGGCATTTTCTGTTTATCAAGGAATGTTACGCGAATATTTATTTTTACATTGAATACCTTTAAATTTATTAATTTTAAAGGGTGAATATTTGGTGTTATAAATTTAATCTAAGTAGTTTATAAAAAATATTGATTTGTGATTTCAAAGATATAGTTTTCTATTTTAGATAATTATTCTATTTGTAAATTTATTTTAATTTATTTTTATTAATTTTTTTATCACTTTTTTTCTCTTAGGCTACATTTTTTAATCTAAAATTTTAATTTAATTATTGAATTAAATTTATTAACATTAAATTCTTTACCTGTAATTATAACTATCTTATTAGATTGAATGTCGTTATTATTTATAAGATTTGTTTTATTTATTTCTTCTATAGTAATTTATTATAGTCAAGAATATATGTTTGTTGATGAAAATTTAAATCGATTTATTTATTTGGTGGTTATATTTGTTTTATCAATAATATTATTAATTATTAGACCTAACTTAATTTCAATTTTATTAGGCTGAGATGGATTAGGTTTAGTTTCTTATTGTTTAGTAATTTATTACCAAAATGTTAAATCTTTTAATGCTGGGATATTATCAACATTATCTAATCGTATTGGAGATGTTGTTTTACTTATATCTATTGCTTGAATAATAAATTATGGAAGAAGAAATTTTATTTTTTATTTGGATTTAATAAAAGAAGATTTTTCTATAAAATTAATTTCATATACGGTAGTTTTAGCTGCTATAACTAAAAGAGCTCAAATTCCTTTTTCTTCTTGATTACCTGCTGCTATAGCAGCTCCAACTCCAGTTTCTTCTTTAGTTCATTCTTCAACTTTAGTTACAGCTGGGGTTTATTTATTAATTCGTTTTAATTTTTGTTTTTCTTCAAATTTAATATTAATTTTATTATTAATTTCAAGTTTAACTATATTTATATCAGGTTTAGGGGCTAATTTTGAATTTGATTTAAAAAAAATTATTGCTTTATCAACATTAAGTCAATTAGGTTTAATAATAAGGATTTTAGCTTTAGGAGAGTATAAATTAGCTTTTTTTCATTTATTAACTCATGCTTTATTTAAAGCTTTATTATTTATATGTGCAGGAAATATTATTCATAATTTAAATAATTGTCAAGATATTCGTTTCATAGGAAAATTAAATAAGCATATACCATTAACTTGCACTTTTTTTAATATCAGAAAATTTTCTTTATGTGGGTTACCTTTTTTATCTGGATTTTATGAATTTAGTTCTGTCCATGTTGGGTCAAATTATTATTATAATAATTTCATTCAACACTTATGAGTTGAAAATAAGGGTTTCCCAAAATAAGTGTAATATATTAACTCAGTTGGGCTTGGTAAGGTGACGCTATGAAGTGGCTTTACAAGTACTGGAAAATATATGATTAAGTGAATATTAAATAAGGTTACCCCTCTCCTCTAGCAAAATGTATATAAATTGTTTTACGCGCAGTCACGTGAAATACGCACTTCTAAATACAATAGGAAGCCTGGGCTTCTGAGAGCCGGTGATATGTACCAGGCTTGGTATAGGTTGTTGGGTACGTATATGAGGTTGAAGTATTTGCATGAGCGTGTAAACGATGTTTGACAGTCGCACGTCTGATATAACACAAACCACAGCTGTAGCAAAAAGTAATTCCTTATCATAATTTCCCGTTTTTTTTTGTCAAAAATCAACACTCATGATATACTAACTGTGTAAGGTAGACTGAACGTTAAATGAATACAGCGACGTTCATTTGTGCAAATTTGCATGCACAAATCAGTTGCGCAAATTGCATGAGCATCTAAACAGATGTACAACGACTCAGTACATTTGTGCAAATTTACATACACAAGCCAACTGGCACAATTTGCATGACTGTCTAAAAGCGCCTTAACCTTGGAACAACGAATTTACTTGATCAAATGCTATGGAATCGGAAATGTTTCTTATAAATACGCTATTGAAGTTTTCAATGAGAAATATCCAGATGTTACAGTGATTCACAGTATGTAAATTAATTTATAAATTTGATACCACCGGGGAAGTAAAAAATGTGAAAAAAAACAAAAACAATTAAATGAAGATGACGCTGCTACCGGTGTAGTTTTAGACTGTAGATTGTAGAACACCCAAGATGGTCGTTAAATTTAGGTATTAGCAAATCTCATATTCAGAGGATAGCTTAGGCTAGACTCCGCCTGAAATAAAGTCATTTTATTATTATTATTATTATTATTATTATTATTTCGTGCATTCGAACCTAAATTAATTCACAAACTTCAAGTTGGAGATGATGCTCGTCGTTTGGACTTTTGCTTAACGGGGTGAGAAAATTTTAGCAGATAGATCATTAATTTATCGAAACATTTTATTCGTGGACGAATCTACTTTTAAGACTAATGGGCCATGGGATAGTTTCCTCTCAAAATTGTAGGTACTGGGCTCAGGAAAATCCAATTTTCCGATTTATCACTAACAGTCGAAAGTTTAAAAACGACATATTGCATCATAGAATAAACGGTCCTTATTTTATTGATAGAATTTTGAACCAAGATACTTATTTAGAACTTTTAAATAATTTTGTTTTGGAAATTGGACAATGAAAATTTAAAACGTAGAAGAATAATTTTTCAACAAGACGGATGTCCAGCACATTCTACAATTCGAGTTCGAGTATTTCGGCCGCAACGATTTCGAAGACGACGTAGATTTATTAAAGCAAAAAATTGTAGAAGCTCTTGCAACCATAAATGAAGATGTGACCTCTAATGCATACGAAGAATTTAAAAAAAGATTAGAGAAATGTGTACTTTTTGGAGGTCTACATGTAGAATAGTTCTCAACTTAGTTAAATGAAATGTAATTTTTTTGAAATTAAGTATTTTAAATAATTGGAAACACTTTGCTAAATAAAATGTTCAATAAAGATGTAAAAAAGCAATTCACTTAAAAGTCCATAAATTTTCAAATTTTTAGAATACCCTGTATAATTTATCTTAAGTTTGACGACTGCTTATGACTTCCTATGGCAAGGAAAACTTTTTATAAAGAATAACTTTTAGTAAATATAAGAGAGTTTACAAGAGTGCGGTACCTCATCCGGAGTCACACCTGGTTTGCCCAACTTAATATGATAATATACAGGAAGTCCCATTAGAATGGGTCATTCGCGATGCCATACTTTTAACTCGTCCTGTATGAAATACAAATTATTGCTTCCGGTAACATCAAAAAATTATATTTTATTCCTAATAGATTTTTGTAATATTTTGTGGTTTGAGCAGAAAAAAATCGATTTTTAAAAATTACTCTATTTTATTTGTGTCTCGCCCTGTATACAAACACATATTTGTCACAATATATTATTTGAAGTTAAAGAAATAACATTCATGCAAAAAATTGCAATCGAATCCTTAAATTGCTATAAATATATCGGGTGGTCCAAAAATAACCGGAATTTTCATTTTATCTCATAACTTCTTTATTTTTTCATCGATTTTCAACCTGTTGGGCTCGTTTGACAGCTAAAGCCTCCAGCTAAATAATTCTCTGTCAGACACTGATATAATGATCATAAATGTCAAGGCTGACGTATTTAAACTTGAGCAATTTTTAATAACTGATGGAATTTTGTTGAAATGCCGTATTTACAAACGGTTTGCTTTATGATCATGGCTCGTCTTCTGGCAATATTTTGGTGGGCATTTTTTAAAAATCGGTCAACGAACTACGGAGCTGCACCAATAAATGTAGAGACGTGTTGTAAACGTCTCGGCAGCCATTGTAAAAATCGAAATTTTCATTTTCCTTTATAACTTTTTGATTCCATTACCGATTTTAATTTTTTTCGGGTCACTTAAAACCCAAAGCCTTCCACTACAATCATAAATATCAGAAATTGACATGAATTATAAATCCAATATGGCAGAAGTGGTCAAATTTACCTAATATTTAAAAGCCGTAAGAATTTTTTAAAATGACAAATTAAATGACTTTTTTTTAACTTGAAGCCTATTCTAAGAACATTGTGACGCAGAACACGAAAATCGGTTAAGAACTTATAAAGGTGTATAACGTAGTCATGTACACTGTACACCACAACAACAGTATCAAATTAATTCTTAACAGAGTTACCTATGCAGTTATCGTCTTGGTTACAAAACAAATGAACATTGATTCATAACTGTTATTTCAGTCAGCTGTTTTTAAAAAGTGTCTTGTGGTACCTAGTTTTGTTATAATGGTGCTGTCAAATGAAGACAAGATTTTCATTAAGTATCTGTGGTAATTTGTAGAGGTTTTAAAACTAACATAATTTTTATTGAACATGGAATACGGCTTAATTTTCAACAGTATTGCGAAGTTGTTCCGAGTCAAATGTTACCTTAAATTAGTGATTTCATACTCATGCAAATTAGTCGGTCTTGGTAACTACAATGAAATTTTAGGATGGACACTTGGATTTTTAAGAGAACATGCAGCAAATTTTATTGAACAAGAACACTGGCCTCCTAATAGTCCAGATCTTAATCCCCGTGACAATTACTTTTACATTTACAAGAACAGTTTTATAAGAATGGTCGTCATTTCAATAATTTAGGCGAATTGCGACAAAGAATTTTAGACTGTTGGGAAGAAACTGACCAGCAAATTATTAAATAAGCAATAGACGGTTTTCACAGGCAGGTTCAGCTCGTTGTGAACGCTAATGGAGGTCATGTTCCATTATTTAAGTATTAATTTTGACAATAAGTTATTGTTATTTAGTTAAATGATTCGTAATTAAATTATGTTTCTGGTTCAGCCCGTTATTTAATTAGATTTCATTTATTATTCATATCTTCGTAAGTCCTTAACCGATTTTCGTGATCTATAATACGTTCCAATGTTCTTAGAAGACAAGGCCTCAAGATAAAAGAAAGCCTAAATTCGCCATTTTAAAAAAATTCTAGAGGCTTTTAAATATTAGGTTAATTTGATTACTTCCGCCATATTGGATTTATGATTCATGTCAATTTCTGAGATTTAATATTGTACTGGAAGGCTTTGGGTTTTAAATGACCCAAAAAAATTAAAATCGGCAAAGAATCAAAAAAGTTATAAAGGATAATAAAAAATTCCGGTTTTTACCATTGCTGCCGAAATGTTTACAACACGCTTCTACATTTTCTGGTACAGTTCCGTAGTTCCTTGACCGATTTTTAAAAACTACCCACCAAAATATTGGCAGAAGACCAGTCATGACAAACCGTTTGTAAATGCGGCTTTTCAACAAAGTTCCAGCAGTTACTAAAAATTGCTCAAGTTTAAATACGTCTGCCTTGACACTTATGGTGAAAATTTTTTGACAGTTCTAACAACTAATTAAATTTCGTTATTTCTTGTCATGTGACACAAATCACATTTCATTTCATCATTTTAAGATTACACTGATAATTACCATCCAGGGAAATTTTCAATCACTATGACAACAAAATTATTCAACTTTGACGACTTCATAATAACTGCCAAATAAATTTCAAAATGTCATGTTTTGGCAATGCCAATTCTCAATCTATAAACTTTTAATAAATAAATAATTGTTTTGGTGTGTTGCGACATTTTGATTTTATTTTTTCAAAAAATTTTCTGACCGAATATCCCTAAAACATTGACAAATGCCTCATAATTTTATGACAACCTCAAGCAAGTTGCTTGGTAATAGCCCTCCGCCTTCGGCGTCGGGCTATTACCAAGCAACGTGCTTTCGATTGTCATAAAATTATCTCATACATTATCAATGTCTTAGGGATATTATAGCTGATAATATCAGTTTTTGATAGAGAATCAAATAGCTGGAAAATTTATCTGTCAAACGAATCCAAAAAGTTGAAAATCGGTGAAAAAATAAAGAAGTTATACGATAAAATGAAAATTCTGGTTTTTTTGGACCATATTTTATAAAAATAACCACTTTATATCTTTAACACCCTGTACCTTAAAAACTAGTCACAGGATAGAGTTGGGACCTTGACAGTTCTGATCAGGAAATTAAAATCTACAACATACTAACACTAACATTTTAGCAAAAATTCACCTAGAGCCATTTTTTCCTATATGTATTTTGTGCGGGCCCTTTAGTTTTCTCCATGTTGAGGAAAAATTATTATTATAATAATTTTGTTGAACAGCTACGAATCTTTCAAAACGTTAATTATTGTAATAAAATACTTGAGAACATGAAAATAAAGGCAACGTTGCTGGGCTTCTCAAAATGCGTAAACTGTATTAACTATATACAGTCGGGCTTAGTAAGGTGGTGATATGAAGTGGCTTGAGGGGGCTTGGGAAGAACTGGGAAATATATATTTAAGTAAATATTAAATAAGGTTACCCCTCTCCTGTTGCTAAATGTATATAAATTGTCCTATGCGCAGTCACGTGAAATACACACTTCTAACTACAATAGGAAGCCTGGGCTTCTGAGAGCCTGTGATATGTACCGGGCTTGGTATAGGTAGTTGGGTACATATATATATATATATTGAGTAAGTTCTGTTCATATTTTTCCCAATTCCCTATCCCCAGAACTGTGTTAAAATAACGTACAGGAATAAAATCGGTAAGTCAAATTTCTTATATATATATATATATATATATACATATAAACCGGCATTATCAGGCCCAAAATTGTATGTCTTTAGAGTATACTAAGCCCGACACCTACTTACGAAGCCCGACTCCGGGCTTGGTAAAAACTTACGTGTATATTTAAGTGGTTAAGCTTGGTAGGGCTAATGGAACGTCCTCCCCAAATTTTTGATGGGCTTGGTAAGGTCGGTATTTCTCTCAAAATATACAGAATTAATTCCGAAAATTTGATCAGTATATACAATGATAATATATGACCGATTTAGCGAAGCCCAGTATTTTATTCGTATGATGCGTAGCCCGAAAACTTGCCAACATCGCATCAGGTAAAGTAGCTGTCTCTTCTAATGAAACAATTGAAAGTTACCGTGAATAAATTCATTTTATTAAGAAACACACCAATTAAAAAACTGGAAGTAGTCAGTACTATGATAATTTTCACTAATAATTGTCAGGTACAGTTTTGTTTATAAAAATAAAAGCCAATACATTTTTAATGGGTTCATTTTAGGTGGATTACTCTATAAATAATCACGAAACTCGAACCGTAAATTAGTCGATGTAATTCGATGTCAATTTTAATTCTCTTTTAATTTATGGTTAAATGCAGTTTATTCAACTGTTAAAGCTGTTCAACCATTTAAGTTTTGCATAAGGAAGCAACTCAATCAAATAAGAGAAAATTAAAGTTAGAATTAGAATATTATGTTTTTTTTCTAAACGGTTTTACTGATTAAAAAATTATAAAGTGTTTGGAATTTAAGAATACTATTATCTAAAGAGAAAAATACAGTGGGTCCCAGGATCAGGTAACGCACTCTTGTAAACTATGTTATTTTTGATTTGCCGAGAAAAAGTCATTCTTTGTAAAAAGTTTTGCTTGTCTTAGGAAGCCATTAGCAGCCGTCAAACTTGAGATTATTTTACAGGGTATTCTAAAATTGTTTTATGGCATTAGTATTTCTACATGCAGCCAGTCACTTAATTCTAAAAATTAGAATATAATTTTTCTTATTAGATTTTATTTAACATTTTCTTCTTTAAATTTATTTATTTTTTATTTATTTTTTGAAATTAGATTGATTCCTACTTTAATTTTGATTATTGGTTGAGGTTATCAACCTGAGCGAATTGAAGCTGGTATTTATTTATTATATGATACTTTATTAGTTTCTTAACCTATAATAATTTCAATTTTTTTTTATCATGAAAAATGTAATTCTTTAAGTTTTTATTTTTTTTAATAATAATGTAAATAGAGTTTCTATATATTTATGTATAAATTTAGTATTTTTTGTTAAAATACGTATATTTTTTATTCATTTATGATTACCTAAAGCTAGAGGCTTCTGTTTCAGGGTCAATAATTTTGGCAGGTATTATATTAAAATTGGGAGGTTATGGATTTTTACGTTTAATAATATTATTTATTGAAATTGGAATAAAAATTCATTATTATTTTATTATTATTAGGTTAGTAGGTGGATTTTTGGTTTCTTTGATTTGTATTCGTCAAAGAGATATAAAATCTTTAATTGCTTATTCTTCAGTTGCACATATAGTGATAGTATTAGCAGGTATTATAACTTTAAATATTTGAGGGTTTTGAGGTTCTCTGGTAATGATAAATGCTCATGAATTTATGTTCTTCTAGTTTATTTTGTTTAGCTAATATTTCTTGTGAACGAATAGGGAGACGAAGACTTTATTTAAATAAGGGATTTTTAAATTAAATTATACCTAGACTTTTATTGTGACGATTTTTACTTTGTTCTTCTAATATAGCGGCTCCTCCCTCTTTAAATTTAATAGGAGAAATTTTGTTAATTAATAGTTTAATTTCATTTGTTGAATAAGAATATTATTTTTATCTTTAATTTCGTTTTTTAGAGCTGTGTATTCGTTATTTTTATATTCTTTTTCTCAGCATGGTAATTTTTATTCAGGGACATTTTCTGTTTATCAAGGAATGTTACGCGAATATTTATTATTATTTTTACATTGAATACCTTTAAATTTATTAATTTTAAAGGGTGAATATTTGGTGTTATGAATTTAATCTAAGTAGTTTATAAAAAATATTGATTTGTGATTTCAGAGATATAGTTTTCTATTTTAGATAATTATTCTGTTTGTAAATTTATTTTTATTAATTTTTTTATCACTTTTTTTCTCTTAGGCTACATTTTTTAATCAAAAATTTTAATTTAATTATTGAATTAAATTTATTAACATTAAATTCTTTATCTGTATTTATAACTATCTTATTAGATTGAATGTCGTTATTATTTATAAGATTTGTTTTATTTATTTCTTCTATAGTAATTTATTATAGTCAAGAATATGTTTGTTGATGAAAATTTAAATCGATTTATTTATTTGGTGGTTATATTTGTTTTATCAGTAATATTATTAATTATTAGACCTAACTTAATTTCAATTTTATTAGGCTGAGATGGATTAGGTTTAGTTTCTTATTGTTTAGTAATTGATTACCAAAATGTTAAATCTTTTAATGCTGGGATATTAACAACATTATCTAATCGTATTGGAGATGTTGTTTTACTTATATCTATTGCTTGAATAATAAATTATGGAAGAAGAAATTTTATTTTTTATTTGGATTTAATAAAAGAAGATTTTTCTATAAAATTAATTTTATATATGGTAGTTTTAGCTGCTATAACTAAAAGAGCTCAAATTCCTTTTTCTTCTTGATTACCTGCTGCTATAGCAGCTCCAACTCCAGTTTCTTCTTTAGTTCTTCAACTTTAGTTACAGCTGGGGTTTATTTATTAATTCGTTTTAATTTTTGTTTTTCTTCAAATTTAATATTAATTTTATTATTAATTTCAAGTTTAACTATATTTATATCAGGTTTAGGGGCTAATTTTGAATTTGATTTAAAAAAAATTATTGCTTTATCAACATTAAGTCAATTAGGTTTAATAATAAGGATTTTAGCTTTAGGAGAGTATAAATTAGCTTTTTTTCATTTATTAACTCATGCTTTATTTAAAGCTTTATTATTTATATGTGCAGGAAATATTATTCATAAATTAAATAATTGTCAAGATATTCGTTTCATAGGAAAATTAAATAAGCATATACCATTAACTTGCACTTTTTTTAATATCAGAAAATTTTCTTTGTGGGTTACCTTTTTTATCTGGATTTTATGAATTTAGTTCTGTCCATGTTGGGTCAAATTATTATTATAATAATTTCTTTCAACACTTATGAGTTGAAAATAAGGGTTTCCCAAAATAAGTGTAATATATTAACTCAGTTGGGCGTGGTAAGGTGACGCTATGAAGTAGCTTTACAAGTACTGGAAAATATATGTTTAAGTGAATATTAAATAAGGTTACCCCTCTCCTCTAGCAAAATGTATATAAATTGTCCTACGCGCAGTCACGTGAAATACGCACTTTTAAATACAATAGGAAGCCTGGGCTTCTGAGAGCCGGTGATATGTACCAGGCTTGGTATAGGTTGTTGGGTACGTATATGAGGTTGAAGTATTTGCATGAGCGTGTAAACGATGTTTGACAGTCGCACGTCTGATATAACACAAACCACAGCTGTAGCAAAAAGTAATTCCTCATCATAATTTCCCGTTTTTTTTTTTGTCAAAAATCAACACTCTTGATATACTAACTGTGTAAGGTACACTGAACGTTAAATGAATACAGCGACGTTCATTTGTGCAAATTTGCATGCACAAATCAGTTGCGCAAATTGCATGAGCATCTAAACAGATGTACAACGACTCAGTACATTTGTGCAAATTTGCATACACAAGCCAACTGGCACAATTTGCATGACTGTCTAAAAGCGCCTTAACCTTATAACAACGAATTTACTTGATCAAATGCTATGGAATCGGAAATGTTTCTTATAAATACGCTATTGAAGTTTTCAATGAGAAGTATCCAGATGTTACAGTGATTCACAGTATGTAAATTAATTTATAAATTTGATACCACCGGGGAAGTAAAAATGTGAAAAAAACAAAAACAATTAAATGAAGATGACGCTGGTACCGGTGTAGTTTTAGACTGTAGATTGTAGAACACCCAAGATGGTCGTTAAATTTAGGTATTAGCAAATCTCATATTCAGAGGATAGCTTAGGCTAGACTCCGCCTGAAATAAAGTCATTTTATTATTATGATTATTATTATTATTTCGTGCATTCGAACCTAAATTAATTCACAAACTTCAAGTTGGAGATGATGCTCGTCGTTTGGACTTTTGCTTAACGGGGTGAGAAAATTTTAGCAGATAGATCATTTTATCGAAACATTTTATTCGTGGACGAATCTACTTTTAAGACTAATGGGCCATGGGATAGTTTCCTCTCAACATTGTAGGTACTGGGCTCAGGAAAATCCAATTTTCCGATTTATCACTAACAGTCGAAAGTTTAAAAACGACATATTGCATCATAGAATAAACGGTCCTTATTTTATTGATAGAATTTTGAACCAAGATACTTATTTAGAACTTTTAAATAATTTTGTTTTGGAAATTGGACAATGAAAATTTAAAACGTAGAAGAATAATTTTTCAACAAGACGGATGTCCAGCACATTCTGCAATTCGAGTTCGAGTATTTCGGCCGCAACGATTTCGAAGACGACGTAGATTTATTAAAGCAAAAAATTGTAGAAGCTCTTGCAACCATAAATGAAGATGTGACCTCTAATGCATACGAAGAATTTAAAAAAAGATTAGAGAAATGTGTACTTTTTGGAGGTCTACATGTAGAATAGTTCTCAACTTAGTTAAATGAAATGTAATTTTTTAGAAATTAAGTATTTTAAATAATTGGAAACACTTTGCTAAATAAAATGTTCAATAAAGATGTAAAAAAGCAATTCACTTAAAAGTCCATAAATTTTCAAATTTTTAGAATACCCTGTATAATTTATCTTAAGTTTGACGACTGCTTATGACTTCCTATGGCAAGGAAAACTTTTTATAAAGAATAACTTTTAGTAAATATAAGATAGTTTACAAGAGTGCGGTACCTCATCCGGAGTCACACTTGGTTTGCCCAACTTAATATGATAATATACAGGAAGTCCCATTAGAATGGATCATTCGCGATGCCATACTTTTGACTCGTCCTGTATGAAATACAAATTATTGCCTCCGGTAACATCAAAAAATTATATTTTATTCCTAGTAGATTTTTGTAATATTTTGTGGTTTGAGCAGAAAAAAATCGATTTTTAAAAATTACTCTATTTTATTTGTGTCTCGCCCTGTATACAAACACATATTTGTCACAATATATTATTTGAAGTTAAAGAAATAACATTCATGCAAAAAATTGCAATCGAATCCTTAAATTGCTATAAATATATCGGGTGGTCCAAAAATAACCGGAATTTTCATTTTATCCCATAACTTCTTTATTTTTTCATCGATTTTCAACCTGTTGGGCTCGTTTGACAGCTAAAGCCTCCAGCTAAATAATTCTCTGTCAGACACTGATATAATGATCATAAATGTCAAGGCTGACGTATTTAAACTTGAGCAATTTTTAATAACTGATGGAATTTTGTTGAAATGCCGTATTTACAAACGGTTTGCTTTATGATCATGGCTCGTCATCTGGCAATGTATTGGTGGGCAGTTTTTAAAAATCGGTCAAGGAACTACGGAGCTGCACCAATAAATGTAGAGACGTGTTGTAAACGTCTCGGCAGCCATAGTAAAAATCGAAATTTTCATTTTCCTTTATAACTTTTTGATTCCATTACCGATTTTAATTTTTTTCGGGTCACTTAAAACCCAAAGCCTTCCACTACAATCATAAATGTCAGAAATTGACATGAATTATAAATCCAATATGGCACAAGTGGTCAAATTTACCTAATATTTAAAAGTCGTAAGAATTTTTTAAAATTAAATGACTTTTTTTTAACTTGAAGCCTATTCTAAGAACATTGTGACGCAGAACACGAAAATCGGTTAAGAACTTATAAAGGTGTATAACGTAGTCATGTACACTGTACACCACAACAACAGTATCAAATTAATTCTTAACAGAGTTACCTATGCAGTTATCGTCATGGTTACAAAACAAATGAACATTGATTCATAACTGTTATTTCAGTCAGCTGTTTTTAAAAAGTGTCTTGTGGTACCTAGTTTTGTTATAATGGTGCTGCCAAATGAAGACCAGATTTTCATTAAGTATCTGTGGGAATTTGTAGAGGTTTTAAAACTAGCATAATTTTTATTGAACATGGAATACGGCTTAATTTTCAACAGTATTGCGAAGTTGTTCCGAGTCAAATGTTACCTTAAATTAGTGATTTCATACTCATGCAAATTAGTCGGTCTTGGTAACTACAATGAAATTTTAGGATGGACACTTGGATTTTTAAGAGAACATGCAGCAAATTTTATTGAACAAGAACACTGGCCTCCTAATAGTACAGATCTTAAACCCCGTGACAATTACTTTTACATTTACAAGAACGGTTGTATAAGAATGGTCGTCATTTCAATAATTTAGGCGAATTGCGACAAAGAATTTTAGAATGTTGGGAAGAAACTGACCAGCAAATTATTAAATAAGCAATAGACGGTTGGCACAGGCAGGTTCGGCTCGTTGTGAACGCTAATGGAGGTCATGTTCCATTATTTAAGTGTTAATTTTGACAATAAGTTATTGTTATTTAGTTAAATGATTCGTAATTAAATTATGTTTCTGGTTCAGCCCGTTATTTAATTAGATTTCATTTATTATTCATATCTTCGTAAGTCCTTAACCGATTTTCGTGATCTATAATATGTTCCAATGTTCTTAGAAGACAAGGCCTCAAGATAAAAGAAGGCCTAAATTCGCCATTTTAAAAAATTCTAGAGGCTTTTAAATATTAGGTTAATTTGATTACTTCCGCCATATTGGATTTATGATTCATGTCAATTTCTGAGATTTAATATTGTACTGGAAGGCTTTGGGTTTTAAATGACCCAAAAAAAATTAAAATCGGCAATGAATCAAAAAAGTTATAAAGGATAATAAAAAATTCCGGTTTTTACCATTGCTGCCGAAATGTTTACAACACGCTTCTACATTTTCTGGTACAGTTCCGTAGTTCCTTGACCGATTTTTAAAAACTACCCACCAAAATATTGGCAGAAGACCAGTCATGACAAACCGTTTGTAAATGCGGCTTTTCAACAAAATTCCAGCAGTTACTAAAAATTGCTCAAGTTTAAATACGTCTGCCTTCACACTTATGGTGATAATATCAGTTTTTGATAGAGAATCAAATAGCTGTAAAATTTATCTGTCAAACGAATCCAAAAAGTTGAAAATCGGTGAAAAAATAAAGAAGTTATACGATAAAATGAAAATTCTGGTTTTATTGGACCATATTTTATAAAAATAACCACTTTATATCTTTAACACCCTGTACCTTAAAAACTAGTCACAGGATAGAGTTGGGACCTTGACAGTTCTGATCAGGAAATTAAAATCTACAACATACTAACACTAACATTTTAGCAAAAATTCACCTAGAGCCATTTTTGCCTGTATGCATTTTGTGCGGGCCCTTTAGTTTTCTCCATGTTGAGGAAAAATTATTATTATAATAATTTTGTTGAACAGCTACGAATCTTTCATAACGTTAATTATTGTAATAAAATACTTGAGAACATGAAAATAAAGGCAACGTTGCTGGGCTTCTCAAAATGCGTAAACTGTATTAACTATATACAGTCGGGCTTAGTAAGGTGGTGATGTGAAGTGGCTTGAGGGGGCTTGGGAAGAACTGGGAAATATATATTTAAGTAAATATTAAATAAGGTTACCCCTCTCCTGTTGCTAAATGTATATAAATTATCCTATGCGCAGTCACGTGAAATACACACTTCTAACTACAATAGGAAGCCTGGGCTTCTGAGAGCCTGTGATATGTACCGGGCTTGGTATAGGTAGTTGGGTACGTATATATATATATATATATATATATATATATATATATATATATATATATATATATATATATATATATATATATATATATATATATATATATATATATCTATACGCGGTATGTTGTCACCTCCACTACATGGAAGAGGCGACCTCGCCTCCGGGTCTCCCCGTTCAACTAGAGAAAAAAAAATTTCATATATGGGGTGAGGAGAGGGTCACGAATCTGTATTTCAAAAGAGGGGAAGAGAAATTTGACTTTTAAGGAGGTGATATATGGAAACCACATAAAGTACTATGTGACCTCCGAAATCTATATATAAGCGCTCACGTTAATAACGTTGTCGGCTCCGACAGTGTTGTCACATTATCGGAGGTCACAAAGACACCTCTGTATCCGTGCATTATAAGGGCGTGTTTTTAATATGAATATAAATTCAGTTTCAGAATGTTTTACTCATGAAATATTACTTATCGAAATATTAAATAAAATATGATAAATGAGGAACATGACTTTTGTAAGGTAGGGAAGGACAAGGAAATTGTGGTCAGTTAAGGAGAACTGTAAAAATCTGAGTCAACAAAATATATTTGTTTATAAGTACGTTTGTTTAGTTATAAAATTTATTAAAAACATGACAAAGAAATATAATTTTCTTAATTTAAAAGTAAGTTGTTTTGACTCGCATTACCCAAGAAGAGATAATCAGAACGGTACAAAACTAGTCAAAAAAATATATTTTTTTAACCTTAGTTATTACATTTTTGAAAGCAAATACGTTTCTTAAGCTATAAAACTAACTTATTAGCAATTTAATAAAAAATAAAATGTAATATATTACATTTTAATATATCACTTTAATAAATTACTTTAATATATTACTTTAATATATTACTAATAAAATATAATATATTACATTTTATTTTTTATTAAATTGCTAAAGTTTTACAACTTAAGAAACGTATTTGCTTTCGAAAATGTAATAACTAAGGTTAAAAAATATATTTTTTTGACTAGTTTTATACCGTTCTGATTAATTCTGGTTAATTTTCTTAAAAAGAAGTTATTTTGACTCCCATTGCCCAAGATACGTGGTACCTAATCATGATTGGGGGTGATAAGAACCAGAGGAATTAAGATATAAAACATAAGGAAAATAACAAACTACTCCTTTAGGGACTTAAAATACACAATAAAACATTTCAACTATTGTGGTTTATACATGGTGTCCAGGAATGGAATTCCCTTTTTAAAGGCTAATAATAAATTTGCTTGAAGTTTTAAAATAAATTTATTACTGCAAAAATACACACAATATAGGCGGATTTTATGTTTTAAAAATTATATTGTCGAAGCGCCTTCCATTTCGGTCAAAACACTCCTGCAATACCTTCTCCATGTGATTAAAAACTGCTAAACACATCTCAGGTGGAATTCTATTAATTTCTTCTCATATTTTTTGTTTTAATTCTAGCAAAGTCATAGGCCTATTAACATAAACTTTACATTTAATTAGTAATTACTAATAAAATTGTCCTATTATTATTTTTTGCAGTAGCGCCCTGGAAGCGATCATTTCAGCATAATTCTATTATTAATTAGATACTAAGTACCTAGAGAACTGTGCATCCTACTCGTTCCGTTGTGATTTTTTTGTGATTATTGTTTTCCAGAAACTCAAATAACTCGAAAACGGTGCGCCATATCAAAGTACAACTAGAATACCTTTATTGCAGAAAAAACTCTGGTATTCCATAATTTGCTACCAAAATTTGGAAAAACTTACATACGAAAAAGTTGTGGGGCATTTTACTCCACCCCCCCCCTGTTTGACCCACCCCTGAATGAAATTTTTGATTCATTTTTACACTACCTTATTGGTCATAAAATGATTAGTAATTGACCAAAATTTCATGTTTTTAATTTCACCGGTTTCGGAAATATTAACTAAAAACCATCATCAAGGAAGCACTTTTAAAGGGTTGTAGCTCCCTTAGGAAGCCTTTCTGTGGCTATATTTGTAGGAACTTCTTGCCTTATTTTTGAACAAGCTGGTAAAATGATGACCACTAATTTCGGGACACCCTGTATATGCATAATAATTTAACTCCTGTTAACTTTTACCTATTAAGAAGACCTTCCATAAGTACAAAGTCGTGCCCAAATTTCATTCCGCCAGCTATAGTCACTTTCGAAAAAAAAAAAAAATCAAATCACTTTTTGGTGCCCCCTTTTGAGGAGATCTAGCGGCTCAAGGAGGCCGTTCTCGACTTTACTGTACATAAGAGATTATATTTATTTCTTGATGAGGAAATACCCTTAAGAGGTTTTCACGTTATTTCGGGACACCCTGCAGTTTTAATTTTGTAGATTATTAAAAATAGGCAGCTAATTATAGATTGGATTTCCAACCAACAAAAACAATCTTATTTTATTAGATTAAGGCAATTAAAACTTCATTAATAATGCACTGAACAAGATTTTAGTTCATAGTACAGGAGCAGAAATTTTGATAAAAGCAGCATATTTGAAAATCGTAAAAATTACATATTTTTGAGGTTAGTATTGTGACGTCACGTGCACGAACGAATTTATTTGGACTTTAACCAATAACGAGACCGTCCGTTTTTGACGTCATTAATGGAAAACTGGCGAGACTTTTGAAATTGATACAACTTATTAATATTTAAAGCAACTGTAAGAATGCTATATTATTGGAATTTATTGCATTATTATATTTAATATGTATTCAACTTTGACGTAAATCTATTAAAAACCTTTAATTCAATTAAGGTGTAAGAGTTTATTGTCAAAAGATTAAACTAAACAGACATTTATATTTATAATTAAAATAAGTCGTCAATTTAATTCAATTTTCCATTAAACAACATCTTGCCAGGTTTCAAGTTTTTATACATTTCTAATAACAAATAAGGAAATAACTCAAAATCAAATACATTATGGTTAACACTTGTAGAGACCTAATTTACTTAGAATTGACAAACGATTATAAAAATTATTATAAATCTTTAAAAAAACCCAGACGCGTCCACTTTTTTAAAAAAGGGGATCAGATGGCCCCGATTTGTATGCCACTGGATCTTGTGTTAATGTTAAGGAGCACAAGAATGAATGTGGTTTTGTCCAAAACTATCATATACCAAATTTGACTGAAATATCCCGTTTCAAAGATAAAAAATAAAAACACTTGGTATCTCACAAACTAAGCAATTTTGAGGATATGTTTATATAACAAAATTTTATTATTATTATTCGTTTGCGTTTATCCCATTAAAACTGATTCACCCTGTATATGTATTGTATATTTGATCCAACCTTTTTAGTCCATACGGCGGCAGGTCGAAAAAACCCACAAAAAAATACAAATTGATAATACATTTTTTTTTCTTAATGATCTTGTTTCAGAGACATAAAAAACATATCAAAAGTGTGATTACCCCCGATGTCGGCGACTACCCTTAATTGTGCGATTTATGTATTAAAATCTGTTTTTTTAACGATAAGGTGCTTCCTATTCACTCTACGAGAGAAATAGTGGTATACAAAATTGAAGACATTAAAATTCTCTATAAACTTTACATATTTTTGCTCAGACCAAAGGTTTTCGCTCGCTGTGACCGTCACGAATTTTTCAATTTTGTGCGGTTAGTATTAAAAAACCGTTGGTCTGAGCAAAAATATGCGTAGGGCATCTTTTATAGAGAATTTTAATATCTTCAATTTTGTATACCACCATTTCTCACGTAGGATGAATAGGATACCAGTTATTGCTAGAAAACCGGATTATTGTACGTAAATTGCAAAATTAAGGGTAGTCTCCGACCTCGGAGGTAATCACACTTTTGAAATATTTTTTATGTCTGTGAAACAAGATGCTATTATCAATTTGTGGCGAAAATATACTTGCCGCTTGGCCTAATTGCCCAATAGACATCAAATATCAATGTCTGCAAAATAAAAAGAATCAATTTTGCGACGAAAATTTTATATTTTTCTACTTTATTTTATTAATTAAATAGGAATTTTTGAAACATGTTACGTTGCACAGATGATCAGTTCAACATCAAAAACATGCGGTTTTCTCCGCGATCCAATTAATTATGTGAAAATATAGGAGGCGTCAAATCAGTTTGGTCAGAAACAAAAGCATTACTATTTTAGTTTGATATTTCTCTTACTAGCCCTAGTTTTGGTGGCTACATTTTTAAGTCAAAATGGTTCTTGTTCAATCGAATAAAAAAATGGCATTATTGATTGTTATGTGGCATGTGGAACACCTTTTCATAAAATATGTTTTTTTTGTAAAAACATGATTTACCTAGTATAAAATAACAAAATAAAATGCAGAATGGTATTTCTAACCAATATAATTTTCAAGGCAACCCTGTTTTTCTACATATTTTGCAAAAATTTATATTAGAAGAAGTTGAGCAAAAAGTTGAGCAAACATACAATACATGTACCGGGTGACCACGAAATGACGCTCGTCCCTATATCTTCTTGTTTTGACAAGATATGAATTTCAAATTAGGGCACGTCAAATAACGGTTAAATATGCATTATGTCGACTGATTTTTCATTTTCTGTCACTTCCGGTTTTACCGGAAATGTGACTAACTTTGGTTTTTTAAATGGAACACCCTATATATTTTTACATTTTTATATTCAGGAGGTCATTTTGGATACAGTTATGGCATATTGAGATAAAAATATTACTGGCAGACATTTTTATGAGCAAACTTAATTTTTCATCCAGGCGGCCGTGATCTCAAAAATATGTTTTATTTTGCTTCAATAATTAATCAAAAAATGCAATTATGGTATTATATCATATGAAATTTGTGTTATAAGATCTGAAATATTTTGAAAATAATTTTTTCAGGATAACTATTTTTTTTTAATGGCACCATGATGGATTTGTTCATATTATAATACATAAAAATACATAAGAATAATATAACATTCAAAAAGATATAAATGAAAAAAAAAACTCATATTTGTGGATCTCTAGCATCTGACCTGCTGAATAAAAAATGTGAAAATATACAGGGCGTTCCATTTAAAAATCCAATGTTAGCATAATTTCCGGTGAAACAGGAAGCAACGGAAAATGATAAATTGGTCGAATTAATAAATATTATTCAGCCGTTATTTGACGTGTCCAAATTTGAAATTCATATCTTTTAAAACCAAGAATATGACCACAAGATGTCACTTGCCTCTATCTCTTCTTGGTTTTACAAGATATAAATTTCTAATGTGGGCACCTCAAATAACGGCTAAATATGCATTAATTCAACAGATTTAACATTTTTTGTCGCTTCTGGTTTCACCGGAAATAATGCTAACTTTGGAATTTTAAATGGAACACCCTGTATATATTTTTACATCTTTAGATTCAGGAGATCAAAGGCATCTACTTGATAAAGATCCGCTGTTAAATATTGACTTTTTTTCATTTCTAGTTGAATGTTATTCTTATGTATATTAATGTATTACAATATAAAGATATAGTGAAGTCCTTGGTACCAAGTAATCGGTAATAAAATGCTTTATTGAAATAACGTAGTGTACCACCATGGTGCCATTAAAAAAGGATAGTTAATTTGGAGAAATGATTTCCGAAATGTTTAAGATTTTTTAACACAAATGCCATATGGCATAACGTCATAATTGTATTTTTTATTCATTACTGAAGCATAACAATAGTAATTTTCGTCACAAGTCCGGAAGGTGACTTGTTACAGTCGAGTAGATATTATGGACGAGGCGACGGCAGGAGCCGAGTCTAGAATATCTAAACGAGGCTGGAATAACACCTTACGGACGTGTGTCGAATGATATTTTATTTCATCCCGTCATTTCTTGTATATTAGCATTTTTGTATAATTTGACACTTGGTTATTTTCTTATGTCATTTGACATTTGACACTATTTTTTAATTTACGGTTAATTTTTATATGTCAAACAACTGTCAAAAGGTATAATAACAGTTTGTGATTGGTTCGTAATAAGTTTCCGGTGGTTTCCGGTACTTTGCCGGCTCTGATACCGTAATGTCTCATTTTACGGCCTCATATGAATACTGTACTGTTGTACTTTCCGGACGGGATGAAATAAAATATTTTTTTGGGATTACGGCCGCCTAGTAAAAAATTTAATTTGCTCATAAAAATGTCAGTATTAATATTTTTATCTCAATATGCCATAACTACATATATCCAAAATGACCTCCTGAATCCAAAAATGTAAAAATCTATAGGGTGTTCCATTTAAAAAATCAAAGTTAGTGTCATTTCCGGGGAAACTGGAAGCGACTGAAAGTAAAAAAGCGGTCAAAATAATGCATATTTAACTGTTATTTGACGTGCCCAACTTTGAAATTCATATCTTGTAAAACCAAGAAGATATAGAGACGAGCGTCATTTCGTGGTCACCTGGTATATCGTCGGAATCGGGATAATGCGTAGATTTCAAAAATATAAAAACATACAGGGTATTCCATTTAGAAAAACAAGTTAGGTTTGTATCTCCAGAACGCCCTGTATAATTGTAATTTCGATAAGTACGGTGAGATCGCGGGAAAATTTCGCACAACTTTTGTATTTACCATTATTTTCTTAGAAGAATAAAAATGTCATAATGGGGTTAATCTTTCGATAATATCCCTGTACTGGCCTGTACAGTCTGACTCGTTCTCACCCACTTTTTAGTCTTACATTACATTTTACAAAGAATCTCCAGATGTGCATGAAATTATACGTCTTAAGCTAAAAGTAAGTTATATTGTTTTATTTCTCCAAAAATATATAATATATTATACTTAATATCTATTCCAATCATATCTTGAAATATAGCTTCTTGAATTATGAAAAATTTCAAAGCTGATATATTGTATCATTCCGGTTTTCTGCAAAAATTTTCAGTATGCCACGTAAATAAAACAATAACTATAATTTAGGATGTTCAAATGACATAATTGATGACATATTTAAATTATCACTATCCAATCTCATAGGGCGAGTTGCTTTATTCACCGGTGATGTGTTTTATCTCGTTCTATGTCCGAGGTTAGAACGAGATAAAACACATCTGGTGGATCAACCCGTGAATAAAGCAACTCGCCCATAATATGCTGAAATGTCCTGCGACGTTGCCTTTTTAAGGAGGCGGGAACGCTACGCTTGTGACAAAAAATTCAGCTTTATATATCAGGAGGTGACAACGTGCTCTCATTGAATACTGAATGCGACATCAGCGCCAGCGTTATATATAGGAACTAAAATATTTATTTGTGAGTATGGAAGGTACTTTGTCGCCTCCGAACAAATTTTCGTTTTTGAACTCTAGATGTCACCTTCTTTCCAAAACCGATGAAAAATAGGAGAAACGTTGTCGCCTCCGAAATCGGAGGCCATAACGTTATATATGAGGTGACAACGTATCTTTGGTATCTACTTTGGAGGCCACAACATACCCTTTATCAATATATATATATATATATATATATATATATATATATATATATATATATATATATATATATTTATTAAGGGGATGAAAAGGGCTATCCAAATATCTAAAAATATATAGGGTGTTCCATTTAGAAAAATGTGACTATGTGGCGCTCCCTGTATATTCATTTAGATAGTTGCAAACTCATAACATATACAAAAACTTGGTAAAATATGCTACAGATCTATTTTTTATTTATTTTTCTAGCTGTAATTTTAAGCGAAATAAAAGGGTTTAAAAAGTAGAATTGTCAAATGATCACCTTGTACAGGGTGTTTCCTATAAAACTATACCCCCCTTATTTCGGTCAATTACCACCGGTTTTAATTTTTCAAAAACCGGTCTAATACAGAATTTTCCGTAGATTTTGAATATGCTACTACTTTTTTCCTACTTCAACCGTATACGAGGGGCAGAAAAAAGTATGGTTTTTTTAAATGGAACATCCTATATATTTTTACGTATTTGGATTCGCCTCGTCCTTCTGATTACAAATATATATGACACAAATATTTGCTATAAAAATGGCGTAAATAATTGAATTTAAACTTAGGGCGTTTCCTTCCAAACTATACCCCCATTATTTCGGTCAATTATTAACGATTCAAAATTTTCAAAACCTACACAGAATTTTTCGTAGATTTCATATATGCTATTACTTTTTTTCTCCCTTCAACGGTATACGAAGGGTGGAAAAAAGAATGTTTTTTTTTATGGAATGCCCTGTATTTTTTTACATATATAAGTATTATATATATTTATAATTAGAAAGGTAGGGCGGATCTAAATATGTAAAAAAATACAGGGCTTTCCATAAAAAAAACATACTTTTTTCCACCCTTCGTATACCGTTGAAGGAAGAAAAAGATAACAGCATATATGAAATCTACGAAAAATTTTATGTGTAGGTATTGAAAATTTTGAATCGTTAATAATTGACCGAAATAATGGGGGTATAGTTTGGAAGGAAACTAAGTTTAAATTCAATATTTGCCCATTTTTATAGCAAATATATAAGTATCATATATATTTGTAATCAGAAGGACGAGCGAATCCAAATATGTAAAAATATATAGGATATTCCATTTAAAAAAACCATACTTTTTTCTCCCCGCGTATACGGTTGAAGAAAAGAGCAATAGCATATTCAAAATCTACGGAAAATTCTGTGTTAGACCGGCTTTTTAAAATTAAAATTGGTGGTAATTGACCGAAATAAGGGGGGGGGGGGGGTATAGTTTTATAGGAAACACCCTGTACATTGTACATAGAGGTGCCACGCACTTTCCGCACTTGTAGGTAGGTGTATGCAAAACTTATGTACCCGAAATATACACTAGAGGTATGGCTTTATTTAGTTTGGTTATATCCACTCCACATAACATTGATTTATATAGCAGTACTAAAGCAATCGCAAACCCACGATTGGTCACTCTAGGTCTGCTGTGATGTATTAATTTGTGAAAATTAAAAATGAAATCAACTCCACAAAGTATTGATTTATATTAAAACTCACAAATCCGAATTAAAATCAAACCGGTTTAATTCGCCCATAAGCAATAACTGCATTGTCCGAATTTCCATAGCAATACGTTTCTGTCAGCTCTTGTATATCTGTTGGTTAGTGTAAATTGGCAAATGAGTTAGCGAGCGGGAATCGCAGAATTGAATGTGATGGTAATGGGTGACAATCTCTTTATGCCTGATCCAATTTGCGCCTGATTTTATTTGACGCTGTAATTCAATCAAAGCCTCAGCAAGCACTCACTCCTGCGACTGGCTTTCGTGGCCTCCAGCCTGAGCTATTTCCGGTTCCTGCGAGCTTCCACCGATGCATTTGTGTGTGCTCACGTGAAAGATTTTAGACACATTCGCAAGACTTAAGCAACAGCAAACTTCCCGGTGATAGGGGTAAATCAATAAACCATCTATCTAATCTGGCGTATCTTTAAAGAAAATAATAACAATTTATTAGTTCAGTTAGTTCAGTAGATCATTTATGTTTTACTAGTATGTTAATATACACTGCCGGACAAAAAAATCCGGAAATATTATATATAGATTCGAATAATTTCAGCTACATGTTGAAAAATTTAAATATAATAGATTTAATGCAAAATTATTTAAATTAAAGAATATTTTATTACCCTTATTGTTGTTTAGTTTCATATCAATCATATCTAGAGTGCCATGCATTTTGTTGGATAATAATAATAATAATATACCTAATAATAAGTTATTGTTCATATTTGAATAAGTACATAGTGTAAGTCACTTACTACAATAACAGATCATTAACCTAAAATTCTGCAAATTACATTGCCTGAAACAGAAAATAACTTTTAACTAAGATCGTGTAAAAAGTAACTGTTTTTTACATAATTTCCAGTGTAAAAAGTGGTCTTTTATAAGAAACTGTGCAATAAAAATTTTTTTGCATCGCAGAGACTAAATCTAGTACTTTAGTCCCCACTTAGGGACTAATGTGCCACTTTTACTTCCCTAGGAAATAAAAAAAATTTTAATCTCTGCGGGAATAAAAATAAAACAATAGAAATAGAATAAATTTTTTAGATTTATAACCACCATTTTTTGTTTTGAGAAATGCTTTAAGTCTATTTTTGACCATTAAATTATTTATTATCTTCTGCAGTTTGTTCGATAATAAAAACCTTCATTTTTAAATTCAAAGTTGTGACACACAAATTTAAATGACGTTTTGTATGTATTTTTAAGTAATATGTCAAAGTCCTAGCCTACTAGAATTCCCGTTTTAAACTTAATAAAGCGTAGTAGTGATTTATTTTTTTAAATAATTGTATTAAAATTTGCGATACATTGAGGTTTTAGTTCCCGCGGTGCAAAAAATAGCGTTTATAACACGGGACTAAAGTGCCTTCATCCCCCACGTGGTTGTTTACACTCAGGATTAAAAGGCATACTTTAGTCCCTTGGTATATAATATATATTTGCACGCTTCTACTACGCCAGTTTCTTTATAATATCGTTTCCATAGTTACCATCATGTCACGACCAAAAAGTAACATTAAGAATACTAACCGTCAAAGTGACGTTTACAAGAGTAAATAGGTTAGTGTAACAAATATCATAAAAATTGCCCCTTTTTTACGATAATTGGCACGATCGAAGATAAAACGTTATAAGACATACGTGTAAAAAGTCTTATTGCACTCACGCACTTTCAAAAACACTCGCTTTACTCATGATTTTAACCTATATAGTCGTAGGTGTAATAAACAATAACTTTTTACACTTGGATCTTAAATAAATATTTTCGAAAAGTGTCATTAAAAGTTGACTTTTACATGATATTTATTAAGTGTCAAAATGACAGTTTTCGTCAGAGCGTAAAAGTCTTTTACATCCAGGCGAAAAGACTTTTACATCCAACTATAAAAATCAATGAAATTATAGATTTAGAATTAATCCGTTCACCAGTTTATTTACTATTATAAATATAAATTTTAAAAATCAATCATTAATAATCAATTTAATAATCAATTTAACAGTTAATTTCTTTTAAAACTTAAATTTAAAGATTTAATGGGCTTATTCAGCAATTTTTTTTTTTATTATTTTGACAGAGGACCCTTGAAATCGCTATGCAAAAAATCAGAATTTTATTTCAACGTTAAATCCGTTAAATAAATTAAAATAACTACCGCGTGAATCTAAAGAGTGACGTCATTCACGGTTGACGACGGCCAGGTTCTACAGACATTTTATTTATATCTATTTAGCTAAAATGTCTGTAGAAAAAATAAATAATAAATACACCCAACACCACAAAGCAATCCAGAGCACTTAGTCATAAGCACAACTCTCATAAAGCCAAAACTTAGAAGCGATACTGACAACACGTCTATCTTTAATAACCGTGTAATGACGTCACAGCACTCTCAAGCTGATAATAAGCTTTAAATATCTCAGCTATGAAAAGAGCGATCATTCTGAAATTTTCAGGGCATTAAAGATAGACCTAATGTGTAAGAAAATACAAAAAAATTCATTGAATGCATTTTAGTGAATTATCAATCAATTAACATTGACAAATGACATACATGTCAAATAAATTACATAATTGTAAATGTCAAAATTTCCTCTTCACATTTTTGGTATTTTTTGAACTGCGGGATACAGTTTTTGAAAAAATGTTGTTTTATATCCGATTGCGAAATTCTTTTGCATTCTCGAATGATTTTTTTCATTCTCTAATGCAAAAATGGCATTTCGCAATCTAGCATAAAAGATAACTAGATACTATTCTTATTAGTTCCTGATAAATGCCACAAAAATATATAAATTATAAAGCTTTTGATTTAAATTTATCTGAAGAAACCTGGATTGATGTATATTCTTGTAATGAAGTAGAAAATGCTATTGAATTGCCTGTAAAGAAATTAATTAAGTATATGTATACCTATAATACATACAGGGTATGCGATTTAAGACCGGAACACCCCATTATTTCGGAACGCGTTGACCGATTTTAATATATATTTTTTTTGGAACATAGTGCTTGATGAGCTCTATTTGACCATGTGGAAAAATTTTAAATTTTCATTTTTTCAAGGCCTGCTAAGACCCGCTAAATGGGTCGAAAATTAGAGATCGACCATTAGGCAATTTTTTTTCAAAAAAATGGATAGCGCATTCGATTCAGACGTGCCTTAAACAGGGTCAGTAAAAAAGTGAAAAATGTGAAAATTCGCTACGCTGTGACAAACACCCTATTAATAAGGTATTGAGCTCAAACTTTGTATAAAGGTATTTGAGGCACGTCTGAATCGAATGCGCTATCCATTTTTTCCAAAAAAAAATTGCCTAATGGTCGCTCTCTAAATTTCGACCCATTTAGCGGGTCTTAGCAGGCCTTGAAAAAATGAAAATTTAAATATTGTGGAAAAAATAGAATACTACTCATAAAATTCCTTTATTGGACGTTACCGGTTTCGTGAACAATATTCTTTGCTTCACATCCTCAGACGTAACAGGACTACAATTAATTAAAAGTAATAAATAAGGTGACTTTATGTAATAATAGATCTTAATAAGTTATTAAAACTTAAAATAAATCACAGAGAGCAACCACATTTGACTATAAAAACACAAGAAATCTAAATAAAAACACACACTAAACATAGAATAATTTAAAAAAAATATATTTAGTGTGTGTTTTTATTTAGATTTCTTGTGTTTTTATAGTCAAATGTGGTTGCTCTCTGTGATTTATTTTAAGTTTTAATAACTTATTAAGATCTATTATTACATAAAGTCACCTTATTTATTACTTTTAATTAATTGTAGTCCTGTTACGTCTGAGGATGTGAAGCAAAGAATATTGTTCACGAAACCGGTAACGTCCAATAAAGGAATTTTATGAGTAGTATTCTATTTTTTCCACAATATGAACAATTACTCATATGGGATTAACCTTCCTAACTTGAAAATTTAAAATTTTTCCACATGGTCAAATACAGCTCATCGAGCACTATGTCCCCCAAAAAAAAATATTAAAATCGGTCAACGCGTTCCGAAATAATGGGGTGTTCCGGTCTTAAATCGCACACCCTGTATATGATTACACGACAATTAATAAAATCAAAAAAATATATTAAAAGAGAAAGTTGGATGACCAATGCGCTGATCAAATCCACTGAAAAAAATATAAATTATATTATTATTCTTAATATAGGCAATATAGAAATAGTTTAAATTAATAATTTAGTAAAGTAACCAAAAATAACTATTACAAAAATTAAATACAAAATAATCGAAACAATCCAAAAAAATTGTGGAACTTCATTAAACATATACCTAGGTAGCAGTAGTAAAAGCCTACACTCCAGAAATAACAAACAGATTTGTAGACTTTTTCACAAACATAGGTCACACATTAGCAAAAAAGATTAAGAAACCCAACAAGCAGCACAATCAGAGGCTAGTTATTTTTATTATCCTATGAAATTAAACGGATCATTAATATAGAATAATTAAAAATACGAAAAAAAAACAGGTAATTTAAAAGATGAAACATTTAAAAAAATAGTAGACAATGTTGTAGATCTTCTGTATTATTTAATAATCGTTTGTATCAAAGTTCGCTTAAAATCGCAGTAATATCGCCCACGCATAAATCAAGGGACAACATATTACTTAAAAATTTATAGACCCATTTTTCTTTTGTCAACGTTGTTAAAAGTGTAAAACGGATACTAAAAATTGGAATCACAAGTTACTCAGCATAATATCAGCAAAATAATTTGGATTTAGGAAAGCTAAATCTACGCAGGATGCCATAGGATTATTAACATAAAAAGAAGAACATTTTTGAGCTTCTGAGCATATTTGTAGATTAAGCCAAAGAATTTGACAATAAGCTAAAAATAACTTTTAAGTAAATTTTCTTCAAAATATTGGATTTAGAGGAAATTCCTACAATCTGATGGAAAGCTATGTAAATAATAAAACGTAGTGTGACAAAATTAATGATTGCTCAATACAAAAACGGAACTTGTGGAGTACCCCGAGGAATCATACTCCGTCCAATATTATTTACCATTTAAATTAATAATATGTTTAACTTACCCTGCGCTGGTGAAACAATCAGTTATGTTGACGACAATATAATTACCTATGTAAGAAAATGTAAAAATAAAGTTGAAAATAACTGTAGGCTTTTTCAGTAATAAGTTACTTACATAAATGCATAAAAACTTTTTCTCCTTTTCACCAGTTATTCGTCAAATTTTCCAAAAGTTTCGAAATTGTTAAATAATTCAGCTGCACCATGTTTGAAATCAGTTAAAGAAATATAGGTTTAACTATAAATTGTCATTTGAAATGGGATATTCATACTAACTTGGTTAATAAACTTAAAGGCTTGATTGCAAAACTTAAAGTAAATACCTATATAAAGAGTTTTGTAATAACACCTCGTATATATATATCTCGTACAGTTGCATTTGTCTTACGTAATTATTGTTATTATGTACTGTTCATTTGCTATTTTATTGTAAAATATCACAATAAAACAAGAATTGTTTAACTTCAAAAAATAATATTTTAAAATGAAAACCGATCTGTCTTGAGAATATTTTCCAAAATGTTCAGAAATGATGAATTTATTCCAGACTTCATAAAAACACTGTATAATTAAGTTGTACGATTCCTATAAAATAATAATTTTGAAAAGCTAGTTTTACGCACAGTTTTTTTCTTTTATGAAATACTAAACGAATTTTTTTTTTATTATTTATATTTTTTCGCGAAGGTTTTTCTTTTATTCTATTTTTTTTTATATTGGCCTTGGGTAATTTCCGCAAAGTAGGTTTTAAAATATCTACTGTAATAAATTTGGTGTATGTATAGTTAATCAATAATGCAGATGAAATTTTTTTCAACTGAATTACACATTTTACTACATTTAAAATAATTGTTTTATTATATTTAAAAAAATTAGTTCTAGCTACTTCATTATTATTTTGCACCTGATAATCTTTGAAGCAATAAGGAAATACAGTGTCGTAATTTACCTAATGTTTAAAAACTGGGTTTACAGTTTTTTCCTCTGTATCTCATATTCTATAATCCTATGCCGATATTTTTTAATACAATTAATTTATATAGATGTTACAAAAAGCGTCGTATAAATGACATTCACGTCCATATCGCACCCTCAAGTTCAAATCAATCAAATCACGTGAATGAGGGTTCTGGTAGCAATCAAGGTTTAACCTTCCCCTTTTCTTCTACGCGTATACAGTAGCCCTCATAGCGTCTAAGGACGTAAAGGAAATAATCGCTGGTATAAGTTATCTTAGCAAACGCTACATATTATGAGGTTTAATAAAAAATAAGTTAAGTATATCACAAATAACCACAAAGAAAATATGTACAGGGTGATCCATTTAACTTTCCCTCCCCACGTTTCTCTGTTATTTATGTAGTTAATATTCTTACAGAAGTTGTAGGGCTTTTTCTAAAGTATTTAAATATGACATCAAAAAAACAATTGAAAAATAAATGCCGAAGTATATATATGTAAGAGAAAATTGGGGTTCAGTTTTCAAGAGTAGGTTTGGACACAACAGTTTATTTCTCAAAACTCAATACTCGATCGAATATGCGATAGTGTGTATTAATATATGTTTATGATATTTGGAAAAATAATATTATTATGCATTGGGTTATTAAGTCAATGAGAATATTAAATATTATATATTATTGAACAAAATTCGTGACGAAATAAATTTTGGATACTGTTGACCTAAAAATGTTTTCAGATTTAATCATAGGATCATAATCTCTTAAAATGTTACGTGGGTTTCATGGTTGTTATCTAACACGGCTCTTTACGTGATTACTTGGCCGGGACACATTTATAGCCGCGTAGGGAGGCTGATGATTGATTTGAGATTAGTGGTTAATAAATTGTTGGTGCATGAGGGGTGACGGGCGAATTAACATTATTTTAATACTGATGTAATTTGGAGTATAATAAGTATAATATTTTGATGCATAGCGATTAATTTCAGTGTTGTTATTATATACTACTACAATATTAGATATTATATGAACTGTGCAATAAATAAACTTTCGATTATCATGAATTATTTAAAATTTGTTTTTAGGGTTTGTTGACTTTATGATTTTAGTAATATAAGATTGATGAGAACACAAGTAACTACTCTGAAAAACTTTAACTCTAAAAACTCCCAACTGTTGAAAACTATTTAAAAAATAAAATTAACTATGTTTCAGTACAAGATACACATAGTAATCCCAAAACTGTCATGTATGGAGCCCCACAGTGAACCGTACTAGAACCACTACTAACTATTCCCTGTAATTATTAAAGACCTATTAAGTCATAGTCTGGGGAGAATAATAAGTTTCGCCGACGATATGGTTATTTTATATTAAGGTAAATCTTGGGATTCTGTACCAAAAATTATGACATTAATACTAAATTCAGATAAAAGAAACGCATATGAAATCGGTTCACCTCAGTATAGATATATACCAGTGCAAATAAATGCCGATATTATACGTCTCAAAGAAAGTAATATAATGATATGAGACATTAAGGATTTTTGATTTTATTAATTTTATTTATTTTATTGATATAATTTAAGGTAAGTTTAAATTTAGATTTTTGCACGTTTACATATTAATTTTTCTTTTATATTTTAATGCATGCTATAGTAATTAAGTTTTTTAGTTTTAAAATTTAATTTTATTTTCTATAGAAATTGCAAATAGTTTGTTCAAAAGAAATTTTTTTAAGTTCTTGGATATAGTTTTGAACATAGATTAAATAAGTATTTTAATCTATGGTTTTGAATAATCGACCTTATGGCATACGATCAATCCGCCTCTGGGTAGAATTATTTCAATGTTTCATTAATAAGCGACAGTGCGCATGATTTTATGATTATTTAACGTGAAACTTACTGTAAGTTTGCTATAATTACTCTTTTACCTTTCAGGGCCTTTGGGGGTTCCCTTCTACCATCGAAGAAATATCTTACCTATAAATCTGCTGTCATGCTATTTTTAAATAAAGGTTATTTGAAATTCGCGCTACTTTATTTTATTATATTTCTATCGATTTGGAATTATACAAATCTTTATCAGAATGAATGTCACTCTACTATTTGACAGCTAGATGTCTCTGAGTCTACTGTATTTTAGCTATTTAGCTGAGATGAATTTAAATACTTTGGTTTTTACAATTAAATATAGATGGCAATCAAAATATAAGGTGCTAATTAAAACTAATTAAATCTACAACTGATTTAGGACAGTGTCCTTTTGGATATTAACAAATTTAAATAAACTTAAGGTTTAAAATTTCAGTTCAGAGTAAGTTCTGCACTTTTGGGTTACCGAGTCGTTTTAAATGCACTTGAATTGGCAGACCTGTTTTTAGGTTTTGACACTAGTGGTCCAAATATGATGGCTGACTGTTCTAGAATTTGTTGCACCGTTTACTGGATTTGTTGAAACCAAATAGGCCTTGGAAGCAATTTTGGATTTCGACCAATCAGGTGGCTGCTCATTAATTAGGATAATTTTTACCTTTATTCCTGGTAAGTTGAAGCTGCTTTTCCGTTACTTTTTAGTATTTGGCCTTGACTCACCATTGGAAAGTCCTGGGAATATAAATTTCCAATTTAAATTAATTATAATTTTCTGAATTTATTTCAGGAGCGATCTGGACGTGGGTTGGCTTCTTTCACTACCCAATAACAACTCTCCTTTGGTTTCTTTTCTAAGGAACATGCAGAAAATTTGCCAAACCAAGGATTTCTTGATTCCCATCTGTCATTATGGTTTGTATTTCTGCCTTTTTTAACTTTATTATATAATTTTCCTATGAAATTGTGTCATTTTCAGCATCCTTATCCCCTGACGAATGTGTGGATACCCATTTGTTGATATTACGTGAGATGGATTTTGGCCCTGCCGTTCAATTCGACGAAACATCACTGAACCTTTCGAATATCACTACACAACACTTCTTAGGATCGAATTTACATTGTGTCTAGTCATTTTACTAGACTGAAGGTTTTTACAGGTAACTATTATACTATTTAATTATAATTTTAAAAGAAATTTACAGAAATAAAGTCCATAACTGTTGTGTTGTATATCGTTCAAACTTTGTTTAAAGCATGTAACTAACAGCTGTTCTGTTATTGATTATTTTAAAGAAACATAGTACAATACATTTACTTTATTTACGCCTTTAATTTGTTTATGTTTGGTTTATTTTAGCGTAGCTGACCCTTTGTTTACGTGTGGCTCGTTAACCTCTTTCTCATCAACAGGTGTTCTACAGCAGATTTATGAAGATGGTTCTCCGACATGATATCCTTTTTTTAAACTTGTATTTTATCTATTGAGTATACCATACGTAAGTTTCTCGTTATTTGTTTTATTAAGAGGATCATTTCATTTTACCCTGGTTTGATCTGAGTTTATTTTTAATTTTATTTATTTAATAATCGGGTTTTAATTTCTTTTATAGTTTAAAATACATGACAGTAATAACGTAAAATATCCAGGTGTTGTTATTAATAACCATTTAAGGTGAGATGGACAAATAAAACTAATTTGAAAAAAAATAAGAGGACATCAAAATTAAAACTTACCGGTTACAATATATTTCTCTTTAATTCAAAACCATATAAACTAAATTTTAGCAAGGAGTAGAGTCAATAATAACTACCTACACTAGGTACTTCCAAAATTATAGGAAAAAATATAATTTTTTTTAAATTTACGCCACTGGATTGAGCCAATCGACTTAAACTCGCCTGATTAATTGTGTTCAGTAAGACATTCGAGTGTACCAAATCCCAACGTAATATCTCATCTAGTTTTTGAAATAACTTTAAAAAACCAACCATCAACATTTTTCTTTTCAAACCCTGCAGCTCGGAGAGGAAGCATTTTCGAGAAACATTTTTATCAATTTTCGTCTTATTTTGGCTCAATAGTTGACATATAGTTGACAATCAAATATGACTCCTCGACTTTTCGTAGAATCACATCTTGTTAAAAGCATCCTTATTAACAAAGTAGACATTCTCAATACTAGTAACGCTTTTTCGTGAACCTGACAATCTGACGCTTAGAAGCTTTAAGATATAATCTGTGATTTGCATACTAGTCTTGGACTTTATTAATACCGTCTTGTATAGCTGTGCGCAGTTTTTCGAGCAAGTTATTTTATATATTTTAAGATCATCAGAAAATAATGCTTTATAACTATTACTAATGACTGAGGTAATATCATCTATGAAAAGAAGAAAGTAAAGTGGTCTAAGATAGAACCCTGCGGGACACCTGATGTAGCTATGAATGAATCCGAGTTATAACATTATATGAAACAAATAAAATTGTTTGTGGTAAAAAAGATATGACTTCTAAACTAATTGCTAACTCTCCAGTTACTAAACTTTTTAGTTAATATGGCGTGATAAATACAGTTCAAGCCTTAGAAAAATCCGTACTTATAGATCATTCTACTTTTACTAGATTGACAAGTAGAAACGATTATAGAAGATGATCCCAAAGACCTTTGCAATATTTATAGAATGGCACTCGCTTTGTAATTATTAATAATAAGAGGGACATCAATCAGTGTTAAAAACTGGACAAAGTTTTGCGTTCTTCCAATGTTTAGGAAATATTTCGGTCTTTGAAACTAAGTTAAATACTATTAACTAAGGTGCACTCAAAACATTGCTACAATCCTTGACAAAAAAGACGGTATTAAGTCAACCCCAGAAGTCATTTTATTTTTTAATTTTCAGGCAGCTTCTTGAATATTAATTTGAGTTACACTCGATATTAATGAAGCTGCTACTTGTGCAGCTCCAACCGCATCAGAAATATTCGAATTGTCACTTTTAGATACATATGCATTCTGTGTAATATTATGGAAAATCTATCGTTTGAAGTAGGTACCTTTTCTTTCTTGCTATACGTTGATGATGTTTTGACTGCCATTCTAGAAGACAAAGAAGTAGAAATATTCGAAAGGTTCAACGAGTTTCATCCCAGAATTAAATTTACCATCGAGAAGGAAAAAGATACCTTTCCAATTGGTACCAAAAACAAAAACCAATAAATCCGGGTAGAATACTAATTTTCACTCTGACTATCCTCTTTGAGAAAAGATATCCATTATTAGAGGTTTAAAACATAAGGTAATAAAATCTTAGTTTAGTAGCGAGATATTCCATAACAACAATTTAGCGCCAATAACGGGGATACCTACTAGTAAAAAATCAGTACCCACGTACCAAGATTAATTAACCAAATTTTATTGAATTACCATAATCCGAGGGGCCTTCCATCCAAATATTAAAACAATTGGAATTTAAACAGGTATGATTATAGCATTAATTTAGTATAATGTCAGTTAATGTTGTTGGCAGCAAGATTAAATGAACCGTAATAATATTTAGTAAAAGGTCCCTCAGTTCGATAAATTAAATTCGTTACATAACCGACAATAAAACAAAATGGTGGACTAACCGGGAACAAGAGAAGGAATAGAATACTTAATCGCGCGAAGTGGACGGCTGCAACAGATATGTGGGCAACCGACGTCAGCAGCGCCGGCAGCGTCCCTTGCAATCACAGTAATGTCGAAACCATGTCGCATCGCTCGCCAACTGTTTTAATCTCCTGCCGAGAACCACAGAGGATCTACAGGGTGTCATTACTTTAGACTTTTAGTAATCGTCGAGGAAATATTTACGGCGCGGCGTTAATTTTATGGATTATTTTTTAAAGTGTTCAAAGTGAGAGGAAATTGAAATATTAAACAATCTCTTTGAATGGTATTTGTATTGTATTTAATACTTCACAGTCATGTTATTTTGTTACCTACTATTCCACGCCTAAGTAATGGATTAGGAACAAATGATGAAAAAGTGGTAATTACTGCTTAGTCTTTTAACATCTTCAGGAATCACTTCAAAAAATTGTGGTCCTATAATCATTGAAACAGAAACTGCACACCAGACCATTTAAAGAAAAATGGAGTTTCATTTGTCATGAGGAGCAAATTTAACCTTCAGCTTTGAACTTTTGACAAAATAAGAGACAATCCTCTTTATTTCGCTCCCTTATTCCGTGTACAACAGCTCTTTATGGATAAAATTTTATTTCACGTAACACTCTTCGTGTACTAATTACTGACAAATTGAATGTTGCTACAATACTGACCCAGAAGAGGGTTTGAGCTTTGAGTGATTGTTTTCTCAACCTTCGACTGAAATCGGCCAGTTGATTTTCCTCTCACAACAGTTCCTTCGTTTCTCCATTTGTAAACTCATCTTGCTATGAACTTATATCCAAGAGCATATCTTTGGTGAAATTCTTCAACAATTGATAGAGATTCTCCACCACAAAAAATGATTTAATGATCACAACTTCATTATTGCGATTGTCAATAGTTCTTAAAGCATTAATTTTAACATTGGAAATATTTTTGAGTTCGCAGTTTCATGTTGCATATTATGAAGCATGACGTAGGCAGAATGATGTTTCAGAACGATAGACGTCAAAATTACACTTTTTCATTCAGTCCTCCTGAGTCCAGAGCGGAACCGTGCAATTCACGATGTGGTTCTAAGTTCGGCCATCTACCTTGGATTTCTTACCAGAATAGCCTCTTGGCGTTTTTTCGTTTGGAAATAGTGCTTGAAGTTTTCGTGTTTACTGGCTCATGCCTTCAGTGGTTGTGATACCACGTTTACAATATTTCAGAAAGGAAAATTAAAAATCTTCAAACTTCTTCAGAATGAAATGCAGTTGGTTAATGTAGTGAGAACTTTCAATGACAAGAATTCAACAACCTCATGCATAAGTAAAACAGGCTGGTGAAACTCTTTTCCTACTTGTATACGGTGCAACGAAAATCACTCTCTCCCAACTCATACAGATTTAATCAATTCAAAAACTCGCTGCAAAAACGAAAATCAAAGTTGGAATTATTACCACCAACTTCAGAGGCAGTCGCTCAACATTCATTACGAGTATTCTGCAGAATTCAAAAATGGCTTGGCAATGGAAAAAATCCTCAACAGTGGGGATAGAAGAAAATTAACGGCTCCTTACAACACTTTTTGTGCCAACATCAGAATCAATATTGCAACTTATCTCCTGCAACCGCGACAGAAAAGCAGGTTTAAGAGTACAATGTCTAAATGTATATGTACATGGATAAAATTATCGAGAAACTAAACGACGCAGAAGATTTAGATGCAATCAATGAGAATGCGGAAACTAATTTGGAAGATATCGTCCAGGAGACGGATCGCTATCGATTCCGATCTACTTTAGATAGAAAGTATGTTTCATTCAATAATGTATAATATTTTCATTTACTCGAAAATCCTCACTTATACAATGATTATGTACTTTTTCATTTTGCAGAATATACTCACAGATAAACAAGCAGAAAATGAAGGAAACAAACGTAAAATTGGGAAAAAAGTTTAATAGAGAAGTCAAAAATTGATATTTCTCTATAAATGAAAATAAAAGTCATTCTTAATTTTTGAAAATTTCTCATGGTTCAATTGACAATTTTTTTATAGATGTGAAAATTTAGTTCATCCCACGTTTTTTCAAGATGGCGGTTCCGACACACCCCTTACGGTTCGAGACTCTTCAGTTTCTTGAAATATGTGTATTTTTAAATGTATAAGTCAAGTTTCAACGAATTTGCTATGTTCTTGTTTATTTTGGACACTGTCTGTACCTACTATTAGCTGCGTTTGATAGTTTGCGATTAATCGATATCGGTATTTGTAATTATTGTTAGGAATCACTTTTCATCTTCACGAAATTATTTTAGTTTTAACATTAAAAATGTTTGTTAGTGAAATAAATTTGTATAATACTATTTTAGTTTTAATTGTGAAAGTGTTTTTGTTAATAAAATACCTTTTTATTTTTATTTCCGAATAAAAAATAAAATCTGATAATATGATTTTACTTTTTAAAAATAATCTGTATTTACATACCAGAAATACATAATTTAATTAATTAATTTAATTTACTACTTTGCAACAAATTTTCATTTTTATCACATCCAAAATTTCACAAAATTTGCGTTCTATACTTCGTCATTTCCAATGTCTCCTCCGATTGCACCTTTGCGAAGGACTCTGAATTTTTTAATGTACTTTCTGTTGTTTTCTAATGTTGAAAAAATAAAAGTTATCTAATATAGGTACAGGGTGCCCACTTTTTCAATGGAATTGTACGGATAACTTCTAAACCGTAAGAGATAAAAGGTCGGCATTTGTGCATTTAAGGCTTGTTAAGGTGTCATTTTCAGACTTAAAAAATGTTCAGTAGTTCCAGAGATATCCTGAAAATAGTGCAAATTGCCATTTTTAATTATTGCCAATAACACGCAAATGATAAGGTTTGGGAGAAAAATTTTAAATAAAAGTTGAATGGTGTTGCCTATTTAAAATTCTCAAATTACCCTTCAATAATTCATTCACATTACTTTAATCCGAAAAAAAAACTATTAAAAACCTAGCAAGCGATGTTCAAGTTTCCGTATTCACCTCGTAGTGACGATCGCCTACCTATATCTGCCCCGTCCCTTAACACAGCAGACCACAAAAACAGACTTCACTGATTAAACTTTATAAATGCTCCTGTTACGCAACGGTTGAAATGTCTTTCTTTATTTTCTCAATGGACAGTTTGTGCTTCTATTTCAGGGATGGAAATAAACTGAAATTCAAATTCACCGTTGCGTTGGTTGGATAAATCCATACGATAAACATGTTCTCAGAAAATATTCGTCACAGCGCATATTATATCACGTTGTTCGGTTTATCTGATTTTATAATGGAGGCACCGATTGAAAAAAATAACACATCTTTATATTTGCTCACATTATTTTCGATGTAAAAGCAATAGGGTTCAAATTGGGACTGCAAGTTGACCACAGCGGAATTTTGAAGAAATATTTGGACTGTGAATGATGAACGGACCAGCCCTATTAACAACAGTAATCCATGCAGTTTATATTTAGGTCGCATATGGTGTTCAATATATATGTATCTAGATAAATTAATAACCGTATTAGATAGAAATTTCCAAACAAAATACGAATCCATCTTAGATGAAAATTGCGACGAATTACGAGTTTTTGCTTCGGCAAAAATATTTGTAATAATTCTGAAAATACGTAGGATTGGGATGATTTCAAATTGATAAGAGGTGGTAACGTATGTCTGCTTCCCCCTTTGTCCTAAACGGTAGAAATTCCTTATTCTTTAGAATTTTTTTAAAAATTTTATTTGATACTGCAAATGGTACTTAATTATCTTGAATACTTTTTTGAATAATATAATATTGCAATCATCAAGTTTTATAAAGAATATTCTTCAACTTTCTTTCGTACAATCAACAATGTTCTAGTAGAAAATTTTTGAATATCCGAAATGACTATTTTCAATTCTATAATATCAATTTTGAGGATTTCCAAAAATTGGTAACCAACAAAATACAATACAAATATGAATATACAAGACTAAATGAGAATCTTCTTATTTTGATGAAGTTAAAAATTGACGAGGTTGGTTAATATATTTATCAAGATTGGTAGCACAGCAGTGAGAGAATCAGAATCCACTGTGTATCTCTCCTGAATTCGAATCTCAGCTGGGGCAAGTGAATTTAAGTCCAACCTAAAACAAATTTGGGACAAGCTGATTTTAGAGTGATTGTGTTCCCTAGGGGGTACTTTTTATGTGCCTAAAAGTCCCCAGTGATCCCCCGAGCCAAACCACCCCAAAACCACCCCCAAAGGCACAATTTTTTATTATTTTGCGATTTTCTCAAAAACCCTAAACTTTTCGACAAAACTTCAAGATACATTTTTCATAGAGCTTAAAATTCCCTATCCAGTGGTATATATATAGTATAAATTAGAGTAATTTCAAAGCCCTCTATAGTCTTTTGAAAATAAATAAAATTTAAATTCTGCAAAATTATTTTCGATTTCGCAAGTTCTGACCAATACTTTAATACTACAATAACACTACTTGTGTTTAATTGTATTTTTTTTCATATCTGCGGCATTCATGTAATTCGCAATTATTTTTTTAGTACCATAATAAGTGCCAAAATACCGATTTGCGGTACTTTGGTAAGAATCACACAAACAATACCTACCTACACAGTATACACACCAAAGTAGTAATAAATCAGGAAATTCGGAAGTTCCAATGATACAAAACGTTGGCTATGTCATCACTTTTAACTTTTTTTGATAGTAAAGTACTTCCAACTAATTAATGTGGTACCAAAGGGTGAAACATTTTTATTCAATACGTAAATTTTGTTAAATATCACTATGAAATTAGATGTATAATAGTTTTTGATGGCTATTCGAGTGAACATTTAAGTACCAAATTTACAGAACACCAACTTAAAGCAAAGAAAGCAACTGGGCAAGAAGTTAACTTTACACCTGATACATCTGTTAATATAAACCAAGATAATTTCTTAGCAGTTTCTTCAAATAAACAGAAGCTCATTAATTTTTTAAAGGCCCATTTTGTTAATGTCGGTATTTCAATGAAAGTAGCAAAGACTGATGCAGATTATATGATTGCTAAAACAGCAGTGGTTTGTGCCATAGAAAGTAACAATCCCGTAATTGTTGTAGCACTAGATACAGACATTATGGTGTTGCTTCTAGAACATTGTGCAACTCAAAATATTTGTATGCTGAGGTAAGCCAAATAAGCTAACAAATGTACGCATTACAAAATATATTAGATAAATCTATTTTTCAAAATACACTATTCCTTTATGCTGTGACTGGTCAGCATTTTTTAAAAAGAGCAAGAAAACGGCATTAACAATTTAACAAAGTAATAATGCTCTTTCTAACGATCTTTTCATATTTAAAAGCGATTTTCCGAATCTATCTGATTTAATAAAAGCAGGCCAAAATTTTATTTTAAAATGGTATGGCAGTCACAAAAGCGAAAACTTAAATGAATTAAGGTATTATAAATATTGTCACACAACTGCCCGTCAAAATTTGTTTCAAAATTTTGAGCTCGCTACATTGCCACCCACATCTGAAGCTGCTGAACTTCATATTAAAAGAGTTTACTTGCAAGTACAGCTATGGATGAGCAACGAATTAAATCCAGAGGATTGGGGGTGGATAAAAAAGGATGGCGCACTACAACTGCAAAAGAATTGCACCCGAATTCATTTTGAAATTTTTGTTTTGTGGATAAATATCCAATTGCTCCAGTAAGTCCTGTATTTGCAGCAAATTTAATTTATAATACACTGCAAGTTGTAGTTTTTGTCTGGGACAATATTGCAGATGTGTCTTTAGTTGAGGATGATGAGGATTTTTAGTTAATTTTGTTTAAGTTTAAATTCATCTTTTAATGAAAATGTTTTATGTTTTCTGCAATATTTTTATTTTTGTTACTCTTTATAATGTATAACTTGTTAATAAATTATTCAGTTTTTTTTAAGTTTTAACTTATTTAGTACTTGGAGATTTGTGTGCAAACCGGTAAGATATTCTCAAACTTAAAATTATTTGTAAACATAAATATATATTATATTAATAATATTAATAAAAATAATTGCGAATTACATAAATGACGCAGATATGATAAAAATACAATTAAACACAAGTAGTGTTATTGTAGTTTTAAAGTATTGGTCATAACTTGCGAAATCGAAAATAATTTTGCAGAATTTAAATTTTATTTATTTTCAAAAGGCTATAGAGGGCTTTGAAATTACTCGAATTTATACTATATGTATACCACTGGATAGGGATATGCTCTATAAAAAATGTATCTTGAAGTTTTATCGAAAAGTTTAAGGTTTTTGAGAAAATCGCAAAAGAATAAAAAATTGTACCTTTGGGGGTGGTTTTGGGGTAGTTTGGATCGGGGGATCATTGGGGACTTTTAGGTACATAAAAAGTACCCTCTAAAGAACACAATCATGCTAAAATCAGCTTGTCTCAAATTTGTTTTATGTCGACCCATTATTTTTACTGGCCTATATACCGTGTCTAAAAAAAAATAAATGGTATAAATAAAAATCTAATCCATTTGTTGATTTTTGAGTTCGCCTTTGATTAGCTGAAAAAATTATATATTCCCGTACCGCGCAATGAAAGGACCAAATATTCCTGCAAGTCTCCGACCTCACGTCGCGCCCCATCGTTGTCAATTATTGACTGGTGCCAGAGACAGCTACAGAATTTAAATTAGGGGCACTTCGCTTCAAATCAAAGCAACAAGCCGAGAAGCTGCCACTTCGCGGCGCGACGTTGCCTTTGCACCCGTTGCATAATCCATCCAATATTGTTTGGCACACAATAGTATAAAAATGTATGAATGTCGTTCTAATTTTTATTACAAGGAGTAAAGCTTTTAAGTATATACTTTCCCGAATTAATTATCGTAGAGAGTTTCTTTAATTGAGAGTAATATACAGGGTGATTCACGAGGAAAGGGACAAAATGTTATGGTAGATAGAGTTCACTTAGGTGAATTAGAAATGACTATTGAAAAAAGCCTGAGCCTTTTTTTATTGATCTACAGTGTGATTTATGAGTTTTGCCCAATACTTCTTAAGGTAATATCTTTTAAACTAATCACTAGAATCAGCTCGTATTGTGGAAATATAGTAAGTATACTATTAATTGTCAATTTACATGCATAATCAAAGACAGAAAATTCCAGGGCCGGCTCAATTAAATTTTATTTTTAAGGCTCCTATGAAAAAATTCACCATGTGTACGTGATTTTTAAATTCTAATACTGAATTATGAAACTACATACAAAAATGAACGAAAATATGTACTTTGTTGTTTTGCCACACTTTGGGCGAATTTTAAATAAACGATCAATTTTCGCCAAAATCGAAGGTCTGCCACAAAATAAATTTGTAAAATTACATTTTCCTCTCTTATTCAAACTAAAATATTTGTTATACAAAATTTTGTGATTTCAATGATTTCATGCATGATTAATATGAAATAAATAATCAAAAATAAATAATTTCAACATCAGATTAAGTAATTTCTATTTCTGAGGTTTCTGTGAAAAATCAGTCTGTATACATTTTTCTCAAATTCTGATAATAAATTGTAGAACTACCTACATTTAAAAATTAACAAAATTATTATCACAATACATCAATAAACAGAACATTATAAACAACAAATTCACAGAACATAAAACCTAATAACTTATTTTCAAAATGAAAGCCTTCTGTCTCCCTATATTTTCTTTGTCGTAAAATTAAATTTCCTACGGCTTTCCTAATAACGACAGGATTATTAATGTTCTGTTTATTGATGTACTGTGATATGTATTCGTGAAAAAAATTTTGAAAATTTTTATTGCATTTCTGGACGATTTCGTTGGTGAGCAAAACCCGGACCCCAACATTTCTATTTCTAACTTTACAAAAAAATTTATTCGTGATGAAAGATTATAAATAGTATCTGATATACAACTCATTGTAATATTGTGTCCAAATGTTGAAATACACAAAATACGCCAAAAAAACAAAATACGTACAAAAAAAACAAAATGCGTCAAAAAACAAAATACGTCAAAAATTACTTTTGTTATAAACTCCACCACACGGTGAGGAAGTTTTGATCCCATAATTGGCGGCGGTTTTTTTTTAATGTAGTTCCATAATTTATTAGGAATCAGAATTTGAGAAAAATGTATACAGACTGATTTTTTCACAGAAACCTCAGAAATAAAAATTACTTAATCTGATGTTGAAATTATTTATTTTTGATTTATTTCATATTAATCAACCATGAAATCACAAAATTTTGTATAACAAATATTTTAGTTTAAATAAGAGAGGAAAATGTAATTTTATAAATTTATTTTGTGCAGACCTTCGATTTTGGCGAAAATTGATCGTTTATTTAAAATTCGCCCAAAGTGTGGCAAAACAACAAAGTACATGTTTTCGATCATTTTTGTATGTAGTTTCATAATTCAGTATTAGAATTTAAAAATCACGTAAACAGGGTGAATTTTTTCATAGGAGCCCTAAAAATAAAAATTAGTTGAGCCGGCCCTGGAATTTTCTGTCTTTGATTATGCATGTAAATTAACAATTAATATTATATTATATACCCATAATACGAGCCGATTCTAGTGATTAGTTTAAAAGATATTACTTTAAGAAGTATTGGGCAAAACTCATAAATCACCCTGTAGATCAATAAAAAAAGGCTCAGGCTTTTTTCAATAGTCTTTTCTAATTCATCTATAAGTGAACTCTATCTATCGTAACATTTTGTTCCTTTCCTCGTGAATCACCCTGTATATGACAGAAATGTCGTTAATGCAATATTAAAATTTTTAGAAATTATCAAATATATTGTTGAAATATTACGACCAATTTAGATACAATCAGAAGCGGCATTAGAATTTTGTATAACGTTAGCGTTAAATACTTCAGACTGACACAAAAACATAATTGTCGTTTCATTAAAACGAATTATTTTGAATACGTAAAACGTATTGGTAAATGTATTTTCGTTCTTTATCGTAACTCGATTGACGAATAAAAAATAATAACGCAAAAATATGACACGTGTTGAACAAAATCAGAGGGAGTAGCAGCTAGCAATGGCAAACAATGGTCGTCAATAGATAGTACGTCAACTGCAAACCCTACCACCTGGTGCGATGATGGAAAGCACTGAAATGTTTTGCTCAGTGGCATGCGAACAATATTTTACCGTAAACTCAATCTATGTATCAATCATAATATATAATAATATTTCATTTTTAAGATTCCAAAATAATAATAACGGTGGGGAAATTATGCTCAATGCATGAACATGTTGGTCACACACATATGTTTTTTGTTTTATTGTGACTAAAAATATGGTGTTTGATTTATCGTTCTACAGCCTGTAACTTTTAAACGAATATGTAGTTTTAGTGGAAAAATGTAAAGGGAAAAAAAATCTATTTCCTGTGAGATACATTTTCGTATTTTCGAAAAAACAAATGAACGTTTAACAATTCTAGAAAAATAAAAAACCGAGTTGCAAACGAATAATTTGAAGAAAAAATTAATTTTGATATTATAATTTGAAATCAGTGCCAAAATTTTATCTCAATTAAGTTTTTCCTCTACATATAGGTAGATCTCACCTGCGCGTCCGCCATATTTTCAAAAATAAAATTTATTTTATTTTTATTTAATAAAAAATAAAAAACTAATAATAAAATACTACTTAATAGACTTTGACGTAACCTCCAGCAAAGTCGATTAAGTAGTATTTTATTATTAGTTATTTATTTTTTATTAAAATTTATTAAAATTAAAATAAATTTTATTTTTGAAAATATGGCGGATGCGCGGTGAGATCTGTTATCGAACCCAGGAGATGCTGTGAAAGTAGTTTTAAGCAAAAGATCCCAATTAGACATAAGCACACAAGCTAAGGCTTGAATGGTGTATGTGGAACATCTGTTCCATGTACACCATTTTTTTATCAAAAATATGTCGAATTTCAAGTCAGTTCCTAAACCCAAAATTCCTTCTTTTTGCCTGATATGCGTGAATCCATGCATATCAGGATTTTTTATAAAATTTTTAAGACGATTTTCAGTACAGTTTCCAAAATTCCCTTTATCTTTTTCGGCCCATATCTCATGTTTGAACGAACGCATCCAGGCACGATGCAGCATGTAGAGACGACCAAGGACATGCATTGTCCTCAGCCAGTACCGATTCCTCGAAGGACGGACTGCGCCACTGCAATGATCATAGCGCAGATGATCATTGTCATAAGCCGGTCTAACAGATCACAGGAATACTCCACAAAGGCGCGAGAGTGAATCTACCGTAGATCGGTAGCTCTTGATCTGATCTACCATAGACTGATCCACCTTCGTGGTCGCACTGATCTACGGACCCATAGGTTCACTCTACCCTCGCGTTCTGGAATTCCTAGTGAGTCCGTGACCTACGGCTTCCAAGGATGGTTGAGCTGGCCTCGCCTACCCATTGGTCATCGTCTCTACCGGGATCGTGTCTGATAGCACCATTTTGAAATTTTAGGAACTGAATAAAAATTGGAAATAGCGGAATTTTGCGACGCCACGTGGCGATGTGAAGTGGTCTCGGGTCTTTTCCATATCTATAGTGGGAGACCTCCCAATGATCTCGCAAAATGGAAATCCGGTATTTTTGATTAAATCAAGCTAGGATAAGCCTCATTGCGGTACGCACGGGTACCGGGGCACTTCTCCATTATTACCAGGTGACCGCCTTGTGAGATAGCATTCGAAGAGATTTCCCCTTTCTGAAATATCCACAGACGTCTAACGGCATATACCCCTTTTGGAGAATATTACCTTAAATTTTTAGTCTATAATTCTAACAGTAAATCTATAAATCCCACTCACTAAATTGCCAGTCACGTCCATGTAATAATTCTCTTTCGGCAATCGATCACTCGTCTTTAAGCGCGGCCGTCGCGGTCGCTGACCCCTTGTGGGGGTATCGTGGTTATGGTGGCAGACCTTGCTAGGTGAGGCTCTATATGTACTATGATGATTGTTTAATATATACCCTTATTTATTATCCATGTCTTCTTATTGCGTTCTAGTATTAGTCTAGTATCTGTGTTGACCCCATAGCTAACGACCCTCGCAATTGCGTCGGTTTGACCATTCGGCTGAGCCAAAGAAGAGTGAACGAGCAAGACCTGTCTGGGCAGGTGTCAGAAGTGAATTGTGTATTGTGCAAAGTGTTTAGCTAGTGTTGTATCTTTAGTTCAGGACGTTGCGAAGCCTGTATACGAGGAAGCATTCATTGTCGACAGTTGCCGTTAATCTATCGATTTCGAGACTTCGATATATTAAGGGTTTGCCACGACCTGCGTTGAATTCAACGGCCAAGAGTTAAATCAGATGTGGTGACAGCGGTTGGTTGACTTAATACGAATATCGGTCGTTCCCTCCCACTATCACTGGTTATAACGAATGGTTAACTAACGTTGACACAGCCTTAACAAATTAGTTTAGTTATTAAACGTTGATATGGCGCCCCACGTTGGGCGCCATATCAACTAATTTGTTAAGGCTGTGTCAACGTTAGTTAACCATTCGTTATAACCAGTGATAGTGGGAGGGAACGACCGATATTCGTATTAAGTCAACCAACCGCTGTCACCACATCTGATTTAACTCTTGGCCGTTGAATTCAACGCAGGTCGTGGCAAACCCTTAATATATCGAAGTCTCGAAATCGATAGATTAACGGCAACTGTCGACAATGAATGCTTCCTCGTATACAGGCTTCGCAACGTCCTGAACTAAAGATACAACACTAGCTAAACACTTTGCACAATACACAATTCACTTCTGACACCTGCCCAGACAGGTCTTGCTCGTTCACTCTTCTTTGGCTCAGCCGAATGGTCAAACCGACGCAATTGCGAGGGTCGTTAGCTATGGGGTCAACACAGATACTAGACTAATACTAGAACGCAATAAGAAGACATGGATAATAAATAAGGGTATATATTAAACAATCATCATAGTACATATAGAGCCTCACCTAGCAAGGTCTGCCACCATAACCACGATACCCCCACAAGGGGTCAGCGACCGCGACGGCCGCGCTTAAAGACGAGTGATCGATTGCCGAAAGAGAATTATTACATGGACGTGACTGGCAATTTAGTGAGTGGGATTTATAGATTTACTGTTAGAATTATAGACTAAAAATTTAAGGTAATATTCTCCAAAAGGGGTATATGCCGTTAGACGTCTGTGGATATTTCAGAAAGGGGAAATCTCTTCGAATGCTATCTCACAAGGCGGTCACCTGGTAATAATGGAGAAGTGCCCCGGTACCCGTGCGTACCGCAATGAGGCTTATCCTAGCTTGATTTAATCAAAAATACCGGATTTCCATTTTGCGAGATCATTGGGAGGTCTCCCACTATAGATATGGAAAAGACCCGAGACCACTTCACATCGCCACGTGGCGTCGCAAAATTCCGCTATTTCCAATTTTTATTCAGTTCCTAAAATTTCAAAATGGTGCTATCAGACACGATCCCGGTAGAGACGATGACCAATGGGTAGGCGAGGCCAGCTCAACCATCCTTGGAAGCCGTAGGTCACGGACTCACTAGGAATTCCAGAACGCGAGGGTAGAGTGAACCTATGGGTCCGTAGATCAGTGCGACCACGAAGGTGGATCAGTCTATGGTAGATCAGATCAAGAGCTACCGATCTACGGTAGATTCACTCTCGCGCCTTTGTGGAGTATTCCTGTGATCTGTTAGACCGGCTTATGACAATGATCATCTGCGCTATGATCATTGCAGTGGCGCAGTCCGTCCTTCGAGGAATCGGTACTGGCTGAGGACAATGCATGTCCTTGGTCGTCTCTACATGCTGCATCGTGCCTGGATGCGTTCGTTCAAACATGAGATATGGGCCGAAAAAGATAAAGGGAATTTTGGAAACTGTACTGAAAATCGTCTTAAAAATTTTATAAAAAATCCTGATATGCATGGATTCACGCATATCAGGCAAAAAGAAGGAATTTTGGGTTTAGGAACTGACTTGAAATTCGACATATTTTTGATAAAAAAATGGTGTACATGGAACAGATGTTCCACATACACCATTCAAGCCTTAGCTTGTGTGCTTATGTCTAATTGGGATCTTTTGCTTAAAACTACTTTCACAGCATCTCCTGGGTTCGATAACAGATCTACCTATATTGTAAAGGAAAAACTTAATTTTCGATTTGTGTCCATCTTACGCTAAACGCAGTGTGATCAAACTACATTAGTGGAATCATACCTTTAGGCATTATTTTAGGGTATGCAAGCAATTTATAGAATTTAACCAATCCGAAATAATGAGTGAATAACCAAAAAAAAAAATAAACCAAAACATACAGGTCGTATTGAGAACATTCCTGCTTTTTTTTCTCCGGTTAAGGGTTTTATATATTCACTTAAATCGTAGTTTTCGAATATCTCGTTTAAAACTTACCCGATTTGAATGCAATTTTTATCAGATTATTCTAAAATATGTATAAAATGTCGGAAAGTTATTTTTTTCTTAAAAAAAATACAAATTTTTTTTGCATCCATTTTATATTTTTTCTGGCCAAATTTACTAACTTTCCGACATTTTTCATTGCTTCTAACGTTTTCCCCAACTCTTGGTATGAGCTGCAAATTAATTTATTTGAAAAACAAAAAGCGCATGTCTATGCCTTAAAAGTGCTGCTTTCACACGAATTTTCGAAAACACATATGCACCTGCTGCGACCTGCAGTCGCGGTAACACGGTGTCAAAAAAATTTTAAGATTACACCCAAATAACCTAACTAGAGAAACTGAAAATTAGAAATTGATTAGAATGGTACTTCATCATCAATAATTATTGCATATATAAGCCAATTGAAGCTTTCGTTCAGCCTTCTTGGTTTGTATCAATGACAAGCAGAGGCTTTGCAACCCTAGGAGACGGTTGTGTAGGAGATATACCACTTTAAAAAAAGCTTATTTATTTGCGAAGGATTTCAATACAATTTTTTTTTTGAGAAATTGAAATTATGTTTTTTGACATCGCAATTCTGTATTGAATTCCACTTTCCGCACATATCACAGAAAAAACTGAAAATTGAAGTGAATTAATTGTAAACAAACGTATCTACATAGACTAATAGTATTGGATCAAACAAACTCATTTTATTTTATTTTTTAATACTAAAACAAATAAAGGAAAAACTTGCGTCCTTGACAGTAACTTAAGCAGTTGAATTGTCGGAGACAGGACCAAAGATACTACCTTGTCTAAGTCTCGTTTATTTTACATAAACTTCTTCAGGGCTTAATAGCCAAAATTAATGAACATTGTTATAGAAAAACTTCATGTAGGCACGACAATTATTGATCCAACCATATATTCTATGTCAAATTTTTTAAAAACAATTAAAAATATATCAAGGACAGGACAAATTAAAACACTGGCTTCGTGACCAGCGACCGAATTAAAATGATTTTCAATTTGGCCGCCAACCAAGTATTTTTTTTTTATTTGTTTTAGGATTTTACAGTATTTTTGAATCACTTAATTACTTAGTAGTATTGGGAAAATAAGGTTTTTTTCTTTTTAGTTCAAATACAAATTTTAAATACATATTCTTTAAATAAACTAGTCAATTCTTTTAAAGTATGGACCTCATCACCACGCAAAAGGTGAATCCTTCTGAGGAATTTCAATGTCTATTTTTTTATACTTATTGTATTTTTTCGTATGAATTTAAAGAATAATTAATTGTAAACAATTAATTCCAATAGACATCATTATTATTATTATTATTATTATATTAGCACAAAACAAATCCATAAATATATAAAATACTAAATTGAGCAAATTCACAAGGAAAAATTTATTATAGTAGTTCCGGCACCTTCGCCAAAAGTCATCAAAGAAGCTGTTACAGATTTGTGCGTTGGTAGATACTGTAACATTCTGGAAAAAAAATCATTTTCGTGTAATATTGTCTTAGGATGGGATTTTTTATATACAGTGTGTTAGACAAAGCGTTTAATTTTCCACAAATTTTATTAACCTCTCAATTTTTAAATAATTCTAGTTTCTTTTTAGCATCATTTTTATGATCTACAGACATATTGTGAAAAAAGTATTGGGATATTTATGGATATCTGTGATAGACAAAAAGATATGAATTTTAATCCGAACACAATAAAATATTAAAATTCAAATTTTGCTCCATAATATATTTTCATCAAAACATTATTTAATAAAGACGTTTTATTATTATTATTATTATTATTTTAGAATTTTACCCTCTACTTGAACAAGGTTTAATTTTTTTCGCCTTGGCCGCTTATTTTGGGATTAAAAAGCTTTCAACATCTAATTCTAAATGTATAATTTTGAGAGATATATAATTGGTATCTAAATTATATCGTTAAGCTCCTGCGTACTTAAAAGGGAGGATAGACTTGATAATGTCCTATTTGATATATAATATAAAAAAGTACTTTTATCGTTCCTAAAAATTAATTTTGATTTTTCTAATACAGATTTTAACACTGGAAACTTTGTATCTTGTTTGTTGAGGATTATACTGCAATGTTTTATGTATTTTTAAAGAAGAGATTTCATATTTTTTGATTATCTGAATTGATTGTAACTATTGTTCATTTATAGGATTTGCCTTTTATTAAAAGACGTAATTCAGAGTAAATATTTTACAGTTTTTCGGAAAGTGTCTTAAATAGTTTATATGGTAATAATGAACCACCTGATTTTTATTTTTTTTTTTACGAAATCGCTAAATAGTTTAAAACGGCATTTTTAGTTTCAATTTTTAAATTTCGCACGAAAACGCTAACCGCCATGATTTGTTTGCGCGTGACGTCACTATTATAGTAAACCAACGCAGAGAGATGCGCTTTATATGGATATTATTATATTATTATAAGTAATTAGTTTTCGGTTTAAATTGACTAATAATGAGTTATGAGTTATAATCTCTATCGACTCTATCATTGGTATATGTGTGGTGTCGAATTGCAACAGTACAAGTATAGAAACACTAGAAAAGTTGTTAAAGTGCAGAATGATATTGCAATGAGAAATATTAATTTGGTTTAAACTTGTAAGAAGTGATCCAAAATTATTATCGAAAAGAAGTGTTAAGTACTGTAAGTTTGTAAAGATTATTTTGATGTAAGTACAATACACTTAATATCTTGTATCTTGTATCTATAATTAATTGAAATAAGAAAACCAAGGTAATTATTGTCAAAAAATGTCAGTGTTCGTAAATTAGAGGTTGTATGTTAAATTTTGCAAATAATGTTGTAAATCAAAATAATAATAATAATAATAATTTTTTGTATGTTTTAGTTTAAAATCAATATGTAGGATTATATTGAATATAAAGTAATAGGTTAATTTAAAAGAATCCGAATAAACCATCTAGATTCGATTGATTATCAAACTGATAGGAAACATTTAGTGATTAGTTTACTATAATAATGACGTCACATACGAAACCATCGGTTGTGACGCACTTCGGTTTTAGGCAAGAAAATGCCGAAGTGTCACTATGGCACTCGAGGCGGCGGCGGTGCTTTACTCGGGCGCCAGTTTCTGTTTATAGTGCAGAAACACCACTACTCAGGCAGCTACAGTGGGTCGTTGGGAAAATTAGACTTCGTTGCTGAATAAAAGGCACAGCTAGTATCACAATTAGATTTATTCAGGTCTAGTTATATATTTGTCACATAAACAGGTACAAGATTAGCAAAAGCGGTTATTACTATACAAGCTCTAATCTAATTACGTATCTAGCATGGCTTAAAAGCTATTACAAATACAGGACTACGGTTATTACTATAGTTAACAGGGCCTGAAAGCTATTAACAATATATACAGCTACTTTAAAGCACAAACTACGAGACGGCGGTACGAGTATCTCGCAAGGTGGGCAGGCGGTTAACTAACGGTTACAGATTATGCTTACTTAGGCACGTCTGGTCAGGAACAGCAGCGGACGAGTACTGGCGGTAGGGTAGTTGTGTTGGATTTCGGAATATCAATACTCTGTAACATATCAGAGTAGTAGGGATGAGCGCAAACTGTGCAGCGCAGTAAATAAAATGCGTCACGGCTGGACTTAGCCGAAATTCGGGCCCTGGTTAACGTACTTTACGGTGGGTACGTATGCTTGCTTTCGATGACAGCTCTCGACTCCCTTCCCTTCAGCTCTCTGTGATTCGGAATATCAGTCTTCTATCAACTGGCTGAGTGGTAGGGATAAGCGCAATGTCGCAGCGCTGTGGATAAAGGCGTCCTGGCGCAGCTCTGACGTATGGCGGCCTGTCGACGGCTAGAGCGCTTGCATCGTCACATCTACATTCGTTGCTTCATGCGGGCAGACTGGCCCGGCGCGAATACACTTTTCACTGGTAGGGATTGCCGGGGACAGATATCGGCGCGGTGTCTTATTTGTTTGTGCTCAATTTACGGATTTATTTATTATTTAATTAATAATAACAGGACAGGTTATATTATAAATCAAAATAATTAACTGGTTACAGGTGATAATATAAAAAGGCGGAGAACAATAACTTAATTCTATACGGGGTGTTATCGATTATATTTTATTGAACAGGAATTAGTAACGAAAAAATCACTTCGTTACATGGTTAACGTTTGAGTATAGAGTAAAAATTTCACTTTTTAAAACGAACATTAAATTAATCTTGTATTTTTATCAATATTTAGGTTTTTCTTTGCACAGACCATAATGTTTTTAAATCGTATTTATCTTTTACATCTCTCACATATCAAAATGCATATTTATTACACATTATATAAATTATATTAAAAGAAAATCTGAAAAAAATGTTGATAATCTGAGAGGATAATAAAATTTACTTAAAACTGCTCAGTTTTGTTCACACATTATTCCATGTCCATCTACAAAAATCAAATGATTACTTAAGTGATCACATATTATATAAAGCTTCATATTTGGATCAAATTTTTAATGCCTGGCAGCTATAATACAATTTTATTAGGTGTCGTGGTGGGATTGAAAGAGATGTTTATTTACATTTATTCAGATCTTATAGGTTTGAGGAGAACAGGATTCAACGAAGACAGCAACAGATTAAAAGTTCCACAATAACGTTGTTACTCGTGGTAGAAAGGATACGTCTAGTGCCAACATTACGATCAATAGGTATATTTACAATATATTCATTGGAGCTGTGAAAATGGAATGAATTTAAGGACGCAAACGTTAAATTAAACTACGGCTTTTGATTAGGTTTCCCAGGCTAATTTTTTTGCTTTGATAACTATTAAAATAAAATTATGACATTAAGTTATATGACATTTCTGTTATATGCTTCCAAACATTTAGGAAATCGTATTTCCAGAATAAGTCATTTTTCCAAGTGGAACCATGGAGGTTCACTAGGACAACAGAGTTTTATTAACGATAATTTGGTACCAAAAATGGAGTGTTTGGTACCAAATTATCGTCATAATTTTATTTTTTTGAATAGTTAAAGCAAAACAAAACATTTTTAGGAGTCACGGCTATCTAGATGAAAAATGAATTAAATTTGCCCAAAAACATGTTAGTGGTTAATAATTTTATCTCCATGTGGCATAGTTATCTACAGAAAGATGTCCTGTATCCAAAATTATGAAAATATAGAGGTTGATCCATTTAAAAACTTCTTTCGGTGGAACAGGAAGTGACGCAGAATAATTAATCTGTCAAAATAATGCACATTTACTGGTTATTTGACGTGCCCAAATTTGAAATTGATGTCTTATATAAAACAAAAAAGTTATAGAGATGAGAGAATTCTCGTGGTCACTCGGTATGTAGTAAAATAATGTGAAACTATGCTATATTGCGATGAGTATCACTTACTTAAATACTAGGCAACGACGGAGTGAGATCTTGAAAATAGGTGTCGGTATCAATACAGTATTTACGAATAATGAGGAACTTGACCAATTTAAAAAATAAAATGTTGACACTTGTACAAGTTGCCTAATTTAAAAAAATATTTAGTGCAGTTTTTTGTATGTCGCAACAAAATGTGAGTTCAATACTTTTTAAACGCCCAGTAGCATATGAACAAGCTGTATTTTGAGTAGCGCCTTCTCACTTGTTACGTCTATGACTTCGACTCATCATTTATTTTACCTCATTACATCTCAAATAGATGGCACAGGCAACGGACATGATTTGACTGTTTTGACGATCATTTTCTACGCTTCACTTATTTTATTGAGTAGGCAACAACGGTTTGTGTTTTGTTTAGCTATTACGTTGTTAACAGTAGGTGGATACCAGCCTACTACGAGATTCGCAGAGCATGAATCTCCATTATTCGATTAAATGAATGTTTTGACGGCTGTCTGGAACAGACGTACAATTTATTGCCTTTGAATTGTGTGCACTTTTGCAGTATTTTAACCTCCCACTGGAGATATAAGTGGTTGAGTGTATCTTCTTGACTTGTACGGAATGATACAAACAAATGAAAAAACTGTGGCAAATGATAATTGGCGATTTTTAATATTAATAACGAAACTTTTGGTGTAATTCATAATTCTTGGTTTTACTCTCCTCAACAACAACCCCAAATTTTTCTTTAGTACCAAACTAGGTATCCTTTATTATACTTCAAAAGAGATAAATTTCAATGAGATATTCAACGGAATAAAAAAAAATCGAACTTTGATGAAGGTGATTTAAAATGGCAATTTTCTTTACAAATTCTCAATTAGAATTATTATTATTAGATATTATTATTTATAAGAAAAGTTAATAAAAACTTTATTACTGAAAAAGGATCTACAAGATGTTCAAACTGCGCGTGCAAGTGGGCGATAAAAACTACTTAAACAATTAATTATCAGATGTCGTTTGGGGGATGCGATTGATCCTCGTTCATATGCCAACCTTTAGATCCTTCAAACCAATCGCTTATTATTTTATAGGGCTTCTTTTACCATTTTTACAAAAAAGTCGACAGGTGTCAGATTAGGAGATTTAGGTGGCAATAAAGTTTACCATTAAGGTTGGTACTAAATCATAGAAATCGCAGACAATTCTTGTCTGATGTACCACTAGTCACTATTTTCCTCTACTTTTTTTGTTTATTGGTCAAGACGTGGCATGGCAAGTTTATTTCTGCAACTGTACTTATTTCTTAAACCACACACCACCTTCACAAAAATCTTCTTAGAAACGTCAAGAAAATATCTAGAAACACAATATAAATACCTAAAAAACACACACATACATAAAAGCAGAAAGAATTCCGCTTTTACGTCCATTAACAATTTTGGCAATTACATTTAAAATTTTGTTTTAAAATATCATTATGGTAGATAAAAAATTTGGTTCTCTTAGGTACAGGGACTACAGGGTCATTCCTCATATATTGACACCCCACCTACAGCAGTTAGTTGATGAGTTACTAAAAAACTGTGGAGGCAAAAGATTTATGTTTTACTCAAATATTTTTAGAATTCGTTTTCAGAAAACACTAATGAACATCGGAAATGTAATTTTTCTGCATAACCTTAAATTTTTTTAATGAAACTTTCTGTATATGGACCGACGAGTTTAAAGAGCACATTCTCTGATTCCAAAAATATATAGTTTGCCTATGTTTGAATAAGCCGTTTTTGAGATATTGGGTCCTAAAGTTTTAAAAATAATATTAAATAAATAAAGCATATTAGCCATGAATCATTATGGTCGCGTCGTCTAGATTTTAAAAACAAATGAATTCAATGACATTTCTGAATATAATAGGGATGTTCACAAAAAAGTGAAATCTTGTTTAAACATCATAAAATGATTAAAAATAGTCTCATAATCACATCTTCAAAGTTTTACAAAAATCGATAAATCCATTCTATGGAAAACACCCAAAAGAAATATCAATATTCGTTTAAATGCGCGAAACGCTATCTGACGTCACTATGCGTAATAGGTAAGTGAGAATGAGTAGTTATAGTAAGGATCCAGTGAACTAAATTCCGCTGTTCCTATGTAACTTTTGGACATACTTTTAAAATTAGGTCCATGTTATGTAAAATTTTCTGCCGAATCCATTTCCGGAGAGCGATATGCGATATGAGCTTGCTTTCATCCCCTATATTAATTTTTCACCCCTTTTCGGCGATACACGATATTTAAAATTTTTCAGATATAACGATAGCAGCGTTAAAATAGTATTTTGATTATTGATTGATCATCCAAGAAAAAAATAAAATATGCGGGGGTGCAGAAATATTGTAGAGAAAAATGGAGCATCGAGGTACTTTTTCTATTTCTAGAGATACTATATAGGTTATGTGAGCGGTATTGTAGTAAAAAGTTCAAATTTAATATTGGTGAAAGAATTTTTACGATCGGAGTATTCTAGCGAAAGATATAAATTATTTAGTATCGGGAACGATACCGCGCGTTTCGATCGCTTAAGCATGAAGTGTTGTTTTGTGAACTGTGGCAGAACTTTAAGATAAGAAAAAAAATTTAAACAAAAGTTTTAGGGTATTCTATGAATTTTCTTGCTACCATATTCAATAGGAGGTACAGGGTGCTTCATAAAATTGGTTTTTGTAAATTTATTCTTGCGCAAGCTATAAACATAATGTAATCAAGTTTTTGAACAAAGTCTAAACTAACAGATATGTATATGGGGACCTAAAATTTTAAAATCTCTAACGTTTTATAACTCGACTCTAATTTGAATAAGAAATTTCAGAAATCTTTCTTTTTCTAGCTCATTTGACGCTACTTTGGCATTGGAATTGAAACCTCTTATACCCTCTCTTAAACCCTCATCTAGCTGCACTAAACCACCGCTTCTTTCTTTGCAAATTATTTGGTACACTTATAAAAACCTTTTTCGGGTTTATTGTTGTATTTGTACCTACATCCAGGAACAAAACACCACTTTCTCCTACTTTCACGCTGTTTGAGTCTTCCATCTTTACAAAAACGCATATAAATGAATACTAAAACAAAGGATATAAGAGCAAGCAGGTAAACGAGTTTCGCCACCTGTGGTCCCGTACGCATTATGACATCACACGCGCTAGTCTCGCTGCAGGGATCGTTTGCTAGCCTCGTTCGTTTCGGCGATTTTATAAACTCCACATTCATGATAAAAAGATGAACTTTAATGCCTTGATACATAAATAACTATTTTAGTACTTTAAGACCCAATATTTCAAAAACGGCTTATCCAAACATAGGCAAACTACACTCATGGACAAAATTATCGAATAATTTAAGTTGAAACTAATTAACTATTCTTAATAATTTTTATAACATTTTGCATTAACATTTTCTGCTAATGAAAACAATTTTCTTTACTTAAAATGTGTGAAATAAACTATTTCTTTCTTGTGTAATGCGTTTCTTTCATTAAAATTTATAAATACAAAAGAATTGGGAAAATTTAAAATATTCGATAATTTTGTCCATATACTTTTGGAATCAGGGAAATGTGCTCTTTAAACACCTGGATTCATATACAGCGTTTTTCATTAAAAGAAATGTAGAATATGCAGAAATTTCCAACGTTCATTTGTTTTTTCTGACAACCAATTCTAAAAATATAGAGTAAAACATAAATCTTTTGTTTTTACAATTTTTTAATAACTCATCAAATAACTGATGTAAGTGAGTTGTCAATATATGAGGAATGAGCCGTACATAGGTACAAATACATTTTATTTTTAAAATGCTTTTCTTTTAAACACTTGTCCATATTGTTATGCACGTATTATTTGTAAATTAAAAAATATTTTTATTTACTTTAATTAAATTATGTCATGCAACGCGTATTTAAAAACTAATTTAAATTTATACGTCAGCATTTTCAATAAATTAAAACAATTCAATTACTTCACAAATGTCGTTTTAATAATAATTCGAGTAATTTCAGTTACAGCATTTTGCGTGTCCATCGATTAATTATTTTATAACATAATGCACATGGATAAAATTATTGTAATGTAACGAACACACTCACATACACACACACTCGATTACAATCAAATGAACTGCCGTTTGAAAATCATGGAAGTGGTCAGTGTAAAATAAAGGATGGCATTAATGGAGACGGTTTAGCAGATTTATATAACAACTACGATTCGTACTATTAATAGGAATTAAAAAATTATATGAAAAATCAATAATTTAAAGTATAAACATTAAAAACTATAAAATTTAATAAACAACTTGAATTTTTTATTCGACAGCGTCATGCAAATTTTCAAAATATTTGCTCCCTTGTTTCCCCCTTTTTTTGGTTAATTATCCTGTTTCTTTTAAGCATACGTTTTTGTTTCTAGAATGCTTGAGGATCTATATAGGGGTTAATGTTCTGTAAGGTAATCATTTTAATTTCATCTTATTGTAATTCTAGGTATTTCTTATACAGGGTGAGGCAATAGTGCGTCGGACTTCGATAGCTCGAGTTTTCTGATAGGTAGCTAGAAATTAAAAAAAAAAAATAAAAGAAAACTAGATAAGAAAATCTATAACTGGAAATTATTTTCGAATGTACAGAGCAAGCCAAGATAATATTACAGAATCAAGTGAATTTTTTTAAATGGAATGCTATGTATATCAATAGATTTTTTGAAGTATCCCTTCACTCCTATATTATTATTAACTATCTCCGAACCAATTGAATGTAATGAATTTTTTTGTTGAAATAATACCATCCGCAAATAGTATGTTGTAGTTTCTCTTTTTTTTTTTCATGACATATAAACCAAGAGAAAATGGCTGACGGGTCATCCAAAGCCAAAAGGGAAAAAAAATACCATCCGCAGATGCACATAGAAAAAAATCACTACAGTCGTGGCAATGGAAAATACTGTGAGAGAGATTTTTACATTATACACGGATATTGGATGTGTGTCCCTTGTCTTAAAGGTGTAGCTCCCTCCCGCACAAGGCTCAGCCTTCTGGGATAAAGGGGGTCGTAATTACATGTGGTGTATTTATTTATTTATTTATGAGATTATAAGAAAAAAATATGTGAAAACTAGTTAAGAGGGCATCTAATTAATGTTTTTGAATTTTTTCACTACCTAAAGACCACCATCAAAAATGATTTTTCAAATTAGAACTTTTTAAATTAATTTTTTCAATTATCTCAAATGGAACACCTTGTATATTTTTCGACGAGGTGATGTAAAAATGAAAAACAACCACTTTTTTGTATGTGCATCCCAATGGCTATTTGTAACCATTTTCGATTTATTTAGCAATAAGTACAAAATTTAAGAATAAAGTCAAAATCTTTGTTTAGACTTTTTTATTAATTTATGTTTCCTATTTCTTTAATGTACGTATTTTTATGGATTTTCTTGACTTGAAATCGTCCTTTGTGACAATAGCGAGACAGTGATATGAGGTGTGTTAGTCTAATAACAAAGACTTTCAGTCAATAATAAATCGTGTTAGTATTGTAACATCCAACTTACAACAAAACGTCAAGACATAAAACAATACATTAAATGCATACGAATAATTTGTTCGAGTTTATGCACAGATAAATATTTATATGGATATGGAAAGAGTCACAATACATATATGTGAAATTGCAGAAACAATACAAAAAGCAAAATGGAATAAAACCTAACTGGCGTATAAACATGATTATGCGGCCTGTTTGATATAAACGCGATATCAAATAAAACGTAGAATATAAAAATGTGTAACCGCGGACATGGACAGATAATATGTTCCAAATGAAATTTTCCAAAGGACTAAACGGATCTAAGCACTGCCCTTGTAATTGTAATATTGTTGGGGAAGGCAATGAGCATGGAATTGTGCATATCGGGCTTGGGTACATACGTACTTAGGTACTTAATTACGTTTGTGTAATATGCAAAATATACACTTGGTGAGCATTTAATGATACAAACATGGATGCGTAGGAAAAGAAGTGGCGTATATAGACCGCTTGCTAGGCAGTAATATTAGTAAAAATATTACGCATTATGATCGTAAAGAAGAAACATGGGACAGGAGCTTAAAAGGGAAAATGAAAAAGAAGAGGCTTCTTGACTACTGCATATTTCATTATGCATATTATTTTTTCTCATATCTTGATGGCATGAGTAATTTGTAACTAATCTTCTACGGCACTTTGCTACCATGAACTTCAGCACATCAGAGAGTTCCTGACGCTTTAAAATTTAGATTGAGAAATTCTGATGGAATTCTTATTGTTTCATGAAGAACATATAACAGTTGTAAATTGAGAATTAATGTTGATGGTATAGTTACATCAGAAATTTGTAATAATATTAATACCATTAACGGCAAGATTATCACAATTAAAACAATTAACGAAAAATGAAATAGAAGAAAAGAGGTATATTAGTTGTATTAAATATGAGTTTGTGGTGTATTTTAAGAAAATGGGTTTTTCCTTAATTAGGAAAATAATCGGAAATCCCTTGGGGATCCACCCCACACTACGTATGAATGAACGTCAATGTTAATAAATATGGATCTTTGCCAAAGAGGACGTTGCACGGTGTAAGAAGCCCTGAAAAGGGTTATAAGCAAATGGAAAGTTGCGTTTGGAACGAGGCAAAATTTCAAGTAAAATGACGCAATTCTCTTGGTGAAATCAAAGGCCGTGGACCAACATGATTCAATAGATCAAATTTAAAACAAAATTAGTTTGGGAGAAACCAATACTAAATCTGATCTGAACACTCGATAGTGGAGATGGATAGTGTCTCATACAATAGTCTCTTGGTAGAGCCATGATTTCTAGTAAAGAAGTGTATTAGTTTTGGAAAATGTCCTGAAAATTGAAATCCTATATTCATAGGTATAGATAGAAAAAAAAATTAAGGTATGCCATAGATGAATTGCTTCAAGACTATAATCCTTAAGTACATAATTACCATCAAGAATAAATCTCTTCGTGATTTCGCAACCTACGAGCAAATCATGAAATTAGTTATAAGTATCCTTTATTAGATATAAAAAGTTAGCTTATTTTATATACCATCAAAAGAGTCCAAATCGTAAAGATTTACGGCGTGCCATAAATAATTTAATTGTTACGAAAAAAATAAAAAAAATATTGTATTTGAGATATAGTAGTAGTTTCCCATGTATTTTGGCCATTTTTGACGATACTACCAATACCATCGTAAAGTACTACAAATTACCACCACCACTAAGCACAAAAAATGATTTATTAATGGTGATCTAATTTTCATTGCAGAATATGCAAATAAAAACAATCTATGAGTATTGAATGCTATAAAATTTGCTGCAATTTGTTTTTTTTTGTCAAATAAAATAAAATTAACTTACGTAGCTAAATATACATTGTGTCCCAAAAAAACGTGTACAATTCATAAATGTTCTTCTGTTTTGCGTTCGCAAAAATACAAAAACACGTAGGTAAATTAGTAATATCAGATTGCTCTATTTGCACGTAAGGAAATTTTTTTTTTACACTTTTCACATATCTGTGACGTTATCGATACTTTTCTTTTAAATTAGACACCCTATATTTTATTCTAAAAATTGACAGGCTTTTTACAAAGGAATTCAGTGATATAGTTTTTCGTTTTTTTTGTAAACACATTCTAGGGAAAACTTAATTTTTAAAATCTCATTTTCCATAACAATAATTAATATTACAGTTCAACAATTCTTTTTTATTAGAATAAATTGGTTAATATGGCAAATTGTTAATGGTGCACACTTTGAACATTTATTATAACGTACAATTAAGGCAAACACATAGGTAAACTTTATGTACCTAATGACTACAGCTGTTTTTCGAAAAAGTTTCAGCTATAATTCTGCAAATAATGATGATAACTTTGAACAACTCTGTAAATAGTTTCTGGGTAAAAGATAAACTTCAATTAATGTTTCCTCAATAATGCGTACCTTTTTGTATATAATTTTTTTAAACTTTTTTTTTAAATAATACGGTATTATTTGCAAATAACACACAATTTTTTTTACATGTACGGGTGGGGCATATAAAAGTCCACTCCGTTTATTTTGGTTATTTTTAACATTTTGAAAAATTTCAAAACATTTCCCTACGTATTTTTTCCCGAAATTTTCAATTTTTTTACGAAGAGTGTATTTTGACCCATGTATACAGGGTAGGTCAACAACAAGTAGTGTGTTATCTCTTATTGAACACCCTGTATATTTTTACATATTTTGAAAGAGAGCATCGATTTACATATCTCCTGAAAATTTTGGGTTTCAAAAGTTGAAAATGTCAAAGTTAGTAGCAGTCAAAGTTCAAAAAGTCAAAATCCTAGAACTGAGAAATTTATTTTATTTTATTCTATTGAATAATTTTTTATGTATTTCTAATATTTGGCATCTTACTTATAATAGGTACTTTAGTAGTCTAAAATACTCTAAAATATATAATATGAAAACAGCAATTTAAGGGAATGAATATAGCTATAGGTATATGCCATTCACATTTTATTTACATGAGGGGAGGCTATGATATGTTTTTCTTAGGTTGTCTTAGGGTTGTCTACTATTGACAAAATATTGAAGTATCAGATTTAATTGATCGTCACTGTCACTTATTTTTGGCTGAATTGCCAAATTTTTATTGATAACATTGCTGTGCTTTCTTTAGGGTCTCACTCTGGCAACTATGTAGAACCAATTTGAATTTGTGGTTATGTATTTGACTTTTCAACATAACCTCAGTAATTAAAACAGTCATTCATACCAACAGAATTCAGATTTTCCAAAGCCTCCCCTCATGTAAATAAAATGTGAATAGCATATACATAAAACAATAGTTTTTAGCAAATTTTTATTACCAAGTAGGTTTGAAACAAAAGTTATAAAAAGTCATCTACCATTTTAGTTTGGCATGAATGTCAAGTTATTTGTTGTTTTGTGAATAGTTGCTAGTGTTTATATTATAAAAAGTTTTTTTTTAAATATATAATAGGATATTCGTTGAAGTGAGATGTCAAATATTATAAATATTTCTTAAATATAACAAAAATATGCAAGCTGCAAGGTCACGACCTTCTAAATGAAACATATGGATTATGGATAGAGAGATGAGGCCACCAAGAAGTCCTAACCTCAATCCCCTGGATTTCTTTTTATGGGGTGCATTAAAACATTCTATTTACTAAAAACAATTAAGAAATCATATAATCTGAAAGAAATGATCATCAATGAGATTATTAATTTGAATAACAATGAATTATTGCTTGAAAACGTCCGACTTAATTTTATAAAATTGTGTCAAAAGTGTATACAAAATAATGGAAGTTACGTTGAAATTGTTGTTTAGCATTAATAGATTTTTTACACTTACCAAATAATAAATTTTTCAGTTCTAAAGATTTGAACTTTGACTGCTAATAATTTTGACATTTTTCACTTTTGAACCCCAGAATTTTCAGGAGACATATACAGGGTGGTTCAGAATTTACCGATTAAACTTCGGGAACTAATAGAGTACGTTAACATAAATGGACTTTCTTTAATAAACTTATATCTAAAACTGCATAGATTCTGAGATACAGGGGGTCAAAGTTTAATTTAAAAAAAATATATTTTTAAATATGTTCTTAATTAGTTGAGGTATTTTAACGAAACTTGCTTGACAAATTAACAGTAACAAGTAACGTTTTCCTAAAAAAAATCGACTTTCTAATTTATACAGTGGCGGAGTATTCAAGAATCTAATTTATAGCTTTGCAGAACTTTTTCTGCACCAATTTTTTGGACAAAGCTTTGGGTTATGACAAAAATGCCAAGAATACTTTTTTATTAAGAAATAATTGTAGTTTTTAAAAATGTTCATTTTTTTTATTTATCCAGTGACGTAACACTATTTTTTAACAAGTAAAAATTAAAAAATTGAATACTCCGCCACTGTATAAATTAGCGAGTCGAATTTTTTTCGGAAAACGTTACTTGTTACTGTTAATTTGTCATGCAAGTTTCGTTAAAATACCTCAACTAATTAAGAACATATTAAAAAAAATATTTTTTTTAAATTAAACTTTGACCCCTGTATCTCAGAAACTATGCGGTTTTAGATATAAAGTTTATTAAAGAAAGTCCATTTATTTCAACGTACTCTATTAGTTCCCGAAGTTTAATCGGTAAATTCTGAACCACCCTGTATATCGATGCTCTCTTTCAAAATGTGTAAAAATGTACAGAGTGTTCCATAAGAGATAACACCCTGTATACTTACATAGGCCAAAATACAATCTTCGTAGAAAAATTGAAAATTTCGGAAAAAATACTTACTTAGGAAAATGTTTTGAAATTTTTGAAAATGTTAAAAATAACCAAAATAAAGGGGTGGATTTTTATGTGCCCCACCCTGTACTTACAATTTCAATGGGTATATTACAAATGCTCTATACCTACTGTATTTAAATTTTTAATACATGTAAAATCCGACGTTTCGTCTTTCAGAAACCATCATCAACTTATTTTTTTTTAAATACGGCTCTGGACTTTTTATTTTATTTTTTGTTGCCTTTAAGCTCCCATCACAAATTTTGATTTTCAAACGTTTCGCTGACAGAAACTGGCATTTTCTGTATTTTTAAAAAATATTTAATACGACGCTGGTTTTAAAACAAATTATTTTTTCAACATTGTAAATTTATTAGTTAGGTAAAAAATAAATATTTAAATTTACGAAATATTGCATTTCAAATTTGACAGCGCCATTTTGTAGAGGATAAAAAATGGCAGCAACAAAATGTTATTCTTTTTAAAATTTGTTTTCAAATAACGTCAAAAAAAATTAAAAATATCTTATGAAATTTGGTTTTTTTCAGAATATTTCCGAAAGTAGGTAGGTATTCGGAATTTTACAAATTTCAACACAGCAATTTAATAAGCATTAAATTGCGCATCTTTGCTATAATTTAACGGACCCTGTATCTCTTACGGTTTCCGTTGACTTAGTTCGATTTATGGTTAAACAGTGGTTATTTAACATTCTAGAAAGCGCTGATAAGTCAGTATTAATTTTCCTTTTGCGAGATTTATATCTGCTATGGAAAAAGAGTAATAGGTATAGTTAATTCTCATCAGCATAAAAATCCGAAATATAATGATTCAAACAGCTCCTTAAATTAAATGTGTAATTAGTGAACGGTAAGGGACCCAGTATTGATCCTTGAGGTACTCCACAAATCACTGTTGTTTCAATGGAGATTGTTATAGTTGACAAACTGTACTCTATCATTTAAATAATTAATAATTATTGCAACTGCATTACTTTTCGAAAATTCAATAGTTGCTAGAAGTAGGTAGGTACTGGTGATTAATTATGTTAATTTACTTTAGCATTAATTAATTAATTAAAGCTCCACTTTTTATTGTTTTAAATAGGTCAGTGACTGAAATCATAAAATTATTGGAAAAAGGAAAATAAAAATATCCAGAGATTAAGGAGAATAGGTACCTTTTTATTATTATTTTTTTTTGTAAAAAACGGAATTATTCTTTTGATTTTGCTCCCCATTTTGGGATTTGTCAGCTACTGAGCTCGAATGCCACTCTCTAACTGACTGAAGAACATATACATACGTTTAAATATATATATATATGCATTTTGTGTAATTTTGTTCATAGAAAATAAATAAATAATAATAGATCCCGAATCAAGTGACAAAATTCTAATTATTTTTATTTTTTTCTTTAAACGAGAGACAGTCATTTTTTTCGTTTATTGGAATGACTTTACTATTTAATTCATTCTGTTCGACGTTACAGTTTTGCTTTTAAAATAACTAAAATATATGAAAAATACTACAGTTTTATAGTATAAAATAGTAAAACAAATAATATCCAATAGAATATGCCTATAAAATTATGTGGCTTAATATTGTCATGCGCTTATTTTGCAAAGATGTAAAAAAACATCAGTTGCAATAACAGTTTCTTTCATCCATTTTCCATACTAAGTATTGTAAAGTGCTATAGCTTAATTGAATTTTAGTTAGACCGCATATTTATAACGCCTGAATAGTTAACACCGTCTGTCATTAATCAACCGCTTTTGAATTGCTTCTATTAAAGTAATAATATGATTATTGAAACAGATATTGGACTGAGATATTTCCAGTAGTTGCACGATGGGGCATCACAGAAACGCAACAAATCAATAGTCTATCAAATATTTCAGGAGCACACATGACATGCAGTTGTACCCCTTTTCTAGATTTGCCTCGGCGACAAAGAGCCCTCGGAGGGCAGAGGTCATCCGGGGCCATAATGGAGGGGCGCCAATCGAGGCAAAGAGCAACATAGACCAATAGGATTAGCGCAGCTGCGCCAATGGAAGAGCTGATCTGCCAACCACCACCGTTCACAAATCAACCCCTATTAGAATGTGACTTTTATACGAATGTGACCTAGAACTAGTCGCGTTGAGCCGACTATTAATGGGGGTGAGAAGCGTCTGAGAGGGGTGGCAGTGAGTAACGATTTGCGAGCGCTAGCTGGGCGATTGATGAATTGGAGTTATAAAGTAAAGCGTTATTAGTTAAAAGTGTCGGTATCGATATGAAGTATTAGAGTGAAATGAAATGCGACTAATGGATTGGTTTAGAAATTTTGTTTTTGCCAATACATGTTATCGCCACATTTATATAAAGCGTTTTTTGAACACTTGTTTTAATTCGTTTTTTAATTACAATTACTTTGCATACGTATACCTATACTAAAATTACATAAAGGAAGTGTTGTGAATGTGAGGAAACGGATATTTTTAACATAATGTTTTAGGCATTTTCAAATTCAAAAAAGTGTTTACAAAAATGTCTATCTCTCTCTCTCTGTATACTCCATAATCTAAGTAGCTTTTAAGATATTTAGATAAACTTTGGTAAATGTTACAGCTCATGTATTTTTAAGTCATTTGCGTGAAAAAATCGAAAATAAAATTACAAGGACGAAATGATATATTTCATAACTACCTACCTATCTATACCACAAGTATATTTTTAAAAACTATCTTAATGTCATGATATCTTAAAAAGTTTCTACATATTTAGACGTTAAGATACCAAAAGGAAAATATTATTTCGGAAGTGCTGAGATTAAGGGAAAAAAGCACCATTTTAGTGTTGGTTTAAAAACGTTGAGTCAAAAAATATATACTTACCTACGTAAATCTCACTTATCTATGAGATTTATTTTGAAAATTGTCGCACAATTAATAGATATCCTGCAACGGTTGATCGTGTAAGAAAAAAATATATTTTCATATATTTTCAGTTTTTATAATTTGTTTAATTTTTTTTTTGTTTCGATACAAATTTAAAAATATTCTTGAATTAAGGAAATCTTTTAAAACATAGTTTTTGGGTTCGCCAAGTTATAAAATTCCGTTAATATTTCGTTTCTGTATTTTGTAGCTTTACTTTTAACTCGAGATTGGTCAAATACTAAGTATACGAAATTTTATTGAAATATCTCAAAAGCTACTTAAGTTATCCAGTTTACAGAAGATATAGGGACAGACATTTTTTAAGAAACGCTTTATTGGATTCAGTAACGTCGAAAATAAACAATTCAGTTGAATACCGATTTTCCATAATTATTATCTATGTACAGAGTGTTATAAAATTACAGAATCAGTAGAATAACTCGAGAAATTTGAGTCTTAGAAAGAATATTGTTAGAATTTTTCCCTGGCTATCTAATGGTGACCTTGGATTGACCTTGACAGTAAGATTCAAGGTCATTTCAAGGTCAGGTCTATTTTTTAAATGCGGATATTTTTGACCCCAGAAATGAAAAGAGCGGGAATATCGAATATGATCTTGAACACTGCAAATTTGACCCATTAAATCGATGAAAATTCAAAATTCAAAAGATAACCTTTTTTTCCGTGAAGTAGAATCAGGTAGGTATCTGTTTGACACTGATAGAATCAAAACAAATAAAAACTGTGAAACATACACTTTATTGATTACAAATAGTTTTTTCCTACGAGCGTGCGGAAAATATCACTTTTCCGCACGCATTTTAGTTTCGAAAGTTGTACTTTTTCGCACTAGTGTGGAAACACGTTTTTTTCCTCACTAGTGCGGAAAAACGTATTTTTCCGCGAAAGTAATTATATTTTTATTTGCATTTTTGGGTAATTTTATACAAATTTAAGGAAATTAAATCATTTCTATTTATACTAACTCTTTTGAAGTAGCTCCTATAACTTTAAATATCAAAAAATCACGTAGCATATAGTCATGAGTGTCTCATTTTGACGTCTCTCAGTCACATAACAATTAACAAACGTCAAGTCAAACAGTAGCATCTTTTTAATGTAGAGTCTAGTTTCTTAATTAAGTAACACGTGCGGAAAAGTACAACTTTCCGCACTTGTTAGGAAAATAACTATTTTGGATACCAATGCTGGGATTTTCGGGGTCGTTAAACCCGAATCCAACGACGGATCTTGCAAATTCAAGATGTCCGACGAACGTAAGATTTCCTGCTTTTTTCAAATTCAGTTTTAGAAAAGTCCTAACTAGTATTTAGCATTTTTTCTAGGACCCAAATTTTTCGAGTTATTTTGCTGTTCCTGTACTTTTATAACACTGTGTATAAGCACTTATAATTCTCTTTCTTTGAAGAAACCTCTAATTTTTTAATATTTATTGTTGAATTTTATTTTTTATTACTCAATATATCGAAAATGGTTACAAATAGCCTTAGAGATGTTCGTTCTACATCACATCGCCGAAAAATATACAGGATGTTCTGTTTGAACAAAAAAAAGAAGATTCAGTTACTACAAGTTTAGAACGCATTTTTGGCCACCCTGTATACTTTTAGGGAGTAAAAATGTTTCAGAAACATCATACAGCTGTTTCGTAATTGGTATTGAAATATTTTCCCCAAAATCGCGACTGTAGTGATTTAACCCAATATGAAAGTGCAGAAGCCATTATTTCAGTAAAAAAATCAATATACCCAAGTGACTGGGTGTATTGATTTTTTGCTGTTACGTACAGGGTGATTTTTCACGTTCTCACCCCAATTTTTTGGTTTGTCTTTGGAAATAAAATAAGATAAAATAAGAATAGGTATTTAACGTACCTTATAGTATTTTTTCCAAGGATTTCGAAAATTTCAACAAAAAAACAATTGAAAGTCATATAAAAGTAAGAAAAACAAAGCGATGTTTTTTAAATGGAATATATATATTTTTACAATTTTGAAAAAAGATTTAAATCCTTTTTCCAAAAATTTAACACAGCATATGGATTTACCTTTATATTTAGTAAAATACGATAACACTTGAAATAATAATAATAATACTTTTTATGTTTGTTTAAGTTTAAGTTGAACCATGTATGCATGTCGCATTTATTTATGCTTAATCTTTATGTTTTGGTAATAGCATTTAATTTATTATTGTTATTTTGGTCACACATATGTATATATTGTGTATGTGTGCATGTATGCTTATATTTGTATGTGTATAATGTGTGTTTGTATGCGGTGTGTCCCGAGGGTGACGCATGAAATTCATATTTCTTTTTCTGTTTGGTTTAGAGAGAGGAGTTGTATATATTTTTTTTTTGTAAAGTTGTCAACTCTTTTAGTAATTCACAAAAATATTGTGTAATTATGAAGAACTCTCTTCTTTGGGCCTAATGGGGGGAGGACGTGTGGGTTTTGTGCGTTACTTTTGGGACATCCGATATGTGTGTATTGCGTATACATGTATATTTTTAATTTTCTTTCTTTGGGCCTATGTGGCAGAATTGGTATTATACCTAACATTTGGCCCTTTGTTTACCTCCTATATTATGTTATTGTGTTTCAATATAATGTATATATCTTTGGTTGGTAAACAATAAACATATTTATTATTATTATTATTATTTATTATTAATAATTATTAATATTTCACTAAATATGAAGGTAAATATAAGTTATGTTATATTTTTGGAAAGAGAATTTAAATCATTTTTCAAAATTGTAAAAATATACAGGGAATTCCATGTTTTTCCTCACTTTTATTTGATTTTCAATTGTTTTTTTGTTGAAATTTTCGAAATTCTTGGAACAAATACTATACATTACGTTAAACATTTTTATTTTATTTCCAAAGACAAGCCAAAAAATTGGGATGAGAACGTTATAGGAATCACCCTGTACCCTGTACATGCTGAAAATCACTTAGTGTGCATGGTTTAACCAGCTACGATGCGTTTTCTGGGGTTGATTCTCGTTTTGAACTGGCACGTTGTACACTAGATACTTTAGATATTCCGAAAAGAAAAATCAAAAGAAATCAATTCTAGTGATCTTGGGAAGGATAATGTTGAATTAGCTTTTGAACACCAAGACCAAGTTATTGTTTGTTTTGTTGTTTAAAAGTTCACGAGCTGCTAAATTAAAATATCAATAATAAATATAGGACTGGAAGAAAGAAAGAGCTTCAAAAAATGTACTACTATATATGCCACTTTATTTAAAAAAAGGCAAAAAGCACATAATTTTCGATTCTAGTTTATTCATGTTTTTAAATCAAACTTCTAATTATAATACCATATAATATATCAACTTCTAATATTAAAAAGGAATATATTTTACCCTTAAGAGGGTGAAAACACTGAAAACGACCCCTGAATTTCAAAATTTAATACTGACTACTGACTCAAGTATTACGAGTTAGTTATTGAAAATATTCCTATATGTTTTTGAGGTCGCTGGTTACGAATCTGAGGACAGAATTTTAAAACTCGCTATTGCATCCCTAATATGGCCGATATCATAGGGGTAGAATGGAAAAATATATTTTATTTGCTTTCGTCAATTAAAAAAAAATGTTAGAAGTTAACTTCAAACACTTCTATCTCCTAAGCTATTATATTTATCAAAAAAATAAAAAAAACAACATTTTCCTTAGTTTATTGCCATAATGGTTTGTTTAGTAACATTCAACTAAGATCTTTCCCTGCTAAGTTATTTGCCAAAAAAATTCACTTTTCAAAAATTTTCACAATGCATTAAGTGTAAAATTTTTTGGATAATACGGTCAAATAATTTGAGCGTATTCCTAATATTTAGTTCGGACTACCAAAAAATCGAGTTGAATTTTTTTTCAATTTGGAATTTACTGGAACCAAAAGACAGACATTTTTGTGCAAAAAATCAAAATTTTTGCCTTTAGCAGATATCAAACTTTGTCAGAAGACAATTTTAAGATACTGTAATAGATAAGATTTAATTTGGTACAAGGTACATGTTAACAGGTATTTTTAAACCAGAGCATGATGTTTTGAAGCACGTGAATTTTCCAGGGCTACGTTCAAATGTACCTAACAGGAACTGTATCTCAGCAACGATGAGCTTAGACAATTTGAATCAAAGTTTTCAACCCCCTGTAACTCGGCGGGTATTAAAGCAAAAATAACGTTATTGGGTGGAATTAGACGTTCCAACAGTTACTTTTTTTCTTCAAAAGGGGAGAAACTCACCCCTAATGAAAAAGCCACTTTATTCCTTTTTAATATTTCATATTTGACCCACTTTGAATCCAATAACATTTGAATTTAAAACTGGTATAGAATTAGTTCGAAGTGGAATGACCAAGTTACTGTACTATTACTCAAGATATTAAAGTCTATATTACCCATCTGGTATAAAAGGGGACATATTTACATCTATAATAAAACCTGATTCCAATGTATCATTTCTGAAGAGGATTGCAAGGGTTGATCTTTTACTGACGGCTTGTACTAAACTGATTGAAACTGATTTTAATCATCTCAAGTTTAATTTCAATTTAATGAGTGAAAATTGCATCGAGTTAAGTGTTCAGTATTTTACTGTTGAGCAAAAACAATGATATATCATCGACTTAGGAAATTATAGGTGTATTTTATGACATTGTTCAGCTTTAAGTTGTTCAGTAGTTTTGCTGCTTATATTATTATGTCAGGCAATATTCACGCGTTCAATTTCAATTCTTCAGCACACGAGATCAAATGCAATTTTACTAGTAACAATAATTTTGACCCAGAAAAAAAAGTAGATGTACAACAATACAAGAATTAATCGATGGGAATCTTCTATAGAAATGACGTTTTAAATTTGCGAAACATAAGAAAGTCGGTTATCAGAGGTAAACCGAAAAAAAAATTATACGTGAGGAGACACGACTGACTCAATTAACTTGGTTTCAGTGAGGAGTGTCAGTTTTGTTTAGGAGAACAAGATGATCATAGAAGAAAAAGAAATGCTGAGGTGAATCATAGACATACATAGAAAGTTGCATCTATCGAAAATCACGAATATTGCATGAACAATTCCATGATCACCAGATAATAAACTGCGTTTCCTGATTTACGTCCAGTAGAATATGCATGAGTATATAATAAATGCTACGATCCCTGGATCAAATTACGAGACATAAATATCAACGTGAAGCAATTTGGTGTAACATTTTTTAAAGAAAGAAAAACAATTTGAACACCACAATGACCTAGACTAGAAGCGGTTGCAGCAGTTTTGAACTTGAGTATATTTCCCAAATTCAACGACTTAAAAATTCTGTAGGTAGATAAAGACGCTTTGAGCGTGGAACGAACTAAAAGAAATATCACAGTCTAGCGCTTAAATCAGCAGGTTAAAAAAGGGGTTGATGGCAGCGCTCAGTGAAAATAAGGCGCAGCCGCGTGTAGTAACAGAAGTTAAACACGGGGTAGCGAGATCTGATCCCGCCCCACAGATGATACACCACCTAATACACACTACTACCCCGCGATACATCCTATCGCTCACTTCTAAACGCCACCGTCACTGATAAACATCAAGTGATTACTGGCAAGCTTTATTTTGAAAATAAAAAATAACTTTTAATTAAATTGAACCACTTGTTTGAATCGAATCGGTGATTGAAGTAAAAATTGTGTCAGACATTGCTGAATGAAGTGGAGTGAGAGGCGATTGACTTGAGAACCAATAAAAATGTGACATGATTTTTAATTTTAAAACATTACCTATTAGAAATTGGTAGATGTATTGGTTGTGATAGAAGACTGAACTTTAATAGTTTAAATAAGTAAAACCTGTTTGCGTGATACATCTGAACCGTAGTCATGGATTGCACAGTTTCTCAGCCACAACAGACGCCGATTTTGTCCACACTTCATCAACCCTGTTCACCCGAACAACACCAGTGTCATCCAAATGGTGAGTTTTCTATGTCCTCAAGCATGTAGAGTTGCAGTGTTACGAATATAGATGAAAGACTTAGACTTTGGGAAAGAACATTAATCACGATCAGTTAGTTCCTGTTTAAAATTTGATGAGCATACAATTATTTTTAATTTTGTTTAATATGTTTGAATAAAGGAATTGAAAATTATCTGAACACAGGCTAGATATGTTTTTGTTTTAAAATATCACTTCATATACTTTTAATAATGCATTAGCACTTATTGATGTTAATTCTTTTTCGACTTGCTAATAATGACAAACCATTTTTTTTGACAAGTCGATGTTTTGAAATTATTTTATTTATTACAAAGACAATTGAGTTCCTATTTGAACTTAGTTTGGATCTGAATATTTTTCAGTTTAATGCCTTTATGTACTGTTTTTATTATATTGACAATATTAAACAATCTTCAATTGTTTTGATTTTAAATAAAATTAATAATTAATGTATTTGATGATTGGAATTCGTCATCAAGGAAACTGAAACAATCATAATATTGTTCGAATAAATCAAATACATTTTTTTTCTTATAAAATGGTTACTAGTTACTAATTTCGTGAATAAAAATTTGGTCCACATCATCAGATATCAAGAAATTCAAATCAATTCCTTATTCGCGAATTCGGTAGCCATTAGCCAAACGAATTTTGTGAGAAAAAGAGTTTTACTTCTTTACATATAAAGATTGTACAAATAACATCGATTATAGATTAAATCTAAAAATCTCTACAAGCAAATTTAACAAATCTGTAGACAAATAGTGGGGTTTTCATCTATGTAAACTGCCGTCGGCGTCGCAGTGCGACGGTCTCTGATACTTTGGATATTAGATTTGGGATTACTTCGATATGCTATTAATATAGTACCTATAGCCTATATGCGTATTGCATATCGTGTTGTAACAATTAATTTTTTATTATTAATAATGCTGCAGCATATAGAAAAAAATATTTACTGATGCTGATGTATTGAAACACATGAATTTTTTTAAAGAAATATAATTAAGGGATATAAAGTAAATTTTCTCTTTCTATTTCTAAGGATGTTTAACGAAGAATATATTTTCTTTACATTCACGACTGGGCATTCGTGCCCCTAGAATTTAAATAATTGTTGGTGAATTTTAAAAAAGGCTTCATTATTATTTGTATTGTTAATATGTTTCTAAATTGAATTTCTTAACTGTTGTAAGTTATATAAGGTTTTTAGTTCCCCAAAACATAAACTTTTCTTTTATTGGTAATATATTTGAAAAATGTGTGAAATCTAGAGTAATTGAAATAATGGAATATGGCAATATAATATATTACAATATATTATAGATATTAATAACAAAAAAATACTGAAGATGTTCTACATTTTCTTATAAACGATATTATTAAAAATCTAACAAAAATATAAAATTATCTTAAACTTGACCAAGGACTATAACACTATGTGTGATAATATTGTGTTCAGTAAACCAACAAATGTTTAATTAAAGGTATAACATTACAACCATTTAATAATTATTCAAATATGAAATAAAAATCAAAATTACATGGAGTAACAAGTAGTTATGAAATAATTAAAACTGGTGTGCCTCAAGGAACTGTGTTGGGGCCTGTATGGAAACACCCTGTAAAAAATGTGTCTATAATCAGATTTTAATGGGACTTTCTTTAAAAGATAGATCATCGAAAACTCTACTCTATGACAAAAATTTAGAGATTAATTTCAATTTCCAAGATCTACTATAATTTTTCTTCGATGTTAAAAATGGACAAATTTGATTAGCGATTTTTTTATTCAAAATCTAACTATACCACTGGATTCAAGAACATCTCAAATGGGAAATGGGTAAATCCAAAATTTCGTGAAAAAATGTGTGTTGTTATTTTGTTTATTAAATACCCAATTACTATTATTTTTAAATGTTAATTATACATTTTTCAGTTCTATATGATTAAGTTTAATTGAAAGACAATATTTATTAAAACTCTCCACCTAATTTATCTTTCTTTCATTTATTTTTCATGGGCTACTTAGTTTTTATAAAAATCATGTAAAAATTATAAAACACTACCTACATTAATTTCGGCATAATTATGTCATTATTCAATATTTCTTTTCACAAAGTTTTAGCTTTACCATTTGATATGTTTCTAAATCCAATGGTATAGTTAAATTTTCAATAAAAAAAATCGCTTATCAAATTATAGATCTTAAAAATTGAAATTAATCTCCAACTTTTTGTCATAAATTAGAGTATTCGTTGGTCTATCTTTTAAAAAAGTCCTGTTAAAAACGGATATTAGACACATTTTTTACAGGGGTGTTTCCATTCAAAATGGGTCACACTGTATGTATAATGGATTGGGAAAATTAAACATAAATGGCAACCTTATCTCTTGTAATCTTTGATTTAATTCTATCATGATGAATTTGTAGATGTTATGAAAATATGTTGCGAATGAAGGTTATATTACAAAAAAAATATATATAAATAAACTGGGTTTAATTATTTTGTGTGAAATTAGTTTGTCGATAGTTCACAGAAAATACATTGCAAAATAAAATTATTGATCGTTTGTTGAAAGATTCTATGAAAAAAATATTTTTTTTTTATTTAGTTAATGCTTAAATTAGAAGAATTCTGTAAAAATTATTATTTAGCGTCGGCATATTTTCACTACTAAAGCCAATCACCGACGCCAGGAGATGAGTTACCCCCAACTTGCCGAACTTCTTCATAGTCAAGGAAAAGGCATTTTTTACTTGCCTGACATTTAATAGACAAAAGACTTCTTAACATCCTCTACGAAGGAATAATAGAAGTATAGGTATACAACAACTAAATATACTCATTTTTTTTTTTTTTTTTGATTTACGATCGTACCAACTCTCCTTCATTTTGCCAATGATTAGGAGGTACTCGGGGATATAAATTGATTCATGCTAAGAGCATATGGAGTGAAGTGAATAATGGAACAGAATAGTGGTCAGGAATGAACATAGTTTATGTGTATGAGTTCATAGATTACTTCCTAATCTTTATAGAAATGAACATGGACGGAAAATTATGGACAGGGTCTTGAAAATTGAAATTATTTCATCTCTTTTATTTTTCTCTTGAAGGAAACCGTTTTACAGCAAAATGCGTAAAATTATAAGCGTGCTATTAGACTGAGAATAAATAAAATCTGCTATATTTTGAATACGGCATTATTTTTTCAGTGGAATTTATTATAGGTTACTCAAAACAGTTTGTTTTTATGTATCTATCTTGCAGTACAGATTATAGTTTTAAGCATTTTAAAGCACTTTAATATTTATTCAATTCTGTCATTTTTGTGAAAAATTAAATATTTTGAACAATTTATATTTTAAACAATTTTAAACAATTTTAAACAATTTTAAACAATTTTAAACAATTTTAAACAATTTCAAACAATTTAAAACAATATTAAACAATTTTAAACATGAAAATAAATATACAATCTGGCTAGTACTTTATAACACGCTCATGATCTTACGCTTTTTGCAGGAAAACCGTTACCTTCAAGAGAAAAATGAAGGGCAAAAAATAGTTTGTTTTTAATTTGCCATCAGGTGATATTTCCAGAACTTCATTTGGATAACTGACAAAAAATATATAGGGGTAGGGGTATGATCAATGATCAATCCCTATAACTCCAAACTACCCCTTAGAGCCACATATTTTTTTCATATTACCCTTGTATGAAGAATAAGCATATCGAATCTCGTGAAAAAATCTTCAGCGGTTTCCGAGATATTAAGGATTTAATATTTCCAACCTTCAACTTTGAGGGCTGTATTTCTGTAGGGGTACATTTAAAAAAAAAATGCTATCATAAAAATCGTCCTATTTCTTGACGTAGAATTGCGTGGTTATATTATGTCGGTGCAATTTAGGGACACCCTGTATATTGATAGTGTATGTTGTATAAATTAGGATATTATTGAAGAAATAAATAAAAAAAAACTACTGATTAAACTAATACTGCGGTAACAGCAACTGCTAAGGCGTTTTGATACTTATTTACTTTATTGCGAAGGATTTAATTCTGAAGAAAATTATGAAACTTTATTTGTGATTTCATTCGGATTTAAATGCGAAAAGGAACTTTCATATTGGTGCCTTAAATATTGTTTGAGGTATTTTTGTATAAGTCACTTTATATGAAATTTTCAAATATTTTTAATATTTTTTTCTGTCTAGGATCGGAATCCAATAAACACCTATTGAGAGTTTCTAAATCCGCTTCCATTGACTTGATTTGCGTCAAAATTAGAAGAGCTTTAATTTTTTCTTAATTTCACATTAGTTCCTATTTCAAATTTGAAGGTTTTGAGTACTTTAAAGTCCAAAAACTTGACCCTGGTTTAAGATATAATTCTCCCGATAACAACTTAGATTAAGGTAGTAAATTTAAAAGTTATAAAGTTGATCCCATAATTTTTCATTTTGGGGTAAAATTAGGAGTAAGTATTTGTAATTATCTTTGTTTTAATCTATTAGTGCAACAAATTTAGACTACTAGATCTACAGAGTTTAGATTCCTATTTTTATTCGATGGAAATATATGTTATTATACATGGTGATTGTTTGCAACTCGTCAAAATAATGGAAGGGTTTAGAATATAAACTTTCTCAATTTTTTCCTACGATGCATCGTTTTCGTTTTACGGATATTAAACAATTTTCCTTCGTACTTCAGATAAAAATGAGATATTATTTCCAAACCTGATAATTTGTGCATGCTGTACATTATTTTGTAATAGTTTTGTTAAGATTGAGACACAGGATGATGTTTTCTCTTTGATTTTTTTCTTCAAAGGTTGTGCTATCATCTGCATATAATATTTTATCTAATTTAATATCTGGTATTTCAATATGTAGGTCATTGATGTAGATGAGAAACAACACGGGACCTAAAATAGATCCTTGAGGTACACCATTTATAATATTTTTTATTTCGGAATTTTTGCCATTTACAAGTGTAAATTGTTTTCGATTTGTTAGATAAGATTTAATTAATTCAGTGCTTGTATCCTCAAAATTATAATATTTTAGCTTCTCAGTCAGCACAATGTATTATACACAATCAAAGGCCTTATGCAAGTCGCAGAAAACGGCTGCTAAAATATGATTATTCTCAATGCTGCCTACTATATTGTTAATTAAATATAAAATGGCATCAGTTGCGGATTTACCAGCTCGAAAACCATATTGATTTAACAAGTTATTGATGTCGAAATATTTTGTGATTTGTATTTTTAATGCTGTTTCAAAGATTTTTGATAATATCGGTAAATAATGAAATTGGTCGAAAATTGCTTTCCTCCTTATCTAAGCCACTTTTATGAATAGGGACCAGTTTCGCAATTTTTAGTAGGTACATCAGGAAAGACACCACTAACTCTAACATCGTCGTAAGTTATTTCATTAAATTTAAATTTGGGATTGTTTTTTTTTTCGTGAGGTACCTAGTCCATGAATTTTTTGCCGTTTTGTGAATTTTGTATATTATTTGCTATTTTATGTGATACATCTATAAAAAAATTATTTAGTATATCCGGTTCTAAATCCACTTGGGAATTTACTTTTTTGTTTCTATGATGGTTTATGAGATTCCAGTATGCTTTTGGAGTATTTCCTGATCTATGTATTATTTGCTGATTATAATTAAACTTTGCTCTTTTTAGTTCCTTTTTGTATGTTTGTTTGAAATTGTATTTTACAATTTTTAATTCTGGACCGTTGTTCTTTTGACATAATTCAGCTAAGAATTTTAAATTGTCTCTAATTTTTTCTAACTGAGGAGTAAACCAATTTCGAGTAGTTTTTGTTTCATTTTTTATTTTATTACTTGACATTTTCAGAGGAAAACAATAATCAATACCAGTACAAAGAAGTTCTATAAATTTTGTCATCTTATTGTTTATGTTTAAATTTTTATCTTCTACAAAAGACCAGTCTTGTAACGAAGTGATTTTTATCTGTCAAGGATTGCCTGTTTTATTTCACTATCTTCGTCACTTGGGTACACCCTGTAACTCTGTTATCATTTAAGTTATAGTTAAGGTATCAATTTATTGTAAAATCAGCTGGTAAATAAATTGATTAATTTTCGATAGTCCCCTGTATAGCTTAAATCAGTTAATTATTCAAAAATAATGTGCAAGCCGGAAGTAAAAATCATTAGTTACGAAAACTTGCTAAAATATTAATCCGTGTCCGTTTCAAGCCGGTTCTTTTTGGAATATAGTTTAAAAATTATTAGCAATGCATTTCCGTTTTCCGTTAGCCCGGTTGAATAAGATAAATTGCGTAACCCGCGCGGACTTAGTAAACCGAGTTCTACATTCAAGCCACCTGTCCGAGTTCTACATATTGTATGAGCGCGCCGACCGCATACGTCAGCGAAAAAGATAATAAATTCACCGGGAACGGTCAAATCGACATCAATCGAATTATCGATTGATGTCGAAAGCAAAGTCCGACCCGAAACGTATTTTTTGCAATTTTTTCCGTAAGCCATCTTGGTAAGAACACTAGTAATTCAACCGCTGCTCCGTAGCTTGAATAATCACCGAGATTCACTGCAGTTTGTATTGAGTAAATATCGCCGCATTGTAAATCTATTTAATCAAATCAGAGTTCGGTTTAAAGTTTCCGTTGAGTTGAATTTAATGTTATATCACACATTCGTCGGTTGTACCTTCCGATAATCAGTCTGGTAGTTGGGTACAGCCACCAACGAGTGTATTTTCAAAACGTGGATTTATCATACACTGGCAAAATAATTCGATAATCAGTCTGGTAGTCTTATGGCCCCAGTGTATGGTTTAAATCTTTATTTTTCGGTAAGGAAATATACTTCCTGTTTAACAAAACTCTGTATTTGAGGCCGTAGAAACCCGCGTGTAATAAGTCGTTTTCAAATCTGAAATAAAAGTCAAAGAATCTCTGTGCCTTGTTCACCGCACTCCGTTAATTTGGGTGTCTATAACTTGCTTCCCGTCAACGCCGGCCGATCCATTCAATAGCGTGTTTATATTTCGATTCTCTCGCACTGCGAGCCCGCGTTGTCCGAAATTTCATTGTACTTCCTTTACCAGCTGAAAATTAGTTGTCATATTTTTGTATAAAGTCGACTGTGTAGTCAATCGAGGCTTTACTGCATTTTATTTTATGTTATTTTGTTTCACCATAAACCTTTGTATTAAACGTCCGAATTGTACATTGAATAAATCTGTTATAATACCTTTCAGAAATTCCGAGTTATCATTTCTGTTAAATTTCTAATTAACCCGTTTGAGAAATTATTCAAGTCGTCCTGACATAATAGTCATCTCAAGACCCTCTGGCAAAAAACCGTGTCTTCACTGTTAGCTATCTAGGGTTTTCCTGGACACCGCCAGGAAACAAAAGCGTTGTTCTTTTCACTTCAAAAAGGGAAAGAACTGGCGCCCGAGTTTTCCGTATAAAAAAGAAAGGTTACGTAAGTATCTATTCATCGAAAGGAAGCGTCATTACAATCTATTTGTTCTACATAGTTATAAAAAAAGTGCATCCCTGCTTCTGAGTAAGTACGGTATTGTTGTAAATTTTCCTGTTTTTTTTCCTACTAACTTTATTGATCTTTTTTCTCTGATTTCAAAAACATATGTTATCATTTGCTCTATCCATTTTGGAAATATTATGCAAAACAGTGCCGAATGGAACATGGAATATAGTTATTAATTATATAAGGAGATTAACAAGCCTTCAATCTACGAGAAAAATGTACACTCGAGGCGCAGCCGAGAGTCACATTTTTTCGAGTGGACTGAAGGCTGTTAATCCCCGAATGTAATTCAACGTTTTATAAACGACCACGGTCAAATTAGGAGCGTGAAAGCCGAGAGCAGGTGAAAAATTTTGATTTTGAAAAACTTCTGATTTCACAAGTTTATTTTGACTAAGAATGTTTTGATTTTGATAAAAAAATAGAAGAGTGGTATTATGGATTCTAATCCACTAGTGTATTAAAGGGCCTTTAATCCACGGAAAACAGACGTATTAAACCTTCCTAATATAGTGGACGTGGATAAATATATTAATTTATGATCGATCGCTAAAACTCATCTTGTACAAGGAAAATAAAAATAATGTGCCTTGAAAATGTGGAAATGAATTTGACAGGTATTATTTACCCATTATTACATACTTTTTCTACCTCCAGAAAGTGTTTTATAATAATCATGCCGCGAATTTTAAGTGATAAAATTGAAGTTGTTTTGATATTTGATGAAAGAGAAATTACCATAGAGCTGCCTTTTTACCACATCTAGAAGTGGCATAACGCTCAGAAGAGGTCACGAAAAATTTATAAAAATGGTTCGATGTTGTTATGAACAAAATGGAAGCCACTTCGAGCATTTGTTAATGTTAAAGCATCTGGTTTCCACCAGATCGAAATTGACACGGAAGATATTGAAATGACCGCTTTTACTGTTGAAAACGGACACTATGAATTTGTTCGCATGCCATTTGGATTCAAAAATGCTATTTATTGTACGTACCTAATTATTAAGATAATAATGTTCGTTTAAAGTTAAAAATTGTTTACCTTACTGTTGAAAAATATTAATAAATAATAAAAAATTGCATTTCAAACATCATTTTAAATTATGTTCAATTCAAATGCTTACTGGGATTAATAATCGGACATGATTGAATAAAAAAATCAGGTGAAGAAATGAGCATGCTGTGTGAACATCGAATTTGTTTTAATGCTGCCATTTTGTTATACGTCATCGGATTACCTCGAAATTTGGGCAAGTTACTATGGACGAATAGACCTTTAATTTAAGGTATCACACATCTTGGTCCAACAATAAGGGAATATCCAATATGGCGACCAGACGCCATTTTGGTATACTGATTTTTTATTTAGAGTCAAGCAATCGCAAATCTGTCTGGGAATATAACTCCTAAGGCCTAAGGCTCCAAAAAATATTTAAAACTATTTAGAAGTTTAACTTTAATACAAATACCTCTTGCCATTTCAAATTTCGGAAAAAATTAAATAAAAAAAACTATACAAAAATAAAAATTAGTCCTCACCCCTCCTATAACTACCCATACAAACCAAAATATTTAAATATAAATTAATTTAAACGTTATTACCTAATGTGACGTTACTAGTTGAATAAATTGTACCTACAAATTTTTTTTCCAACTTAAGAGAAATCAATTTAGGACAAATGTTTCATTACATAATTTGATTTATTTTTTTATGTTCTATCGCCCACTCGAATGGAAGTATTTAACCATGGGATGTCCGTCGAATAAGGAAGGAAAAGGAAACAACCTTAAACATTTTTTAAGCAAATTTGTCTATTATTGGGGATATATTGTATCCTACTGGCATTCTAATGAATTTCATTCAATGGGAAAGTATCTACATTGTGTAAAATTGTATCGTTTTGATTTCTCAGAAAAAAAAATTGTAAAACATGACATTTTGACATTTTAAGGTTAACTTATAACTTACGAATTACTTGCCTACTTGGTTTTAATCGACTTTTTTTACTCCAAAAACATATGATATTTTTATGTGGATATCCTGAGCAATAATTCAAGTAAATTTATGTTGGTTTCACTTGTAATGTATATAAAATCACTTGATACTTTAAATCGAAATATTACATCAACTCTGTTTCTTCATTAATTAACGCCGGTCAGTTCAGATCAAGAATTATGTGCATGAAATGCAATGTACAATTTAAAACCATACCAATAATTACACCTAAATCACTTTTGCTAAATCAATAAGTCACAACTGACTTTGGACACATTAAACCCCAACACCAGTTCCAATTTAAAATTCAAACACGGCTATTAAGGAGAATGTATATCAAATCAAACATTAATATTATAACTAATCTTTTAATGCCCCCAGCGTTTACCCAGAATAAAAACAATTTACATAATAATAGCACCTTCCCTTTTAACATGGTAAAATTTGCGCCATATGTAAAGTGCAGCAAAATATTTTTGAAGGCATATATCGAACCCTGCAGAGGAGCCTTCAAGGGCTTAGCCAGACAAAGTCAGGACACCTTTTGTAATATGTAGAAGAAGGACGGAATATACCCTGGGATTAAGCGTGTCTCTATTTAATTCTGGTGTATTAATTTGTATTATATGGGGATAAAGTGGTGGCATTATGATAGAAAGTTAGGTTAGGGTAGGGAGTGAATTGACTATCCCTTTGTGAGTTTGAAGGGGTGTCGACTGTATCGATGTTATACCATGTGGTCAAGCAAATTAAAAATCTATTACATACTGAGGAGATTTGATCGAGATTTCACGCGCACTCAATTTTAAAAGAGATGCAGCGTAGGGGTCGCGGCTATTAACATTTCTTGTGTCATTTAACTGAGTTGGTATATGAATTGGATGAGAGTATGTAATAATGACTGGCTATATATAATTTTAGTTTTGCTATTGGCTGCATGATTTTAATTGATTTTATTTCAACATTTTGCTGCGCGAGAATATAATATAAAAATATGCTCTACAAAGTTACTACAACTTTTTGGCCAATGCTATTAAAAGCACACATAAAGAACAAGTAAACAATTTGAATAAAAAAGATAACATAATAGAATGGTAGGTATAGTTTTATAGGGTTCACACTGCCATCCGATGAATTGCAAAGTGCTCCCTGATGTATTGGCGTTGAGTCTTTAAGTGTATTGAGTTTATAAAATCAGTTACAGTCAAATTGACATTAGAGTATTAATCAAGTGTGCTTGATTATCATGTGAATGGGGTTCGTCTCTGCCCCATATGCCAATGTCTGTTCGATCCCTCGTGTTTACAGATGTGACCCGTAATTATGTCGCTCCTGGTTAAAATGGATTTACAATTAGTGCTAGTATTTTGACAAGCTATTTTTAAAAATCTTGGATTAATTGTTCAGTTTGGACAGTAGGTATTTGTATTTGATTTGGTTATGTTATAAATTTACAGTTTTCCTTGTCTTGTTTCTCATATCATGTCAATCATAATTATTGCTTAATATACAGGGTGTCCCGATTTTAAACCGACAAACTTCGGGTACAGAAAGTTCACATGAAATTATGACATACCCCTTCTAACATTTCTTCTCTATCGAGCCTCCTAACGGAGATACAGGGTGTTGAAAATTCAATTTATTTTTTGATTTTCTTTAATAACTTCCACAATATTAAAGATAGGGAAACCAAACTTGGTACACACAGTTGGGTTATGAGGGTCCATCTTTGCTATGGTTCAGAGTTGAACTGAGGCGCGCCAGTGGCGTGCGGTGTGATCATGTCGACATAATTTTAAGGAAAAAAGTATGTGCACTAATTTTTTTCGCAATTCTGATCAGATTTTCATAATTTACGGTTAATTTTCTAAAAAAACTTGCTCCTGTAAAATTTTGACTGAGGCATTAGTTTTCGAGATATTTGCATCTGAACAAAACGATGCACCAAAAACACAATTAATTAATTAAGATAGCCCTTTCAAAATTATTTTCAATCTGATTTTCGAAGGGATATACTGAACTGAACTGTCAATTTAATGTTTTTAATGTTTTTCTTCTTTTGCAATGAGGCGTTTTTAAGGCCTTTTGCAAGTCAATATTATTTCTGTCAAAAGAAAAATTTGTTTGTTACGAAATTACATAAACAAATTATCAACAAATATTAAAAAAATCAACACACCCCGTATTTCCGTTAGGAATGACTATAGAGAAATTTTAGAAGGGATATGTCGTGATTCCCGACATGATAATTGTGTTTTAGGTGCATCGTTTTGTTCAGACGCAAATATCTCGAAAACTAATGCCTCAGTCAAAATTTTACATGAGCAAGTTTTTTTAGAAAATGAATCGTAGATTATGAAAATCTCAGAATTGCGAAAAAAATTAGTGCATATACTTTTTTCCTTAAAATTATGTCGACGTGACCACACCGCACGCCACTGGCGCGCCTCAGTTCAACTCTGAACCATAGCAAAGATGGACCCTCATAACCCAACTGTGTGTACCAAGTTTGGTTTCCCTATCTTTAATATTGTGGAAGTTATTAAAGAAAAACAAAAAATAAATTGAATTTTCAACACCCTGTATCTCCGTTAGGAGGCTCGATAGAGAAGAAATGTTAGACGGGGTTGTCATAATTTCATGTGAACTTTCTGTACCCGAAGTTTGTCGGTTTAAAATCGGGGCACCCTGTATATTTTTTATTGAAAATAGGAATAATCTTGACGTGTTTTTTTTCATAGGTTATCTTAAGTCTAAAGAAATCTATAATCCAAATCTGAGCAGAACTTCGGTATTTCATGGCATACTTATTATTATTATTTTACTCATTTAATTTTTATAGCTAAATACAATGAATTATTGAACCTCGAACGTCTCAAAAATTTAAGACTATTGTTCTCTTTTAAATTGAACTTTGATACAAGAATTAAAAAAAAAAATCTGCAGTGGCGTAGAAATAGGTCGCAAATGTACGCAACTACCTCAATATCTAAGCCATTAGGCACTTTAATAATGAACAACTCTACCAGACTGGTTATTATCAATTATCATGTTGTAAAAATTTAATTTAAAAATGTCTGAAATTTAAGGTAAATCGGTTGAGGTAATAAACAATTTTTTTTTTCATACAACTGTGAACGACTTTATATCCGATAATTCGCTTTTAATATAGCTTTTCATCATTATCATGAATTTAGACATTTATTTTTTACCTAACCAATAAATTTAGAATATTGAGAAAATAAATTGTTTTGAAAGCAGTGTCGTATTAAATATTTTTAAAAATACAGAAAATGTCAGTTTTGTCATCGAAACACTTCCTTTATTATCGATAATACAAACAAGAACTTATAGGAGACAAGGAGACCAAAGTGGCTATACATTTGAAAATTAGTTTGAAATATACGGAATGATTCATGAGAGTGGGGGCTATAGATGTCAATTTTTTTAAGCGGAACGTTCTATACGGGTGTCCCGAAATTAACTAGAAAGATAATTTGCCATCAGTTTCTACGTCCAAAATTAGTAAAAAAAGTTCGTATAAACATGGGTCCAGAAATGGCTCCAGAGTGGGCCTTTTAAAGGAGTGCCTCTGATGCTGAAACTTTTCAATTTGAAATTTTCATTACCTGTCTAATAAAACCGCTGCCAATTATGGGATTAGAACTTCCTCACCGTCTGGTGGAGTTTATAATAAAAGTAATTTTTTGTGACGTATCGTGAAAAAATTTTTGAAATTTTTTTTTTTAGATTTTGCTCATCAACGAACTCAATATTTTCTTTGGCCTCTAGAACGCATATACCAAATTTGAAAACTTTATCTTAAAAACTGTAGCTGCTATCGCGATACATACACACACAGACAAATTTTTTTGTATAAAATTTTGTGTATCGTCGAGATTCGTCCAGAAATGCAATAAAAATTTTCATTAAGTTTTTCACGAATACATAACCTTCCTTAGTGTTGGTGAGGAAGTAATAGTCTAATTACCTGTCAATTTATAGTCTACTATGTGAAAATATAAAAAAACATGAATTTAAAAACCAACTAATGGCGTGGAACAGAATTTTCAAATCAATTTCATTTGAACACTATGCATTCTATCGAAGTAAGATAATAGTTCCATTCTTTGGTAGAAAACTTCAAACTTTCATTTTCTGTACCTACTTAGTTAAATTGCGAAAAATTCCACAGGTAAAAAAGTTGGGGCTATGAACAACCCCTAGCCCCCTTCGATTACTACTTCCTGCATACAATTTTAGAATCATTTTTACATTTTTGAATCGGAAACAAGAAAATTAGAAACGTAGAAAATTTCTTTGCTTTTTCACAAAAAGTTTCCAAAATATTTACAAAAAACCAGCATCAGAGGCTCTCCTTTAAAAGCTTCTAGCCCCCTTAAAAGCCATTTCTGGACCCTCGTTCATATGAACTTTTTTTTCTACTTTCGGACATGGCAACTTATGGCAAAATCTTTCTAGTTAATTTCGGGAGATCCTGTATATTTTTGAAAATTTTAATTTTCCTGTAAAAAGATATGGGGGCTCCATTTGAAATAAGCGAGATAATGAGCTTCGAAGTATTCTGAAAATCTCAACATTTTCTGAACACCCTGTAACCAATAATTATCAATAATCAATACTTGTCTAAGTAGTTAAAATAAACCTTTTTTTAACCCGAAATGAAGGGGTTCTTGTTTAATTTAACACAGTGACGAAATAACAGTAATAATTTAAAAAAATGCTGAAAATTTAATTTTTTTCCTTAATTTTCTTAAATATCCCAAGAACTATGAATTTTAGACTATATGACATCTTATACAGGGTGTTCCACTTAAGTCGGATTCTTCCATAGCTCTCTTATTATAAATTTAAGAGAAAAATGTTTCAAATAAAAGTTACGCTGAATTATGCGGTGTATATACAGAAAATAGTTTTGAATACACAGGATGTTCCATTTCACCTGGACGCTATACAACTTCGTTATTTTAAATGGAACACCCTGTATATCTGTGTATTTTTGGATTCCTGACTTAATTTTAAGTTGATTTTATGTATCATACATTGTGCCCAAAACATACCGTTTCCGAGATATTCAAGTTTTTTTGAGAAATTTCACGATTACGGCGCTCTGAATATTGCTAGATAGCTTCTAAGCCATAAGAGCTAGAAACTTGCGGTTTGAATAGTTCGATTTACCACGAATTACGCTATCATTTCCACTATTAGAAAAATATGGTAAGTAGTATAAAGTGGTAAATATCGGTACCTGCATTTGACAATCTTTCAACAGGAATAACTTCTTTTTTTCAAATGGAATGACCCATATTTTTTTTCACCGTTGGATTCAAAATTAAATTCTCTTTCGATTGATATAAGGTTGTCCATATTTATCGTTAACAGTTTTCGAGAAAGATGCAATTCTTCCTAAAGTTTGAAAAACGAGCTGCCTACAGCATAAAGTAGGCTTTGCAAATTTTGTTTAAACCATCGCATTGAGTTAAATACGAAGTTTATAAATAGTGGTAACATCGAATGCAAAAAACGGAATCGCACTAGCACAGTAGTTACAGATGAAAACGAATATCTAGTATTGGGATGCATACAGGAAAACTCTCAACTTAGTGTGCGACAAATTAGTCAAACGACGGATATTAGTACAACATCAGTACATAGTATTTTAAAGAAACACAAATATCATCCTTACCACATCCAATTACACCAGGAGTTACTCGAACGGAGGCAGGCATTTTGTCAGTGGGCACTTGAGAGAGGAAGAAATTTTTTTTAAACAGGTCATGTTTTCGGATGAGTCAACTTTCCACAAAAATGGCTTTGTTAACCGCCATAATTGTCATTATTATGACACGGTAAATCCGCACCAATTCCAGACAACCGGTAGCCAATACAGGTGGTCCTTGAACGTGTGGACGGGAATTTTAGGAGGCCACATCATTGGACCATTCTTTTTTAATCGACACTTGACAGGAAGAATTTATTTGGACTTTCTGCGAAACACTTTGGATGATTTGTTGGGCGACATTCCTTTAGCAACCCTTCGAAGGATGTGGTTACAACATGATGGTGCTCCACCTCATTAAAAGACGGAGGACATTTCGAACACTTAATGTAAAATTGCAGTTTAAGTTCACGTACCCTTTTTTATTGCGTTTAGAATTTTCTATCATGTTGCGTTTTGTTTTCGTTGTTGGTAGTGGTTTAGTTTTGTTTGTTAGATCACTTTTTAAACATGCCAGTAATATTGTTACTGATATGTTTTATAAATTTTAAATTCACGCGATGTCATTGTTGGTTGTTGGTGACCGGATTTTTACCGGGAAAAACGAAAACAATTCACAATACAATTTGTTTGTCGAGATGAACGTACATAATATTGAAAGCGATATTGGCAAAGCCTACTTTACGCTGTAGGCAGCTCGTTTTTCAAACTTTAGAAAGAATTGCATTTTTCTCGAAAATTGTTAAAGATAAATATGGACAACCTTATATCAATCGAAAGAGAATTTAATTTTGAATCCAACGGTGGAAAGAAATATGGGTCATTTCATTTGAAAAAAAGAAGTTATTCCTGTTGAAAGATTGTCAAATGCAGGTACCGATATTTACCACTTTATACTACTTACCATATTTTTCTAATAGTGGAAATGATAGCGTAATTCGTGGTAAATCGAACTATGCAAACCGCAAGTTTCTAGCTCTTATGGCTTAGAAGCTATCTAGCAATATTCAGAGCGCTGTAATCGTGAAATTTCTCAAAAAAACTTGAATATCTCGGAAACGGTATGTTTTGGGCACAATGTATGATACATAAAATCAACTTAAAATTAAGTCAGGAATTCAAAAATACAGAGATATACAGGGTGTTCCATTTAAAATAACGAAGTTGTATAGCGTCCAGGTGAAATGGAACATCCTGTGTATTCAAAACTATTTTCTGTATATACACCGCATAATTCAACGTAACTTTTATTTGAAACATTTTTCTCTTAAATTTATAATAAGAGAGCTATGGAAGAATCCGACTTAAGTGGAACACCCTGTATAGATATACCGGGTGACCACGAAATGACGCTCGCCCTTATATCTTCTTTGTTTTACAGGATATAAATTTCAAATTTGGGCACGTCAAATAACGGTGAAATATGCATTATTTCAACAATTTTATTACTTTCTGTCGCTTCCGGTTTCACCGGAAATGACACTAACTTTCGATTTTTAAATGGAATACCCTGTATATTTTTACATTTTTGGATTCAGGAGGTCATTTTGAATACATTTAAGGCAAATTGAGATAAAAATATTATTGACAGACATTTTTGTGAGCAAATTTAATTCTTGATCTAGGCGGCCGTGACCCCAAAAAAATTTTTTGTTTAGCTTCAATGATTAATCAAAAAATACAATTATGATATTATGTCGTATGACATTTATGTTATAAGATCTTAAACATTTCGGAAATCGTTTTTTCATAATAACTAATTTTTTTTAAATGGCACCATGGTGGCTCACTACGTTATTTAAATAAAGCATTTCATTACCGATAATTTGGTACCGAACACTTCATTATTTGTTCATATTATAATACATAAAAATTACATTTAACAAGTTGTAAATGCAAATTAACTCTCTCTTAATATTTAACACTGAATTTCTATCAAATAGGTGCCTTTGAAATGTAACGAAAGAAACAAATTAATAGTTTGACAGCTTGATATCAAAATCGTATTTTTTGATTAATTATTGAAGCAAAACAAAACATTTTTTTGGGATCACGGCCGCCTAGATGAACAATTAAATTTGCTCATAAAAATATCTATCAATAATATTTTTATCTCGATATGCCATAACTGTATCCAAAATGACCTCCTAAATCCAAAAATGTAAAAATATACAGGGTGTTCCATTTAAAAAGCGAAAGTTAGTATCATTTCCGGTGAAACCGGAAGCGACGGAAAGTGATAAAACAGTTGAAATAATGCATGTTTAACCGTTATTTGACATGCCCAAATTTGAAATTTATATCTTGTAAAACAAAGAAGATATAAGGTCATTTCGTGGTCACCCGGTATAGCGAATTTCACGGAGAATTCAAATTTTCGAAAATATGTAGGTTGTTCCATTAAAAGAATTACATCTATAGCGCCCCGCTTTTATGAATCATCCCATATATTTCAAACTAATTTTAAAATGTAGCCAATTTGGTCTCCTCTTTACAACTTCTATATAAAATTTTTCTTTGTATTATAGATAATAAAGGAAGTGCTGACTTTATCGCACCTTTGATTGAGCCTTTATATTAGTAAAAATTTCTTACCTTTTAAGATGTCTTCACCATGTCCTTTCTCGTTCTGAACCTACCTGTTTAATAAAAAATAAGTTAGTACAATTATTATATTATCTATTTAAAAAGACTGATTTAATATAAAGGCTCAAAATAGTTATGGTAGTAGAGTAACTTTAAAAATAAGAATAAGAACACCGTTTATGCAAATAAGTCAAAATTGGTATTAAGAGGGAGACTTAACAGATGTTTAAAATTTAAAGATGTTAACTTGCTCATGCCGCATGCGCATGTTCGTAGAGACAAAATTTTTGAGGGGTAAATTCCTAGTGGATTTTTTTTGCCTTGGGTAATTCCCATTAGCCACTGGTTATAAACGGCCTTATGCGAATATGTATATTTATATTTTAATTCTAAATGGCAACAAAAATCGCGATTGGAAAAACTAAATACCAAATACCTTTCGCAATGGAATTTACAGTTATCGCTGGTCAAGCATGCGTAGTTTTAATATGAAATAAAAATAGTTGTAGGAACAAAAGTTAAATTTTAAGAACTTTTTAAAGTCGTATCTTCCATTTAAAGTTACAACTTAATGTAAATTTCCACTACAAACTATTGAAATTATTCTTATTTTGATACTATTTTTATTGATATTATTATAATAAATTGCATAAATGAGCTCTAATTTAAACTACCTTTGTACTCCTTTCCCTGAAGCTATTCGTCTCCATTTCACTATATTGTTAGTTCCATCAGTTCCACAACACTAAAATCACAAACCGGAAAATATCCATCACAATTATTGCACATTCACTTCTGTAAAACTTTTAACTGTAACTGAAGCGAAAATTAAAATATTTTTGCACGTAGAACTAACGCGAAACCAGCGCAACAGACAAACTGACTAAGAAATCATGCGATGCGCAGGATGCGCTGATCATTTTTTGCTTAGCTTACCGCACGTAAGTTGTTTTTGTTTAGAAAAAACGATTTCTTATTTATATAAAAACGATTTGATTTGGGTGCAACAGAACTTAAATTTTAGATTATAACTGAGTAACTAGTCTGCAATGCAACAAGAAAGAATACATAAAACATTGCTACATAAATGGGATTATATTATTGAAGCACAGATCTGTGATTGAAGTGAAGCATGAAAACCCAAAATATAGAGGTAAACATTTTAAAACGGAATATACGATAATATAAATAAGTATAAAAACAGTAATATTTTTATTACTATATATTATTTTGTTGTAAAAAAATATTATATTAGTATTGTAATTGTGAAAAAAATTTATTTCGATATTTCATTTTGAGACATTTCAAAATCTCTTGGTCTGTCTGTTAGTCTGTTCGTATACGAAATAACTAAGTGCCGTTTGAAATATTTGCATATTACTAATTTTAAGATTTATTGAATTCAAACGTAATACCATGTTAGAAATCGCTGTTTGTAATTCTGTCAGTATGTCTATCGGGATATTTTGTGACCACTTAGAGGTTTAATAAAATTTAATATACCTATAGATATGCGGGAGCGATAACTCTTTGTTAAATAAAAAAAATTGTGAAAACCGATATATACCTACGTTTCATATTATTATTATTATTCTTATAGCAACAATGCTTTATTTCTTAAATAAGCTGTCTCAAAAATAGTCATTATTTACTTGTTTTCCAGTTTTTTCAATAATTCTTATAGTATCTTTAGTGTTGCTTTACACTAGATTTTTTTTGCAAAAATAACCACCATCGATTTTTGTGTCAATTTGTAAAATATAAGTGAAAGAAATGCCCAATATTAATTTGTCTCTATTACTATAGGGTACTTATTAAAATAGCTGACCTGACTGTGTATATAGGGTGTTCCAAGAATGCGTAACAAATTCAGGAGCATATTCTTTATGTAAAAATTAGAAAAAATATTTTATCCACGACTACTATGCATTTATGGATGTATTTCCTCAAGCATAATGCTATCCATTATTCCCTGCAGTGAATAATGCTCTCATTATTCGCTGCATTGAATAATGAACAAAGTTTCTATGACAACATGTCGGATATTTGTTAAAAATGTCATTAAAGTGGTCATGACATGTGAGTCCAAAGCACGGAATTAATTGCAAACAACGTTGACGTTTAAATTTGAATTATGACAGGCCGTTCTTTTGACACATAAGGGCCTGCTCATAAAATGTTAAAAATAAATAGTCGGTACTTATAAATTTCTTCAGAAAACGATTTAGACAAAAATACTTAAAAGTCGTTGATAAAATAGGGTATTTTACTGGCATATAATGGCTATACTTACTCGGGTGATTTACGACACTCGCCTCGGCTCGTGTCGTAAACTTTCACCCTCGTGAATAATATAGGCCATTATATGCTTGTTGAATAAACTATTATTATACGACAACGTGTAGTCTGAGATATTAGAATGATGATGGACCACCAACAGTGAACAAGTTTCTATTTAATATAGGTACTTAGTTATAAGTTTCCACAATATTTGGCATAATTGATTTAAGATTTAATGACTTGGCATATAATTCCATATCCTTTTTGAGAGTGAGGAGATAGTGTTGCCTAAGGGGATCCTTTTTTGAAAACTTGTATTCGTGGAAATTATGAAAAACCCAAATCCAAAATTATTTTGAAAAAAAAATTATAAATAGGTACACAAAAGAATAACATCCTCAGACGTAACAGGAATTTTTATAATGTGAAGCAAATAATTAGTTCACGAAACCGGTAACGTCTAATAAAGGAATTTTATGAGTATTATTCTTTTTTTTCACAATATGAACAATAACTCATATAAGATTAAGCTACCTAACTAATAACATTTTTTGATTGGCATTTTTCTGGTCTCTTGTTTAGTTTTTGAAAAAACTATAACAAATTTTTTTACAAAACCCTATAGCTCGGTCAGGAAACATTTTCGGAAAAACGTCAATCAATTTTCGCCTTATTTTGGATCTCATAATCTCCAGTTTCCGTTTGTTTGCGATTTTAAAATACACCCTGTATATTATACTGAGTTTTCTAAAAAGAAAATTACTCCTGACATAAATATATCATCACACACAAAATCATAATCATTATCAAATTCTACACTTATTATGCTTATTGAAATATTTGTAATTTTCGCTGTTTATGAAAACCTGATAGTGTAAAAAAACAATGTATTCATTTCCAGATTTAAGAACGTCTCCTGGCAGCGTAGATTGTTACTCCTCCGAGGGAGATCATCCTCTTGCGCTTTGCCTCCCCAATTCGCAAACTCTCGTTCAAGCTTCCAGAACTCCTCCTCCTCCATGGAGCGTTCCAACGAAGAAAGGCACCCCCGGACTGATCTGCGTTGTCTGTGGAGATACAAGCTCTGGAAAACATTATGGAATTTTGGCATGTAATGGTTGCTCTGGATTCTTTAAGAGGTCGGTCAGACGGAAGCTCATATACAGGTATGGATATTTTTGATCTCTTAAGCTCGGTTTACATATTGTAGAAATACTTTTGTTGTCTAAATAATAATAAATTAAACTTTATTCACACACGAAACATTTATTTTTAGGTGTCAAATCTTTGAAATTTGTGTTTATCGCGTTTGTCACCAATATACAGACGTCTCATCAATTATTATTTCTATTATTTCAACCATCTTTGGTTTCTAAGATTTATAATGTTACTATTTTCATTTACGTTCTCAAATAAATTTGTGGTGATAATGTTATATGACAACCTGGGTGTTGAAACAGAAATAACAATAAATAAGAAACGGAGAAACCGCCCAAAAAACCCCGTTAATATACATAATTGAAACCCGCCGAGCATATGGTACCGAGTTAGGCAGCCGTCAATTAAAAAGTTTAAGGAAGTATATCCGAACAAAATCAATTACTCAACAAACATAAAAACCCTTGTAAAAGGTCTGTGTGTCCGCCTGTATAAAATGTCGCCCGATACTGGAATCTCATAGAATCTCATTAAGTTGGATGGAAAACAGTAAAATCCAAAGCTGGCATGAAACTAGTAACGAGCCAAGTTGTAAGTGTTTCGCCGGCTGTAATGACGCCTCGCCGCCATGTAATGCCGCGCCCGACCATTTGGAGGCGGTAGAAATCATAGCCGTACCGGGGAAGTGGCGTAGATGGATTCTGAAATTATAAAGTGGATTTTGAGATGAAAGTTTTATAATCTTGCATGTAGGTCGCAAACTTTCAATGACATTGTGAGTAATTTTTCATTGCGTAAATCACTACGAATTTTAATAAAACAAAAAACTTTTTACTATTTTAATATTGTTTACATTTGTTAAAGGCTTGATTTAATTGAAGATGTAATGAATGTTCAGATGGACGAATAATGTCTCAGTTTAACATATATTTTTTAAATTAAGTTTTCTTTAATTTTTCTTAAAAAAATGTTCACCGAAGTAACTTTGTGTTAGGTAAAGACAGACGAGGCCCTACAGTGTATTGTGGATTCCGAACCACATCTAGGGCATCGATAATTCTCTCTCCAACTAAGTCCCCGAATCGAATTAGAAATATATATTTAATTAGCTCCAGGATAGCTTCGAACCATCGATCTTTGTAACCAAGTATGTACTTATCAACGCATTTACTATCAACTCCCGAAGATTCGTTTATGTTTCATTTTGTTTCAATATGGGTACATCGCTAATTTGACTTATATTTTGTGTATCTGCATCATACTAATGAAATGTGGTTGACAGATTTTAGAGCAGTTTTTAATATTAGAAAATAATTTCAGCTAAATTGATGAAATAATTAATTTGTCCAAATCTGATTCGTTTATGTTTCAATAGGTCTGATGTTGGTAGATCGATAATTTGACTTATGTTTTGTATATTTGTATCATACTCATAAAATGAGGTTGATAAATTCCAGAGCAGTTTTCAATATTAAAAAATATTTCAAGCTAAATTGATGAAAAAATTAATTTGTCCAAATCTGATTCGTTTATGTTTCAATAGGTCTGATGTTGATAGATCGATAATTTGACTTATGTTTTGTGTATTTGCATCATACTCATAAAATGAGGTTGACAAGTTTCAGGGCAATTTTCAATATTAAAAAATATTTCAAAATTGATGAAATAATTATTTTGTCCAGAACTGATTCGTTTATGTTTCAATAGCTCTGATGTTGGTAGATCGATAATTTGACTTATGTTTTGTGTATTTGCATCATACTCATAAAATGAGGTTGATAAGTTTCAGAGCAGTTTTCAATATTAGAAAATATTTCAAGCTAAATTGAAGAAAAAATTAATTTGTTCAGATCGGATTCGTTTATGTTTCAATGGCTTTGATGTTGGTACATTGATAATTTGACTTATGTTTTGTGTATTTGCATCATACTCATGGAATGTGGTTGGCAGGTTTTAGAGCAGTTTTTAATATTAGAAAATAATTTCAGCTAAATGGATGAAATAATTAATTTGTCCAGATCGGATTCGATTATGTTTCAATAGGTCTGATGTTGATAGATCGATAACTTGACTTATGTTTTGTGTATTTGCATCATACTCATAAAATGAGGTTGACAAGTTTCAGAGCAATTTTCAATATTAAAAAATATTTCAAGCTAAATTGATGAAAAAATTAATTTGTCCAGATTGGATTCGTTTATGATCTGCATCATACTTATGAAATGTGGTTGACAGGTTTTAGAGCAGTATTTAGTATAGAAAATATTTCCATCTAAATTGATAAAATAATTAATTTGTCGAGATCTGATTCGTTTGGGTTTCAATAGGTTTGATGCTGGTAGATCGATAATTTGACTTATGTTTTATGTATTTGCATACAAACTCATTGAGGACAATAGGTTACTGAATAGTTTTTAATATTAAAGGATATTTTTGATTATTATTTCCATATAATGCGATGAAATAGTTAATAGTGTCCAGATCAGATCCATTTATATTTCAATAGTTCAGATGTTGGTACATCGATGACTTTATTTATGTTTGGTGTATTTTCATACACCTCATAAAAATAATGAGTTTAAGATCAATTCTTAATATTAGAAAAGATTTTTCTGTATTATTTCCATATAATTCGATGAAATAGGTAATTGCATCCAGATCAGATTAAATTGTGTTTCAAAAGCTCAAATGTTGGTACATGGATAATTTGACTTATGTTTTGGTTTATTTTTATATGTACCAATGAACGGAGGACGATTGGCTTCAGATCAAATCTTAATATTAGAAAATAATTTTGAAATTTTATTTTCATATAAATTGATGAAATGGTTATTGGTGTCCAGATCAGATTCGTTTCTGTTTGAATAGCTCAGATGTTGGGGTATCGATTACTTGATTTATGTTTGGTGCATTTTTATACATATCTATAAAATGAGTTCAACTATTTAGTTCAGTTCTTAATATTAGAAAATATTTCTGTATATTTTCCATATAATTCGATGAAATAGTTAATTATGTCCAGTCAGATTCAATTATTGTGTTTCAAAAGCTCAAATGTTGATTACATCGATAATTTTACTTATGTTTTGGTTTATTTACATTCATACCAATGAAATAAGGACAATTGGCTTCAGATCAAATCTTAAAATATTAGAAAATAATTTTGATATATTACTTACATATAAATTGGTGAAATGGTTAATTGCGTTCAGATTAGTTTGTGTTTGTATTTCTATAATTCAGATGTTTGTACGTCGACTTAGGTTTAGGTGTTATTGTATACATATCTACGACTGTTAATACAGTCACTTGGTATCAAAAAGTACCCAAACTTCGGGCTAATTCTATAGCGGCATGGAATTTTTTTAGGGGTTCTTCAACTTTAGGGTATCAAATTCAAATATTAAAAAGGAATAGATGTACTTTTACCCCTAGGAGTGTGAAAATGACCCCTCAATTTCAAAACCATTACTGACTCAAGTATTAAAAGTTAGTTATTGAAAAAATTCTTGTTTGTGTTTTTGAGGTCGTTGATCACGAATATGAAGTCAGAAATTTAAAAATATTGTGGTGCGCCCTCAATATGGCCAATAAAAAAGTGATAAAATGGCTGAATTAATTATTTTTTCTTCATTTTGAGAAATTAGGACTTTCCTAGCAGATTGTTACATTCTAAAACATAAAACTTATTCCCTAATAAGAAAAATACTTGGTCTTACCCCTACAAGGGTAAAACCACCCCTAAAGTAAAAAAATCAATAATTAGTGAAATACTACTGACAATAAATTACCGCCAAACGAACAATACCTTATTTTGCCAAAAGGAGGCGCGCTTCTTATTTGAATCATCTCCTTTACAATTAAAGCTAAAAATTATCCAAAAAAACATATTTTTGAAGGTCAGGTAGGTCAAAACTTTACAGAGGTGTCAGTTTTCCATATTCATCTTAAATGCTTCAATTTAAAAAAAAACCCTTAAGAGTTAACTTCAAACCCTTCTAGCTCCTAGGTACAAAACCAAAATGTTTATTAAAAAATGGTTCATCGAATACAGAATGATTAATTTTTCCATGAATGCGAGAATAATCCACAGGGTGTTTTGAAAACCTGTGAAAAAACTTAGGTTTAAAATTCTCCATTAATTTCCATGAAATTTGGAAGAACTCACCATTGCTTCCAATCCTGCTCATACAGAATGAATTTTGCTATAAACTGAGAGAAAAAATGTTCAAATAGGTCCACCAGTTTAAAAACTAAAAAACTTTAAAATTACCCAAAAACTTGAGTGCGTCACTTTTTATGGAGCTGAGTGTATTATCCTTATCAAATAAATAAAAAAAAAACAGCATTTTCCTTAGTTTATTGTTTAGTAACATTTAGCTGAACATTTTTCTATATGTTGAGTAACATTCAGCTAAGATTCTTTCCTGCTAAGTTAGTTAACCTTAAAGCCAAAAAATTCAATTTTTAAAAAATTTAAAAAATGCAAATAAAATTTTTTAGTTAATTCATCCATCAAGGTCAAACAAATTTGAACGTATTCATAATAGTTAGGACTAACAAAAAATATAATTTGGATTTTTTTTTCAATTTGGAATTTACTGGAACCAAAAAACAGGCAGTTTCTTGTGTCAAAAATCAAAATTTAGCCTTTATTTTCCTGGTACCATTTTTGATTTAGCAGATATAAAAATTTGCCGAAAGTCAATTTTAAGCTACTGTAATAAGCTTTAATTTGGTTCAAGGTACATGTCAATAGGTTTTTAAAACCAGAAAACCTTTTTCGGGACTACGCGCACTTAATATGAACTGTATCTCGGCACCGATGAGCCCAACAAAATTTTTATTTCATGGATTATTTTTGTTGCTAACTTTTTTGTTATGACAAACTTTTTCGAACATGTGATCCTCTTTGAGTAATTTGTTTAAACCTTTAAAAAATCAGTGACTTTTGCTTAAAAATTCACGTTTTTATAACCCCCTGTAACTCGGCAGGTATTAAAGCGAAAATAACGTTATCGGTTTTTTTTTGGGGTAGAATTCGACGATCTACAGATACGTTCCAATATAGTCACTTTTTTTTAGAATCCCCTGAGTTGGGGCGAAATCACCCCCAACGAAAAAGCATCCATTCCATTTTAATGTTTCATATTTGATCCATTTTAAGTCACACTATCCAAATATATTTGAATATAAAACTACTGTAGAATTAATCCGATGTGATATCACCAAACTGTACTATGTGAGGTTAATTGGTTTCAGATCAGGTAGGTTTCGTTTTAAGAAGTTTAGATGACGTATATTTTAACAGGCTTTTACTTACTAGTATCATATATGATTAGTTTAAGATATGAGTTTACCTAGTAACTCTTTTTATCAGATTATCAGAATAATCTGAATCAAATAATCACGTAAGTATAACATATAACAAAAATCATCGGCAAAGAAATTGGCATTTGATAAAATATGTAGTTCCCCAGACAAGCATTGTTAATTTGCACCTAAAATAACTTCCCTTTTAAAAAAACCTCAGCACGCTCATACCTTCATGTCTCTTCTCTCTGTCTTTAACATTGGGGACATGTGTTCTAGTGGAATCACTTTATACACAGCTCTAGAGCTCTATCTATAGAGAGCAGGATAGAGAAAGCCGGGATGAGCCCTGGTGGAGTGTCTCTCGGGGGAATAGTGCTGGGAATCATCTGGCGAACCGGGAACTAAAATATCGGAAAGCCATCGCAGGCAGGGTGGGATTAAGCGGTGCGGTTAAGAGATATTGAGGCCGATATTCGAAAATAGATTATAGAGTTTTTTTATATTTACGAATTTGCTTTGGCCAAAGGTAAGAGGTTAATTACAGCTCATTAAGAAATTGCCAAACTAAAGATAGGTTAAGCATTAGGTTAGAATAAGGTTGTGAATAATAATTAAGACTTATTCTTACATGTATTAAATTATTAAAAATTGTCAGATTTGTCATTTTAAATCGTTCACTTTAGTAGACACCTGATTACTTCTTCAGTCTTTGGTAGTTTAAAATTGGAAGCGCAAGACTTTGTATCGTATCGTTTAAAAATATTTAATTTTTAATTAAATTATTGATTAAATTAAAATTTAACTTTGTAAGAATACGACCCCCTTTATGTCTAAAGAGACCTTACGTGAGAGAGGGTTAATAATTTTTCCCATGGCCTCTCCTCGAAATCCTAGGGTACTATTCTTAAAACCGCATAAGACTGTTTGCTTGCTAGATATGTTTTTTACCAATGCTGCCACATGCTACTCGGATTTCACTCTATTGTCAACAATTAGTCCTAATTATTTTTGATATCTTACTGAATGCATCAAAGAATATCGACTGCGAAGTTAAAAACAATAAAGGGACCACAAAATTGATTCCTGTGGTACTCCTGATGTAACCGAACAAATAGATTTTCTTTTAGTAAAATAATTTCAAATCTGCTTGTTTAATAAAATTTAAAAATGATCAAGAATAGTTTTTTAAACTGAGGACGTGTGATTTTATGACATGAGACTTCAGAGTGCATAATCGAAATATTTCTTTAAATAAAAAATGTCGTTCCAGGGCAATGAAAATTGATGAATACGTAGAACAATTTGATTAAAGTGCTTAAAATATATATATAATTAATTATTTAGGTTATTACGAGCTTTATTTAAAAAAATGTTAGATGAAAATCAAATTACGCCCCTGTTTAAAATAAAATCTCATGAACTATAGCCTATAACAAAGACCGAACTGCGAACGCTGTGGCATGGCAGCAGATGGGAAAAATGGAAAGCCTCCTACTTCCTTCTGAGGGGATTTGGAAAAATAGATCTCTTTAGCCTGGTGGAAGTTCGACGTTACGCCTCGAATCGTCCCTCTTTTTTCATCTCTCAATAAAAGTGCAGAGCGCCATCCCAATCGGAAAGATATTTTCTAAGGCCATTAAATTGGAGATATACTGTCACAGAGAGGTCTCAAGAAATGATTAGTTCGAACCAAAGTACAATAAAAAAAGTAATACCATTTAAGTCTTTGTCCTTTTTCTGCGTTTATGTCTCCTTTTTTCTCTTATTCGGTCTTAAACAAAGTTGGAAAAGAAATTCGGTATAATGGAGGATTGAAATAATAGGAATCGATCATGTCTCTTTGAGTGTTGATAGAATATCGAAACTTTTAACGAATAGGATTTAGGAGAAATGATATCGTTTTCCAGCAAAGCTCTTAATCAAATTTCCTTGACATATATATGTTTAAAAGACCAGTAAAGATACTTTTTTGCTTTAGTTTGATCTAATTAAAAACGGAGAATTAAAAATAATAATGCAGATTTGACCAATCGGTATTTAAAATTTTACAATATAATAAGTAAAGATTAGCTTTCCAAAATTTAAAATTTAATGAATTATCTAATGGGGAATGGCGTGAATCTATAGTAGAAGTGGATTATCATTTTCATCTACTTCAACATTCTTATTACTGAGAATTAAATCTAAAAAGCGATTATTTAGATTCCTTATTATATTAATCTGCTGCACCAGCATTTTCCAAATACTTTACACATTCTGAAATGATAAAGTCCCCTACAATTATGATATCGTCACCATTATACACCATTATGAAGGACCTCAGTGTTTTGACATAAAGAATAAATACTCAGTTTGTAGCAGGAATTGATGCAAGAGATCGGTTGATAATCTTAGGTCAAAGAGGTATTCCTTCTTCTACAACATTATTCTACCTTACGAATAGAGTGAGAGATTTGTTTCAAGTCTTAATTGGTTCCCAGACGTTAATCTCCAAATCTCTCAGAAAGTGCGTTAGGGAATTACCTTCAGCCGGAATATCCTGCAGTGTTAGTGACTGTAGATGTCAAAGTGCTTCATAATTAGACAAACGGCTCTCAAGATCACTGCTGTATGTTAATCAAATTGCTAACAAACTTGTATAATATCCAATGAATTTGTAAACGTGGATAATACAAATTAAGCCATAAAACTTCAATACAAACACTACGACCGTCCCAACTTTTTGCTTGTATAGAAATATCTGCTGCCGTTACATATTTCGTGTCTTGGAAAGTAATAAAAATGATCACAAACGTTATACGATGTCGTTTTCTGCAAAGATATAAAAGAATTTCATATTGCATGCGGTAAGAGCGATCCCAACGACATAACTTTAATTGAATTTTGAAGAGGGATTTATTTTTGCGATTCTTTAGTAATACTTTATGATTGCTGGCACGGAAAATTTGCATTTGACTGAGAAGTCGCTTTAAAAGAGGGGGACGGCTTTTAGAAATGGATGCAGTTAAGTGAAAAGGATATGTTTATTTATTGTTTGCATTAATTTTGATAAAGTTTTAATGTTCATAATATTTTCTACATCTCGTATTTAATAATAATTGAGTCCACTTAATTTATTATTTACTGTTCCAATCGTATACAGTCTACAACTGTGTTTATTGTTGGATCGTTTTATTTTAAAATCTAACAATTAATTGATTCAGCACATCAGTCATTAATATTACAGATTTGGCTCTTAAAATCACGAATTTTAGAACTGGCATAGTTGATTTTGTATAATACCTGTGTGATCTTTTTATTCTTAGATATGTGGATTAGACTAAAAATAATATATGACTAGGAAGCCTTAGAAACTGCACATCAAAATAATTATATTAATAACAACTTTTGCATTTTTGACACAAACCAGTGTTACCGTGGTCGTCTAATTCTGTAGTCATATGGTTTACAATATTGTGGTACGTAGGTATGCCAAATTTCACTTACAAATTTGTAAAATGAAATAGCGAACATCATACCGCGCACACATGAAAATAGACGAAACCGGCAAAGTAACGCGTTTTTGATTATGATTGAAGTGCGACATGCCAGAAGGGCATGCACATCCAACAGAGCAGGGCTTAGGGCTACAGAACGAGTGTGAGTGTGAACCTCAATCAATTAGGGAACCTGCACTAATCCGTGCAGTGGATCTGCGCCCTTTGTCCTCTAATCTGGTTACAGAAATCGAGTTCGCCTACTGTCCAATCGATTTATGATGATAGGGATACTGAATCACTAGGCAGAACAAACGTATTGGGTTAAGTTCTGATAAAACAAACACAAGAGATGCTAAATATAATAGTATGTTTTTTTGTAATGCTAGAGAATCAAATTAAAAACAAAAACGAATCTTGACCAGAATATTCTAAAGCATAATAGCAAATGAAGAAGTTGGTGATGAAACGATGAATGTGTATCTAGTTTGAAACTGAGAAAATTGATTTTTTTTGCTTTCGAGCATTGCCTCAAAAGAGAAGTAAATATAATCCAAAAAATTAGTGTGTATGTACTTACTGGGTGCGACAACTAAAAGTGGGTACCATCTGTAATTCCTTTTGTACTTAATATAAAAATTTGATACTTGTAGGACGTGAATTAGACAATATTACAAATTTTTTGGGATAATTTTGAATTTACTTTTGATTTTCAAAAAGTATTTACTGTATTTACTGACATGTTTGAGACCAGCGCATCATTTTACGTATGATAGGGCCTTTTTTGGAACTTTCTTTGGAAATAACTACTTTCTGTCTAATTTTCAAAAACCGAATTAGGTGGTTCTGACTAAAATTATAAAACAATGTTTTTTCTTAAAAACTTATGTTTTTTCAATTGCAACATGGGTGGGTTTTATTGATTTATTTAAAAGAGATTATTTTTTTAAAATTTTGATATAAAAATTTCTAATATCCATTAAGAAATAAAGTCACAGTGTTAAAAAACATTAATTTCAAAATTGCATAATTTATAAGGTAAATAAAACTAAACAGCAAATAAAATATTTTGTTGGGTTTGCATTTGTATTTTAATACAAGTCATAACTGGGGTAACGTAAACAAGACTTTTAATGTAACTCCACAGGAGAAAATTCAGAGGAGTTAAATTTGGAGATCTTGCTGGCCACCTAACAGGACCGCGCGTGACTACAAGTTTATCTCCAAACGCGTGAGCACATACTGGAAAACTTCGATCGTGTTGTGAGGGGGAGCTCCGTCTTGCTGAAAATAAATGTTTCGGTACAACAGGAGTGGTAGATCATCCATGGATGTGATGTCTCAAAAATTTACGTAACGTGTTCCAGTAAGCGTGCCTTGAAACAAAATAGGTCCAAAAATTCGTTTCGCCCGCTCGAACATTTACACCAAATAGTTTTTGAAAGCATCCAGGCTTCATAATTCGTCTGTTATTTGGTGACCAATAACGTACATTTTGACAGTTGAACATGGTGTGGTAAAAAACGAGTTTCGTCAGTAAGCAAAATGTTTTTAATGAAATTGTTGTCTTCATTGTATTTATTTCTCCTCATGTCAAACTTCAAGTTTGGAAAACCAAACCCAAGCCATTTACGCGAACCAGAGCCACCTAATTCTGTTTTTAAAAATTAAATAAAAACTAGTTATTTCCATGAAAAGAAATCCAAAAAAGGCCCTATCATATGTAAAATGATCCGCTGGTCCAAAAAATGTCAAATAATATAGAGCATTCCATTTGAAAATCAAAAGTTCTGGTCAATTCCAGTCAAACCGGAAGTACTATGAAATTCAAAATTATCCCAAAAGAATTTGAAAAACTGAATGTCTTTTTTAAAAAGGACTTATTGTCACATCAATTTTTTTACTTCCTGTTTTATTTTCTTATCATTAAACACCTTTATTGTCTATTTAAATAATGTTAAAAAATTGAAAGCATCCGATTAATACAAAAAGAGCCCCCGCCAAAAAAAAAAAAAATAACAAAAGATAAAGACAAAATGAACGGAAAAATTAAAGAAACATTCATACACATCGAAAAGAAAGTTTTATTGTCGTCATTAATGATAAACACACAAAAAAAACTTTTACTTATTCTTATAAGAATTACAAGTACCTGCAAATTTTGCCACTTGCCGTTGGTAGCTCAACTGTTGAAAGAAATCTGATCAAATCACATCGAACCATTTTGGTTGGTGATTGATATTTGCAATTGCACAGAGCATTTCTTATGGTCGAAAGTGTTTTTTTTAAATTTTTTACTGATGCTCTACATATTATTATATTGGTTGGATATTATGTCCAACATTTGGAGTTATCTATGTCATCTTTCACGCCAATTTTCAATTTTATCTCCTCAACGAAGACATACGCAAAATTCCAAAGAAGGAAACCATCTTAGAAGTAAATGAATGCTTCAGATCACTAAACAGGGTGTCTCGAAAATACAGGTCAATCTCTTAAGGGTGTGTTGTAGAAGCAAAATTATGGCATTTGAGTCATACATACCTATATTCCAAAGTGCACCGTTTTTGATACAGGACGTTAAATGTCACTGGTGAGGATCATAATTTTTTAAATATCTTCGGAATAATTTCAGAAATCTCTTCCAATTTTAATACGTTATAATATAAAGTTAAATTACATCTTCAGTACTGATTTGGTTGACATTGATACACTGGATCACAAGATTCACATGAAAATGTTCGTTTTTTCTTGCGAAGTTTCTTTTCTACATTAAGTTTATAAAGATTTTCTAACAAATTTTCACGTCTGCTACTTTCAGCTTTTGCTATCTTCATTTTTAATTTTTTTTAATAGTTTCCCGGAAGGTAAATTCATCATATTTAATGCACGTCATATCTGGGATAACCAAAACAGATATTATAATCCGTTATGAAGATTTTTCGATATAAATGATATGAAATAGGAACACTTTTAAATTGTACATTTGGTGCAGTTTTATTTACATGAGATCATTGGGAAGGTACAATTTCTAGGATTTGTTCAGAGAATAATGTGCGTTTCAAGACATGGTTTTTATGCTTTTGAAAAAATATTACGTAATTTTTAAAAAAGTTACCAGCATTTGAAATTTTTAATCTTAGTTTCAAAAATAATTTCAAATGCTGGTAACTTTTCGAAAAATTAATATTTTTTCAATGGCAAAATAACATTGTCTTAGATTGTATCGAAGATTCATCTGATATTTAAAAAAAAATCAAATATATAAAATTTTAGGACTTTCCAGGGTGGGCAAGGGAATTTTCGAAAAATGTTTTCGCAAGTTGTTTTTCAATTTTTCTTCCACCCATAATCTCATTTTAATCCCAAATAAAACCTCTTACAATTTTGTATATGACTCATGTCTCTAAATTGAAATATCAAACATTGAAAATTCACCAGCCGCCACTCTGCCTTTTTGGCTAGTGTATTTTGAGATATTACATGGGCTCTGCATTGCTTTGATCTTAATGCTCTTTATTGGTTGCATATAGAGTTGTATGTCCATCATTTGAAGCTATTTATGTCATGTTTCATGCCAAAATTAAATTTTATCTTCTTAACGAAGATATGCATATGCAAAATTCCAAAGGAGGATTTGGCAGGAAGAAACCATTTTAGAAGTAAATTAATGCGCCAGAGCACTATCTACAAGCTTCTTCGTTATAATCAGGAAGTACTTTTCATTTAGTCCTGGATAGTTTGCCTTCCTGGTGTAATGCCATGTCATATGGCTTTGTAGCAGACAAGAACCTCAACTCTCTCTCATCAAACTCATCTTGTTAATAATTTTCCATTTATATTTCATATTAGGTACAGAAATTTTGAGACATGTCATCTATGGCGAATGAGTTGGAAATTCAGATGATTCATCTTGGTATATATATAATTTTCACTCCTATTTTCATAAACACAATGAAGAAGGCATAGTCTGTGTGTGATAACTCAACCCCTAAAAATGTAGTTCTGCATAATCTTTAATATTAATTTCAAATTATTGCCTTAAGATAAAACACATCAAGGAAAATATACCACAACTAAAAATCTTAATTGAAGAAATTTGCATGAGTTTAAGATTTCACATATTTTCTTCGTTTTTTCATTTGGAATTTATTATCCCATACTACTCAATATATTGAACTACATGTGGTAATAAATCTCAAATAAAGAAATAAGTAAAGTAAATGCCTCAAACAATTTTTAGTATTTTTAGTATTTGATCGACAATTAGTAACATTTGTATTCACGACACAATTAAAAATAGATATTAGCGATACATACAAACTGTCCATTGTGAAAATTTAAAACAGCCGACAATGTGTATACCTACGTTGTTTATCTGATGCAGTTATTGGGTCATAAGGGTCGAGCTATATAATTTTATGTGAACGCGTATATCGCAAAATCCCTCCGAGTATTTTACCGAGCATGGTGAGATCAATGGAGCGTTTAAAAGGGCGGTTGACAGGGTGGTTTCACAAACAAGGCCCTTCCGATTCTTGTAATAGAGGCATCAGGTGGCGCAATAGGGCCACGACACTTGCCATTTTGATATATTTAAAAGCCCCCGTCTTAGGGAAATATTAGGCAGACGTGCCATGTGCTCTGCTTTCCCATCTTCATTTAGAAGAAGATAGTTAGATAAATAAAAATGTGCAACAAGGGGGAAATTATTACAGAATAAGCGTGACTCCTATCGATTAAACTTAAACTGTTTAATTAAACTTTTTTCTAATTGACCGACTAATACTAACATTTACGGAAATTGTAACGAATTGGAAACTGTATATTGCTGGGCATAGGAGTGAAATTTACACCAAAAATTTTAGTTGTCATCCACAAATATATTTCTGAAATCAATTTCTTCGATATGTACGACAATAATTAATAAATAAGTATTTCTTATTGGTATTAGAATGTTATATCTTTCATGTGCAAGATTACGTGTTGGAAAACTTCAACAAATTATTCAGAAATAGTTTTATCAAAATAATGATCATTTTTGCAGACAAAAACAGGAGTGTTGTTTCCATAGTAAAATTGACATTTGTTAGGTCTATTATTATAGAAGCTGTGGAGGTTAAAATGTTATTTAAAATAGAAGAAATAAATAGAAAGTTAAATAAGATAGAAATTCAAAATATAAAAATTTAAAAAGAACTCGAAAATTTTAATCGAATTGGAAGGAAACTTAACTACTAATGACTTTATTGTATTTGGGTTACAACAGATACAACAAATAACTGCTGAATATATCTTCGATGAATTAAAAGACTTCTTCATGTTGATATAAACTTATCGGACCTTAATAATTTTGATTCACTTGAATGATTTACCTAATAATTCTCCTGTTAAAGTCGACCTTATATCTTATATTAGGAAAGGGATAATCTTCAGAAATCCCCATAAAAGGGACAAACAAGATGAATGAGGGTTACAAGAGAGGACCTTCGATACATTTGTTTTAAATACTCCAAAAAAGACAGCAGTTACTTCAATGGAAATCATAAATGGAAGAAACGAAGTGAAAGAAGCTACAAAACAATAAAATGAAAAATCTACTCTGGCTCCACTCCCACTAAATAAATGACGCTTCTTTTTGTTATTTTTTTTCATTCTGTTGTCTACTATTACCACTATTATTATTTAAATGTTAGGATAATTAATTTTGTTTAAACATATCAATTATTATTGTTAATAAAATAAAATGGGCTCATATTAACTTTGAACGAATTCTTTACAGTAGTATATCAGGAGCAATAAACAAGCGCTGACCGTGGTAGTTGAGGAACATATTTTGACATTTTTTTAGTAACTATTTAATTATTGACTAAATAGTAAAAGCAGCATATTATTAGAGATATAATTTTTTATGATATAATTTTTTATAGAAGAAATGGCGGATCCTTTACATTTTAGTTTACAGCGTTTTAATACGATTGTCAATAAAAAAAATTTCTACGATATTCAACGCTCCCTGCGCACCCTCTTCGAATACAAATTAAACAAATTATATATTATAACTTAATGGGAAATTAATTGACAAGAGTCAAGAATTAATTGAAAGTTTTTATATTTTTTTCCAATCTTCTTATAATCGGCACTTAATAAAAAATCTGAAAATAATGTTTTACCAATTTTGATAGGATGTTTCAGAATCTTGGAAAATATTGCCGAAACCGTTTCACAATTTTTTAGTTACCTCTATTAATAATCGAGATACATTTTTTTTGTAAAAAACTGTTTAATCTGTGTTTGAGAGAGCCACGATTCATAAATTAGTTTGGAATTATCACAGTCTGAGGAGATATATCGGTATGAATAAAACGGGTCAATCTTTTTCTATCATTGGCGCATTGAAAATGTTTTCAAGGCGGTAAGAAGTATGTTTTTAAAATATTTGTGGTGGTAGCACAACTCGTGGATGATATACTTAAGTATAGGCGTAGTGAGGAATTAGAAAAACAAGTTTTTAAATGCAAGGTTAAATTATTTCTCTCCACAATTTCTAATAATAGTGCTATAATAATTTAATTATTCAACAACAGAGAAACGAATTAAAGTAATACATAATAAAAATAATTGTTTCACTTCCAACATTACAACTAAAATAAAAAACAACCACAAATACTAATTTCTAGCATAAAAATATGATTGGTAATTATGTAACTAAATACATTGCATTAGGAACAAAATTAGTTAATTAAACTTTTTTTCACGGAATTAATTAATTAAATTAAAATATTTAATTTTCAACCCGATGTGATTGTTGTGAAAATTTGTTATAAAAGCTTCAGCCTTTCGTTATCTTCACAACAAAAAAAAATTAATATCTTGTTGGTTCCCCTCTGGCAGTTATAACTGCTAGACATCTCCTAGGCATACTTTCAATAAGGCTGTTTATAAACTGTTGAGGTGATGGCTTCTCACTCTTCCTGAATAACTACAACAAGTTGCTGTAAATGTGTGCACTGGACTTAAGGATATCATCCACCAGTTGTTGTGCTGCCACCGCAAATATTTAATAAAACATACTTTTGACCCCTTCGAAAACATTTTCAGTGCGCCAATGGTAGAAAAAGATTAATCCGTCTTATTCATACTGGAAAGAACAAATACCAAAATAAAATGTCGACCAATAACTCAGAATAATATAGCTAAATACAAACGCGTTCTGCAAAACACGAGATGGGATACAAATGAAGAAAATCCAAGTGTAGCCTACTCAGCTTTACATGAGGTTCTATTACGGGAGTTAAAAAACTGCTTTCCAGAAAAGGAAATACGTTTCAGCAATAAACAGACAAAAAACAGTTGGTTCAATGAAGAGATCTCAGAAATGAGAAGTTCATTAGAAGCCTTATCCATTATTGACAAATGTGTAGGAACATATGAATCTCATACAGCTTATTTACATCTCAGAAAACACTATAGAAAAACTATAGAAATTGCTAGGAAAACATCAAACGGCACCTATATTGAAACAGCCCAAAATAAAAGCAAAGCAGCATGGGAAGTTATAAAAGGGGAACTTAATACCTGCCATACAAATAAAATAAATATTGATGCCAATGATTTTAATAAATATTTTGCAAACATTGGACAGGAAATTAGTGATACCATTATTTTAAGTGGCACAAACTACACAAAATTTCTCCAAAAATACAGAAATTCACCAGGAGCATCACTATATTTTATTCCAGTATCAGAAGATGAAGTGCTGAAACATACTTACTCACTTAAAAATAGCCCTAGCAAAGATATTTATGGCTTCAATACAAAACTATTAAAATCAATCGCAGAGGAAATTAAGGCCCCATTAACGTATATCATAAATAAATGTCTGGAAGAAGGAGTGTTTCCAGATGAACTTAAAATTTCAAAAATTACTCCCCTGTTTAAGAAAGGTGATTCTGAAAATGTAGCAAATTTCAGGCCAATTTCCATTTTACCCATACTATCAAAAGTTTTTGAAAAAATCATCTTAGAACGAATAGTAAACTTTTTAACACAACGCAAAATATGTAATACATGAAAATCAGTATGGATTTCAAAAAGGAAAATCTACAACAACAGCTATAATGGGAATAATAAATAAAGTTATAGAAGCATTTAACAACAAACAATATGCCAGGAGCAGCTCTACTCGACTTAAGTAAAGCTTTTGATTGCGTTAATCACAAGTTTTTGTTAGAGAAACTTATGTTTTACGGCGTAAGAGGTGCATCATATAAACTTATTGAAAGCTACCTACAGAACAGGACACAAACAGTGACCAACAACGGTAAATTGGCAGAACTTTTACCAGTGCAAATAGGAGTACCTCAGGGATCAATACTAGGACCTTTGTTGTTTCTAATTTATATAAATGATCTACATTCAAGTTGTAACTCTGAAAAAACAGTATCTATTGCTGATGATACTACTCTGGTGGACACTGGAAACACTGCTGTCCAACAACTGAAACTACATGAAGAAGAATGTCAGACTTGGTTCCATGCAAACAAATTAAAACATAATGTAGAGAAAACACAAAATATTATTTTTACATCAAATAACCAAGTATCTTCACGAAATTCAGTTAAATGCTTAGGTATCTATATAGATCAAAATCTGCAATGGCACACACACATAGATTATATAGCAAAAAAATTAGCCAGTTGCTACTATCAAATCAGAAAATTAATTGTACTAACATCATTAGAAACAACAAAAATGTTCTATTATTCTAACTTCCAAGGCATTATTAATTATGGCATTATACTATGGGGTGACTGTGCAAGCATAAACCGCATATTTACTTTACAAAAATGTGTAGTTCGGGTAGCTAATGTACAGGGTGTCCCAAATTGCTTGATTTTGGCTGGTTTTCCTATTTCCAGACCAGGTAGAGAAAAACTGACATATGAGTCTAGAGCTCGATTTTTGTGAAACGCCGATTGGTGAAAACCACATTTCGATATATCTAACCGTTTCCGAGATATCGGCAGAAATTGACATTTTACAGATTCCGAAAAACTTTTTTTAATGTTAAAAAATGTCAGTTTTAAAGAGAAATGTGTTATATTGACAGCAAGGATGACCAGACATATCTTGGCAAATATATTTTTGGAAAGCTTATTTTTTTCCCATTTTCTAAAGTCAAAGCCAACTATGATTTCCATTTGAAATAACAAAGTTAGCTTTGATATCAAACAATCGAAAAGCGATATATTTTTTTTGACAAATGCATCTTATTCTACGTCAAAAAGTGCCTGTAGAAAGTTTTTACCATTTGAAAAAATATCCACAAATAAAAAAGTTGACATTTCGGAATCTGTAAAATGTCAATTTTTGCCGATATCTTGGAAACGGTTAGAGATATCGAAATGTGGTTTTCACCAATCGGCGTTTCACAAAAATCGAGCTCTAGACTCATATCAGTTTTTCTCTACCTGGTCTGGAAATAGGAAAACCAGCCAAAATCAAGCAATTTGGGACACCCTGTACATTACAGAGAACACTGTAGACCTTATTTTATAAAATTACGTATATTAACCGTAGCTTGCATTTTTGTACTCGAATGTGTGGTTCACATGAAAAATAATCTAGATAAATACATATAATTCAGGTACTCACTGCTACAATACACGCACCGCAAATAATTTAGTAGTTCCATATAATCGCTTAACACGAACTCAAAAACAACCTGTATGCTACACTGCGTTTAAACTTTTCAATAAGCTCTCAGAGAAGACCAGAAATTTACCAAAACAAAAATTTAAAACATATATTAAAACATATCTTCAAAACCAGGCTTTCTATAATGTGAAAGAATTTTATGACAATTGTGCAATCTGATGATTTTCTGTGATATAGGTAGGTATATTATATGTATATGCCAAATTTACTTTTATTTTAATTTATTTAGATTTAAGTAGGTAAATTTAATTTTATGTTAAAACTGTTCGTCTTTTAAATGACCAATGTATTATTGTAAATGTGCTAATTTACTTAATTATTTAGCTACATAATTTGTTTATGCAGCACATCATAGTACATAATATGACTAGCTTAAACATTTTATAAAAATGTAAAAAGTGCAATAAAGAATTGAATTGAATTGATATATCTCGTCATACTGTGATAGTTCCAAACTAATTACATAATGAATCGTGGCTCTCTTAATCACAATTTAAACTATCTCGATTAATAATAGAGATAACTAAAAAATTCTGAAACCATTTCGTCAATATTGTTCAAGTTTCTGAAATATTCTATCAAAATTGATAAAACTCTGTTTTCAGAATTAGTGAATATAAAAAGATTGGAAAAAAATATAAAAATTTTTAATTAATTCTTGCCTCTTGTTAATTAATTTCTAATTAAATTATATAATTTGTTTAATTGGCATTCAAAGAAGGTGCTGGGAATGTTAAATATTGTTGAAATAATTGTTATTGGCGATCGTATTAAAATGCTGTAACCTAAAAATTTAAAGAATTCGCCATTCTTTCTGTAAAATATGATATCTCTAAAAAAACAAAAGCTATAAAAAAATTCTACAAATTAAAAATCATAATTACGAATCATAACGAATATGTCTTAAAAAATCCCAAAATTTTAATGAACTTTAATTATAAACTTTAACATAAATGTAAGGGCCTGAATAATCACCGTGTAGATTATAGAAACACTCACAATTTAAAAAATTTATTTATGGTGGACGAAAGCCAATGAATTTTGCTAACGATCACAAAAAACCGCATCAAGATTAATCATCTAATTCCAAAATTATTGAGTTCAAATATTGCCCATATTTTCCCAATATCCACTTCAATTATGCATCAGTTTATTTCAATTTTCGACCCTCTACTTGCGAAAATTTTAAAACTATAGCACATATATTTCAAAACGTTAACAAAGTTAATCATAATTTATTGGAATATCGATGGTGAACCATTTCATTACTATCTTTCTATTAAAGAAAATTTTTTCTACTTATTTAAATAACTGGAGACAGAACTAAAATTTTAATTTGTAAAAATCAGTAAATCAAAACGATATTTTTTATTAACTGGTTTGTCTCCTCTGGCTGTGAATATAAACATTTCTTCCATAAGGGTCTTTTATCAGCTGGGCACAACTGTTTGCGTTTTTCCACAAGTGCAAGTTCTTGCAAGCTCTCTAAGGCAGGATAATGAGTCCTGATGCATCTGCCCTACATGCTCCATACCTTTAATTGGCTTAAGGTGAGGAATTCAATCTTGCCACTGGATTTCATCAATACTTCTCAATGAAGCAACTTTTGAAGATTCTGTCTTAGAGGGTATGGATATTGTGGGGCATTGAAAGAAAATCGTCCTCGATAAATGATGCAAAAAGGGGTGACGCGCTCTTGTAAAATGTTTCCGATCAGCATACATCGACTTTCCCATAAAGCACCGTTATAACTTTCATTTGGTGTTTCTTTTCTTTAAATTAGTAGAATTTAGAATTTTTTTATATATTTACATATAAAATGAATCGGTTTGTTATAAGAACCAATGAAATAGCAAGATTTTAAAAATTTTGACCAACAAGAATAAACTTAAAACGATAATTGCACTTGCAATCGTTCATTTTGTTGTAATTTGACTGAAAAATCAGTCAAATCACATCACAATGTAGGTACTTATGCGGTTTCTAGGCAACACGTGCTGATTTTTAATGCACTTAATATGTTACTACAGATGTGGTTCGGTCTCCATAATAAACTGTAGGGCCTCGTCTCTCTTTACCTAACACAAAATGCTAGGATTTTCTGGAGCTTACTTCGGTGACTTGAGAGGCGTTAAAAAAATTTTTTTTAAAACTTAACATTTTAAGTACCAGTCCTTTCACGAGATTAGTCATAAATTAGCCGTTTCTTAGGACATGTTATGTCTACAGGTAATATTTTGAAGGTCTTTCACCAATTAATAAATGGTCGGAAGTTAGGAATGTACAATTCTCAGTCGGACCAGAACTGTCTGCTCTCTTCCACTAAGCCTTGTGGATATTTCAAAGCAACCACGTTCTTGCAAGCTGTTTCTGTCTGGTTCCATTTATATTACCACCCTATTCAGAATACTGTTTTTGCTCCCGTTTTTACACTCCTAAATCTAATGGAGATAACTATAGATAAATTTTGTTTTCTTGCAGCTGGAGAAGTTATTGTATCTACACTATTTTATCTCCAGAGATGCCGACATTACTGTAGAAAGAAATCTTAAATCTTGTAATTGTCTTAAAGATATTGTGTTTTTAAATTATGTGAGACATTCTGCACCAAAAAGCACAAGTTTCGCATCTATCTTTAAAGTTGTCATTATTTATAATGTTTTACCCTTATCTAAATTAAAATGATAAATAACTTACTATATTATTTAGCTTCCCAATTTGACTGATTTAAATCTTATTTTCAGATGCCAGGCGGGTACAGGACGATGTATAGTCGACAAAGCTCACAGGAACCAGTGCCAAGCGTGTCGTCTGAAGAAATGCCTCGCGATGGGAATGAACAAAGATGGTAAGTTCAGTTCAAAAGCTGCCAATTTTCTTAATACGTGCCTCCTGAATAAAGGCCAAAGCTAAATTTCTAAAGCATTATTAAATTATCGGGAAGTCCCAGGGTGGAGTTTGGAAGAGGGTTTAATGGGCGGGGAATGTAGGCAGGACAGGACGAGGCAAAGTAAAGTCGCTCAGGCTTCAGACACTGTAGCAACGCTTAAAGGTCTTTGTTTCGTGTATGTCTAGAGAGAGAGGGAGAGAGGCTCATTTTTATGAATTTATTCACATAAAAAAATTAAATGAGTTTTTTAACGAATGGCGCCTCACAAAAAACTATTACATTGCTGGGGGTTCAGTCGCTGCCGGAAGATTGGTGAAGGTATTTATTCCCTCTGACCTTAAAGATTTAAAGAGAATAAATTTCAACTTTTTTTTTTGGGATATTGTGATGTTGGACACTACAGTTATGAGGCTATTCAAAGTGACAAGTTAGAAATCGCTCATGCTGGTTTAGTCGACGCAATTTTTACTTAACAATTTCCTTAAAAATGTCGATAAGAACCTGAGATGCCATTATTATGGTTATACGAGCTAGAATTAATTTAGGAATTTATTGTATATCATCTAAACCTTCAAAGAAGTATGTATTTGGATTATTATTGGATTCTGTAAGGTTGAAAAATTTTTATAATTCGTATATAGGTAATTCTGCAAAATTGTCAATAAGAAAGCTTTCGTTCAAAGGAAAATTGCTTTAATAATAAAATAATTTGAGATTATCAAAATACTAAAATTAAAATAATACTTCAGAATATTCAGAATAGTTTCAAGCAATTATGTAAGAAATCACACACAAATGTGCATTATAAAACCGAGAAAAATAATGTTCCACAAATATTAATTGACATCTAAATGTCGATCGTTCAAAATAAATTTTCTTTAACTACGAACAAAAAACGTAACTGGAATTCAATTGTTTCTTGTCTCGTGGAGTGATCACTCTTAATGCGAAATTTAAACCCAGCGCAACGCCCACGCCGGCCCTGGCCAAACTTCTCCTTCGATTGAAGTTGACAGGGGCGTGTGGGGGATGGGCGGATGATGAAATGGGGTAAAGGATGAAAGTTAGGAAAGCGGGAGGTCCTGGGAGAAGTGAGAAAGCCTCGATGAACATTAGAGAAACTGCGAAGTTCCTCAACGTACATGCTAGCCGCATACTGAACAGCTTTGGGAATTTATCACGAAAGTTCAACGCTGAATCCTCAACACTAATGAATAAATCGCGATCGAAAACAAATCTTCCTAGTGTGCTGGAGATATTTGTAAAGGTGAATTATAGTAGTGAGGGACTAAGGTATAAGAAAATATCAGTCGGGGACAGTCTAATATTCACTATTCACTATTGTGTTAATTTATATTAACTGCTTTGTATAGTTTTCATTTAGAAAAAAATAATTACACCTAATCCTGATGCTGACGTAGCTTTCAACTGGTGATATAAGCATGCAGTTAAGTTCCAGAGGAAACTACGCCAATATTAATAGTGCCTAGAACACAAAAATGTATTGATTCTAACATCTCGAATTTTATGAGGTTTCATTTATCTTAATTACTAGTTATTAATTTAACTTTAAAAAATTCAAAGAAGACATCCAAGTACCCACTTTCTTTATTAAATTTTGCAAATTTCAAAAGCAAATGAAAATCATTAATAGATACAGATATACGGGAGATAGACATACATATTTTGATTTTTTGTTTTCACTTTATTGTGAAATAATTACAATGAGAACTGAACTGAATATTTTGAAAATATCTGTTTTTATATCTAGTAATTTATAGCTTTTGTATTTCTAGGTGTATTTTGTTGGTTTTAAAACACATCCTTTGCAACAAAAAAATTCGTATAACTTCATTTTATTTATAAAAAATATTTGAAAGAATTAGAAAAAATAAATTTTATTGGCAAATATGCGATTATAACTTCTAGTCTGGTCTCTAAGACAATGCCAGGGTAGTATTGGCTCCATAATAATCTTCCTGAAGAACTTCAATCAGAGAATTTAATCCTGTGATCGTCAGCTGTGATAAAAAAAATGTGGAAGCATTAGAGATAATTTTATGAACCTCATTTTATATTAGGCGTTTCGCAACCTGTACAAGTATTTCCTCCTTACTCTGTACTAATGTAAAAATAAAAGATCTGGGAAGGGAGAGATTGCTGAGATGATAAAGAAACTACACTGCTATTTCCCACTGCAGAGTAAAATGGTAAGAAGTAAGCGCAGCGGTTCCTGATTTCGATTTGGAAGCATTTGTGTAAATAATAATAGGGTTATAGAATTGGTCAAGGACACAGTGATGAATATTGCTACTATTGTTGGAATTTATAGTTAGGTATAATTATACGAGGTTTAACAAACATTATCCAGTAGTTAAAATCACTTATTGAAACGTTTTCAGTGTTATTCAAATGTTTATTGCATTCTCGAAATGTGATGCAAATAGGAAGTATATAGTCTTTTTGTCCAATAAGGAATGGTTAGATCAAAAGTGTTGAGAACAGAAATTTTATCCAGTAAAGCAACTTCAGAAAAAAATTTTCTTCGTATACCAAGTGGGGGTTCAAGAGCTTCAACATGGAGCGTATCATTAGACTCTAGAGTTCATGGCTCCCAGACAGATTCTCAAAGCTTTACGTTGTATGATATCTAAACTATTAAAAGACCGTTGCTAGCAGACTCATACAGAATGCAACCGTAATCTATTACAGATCTGATATAAGCTTTATAAAAAGACGAAGCAGTTTTAACATCAGCTCCCCAACAAGTTTTGGTGACAAATTTAAACAAAATTATTCCTTTAACGCATTTATTTGAAATGGACTGTATAAAAGGTTTGAAAGTGAGCTTCCAATCCAAAGGGTAGTGAGACATTTTTGCCACTCCACTTTTTCCCAGTCGTTTTTTTCACTCCATTTTTTCCATAGGCCACTTTTCCCACTGATTCTTTTTCCCACTGACCTTTTTTTCCATAGGATACTTTTCTCATTGCTTTTTTTCCCACTGGCCTTTTTTTCCATAGGCCACTTTTCCCATTGATTCTTTTTCCCACTGACCTTTTTTTCCACTAAAATTTCCCACAAAAATTTTCAATAAAATAAAATTTATTCGTAAATATATTAAGATATTTCAGGTTTTACAAACTATCAAAAACATTCAATTAAAAAAAAATTTATTCGTAAATATATTAAGATATTTCAGATCTTGGTACGTACTATCAAAAACATTCTATGTCTCCAAAATCGTGAATTAAAACGAGATGCTGTTGCCCACGTTGTGAAGATACTCTGCAATCCTGCCTTCTTTTTTTTTTCTTCGTATGAGCGGACAATATGGACTTCTGTTTCGACCATTTTACTTCGTTGAATTATACGTTTGACAGAAAACAAATGTCAATAAATTATCAGTAAATAAAAACTTAGTGAAAAATAAACTATGGGAAAAAAGGTCAGTGGAAAAAATGGAGTGACAAAAGTGTCGTACAATCGTAAAATAAACTATGAAAAAAAATTACTTATGGAAAAATAAACTATGAGAAAAAATGACATATAAAAAAAAACTATGGGAAAAAATGTCCTATGAAAAAAAAACTATGGGAAAAAATGGCCAGTGGAAAAAATGGAGTGACAAAAGTGTCGTACAATCATCCAAAGTTATACCAAAATATTTTATTTCAGGGTGAAATTAAAATTCATAGCTACCTAATTTGATGCTATCAGGTTGTTATGTTCTGGTGAAGAAAGAAACACTAGATTTTCTTGTGAGATATCAAAACCATTGTCAAAAATTCGCTTTTTATGTTCTGTGTAAAGACAGAGGTCATCAGCATATTGAATGATACTTATGTCTAAGGAAGCTATTTTATGGATATCGGCAGTATATAAATTGAAGAGGAGGGGGCTAAGAACCGATCCCTGTGGAATGCCAGAGTTATTTAACCTGGGACCAATTTTTTCATTCTTAGTATTTCTGATATAAATGACTCTATTAGAATACAGGTTAATAACATTTCTAGCGATAAATGTCTCCCAGAAGTTCTAAATACATTTCGCCTGTTAGATTGTCTTCTAGGAAAAAAAGGGCCAATGATACGATCACCACGAATTTCAGCCCAAATGTCTAATTTTTGGGGACGATGAAGTAGTTATGTACTTCATGATTCGGGGATTGGAGTCAAACCAATAACGACATTAACAGCGGTTACCGTACTGTTAAAAAAGAATACTAAAACATACATTTAAAAAAAAATGTGCATTTTCAATCGCTCGCTCACTTACTACGTCGCTGAATTGTAAACGACGATAACCATCAACATTCAGTTCTTGTGTCAGATTAATTTTATAATGGTGAAATTTGTGGGTTTTGAAAATATGTAGTTGCCAACTTTCTTGTACTCAACGTAGGTTCAAGCGCAATATGGCCCAAAATTACCACTTCTGTGGCCTCATTTCAAATTGGTGGTTCGATGTTCCGTTTTTTATTTGATACAGATCCAGTGTCCTGAAATTTTTCAACCAATTCTGAAAGATACTCTTGCGACACATGCGTTATTTCGTGTTGTTAATTGAATATTTCCTCAGCCCTATTGCCCCTATTAGCACATCGATTGTTCTCATAAAAAAGGCCAATCACCTCAACCCTCTATGCAATTATAGAATAGGTTTAGAATAGGTTTATTCAGAATACAGAATACAGAATACAGTAGCTTACAGTACCTATACACTATATATAATATTAATATTGATATTTCATTCTCATAATTAATTTAATTATTGGTAATCTGCGAATCACCTAAACTCTCTAAGGAGTTTGTGCGTGATTCACAAATATAAATATACATACATATAGGCACAAATATAAACATACATACATATTATAATTCTACTCACATGTGAAATAACCATAAAAAAAAACAAAAAAGAAATAATTTTTTGAGAAGATACCAGTGTTAATCATATTAGAAATAATAAACCGAGGAGAGGGAGGAGGATGCAAAATTATTAATAATTTTACACAGTACGCATTCGCGCAGTCTCACGTTAATCATTTTCATTTTCATATGGAAACAGATATTGATACCTACTTGGCATACTATATAGGTAAGTTTATAAATCAAATTTTTATATTATTTAAAAATTACTTTAATTTGATTGTAATTTGCATTTAGAAATAATTTTAATTCCCTTTTCAACATATATTTTTTTTTAATATTTTTTATTGTTGCGGGTAACATATTATAAAGTTTGGGTCCATAATAAAAAATAAACCTTTGGGTATGTAATTTTCGGAAAAATGGCATTTGTGTAGAAAGATTAGCACTCCATCGAGTTCCGTAGTTATGGTTTAGCAAATTTGGCTGTGATTTAAACATCCACAGTAAACACTCGTAAGCATATAATTTTCTAACACCAAACAATCCTAATTCCTCATACAGTAAATCTGTGTGATATCGTTTTTCTTTATTAAATATTATTTTCAGTAAAGAGTTCTGTATAAGTTGCTTTAAAGATTTGTTAAACAAACCACCCCAAACTGTGATGCCATACCTAATAATGGATTCAGCCAGAGCATTATAAGTCATAGTCTTTCCTGTTAAGAATCCCTCTTAGTTGATAGAATTTATATATAAGTCCTCTTAGCCTTTTTGTAAGGGATTCTATATGTACATTCCATCTCAAGTGTTGATCAACCATTAAGCCAAGGTATTTTATATCACATGCTCTATTTATACATGGACAGTCACATATTTCCTTATTTTTACACAAGTCAGTATGGACTGTTAACTTATTTATTGCAGGTTGACCATCAGCTGATATGGAAAATGTTAGAAATTTTGTTTTTGTTACATTGAGACTAAGAAGACTTATATTTAACCAAGAATGTACTTTATTGAAACTGTTTTCTGCATTGGAATATACTTCATTCCATGTTTTACCTTGAAATACAATGGCCGTGTCGTCTGCGTAAGATATAAGGTGATCCCCTGGATTTATAATTGTTGCAATGTTGTTGATATATATTAAAAATAATAAAGGACCTATAACTGTGCCCTGTGGGACGCCCGTGGTAATTATTAAAGGATCACTTAATATATCATTAATTCTTACCTTTTGCTTTCTGTGAGTCAAATAGTTCTTAAATATATCTAATGCAATGCCTCTGACACCGATCTTTTCTAATTTGTTTATTAAGATTTCCTGATCAACCGTGTCAAATGCTTTGGACAAATCTAAAAATACAGCAAGGCATTTTTTATTATTGTTTAGGGCACATACAATATTTTCTATTAGTTCCATAATTGCGTTTTCTGCACTCATATTTTGTCTAAAGCCAAATTGTCTGTTTGTTATTATTTTATTTTTTTCTAGAAAGTCGTTTAATCTTTTCTTTAGACATTTTTCAAAAATTTTTGAGAAGTTATTAATAAGTGAAATCGGCCTGTAATTAGTTAACAACTTTTTATTGCCTGACTTGTACACTGGAGTAACTATTGACTCTTTCCAAGATAGAGGAATGTTTGAACTGGTGAATGACTCATTTATTATATGACATAATGGTTTAGCTAGATACTGGTGATATTTCTTTATAAGCTCAACTGATAATCCGTCTGGACCTGATGCAGAATTATTTTTTAAAGAGGCAATATGAATAATAATTTCATTTTCAGTTACGGAACTTAAATAAAAAGAATTATCTATGCCAGGGTCAAGTGTTGCAGTTCCTTGCATATTAGCATTTTTTTTCTATGGCGTTTGCCATGTTTCTCCCAACATTTATAAAAAACTCATTAAATAAATTCGCTTTTAATTTGTCGTCTGTTATTATATTATCACTGTTGTCCAACACATCATTTATTTCAGTTGTACATTTTTTTTGCGTGTTTGATGCTTCATTTATTGTTTGCCATATCTTTTTGTAGTTTTGTTGTGCTTCTATTATTCTATTTTTGTAAAAATTATTTTTTGTGTGCCTTACATACATAAGGTGCATTACATACATACATAACGTAGATCACTATCAAGTAAGAAACTGACTCTGAAATTTCGATTAATTTCTTCAATTATTTTAAATTCTTATCATCGGTAAAGAGAAAAACTTTCAATAAAAAGTTCAAGTTTTCATATTTACTGATAAAGAAAGTGCAAACCGAGTGACTTACTAAATGTTTGCAGCTCATAAATATCAAACAGGTTCAGTTCGAATACACAAATTCAGTTTTCAGAAAACGGTACATGTAAATTCCAAAACCTGCATACCACTGTTTAGAGATTTGAAGGAATATTCCAATGATGTAGACTCGCCTCTCCTCCCCTATTCAAATTTTAGGGATTGTTCACCTTACTTCTCGAAAATTGACCTGTCCGAACGTTTACTTATATCTACATTATCATCACCCACAATCCCCCATGTAAAGTTTCTAAGTTTCTGTTGTGCCACCTGGTATATTGGTAACACAACCTGGTATCCGTTTCATACGATATTTAATTGTTCTTTGAAAGCATCTTCTTCTGGTTCATGAGATATATTACTGGTTTTTATTTCTTTTCCATATATTCAAAAGTAAGGTTTGTAGTCATATAGCTCCAAATATACAGGGTGTCTACGTAGTGCGTATTTCTTCCATAACTCCTTAGCTATTGTAGATAGACAAAAATGTTTGAAACAAAAGTTGTTCAACAATCGACACTGCATATTCCAAACATATTTCTAATTGTATATGGTGTTTCATTTAGGCTGGGCAGTAACCAACTTTGTTAAGTTAAATGGAACACCCTATATATTATTCCATATTTGATTAGTGAATGTCAAGAGCTTTCCAACGAACTATCACCTGTACTTCTTTTGAGCGGTTTTTGAAATATTCCACATTTTGTCGAAATGTTGACAGATGTAGAACCTAAAGAAAAATGTCATATTTTTCAAATAAAAAATAATTGTAAACTTTTTATTGTGGTAGCTGATTAAGCTAGGTAAGAGCTTTCAAAAAATTATGTATTAGAATTTAAACAATTATTTAGAGTGTTCATAATTTGATTTCGAATAAGTAGTTTTAAAACATCAATAACTTTCTTATTATAAATGGAACACCCTGTATATTATTTCATAATCAAATAGAGAATTACAAGTGCTTGTTGATGATCCCCTACACATGGTGATTATTTTGAGTAGTTTTGAAGATATTAGCAATTTACGGTAATATTTTGTTAAAAAGGAAACAAATGAAAGCGTTTTTTCAAATATTGTTAAATTTTTTATACGTTTTATTAAAATTAATTCGCGACAGAAAATTATTTCAAAGTAATTATTTTCCAGTTCATTTGTTTCATGCTTAAAAATTTTTAAGTTAAATTTCAAGTAGGCTTTGGAAACAAAATTCTCATAAATTTTATTGCACTATATATATTTTGACAATTAGGTTTTACTCTACTTTCTTGTCTTACTTAAGTGGTATAACAAATAGTAAAGGAAACATGAATTTTTCTGACAACGAATTAATTGATATAATTGAACTTCACAAATGTTAATTAAATGTTAATAAATCCTTCCAAGATAGAATTAATTTGCGCACAAATTAAAACGGTTGACTGTATTTGAACATTTATTAAATTAAGAATTTGGATCAATTTTACCTTAACTTTATTGTTATTTATTTACTGAACTTTTTGTGTCTTTGTTTATATTTAAAAATTACCTATCACTGATCAAGGGAAAAAATGTTCATTTGTTATTTTTTACTATGAGTTATTACTGGATAAGAGAAAAAATAAATATTTTAAGACATATATATGAATATCTTTTAAAAATACGTTTAGAAATATAAAATTGTGATCATTAATCATTAACTAGCTTAGTAATAATTAATGCATGGTGTGTCAAATAACCCTCTCCAATTGTCTCACTTAATGTACAGTTACCCAACTTTCCGTAGTCTACCCTTTATGTTGTCTGAACAAAATGCCCTGAATGACTCCTGGGCGAGAAGCGTGTATACCCTGTTTTTTATTCTCCCCCCCCCTACACTATGCCACCCACACATTCCTGCAGGTATGTTAGGAATGTATTAATTTATATCTCACAAATATCGACAAATAATTCAATTTCTTTTGCTACTGAGAAATTCGTGGCCAAAGCACAGCGATGCAAGGCCAGAAAACGGGAAAAAAAAAAAATTAAATAAATAAACAATATTTGATAAAACGCTTTAATTTGTATTTTTTTTAAATTTTACTTTAAATTGCTGATATCTTCCAAACTACTCAAAATAAATATCATGTGTGGGGGATCGTTAGAAAGCACTTGTAATCCTCTATTTAATTATGAATTAATACAGGGTGTTCCATTTAAAAATAAGAAAGTTATTGATGTTTTTAAGTCTACATAGTCGAAATTAAATTATGAACACCCTATAGACGAAAGTTTAAATTGTAATACATCATTTTAAAGTTCGTTAATCAGCTGCCACCACAAAAAATTTAAAATTATTTTCAATTTGAAAAATATGGCATTTCTCTTTAGGTTCTACATCATAATTTCAAAAATTAATCAAAAGAAGTAAATATTGCTATAGTTCATTGGGAAGCTCTTGACATTCTCTAATCAAATTTGAAATAATATATAGGGTTTTCCATTTAACTGGACAAAGTTGGTTACTGCTATGATTTTATTTTATACTTTTGAAACTGAAACTTTTCGACAGCGGATTGTTTTAAACAATTATTTTGTTTATTTTTATTTGTATTATGTGACCACAGGCTCTGATAAAACATTACGTGTCTTATTATTAGCCTTAGTATTAGATCGAATAAAATCGCTGACGTTTCACAGTAAGATCGTCAAATTTAAAAAAAGTTCGGAGATAATAAAAAATAGATAACAAAATATTACCTATATAACCTAGTTACATTATAAGTGGAAATTGTATTTCTAAAAAGCGGCACTGAAAATAAAGAGACGAAGGCGCTAGCGTTGCGTTCACCCACGAAGGTGCCAGTATTGCGCTCACCCACTAAATAACATTAGCTCTGAAAGTGTATGCTTTATCACGTTGTAATTTCATATAAACGAAGCCAATCACAGAATATAAAGCATGCCGTGAGCGAACAACGTTCGTCTCATCCGCCGCTTCGAAGCTAAGCGACGCCGCAGGGACGCCAACCTACAGATTTGCATCCTTTGTCAATGTAACTCTTACCAATTATGCAACAAGCTCTAGAACGGAAATGTTTTTCTCTACTAGTTTGGGTGGTAAACTTTAATTTTGGATGGTTTCACCCTAATACAGGTATACCTTATTAAGGCTGGTGAATTACAGAATATTATTTGTCTATGGAACAACAGATCAATGAATTCATTTCAAGTATCGAAGAAACTGATTCATGTTTGAATTGATCAAGTATAGAAAGAATTGAATAACTGTGGAGCAACTGAAGAGATAGATAAATACAGTGCAGAAGCTCAATAATGAAACATTCTGATATGCTATATGCTTATATGAATTCTATAAAATATGTTGCTGTTTCGAATCATGATTTTGTTATGATGTGCAAAAATTATAAGTCAACTTTTACTGACAATGTTCACGACAATTTTAAATTTTACGTATTCTAATTTTAGATGACAAACATTTTGGATCAGACGATTTTATATCTTGAAATGAAAACAGGCTTTTCATACTTACCTCCTGTGCTACTTTACCTTTTCTTCACAGATTGGATAAGGACGGGATTACAAAATGACACGTTTTAACGGGATCCTCCTTCGCGACGTGCCGTCAACTGTTTTATTTTGTGTCTTTGTGTCGGTCACACGGCGTGGAAATTATTTTTAAGGGTTTTCCGGTACAAAGCTTTACCAAATTTGAATGAGTAATAACCAAAAGGAAGTTTAAAAGTTGTTTGTTGAAGTTTTCTTTGTAGTCGCATCATCTAGTTAGGGATGTGCGGCGTTTCCATGTAATAATAATTAATGTTGCTGTGGAACGTGAATATTTAATGGATTTTTTAACGGCTCAGTTAATTGGTTGGCTGTCATACGAGCAATATCAACAGATTTTTGTGTTGAATATATTTTGCAACAATGCCAAATGAATGCAAAAATGAAACAAATGAATAACTTATTAAATATATTTTCTTAAATTCTGATTTTGAGGATGATGTTATATCACATCGGAATAAAAGTCTAAAATTTAACTGCAATTAAGTTGCTTTTTCAAAAACTTCAACTTAAGTAAGTAAATATACTATTACAGTTCTAGGGCAAAATACCATTCACTTTCTTGTGAAGGACCATTTTGCAATATAATGAATTAGGACAATGTTCAAGTTCAACGAAATTCTATTGTTATTAGGAGGATTAAGAGCTTGAGCAATGCCCTATACTTTAAATGGGAAAGTTTATGATTTTTTTTTAATCTCAGTAAAAGAAAACTGAATAAATATAATGATGCTCAATTTTGAGAAGTTTGGAACTTGATTTTTTAAAGTTAAAAGTAATGTAAAAGTAAAATCCGTAAATCAAATCTTATAGTTATCTAAATGTCTCCACGATACCATTGTAATGGCTTGCTGTTTTTCCAGATACTTACGTAATCTTTTATACGGAAATCTCGGGCGCCAGTACTTTAACTTTTGAGTGCAAAGGACAGCACTTTTTGGCTTTCCTATTTGGGAAAGCAATCCGGGGTAGCTAACAGATGGAGATACAGATAAATGCCAGCGGGTCGTAAGTTGGGGGTCTGTCTAAAGGACTTCAACCCCTACTCAAACGGATTAATCAGAAATTTTTGGACAGAAATAATTACTCGTGAATTTTACCTCTTTAAAATAACGGATTTATTCAGTGATAATAATGAACAAATTAATTTACTCTAAACCTCCACGACTGTACAGTCGAGTGTGTATAAAACTATTTCAAAAATGGTAAAAACAAGTCGAACTGGCAATCAAGAATCTTTACGTGTTTTCGCGTCGAAATTTTCGGATACGTGGGATTAATGAATTCTTATGTACGACAAGCAAACGGACCTTTCCACTAGGATGGATTATGCACGGCGGGCAATCGATTAGTTATAGATATTCTAGGCTATACGGAATTTTTAAATACACGGCAAACTACTGCCACAAACGTAGAGCTATTTGTTAATGCTTATGTTATTAAACGTAAGTTTCACGAGCCAGTTCTATGCAGATCACCCGTTTGGATGGCCCTAGCGAGCAAATCCTCCCAGTTGATGCATATAATGACTGTTTGGTTTATCGTAGGTTTTCCGGTAACCTATTATGCAGTGGGGCTTTTGAGGTGGCCCTAGCGAACAAACCTCAGCGGCTGCTGCATATATTAACAAACAAAAGACCAACGGAGGTATTACTAATTAGCTCTGGTTTGATTGGGTAGTATAATACAACAATACGTACGGACACAACGACTTTTGAATATCTATACTTAACTGAAAGCAGTACCTGCAAAATGCAGTGGGCTACGGTGTATTCTTACCAAAATGATTTTCAAATAACGTTCTGACGGAATTTACTATCTAACTCGAAACGGCGGCGCGAAACTGTGGACGGCTTTGGTTTGATCTGGCACTTCTGGACTGCGGACGACTTTCACGGAATGAGCTGAACTGCTGCCGGTTTTCTCGGAATGAGAATGAGCACGGAATGAGCGTGAAGTCAGGGTTCTTTCCCTTTTTGTAAACTTTTTGACGTATCTAGGTCGCGTGATAGAGGGGCGGTCACCGACTTGAAACTACGGACTCGAATGCACAACCCAGCGTAACTTGCAGAGGTGCAGCGGATTATGCAATTTGGTGCATCGACTCAGAACGTATATAACCGGAAATGAGTTACTTGCAATTTCTCTACTATGTTGCAAAAAGAAACGGATTAAAACGGGCAAGGATTAATAATTTTAGTAACGAATGATTTTTATTTCCGACTCGGCCATTATTTATAATAATTCACGGCTTTTATTTCTACGGGGGATTGTCGAAAATTAATCAATTAATTACTTGATTGCTTGTTTACCAGCGGACTTTTTAACAACTCATTAATAACTTAATTAAAACAGGACTTACTTACTAAAACAGCGGCAGGGTGTACCCAAGTGACGGCAATATTTAAAGCAAAAATGAACATTCCTTGATTGGAAAAAATCACTTCGTTACACCATGCACCATGAGTTTCAACTAGTTTATTGGAAATGCGTGATTGAATGTAAATTTAAAAATTCAAGTTCTATCCTTCACAAAATTGGGAATCATTCTATCTTTTCAGTTCTTCTTGCTGGGATGGGCACTTCGGAAAAAAATATGAACTTTCCCAAGAACAGGAAATTGCTCAGTCTTAAGATTAAATATATTTTCCCTTAAAACAATTTTACTTATATAGAGTCAGAACATACTAGATCTCTTCTATTAAAGCCTAGACTCGTATTGACTCGCATTATTACATGTTCTGTTCAACTTCCTAGAAAAATCGTCGTATCTGATGTAGAAACAATATTACATTTCTATTTAGCTATATGCATAATAACATCAAGCACTAATCGTGATATGGTCGATACCAATTAACTTAATCTAAAGATGATGATTTAGACAAAAGTTAAGGATATTCTACATACGATAGTAAAATAATTTTAGGGAGTTACCTACATAAGGAACATTTCTAGCAACATTAAATTTTTTGAACAGAGGTTGCAATTGTTCATACACCCGGTGTCTGGCACATGGACCAACAAACATTTTTGGTGGATAGGTGGGTTTCTTTGCAAATTTTTGACCCAAGGAACTACTGTCCAAAGTCTCACGGTTATTGAGATACAATTTTTTTTTATTATTTTTGAAAATTTTCCGAAATCCCGCCTTTAAACACTGATGACTTTTTGTTTATAATCGTAATAGCACGAAATAATTTTTATTTTATTCCGTAATGTACCCTTGTTATAAATAAATTATTATTTGACGCAATTCTTACAAAAAAAGCACTTATGAGCTTCCAAAATCCCGAGAATAGGTAAAATTATGAAACAATCTTAACTCCTTAATTCATTTGAAAAAAACTAACCGCAACTGAGATCTTTGTTTTCTTGGGTCAAAAACTTGCAAATGATCCCACCTATTCACCAAAAACTAAGCAAGGTGTAATTATTGTAATGGACAGAAATTAGTATTAAGGAGTGTAAATTGAACTCCGAGGTATATAAAAGAAGATTCAAAAATAAAAATTTTATGAAGAAACAAACGAATGATCATAAATAATGCAATTTTAAGAAGCTAAGAGAGAAAACATTTTTATTATCAGTTCGCATGAGTTATGTATGAGTTTTAAAATTAGACTCAATCCCATCTGCTAAAATTAAATTTTCGAACTAGACAATACTATTTTCAATATTGCGGAATGTACTTAATTGTTTTGAATAAGTAGTTACTCTGCTTGTATGTTCTGTCACTCAGCAGATTTGCGTTTCACATGCTATACTGAATCAACTGAATCAATATTGCCAGCCAGTTAGTCATATTTCGAAAATTAAAAGTAACAAATTTTCTTATATTAGAATCTCTTCTGAGAAATAATGGAATTAATGAGGCCCATAAAGCAAAATTTTAATTTCAGAGCCCAGATTTGTATAAATTGTAATTTTAACTTGAAAATCTAATACTGAATAATTGTGATGCAGTGCTATCAAATGATAAAAAGTGAATTCATTCTAGTGATTTAGTAGGTGCCCAATGGAGTAAAAATTACAATATTAATACCATGTGTTCGGACTCCACAATAAGCGGTAGGGCCTCGTCTCTTTTTACCTAACACAAAATTCTAGGATTTTCCGGGGTTTACTTCGGTGACTTGAGAGGCGGTTAAGAAAACATTTTAAGTAGGTAACATTTAAGCACATATAACCTAAACAAAAAAGCAAAACACCAAATATTAATTCTCTGTGAAGTTTCATTAGACCATCTTAATGATGAAAAGTGAGGGTATGTTTATATTGACTATTTTGTAGAACTACCATCAAAAGGAATAGATGGTTTAAGACAATAATTGCCGAAATTAATTTCCTCAGATATATTAAAATTAAAGTCGACGTTTCCTAGTAAATTTTCATATTTAGTGAAATAATACACTCATGCTGATATATTCAGATATTATCATTAAGATTGTTATAGTAAGAGAGCTAGCTCTCGACCAAAATTTCGAGATATCACGACACGGGTAATTTCATGAAAAATGTTTAGTTCGAGTCAAAAGAAACAAGTTATATTTATAAAGGAAAGTCCCAGGACGTTGCGGAACGGGTGAAAATTAGTTTTCAGTCGGTAAAAAAAAATTACGGTGATTAACCTTTTTCTGGGCGAGTGTCGGCGCGTGGCGACGTATTTTAAAAGCGTCTTCGTGTCGGTAAATTTTTTTAGCCTATATTTCGTAGCGATCCGTCGAGTATTAAGAAAGTTATTAACGTTTCAATACCCCGTGTCGGAGGAGTGTGTAAAATTTGTGAGATTAGAAAGAGATGCGAGAACAATCTCCGCTTCAGGAAATTTGCAAATTCTAACTCAACTTCAAAATTTTTGTCAAAACGTCAAAATTCCTCTTTTTCGTTCGCTCTTACTGCCTCGAAACTCGCAGCGAGACCGTGCGATATACGATGTACTTCTAAGTGGACCTTCTACCATGGATTTCTTACCAGAACGGCGGCCCGGCGGCGATTTTTTCTTTGGAAATAGCGTTTATAGATTTCGTGTTTTCGCAATTTTTTTCAATTTTTCAAATTTCTCCAAACACGCGTCCGGGCCGAGCTTAATAACTCGCGTCTCCTTCGAGATGGACCGGCGGCGTATTTTTTTTTTTGAAAACTAGATGTAATTTAGAAAATCCTGTGGTGGAATCGATTTTATCAATTTTGTCCCTAAGAAAGTTATGAATTTTTTAAAAGAGGCGATTTTGTCCGATTTTAGTGATTTTTCAAACATGTACCCTTTAGAAACGCGCCACAGCCTTTCTCTTTGGATCTAAGGGATCCGGACCTGAACGACAGAGAAGAAGAAAAATGAAGGAAGAAGGAAATAATGAAGAACCCTTTCTTTAGGTCCATTTTCGACATTAGCCGAGAATTTTTAAAAAAAGTCGATTTTGCCGAAAAACTGTACTTTTCCGGAGGTCCTTGCTCCCCTCCCGGAGGATTTTTTCTACCGAACTTTCAGGAGAGCTAGAACCAACCTTTCTCTCGGATCCATGACAATTTCGTTGCTTAATATCCATTCGCGGCCGAGCTCGGATAATCGAATAACTATTATGACCCATTTTTTTTTACATCTTTAAATAATTTTTTTCACTCCTTTATCAACGAGATAGTCGTCAGTTGCAACAGAGTTTTTTTTCATATTGACATGAACTGTTGAAAAAACAATAGAATTCCCATGTCGCGATGAGGTCAAAAAAGTACTTTTTGTAACTATCCCAAATCAACAACGAATTTTTTTTGCATGTGTAACCTGTCTGTTCATCAAAATGAAAAAATATTATTTAGTAATTTATAGATACATAGATAAATGTGTATTGAAATAGAAAGCTAATTTATAATATGTAGATGAATCAATATAGATGTAAATCAAGATATAAATTTATTAAAAAAAAATGATACATAAATATACGACATAAATAAGAAAAACATTCAATTACACGCCTAATAAATTTACCATTTTTCTGCTTTCCAAGTACATTCATTATTTTTGTTTCAAGTATTATGTGAATGTATGTCTCTATTAAATTTTATTAATGTAGTTAAATAAGTTGTTTGCAATATAAATACAGGTGTCTAAATAATAACAATATTAATAACAGAGAAAATATTTAGTGTTCAACATTAATGGTCAATTTCAATATTGTTCTCATGTTTTACACTATTTCCAGTTGTTTGCATTCATTTTCATTGACTATGAGTAAAGTATAATAGAGTAATACCCAAAATGTGATAAGATTTTGTCTTGTATATGATTAACTTGGTATATACAGGGTGTCTCACTGGGAACTGAATCGATCGATATAGGGAAAGTATATAACAAAACTAAACAAAGCACGTTTACACCGACCAAGACTTTTTAAATGTGTGTTTTTAACATAAGAGAATAACTAACGATGATGATTTTTTCTAATCATAGCTAAGTCGATGGCAATTTTTACTAAAAATTTCTACAACGTTTATTAAAATCGCGAATATTTCAAAAAGTTATACCTTTAACATCTACAATGCCTAGACTAAAAAAAAGATAATTTAATTTTACATAACTTAATGGAAAACATAACACGGTGTTCCATTTGGACTAAACTAGTTTTTGAGGTTTGAACGTGAAAAATGTATCACTTGGTGTATGCTATTATGGAACATATTGTCATGTATTTTAAACTACAAAAGAAAATAAAACCCAACTATTAAATAGACAAAATAAAATAATCCCCACTATAAAATAAATAACGAGTAACTTACATATGGTATACTGGATAGATAAATACAAGTTAAAAAGGGATATCATATTGGAGAACAATCTTCCTAAATCAGCTGTAGAACACCTGTTGTAGTAAGAGGGGTCAACGAGCCACACTTAAACAAAGGGTCAGCTCCGCTAAAATAGACCGAACGTAAACAAATTAATGGCGTAAATAAAGTAAATGCATTGTATTATGTTTCTCTAAAATAATCAATAACAGAACAGATGTTATTTACATGCTTGGAACAAAGTTTAAACGACTTTCAACACAACAGTCAAACAAAGATGCACTTTATTTCTGTAAATTTCTATAAAAAAATGTAAATAAATAGTGTAAGACTTACCTGTAAAACCTCCAGTCTAGTCAAATTAATGTCGAGACACAATGTAAATTAGATCCTAAGAAGTGTTTGTGTAGTGATATTCGAAAGGTTCAGTGATGTTTCGTCGAAGTCAACGGCAGGTCAAAATTTCATCTCACGCAATATAAACAAATGGGTATCCGCAGATTCGTCATGAAATAAGGATGCTGAAAATAACATAATTTCATAGGAAAAATATAGAATAAAGAAGAATTAGGCAAAAACACAAACCATAAATGACAGATAGCAATCTAGAAATCCTTGATTAGCAAATTTTCTGCATGTTCCTTAGGAACGAAACAAAAGTTGAGTTGTTACTGGGTAGTGAAAGAAGCAAACCCTCGTCCAGATCGATCCTGAAAAATATTGACAAAATTATTATTTAAATTGGAAATTTATATACCCAGGACTTTCCTAGGGTGAGTTAAGGCCAAATACGAAAAAGTAACGGAAAAAGCAACGCCAACTTATCAGGAATTAAGGTAAAAATAATCCTAATTAGTAAGCACCCACCTGATTGGTCGAATTCCAAAATTGCATCCAAGGCCTATTTGGTTTAAACAAATCCAGCAAACGGTGCAAAAAATTCTAGAACAAGCAGATATCATATCTGCACCACAAGTGTCAAAAGCAGGACTGCCAATGTACACGCAGTTAAAAAGACTGTAACCAGAGAATGTAGAACTTATTAATTTTTAGAACCATAAGTTTATTTAATATTATTAACATCCAAGAGGATACAGTCCTTAATTTGTTATAGATTTAATTAGTTTTAATTATCGCAGGGATTTAGATATAAGAAACGTTAATTCTCTTGATCATTTGATAATATAATAAAACGTTATATTTTGAGTGCCATCTATGTTTAATTGTGATAACCAAAGCATTTAAATTCATCTCAGCTGGATATTAAACATACAGCAGTCTCAGCGACATCTAGCTGTCAAATAGTTAAGTGACATTCAGTCTTATAAAGATCTCTAATTTTCCAAGTCCATAGAAATCTAATTAAATAAACCAGCACGAATTTCAAATAACCTTTATTCAAAAATAGCACAACAGCAGATTTATAGGTAGGATATTTATTCGATGGTAGAAGGGAACCCCTAAAGGCCCTGAAAAGTAAAAGAGTAATAATTGTAGCAAACCTACAGTAAGTTTCACGTTAAATTATGATAAAATCATACGCACTGTCGCTTATTAATAAAACAGAAATAATTCGGCCCAGTGGCGGACTGATCGTATACCATATAGTCGATAATTCATAACTATATACAAGAATAAAAAAATATCTCTTTAGAAAAAACTATTTACAACTACTATAGAAAATAAAATTAAATCTCAAAACTAAATGGTACTAGTGCATGCATAAAATATAAAAATTAATATCTAAACATGCATAAAAAATTATAAAAATATCTAAACTTACCTTAAAAATAAAAATTAAAAATTTTAAAAAATCCAATAAAACATAAACAATTAAAATAAATAGAATAAAATAGCAAAATAAATTTTACTATTCAGCCTAAATCCTCTAATGTCTTAAAAAGACATAAATACTCTTTTCAGAGCTTATTTGCAAACTATCTACATTTAACTGATAAAAATTTGGTCAGTACTACGAATGTAGAAAGCAAATAATTTAATAATTGCAATAAGCCCCACCAGACGGATTAATCCAAATAAGGACTCCCTCTGTTACCAGGCAGTGCAAGTCACCAACCCATGGACCGGTTTCTGGCTTATTAGCCTTCATCAGCATGGTATAGGCAACTCACACTGCACGATAACAAAGGGACTCCAGATCTTGTCAACATCGATCGACATGAAGTCGGTAAGATGCGAATGTGGACCGTGGGGCCCTCTGGTGAAACTTATTGCAATGTGGATTTTGCCCAGACTAGGCTCGTATGAAAGAAATGAAATCCAAAGAAGTCAGAAATCCATAGAGGTAAACTTTAATAGAATAAAATAGCAAAATAAATTTTACTATTCAGCCTAAATCCTCTAATGTCTTAAAAAGACATAAATACTCTTTTCAGAGCTTATTTGCAAACTATCTACATTTAACTGATAAAAATTTGGTCAGTACTACGAATGTAGAAAGCAAATAATTTAATAATTGCAATAAGCCCCACCAGACGGATTAATCCAAATAAGGACTCCCTCTGTTACCAGGCAGTGCAAGTCACCAACCCATGGACCGGTTTCTGGCTTATTAGCCTTCATCAGCATGGTATAGGCAACTCACACTGCACGATAACTGCAATAAGTTTCACCAGAGGGCCCCACGGTCCACATTCGCATCTTACCGACTTCATGTCGATCGATGTTGACAAGATCTGGAGTCCCTTTGTTATCGTGCAGTGTGAGTTGCCTATACCATGCTGATGAAGGCTAATAAGCCAGAAACCGGTCCATGGGTTGGTGACTTGCACTGCCTGGTAACAGAGGGAGTCCTTATTTGGATTAATCCGTCTGGTGGGGCTTATTGCAATTATTAAATTATTTGCTTTCTACATTCGTAGTACTGACCAAATTTTTATCAGTTAAATGTAGATAGTTTGCAAATAAGCTCTGAAAAGAGTATTTATGTCTTTTTAAGACATTAGAGGATTTAGGCTGAATAGTAAAATTTATTTTGCTATTTTATTCTATTAAAGTTTACCTCTATGGATTTCTGACTTCTTTGGATTTCATTTCTTTCATACGAGCCTAGTCTGGGCAAAATCCACATTGCAATAAGTTTCACCAGAGGGCCCCACGGTCCACATTCGCATCTTACCGACTTCATGTCGATCGATGTTGACAAGATCTGGAGTCCCTTTGTTATCGTGCAGTGTGAGTTGCCTATACCATGCTGATGAAGGCTAATAAGCCAGAAACCGGTCCATGGGTTGGTGACTTGCACTGCCTGGTAACAGAGGGAGTCCTTATTTGGATTAATCCGTCTGGTGGGGCTTATTGCAATTATTAAATTATTTGCTTTCTACATTCGTAGTACTGACCAAATTTTTATCAGTTAAATGTAGATAGTTTGCAAATAAGCTCTGAAAAGAGTATTTATGTCTTTTTAAGACATTAGAGGATTTAGGCTGAATAGTAAAATTTATTTTGCTATTTTATTCTATTAAAGTTTACCTCTATGGATTTCTGACTTCTTTGGATTTCATTTCTTTAATTAAAATAAAATTCAAAATTAAAATTGAAAAAATAAATAAATTAATAATATTTCCCTAAAATTTCCCTTACATAACAATATTTTCATTGTAGAAGCTCACCTTGTGCTCTTTCTACAAGTGCAAAAGCAAACGAGGATATACTACATGAACCCATAAATTTTTTGAACTGACATTCACTTGCCGTATGACTCAAAATGTGCCAAATCAAAATTGAAAATCGACGTGCCTGAGCATTTTTGGCAAAACCACGTTGTTCAGATTATATTTATGTATTCCTTTCATTGTGAACGCACTGTATAAAGGAGTGAAATATGACGCAGCGAATGAATATACACTTTATGTTACACTAAATCTCAAGTACCCAGTTACTTTTATCTTTCCACGCTAGATTTGAGATACCAACAATATCCCCTAAAATTATAAGTGAAGCATCATTTAAACATAACGCTCAATTATTTTACATACGTTTTGCATGCGTTTGGATTAACGCACGTGTCGCGGCGGCCACAAGAAAACCAGCTAAAGGGGTAATTTGTCGCGCAAATTGGCGCCCCGGGGCGAAAAATTTTACAACCTCGGTCACGTCCTGGCGAATACACATTATTTTATTATTATGGAAACCGAAATTTAATTGTCCAAGGTAATGAGGGGAAAGAACGTCATGATCAAATAAAAAGTTACATGACGTATTAATACAGAAAATTATAAAGACAATTTTTGTGCAATTTTGGAACGATATTTTTTAAAATAAACTTACAGATGCGTAAAATGTGAGGTTCTATTAAAATCGATTTAGTTTTTGATTAAAGAATGTTTCAATGCCTAAATGAAAGCACAGAAGAATCGGTGAAGAGAAGTTAACTTTATATATCATTAATAATAAAAGTTTAGTAGTGGAACAATCTAACAAGTCTGACGATTCCATCGAACAACCGGTTTTAACCATTGAGTAAAAGAATAATAATATAAAGAGATTTTTCTATTGTATTTCTTTGTCAATAGCTTTAGGATTATCATTTTTGTGCTACGGGAAGGTATTTCTAATTTGGCTGCATAGCCCTAAACATTGAAGCCAATCTTGAAGTTATTGGAAAAAAATACAATACTATATTCTTAAAATCTGATCGGTTGCACCTCTTTGTTAATTTTTACTCAATGCTTTAATATTGGAGAACTGGGTTTTAACTATAAAATGGGAAAATGATGAGGACTACGAAATGCTAATGATGCAGGTTGTAAGTTTACCTCTGTAAAAGGAAGTTTACTTTATCAGCATCAAAAAATGAGGAATTATCTAAAATTATAGAATTATGGGACGGAATATCTTGTTGTTTCGTCGATGCCTGCTAGTTACAAATTACGGCGATTCAGCAAACAGGCTTCCATAAAGCTGTCCTTTACGCGTCCTCTTTAATAAATCGCAAAAATTGTTAATAATTAAACATTGTCAATCAACGTCAGAGGAAAACACATTACGCTAAAAAATCCAGCAATCATAGCGGGCCTGACAGATTGTCGCGGGTCGCGACTGGGGGTGTAAAAGCAAGCAGGCGTTGGCTGTAACAAACAGCTATAGCCGGGATTTAAGAGACGCTGATTAATGGGATTCAAAGCTGGTTAATTCCCACCAAACGCTCTGCCAAAACTCCCGGGAAGTTCGCTTAGATTGTTTCTGATACAGCAGCATTCAACCAGAAATCCTCACAGTCTGAACTGCGGAGGCTAAAATCGCATGCGTATTACACTGCTGTAATTTACAATCTTGAATAGATTGCTATGAAACGGTCATGGAGTCCTGCGATTTGCCGGAATGAAATTGTTTTTGATGCTCTCTTCTGTTTTTGCGGGATTAACTGACGCCATTAATTTAAATTTTAAATGTAATGTCTACATTGGGATGCCTTTGTCTCATTTTGTTCTCCTTATGAAGATTTGGTAATGGAAGGTTTGTTTGCCTTACTTAATCATTGAAAGACCTGTAATTTTCTACACTATAAAAATAAAAATGAAATAAGCCGATTTAGTATCATCATTTACCTATCTAAATAATTTATGAAGAACAAAATTCTGGATGGTTTAAATTAATTTTCGTATCATAACTACTGTTTTAGAAGAAGCTCGTAGAATATTTACATAGCTTTTAATAAAAGCCAAAATATTTGAGTAAGTGAAAAATATACAAAAGTTGAATAGCTAGATGAAATTTTTTATGGATTTTTGGTAGAAAAAAATTATAAAATGCTGTACTGCCTATAAGAGTTATTTAAAATTGGTACGTCAAAGGAAAGTACTTGAAATATATTGACAAGAGATTTATGATTTTGTGGTACAATTATTCTTCTTCGTCATCCGAAGCTACAACGTCAAAACCTTTTTTTGAGTTATTCCAAAAGATTATATCATCAATATCAAAGAATGGAAAATCTTTGTCTATGATCGAAGAGTTCTTTCAGAAATTGGTTCTCAATTTTTTCTATCCTGGTTGCCACGCTCCTATTTTAATATACAGGGTGTTTCAGTTAAAATTTCCACAGACGATATCTCGGAAAATAAAAAATATATTTTAATTCTGTAAACGGCAATAGATTTATATTGTTCATGACTTCTTCAGGAAGTACAATTTACTATTATAACATTATCACAAGAGATGGCGCTGCAGCTTAAAAATATTTTCCGATCGAGAAAGCTTTGAAACATGCCATATTCGATTAAGAACTAAATTTTAAGCAAAATTGTCCCTATTCGAATAAGACAGATCTGCAGTAGTTTTTGAGATATTTTATTTTTATTGTCTAAATTTTTAGTGTTCTGTTTGTTTTTTAATTGCTGTAACTTTTTTAATATTGGTTATCGGATGTAGGTTCTTCGTAACTTTTTTGCCAGTTATAAGTGAATTATTTACTGGTGGTAATTTTTTTTTAATATCACTTCCGATTTTACAGCAAACTGCTTGAAATTGAGAAATTTAAATTAAAAAATTGGAATTATATTTTTAATTTTACCTTCCAAAATAAAACTTAGTATAAAATAAAAATCGAAAAAGTTGAGCTCTGCCCAAGATTCTATCTTTGAACCTGTCGCACGGTAAACGTGATTGCAACCGCTCGACTTTGTCTAGAGTGCAGTACTTAAGTAAAGTCTGACTTTTTACTCTCGTTAGCCTTAGGCAAATTGTAATTGTTTCCAAGGCGCTGGATTGGCACCTCAGGACCGGTTAAATGACCCGCGCGTTCTCCGGACTTGATCCCTCTGGACTTTTTCGTGTGGGGATATTATTAAGTACATGTAACGAGGATTTGTTACATCGCTTTGATATGTGCATTCAAGCAAATAGAAGCCATTTCGAGCATCTATCGTAAATACATATTGTTGTCAAGATGTATTGTTCAAAAATAAAAATAGGTACGGGTGTCCCACGTAAGAGGCTCACTCGATTTCCTGGCATAGTTATTAGGCTAAAATGAAAAACCAAAACCCATTCTCGTGTATTTTTTTATGAGGAATCCGATTGTAAGCTCGAATAAGCGATGGAACTTCTAATATACGAGGTATTGTCAAAAAAACAATTTTCCAAATTTTTCTCACCCTATATATTATTTACGGAAATCGATATGGCGTATTATTGTGGTTATAAAAGCATATGCCATTCATACATCTAACTTCCGATTTAGCCGGAAATAGCCGGAAATAGCTAACTATCGCTTATTCGACCTTAAAATCGGATTCCTCATAAGAAAATATATGAGAATATATTGTCATGTATTTTAATAATAAAAACTAAATTCAATACTTTAAAATAAAAATATAATTAATTTTCCCCTATCACTACAAATAAATTGGCGCCCAACGTGGGGCCAAGCAAACCAATAAGGGTTAAACAATTAAAATAAGAAAATAAAAAATATAATTAAAATCCTCTACCACTACAAATTAACTTGGCGCTCAACGTGGTAGGGCAAACCTTGGGAGGAACTAAATAGATATTAAGAAATTTTTCGGGGAACATAATTTTTTTTCGAATGAAATAAATTTAAAATAACCAATGGATCTTAGATCAGGAATAATTACTAAAATAGATATGAATACTTTCATGCAACAAATGATAAAATAAACAACTTAAACTACTATACAAAAAAGAAGACGAAAGTTTTGAACGACAAAAGAAACAATTAGAACAAAACAAAAAAGAAGACGAAAGATTTGAACAACAAAAGAAACAATTTGAACAACAATATAAACATTTTGACGACATGAAATTACTGTTCAAAAAACGGAATGAAAGATACGAACAACGAAATAAACAATTAGAACAACAAATTCATAATGCAAATCAGAAATTACAGACCCGATTCAATGACAGTAGAACTTTCCAGACAAAATGAGGGAGAAAATAAAAACGAATTAGATATCTCCTTAACCAATCAAAAACTAGACAACCTTGAAATAAAAACACCAGATGTTCAAACAAATACAGACTTAGAAAATCCAGTCGTGACTAAACAGTTCAACGAGATGGAAAACACTATCAAAATGCTTGACGAAACTCACTCGGAAAATTTGACTATTGTAAACACAAAGATAGACGCAGAAACTAAAAATATTCGGGAGGAGATGAAAAAAATAAGTATGCCACAAAATTTCAAATGCAGGGGAAATACATATCTTCCGGTGGACAAACTCGGCAAACAGGAAGAGTCATCCAAAAATTCTTCTAAAACAACTAAATCAAGTTTTAACTATCAGTCCGAAACTTTTAGAAGACAAAATCTATATAAAAAATTGCGAAAATAACGAATTTTACTTTGATAATACTCCTAACAATGCCACCAAAATGTGCACAATTTTATTCTTTGAGAAATGGGTACCGAGTAGATCGTGGGTAACCGAAGACTTCTTAACTTTAGAAAAAACACACCAAGAATGCAAGGGAACGGTTAATAAACGAGCGGGAAAATTCAAACGGTCCAAAATAAAAATGTAATTTTTAAAAACGAAAAGGATCGATAACAATTTTGACAACCAAGCTAGGAAATAAAGGACAACGATTGTGAATTACTAATAATAAATATGAATTGTAAGGAAATTAATTATGAAACTTGAATAGATACGGGAACAGAGACAATCATATCAAACAAAGAAGTAATTTCTAAAAATAAAAATAAATTGCTTAGGAAAATAAATAAAAACAAACAAAAATTAAACTAACTACAGCAAATGGGAAAAAAAAATTATGAACTAAACGAAGTAATTAATCTAAAATTTAAATTAAATGGCTATAGGAAAGCATAGTTTTGTTATAATGCCTTGTATGAAAGTGGATTGTATAGTAGGTACAGATTTTCTCAACCAAGTTGAGAAAAATTTCGATAAAGAAATGAATAAAGAAAGAATAAATTTCCTCGAGAAAAGGGGGAAGAAAATGAAATTAAAAAATAAATTTAATTAAAGAATTAAAATAAAAAAACCATGTACGAATAAAGTGGTGAGAAATGAAATGGTAAAAGGTAGTCATCGAAATTGGGAAGCGAAAATTGGAAGAGATCATTTGCTCCGAACTACATAAACAAGTAGTATAAAATTTATTAAAGAAAAGTATTATTTCTGAAAGACCATGGCAAATGGAAGAGTTCTTAAATTTAGAAAAATTACATCAAGTCAAAGACGCGATCCAAAAACAAAGTCAAAAATATAAATTAACGGAAAATAACAAGATTAAGAACAAAATAAAATTTAATTTTAGGGATTTTGAAAAAGATGAGAGTACCGTGTAGTGACAAAAATATTTGTGAAAAATTACAATTACCTTACGAAGGACCATACGAAATAGTCAGCGTTATAAACGACAGTGTTTACGAGATTAGAGATGTGAATAATAAATTTGTCAGAAGGAAATTCCATATAAACTTACTTTATCCATATAAAAAATTAAAATACAGTGATTTTTGTCAAAAAATGGCAAAATAACTTAAGCCAGTATTTATGCAATTTTTACCAAAAGGGGAAAATGTCATGTATTTTAATAATAAAAATTAAATTCAATACTTTAAAATAAAAATATAATTAATTTTCCCCTATCACTACAAATATATTGGCGCCCAACGTGGGGCCAAGCAAACCAATAAAGGTTAAACAATTAAAATAAGAAAATAAAAAATATAATTAAAATCCCCTACCACTACAATATTTTGGTTTTTCTTATTAGTTTAGTCCAATAATAAAGCCAAGAAATCGAGTGAGTCTCTTACGTTGGACACCCTGTACCTTATTTGTTGTTATTGCATTTAAATTTCTCAATTTCAAATAATTTCCGGTAAAATCGGAAGTGAAAAAAACTTATCACTAGTAAATAATTATCTTATAGCAGATAAAAAAAATTCCAAGAACCTATATCCGAAAAATCAATATTAAAAAAGTTACAGCAATTATAAAAACATACACTACTAAAAAGTTAGACAATAAAAATAAAATATCTCAAAAACTACTGCAGATCTGATTTTCTCAAATAAGTCGAATGGCATATGTTTCAAAGCTTCCTCGATCGAAAAATATTTCTAAACTGCAGCGCCACCTCTGGTGATAATGTTATAATAAGAAATAGTACTTCCTGAAGAAGGCATTAACAATAAAAATCTATTACCTTTTACAGAATAAAAATATATTTTTTAGTTTCAAGGATATGGCAATGGATAGGCTGTGGGACGTTAACTGAAACACCCTACAGATAATGCTAATAGTCGGTAAAAAACACGTTTTTGTTTTTGGGTAAATAAATACACAAACTATTTAATTAAAATATCAAAGTTTAGTAGGTTCCTTAATGTAAACTTTCACTTGTTTATATAATTTTATTATACAGGATGATCCAAAGTATATCTTCCAAAACTTTAGCAACTATTGTGGAAATCTAAAAAATTGCTTACATAGGAATTTCTTCTTATTTTAATATCTATAATTGGTGCCGTGCATTTTTGGAAACTCCTATATATTACCAATTCAAGTAATGTCAAGTAATATCAAATAACTACTGCTTAATAAGGCAAAAGAAAAATAGATATACTACAGCGGCTGGCGTAGCTTATTTATTAATTCAGTCAAAGCATATAATTTATTCGTCGATTGTTTAGAATTAATATTGTTATCAAAATTATGCACATTTTCGCCGATTGACCTAAAAAGTTAAATTTTGAGAAGGCACTAAAGTGTCGCTTTTAGGGCCGAAGCAGTAAAGTGGATTTTATTGACTAGGCAGTAAAAGTGTCGAATGTTCATGTAATTAAACTATTAGTGGCAAACAAAGAAAATAGTTATTTGTTTAACATAGCAAAAATATAGTTAAAGCACTTATATATTCGTATTTATTATGTTATACATACATCATATTGATAATATATATTACTGACATTAAAAGTAATATTTTACTGCCTAGGCTGTAAAAGCAACAGCTCAATGTATGTTAAATTTGCATAAACTATAACTACTTTAACGTCAGTCAGCGAAAAACGATATTTAAGTTAGTAAATCTATATTATATTTTCTGAGGCATAGAGAAGGGAAGCTCTATTTTTAACTCCCTAAATTGTTTTGATATCTGTGACATTACTGTAACCGTGTTGTTATTATATATGCATCTATACACGTTATAAAATATGTGATATGATAATTTTTTAAAAAGTTATAATTTTAGCTGTTCAAAATGAAAGGCAACCAAGAAATACAGCTACAATTAGGCCCGAAACGTTAAGGGACATGAGCGCGGAACAAGAAAGGGCACTAAGGGAGGCGGCTGTGGCTGTTGGAGTTTTCGGGTAAGTATTTATATTTTTATATAAAACAAGCAAATCACCGATGCTTGGAATGGATTTTTTGTGAAATATGCCCAGCTTCGTATGGACCCAAAAAAATGTACGTGTACCTATTTACCTCCTTTGAATACCAAAAATTTTATTTCAATTATCTCTGAAACCTCGATAATAATTATTATAGTCTTTAGCTTTATTTTATTTAAAAATTCAGTTAGTCAAAGTTCCAAAGTGCCCATTCATTTTGTGTGAGACATAGTCAGCACTTGGGATGAATAATTTTTCTCAATCTATACGTAATTTTTTTATGGTGGATTAGGTAAATCGCTCACATTGTAAGATATTCATAAAAATGCATCACAATATGTCAGGACTTAAATTTTTTAAAACATGAATATAAAAAAATATTTGATGAAAACATTATTTTACTTAATCTTTGTTGCTAGAATTTAACTTGTAATATTTATAACGTAGGTATATACCTATGTATGTGAAGTTTGAAACTATACAGTAGTATTTAAATTATTATTTGAAAAATTACCAAAATTTCGTAACCAAAATTTCAAAATAAACGCATATCAGATGAGCGAGGTATGAAGGTGGCTCCATGAAAAGTGGACACACTGTATATAGGTCTTGTCAGAAATGCGTTTGAAAATCTTCAAAATCCGACTTGTGTGATTGCCAAAATACACCGAAATGTCAATAGATACACCGAAACGATAAATTCAAAATAAATGGTTTCACGACAAAGTCAAAATCATAATCAAATTATAGGATGGAATACAATTATTATGTGATGTGCTATTTGCAGTTAACCATCTATTTGCATGTGTATGTTTTACATGTATACAAAAATATTTCAATATTGATTTCGATCACTGAACTATAACCTTACACAAAAATGAACATTAATTATCAAAAGCGTTTGATGTGGCATTGTACAGAGGAAAATCATCTTCATCAGACGTTAAAACTTCAAAAGCCCCACATTTTCAGTTCAGTTGCCTTTTCACTTTGTTTCATAATCTTTTGATCGGTGTCGTAACAAGTCAGAAGTAAATAAATTGCCAATGTTTGCGGCTTTTGTATACCTTGCAACCACAAACAGTATACCGTATATACGGGAGGGTTTTATCAAGAGCTTTTTAATCCAGCAGAAAATTCGGCCAATCATCCGAAAAAAGAAATTGGGATCAATATTAGATGAATTATATATTTAATGAATCTACATATGTGTAGAGTAGAAGTTACGATACTATTAGGAGATGAATTTCTTTAACAGTTGATAAGTCAGAAGAACTTTACGTGCGGGCGTCTTCTGATTTCAGAAAAAGATCTCGTGGTCAATGGTTAAGAATGCAAAATAATTATCGCGGAAAGAATCCTGAAATTGTTACGCAAATCATCCACTTAGAATTAAAATAGTACTTAGTAATTACCAACACTAAAAAAATTTCCCATCAAATTGACTGTTAACGATTTAAAGGGTGCCAAATGTGAATATAGGAAAATTTAAGAACCAAATATTTACTATGACCTTAAAGCGTGCCTTAAAGATCTGAAGATAGTAAAAAAAACATTGAACTATATGATTCTATTAAAAAGGATATTCGGCATTTTGATGTCCGACGGTAGTAGTTATGAAGCTTTAGAACAAAGGATGAATTGATACGTTCTGTCTAGTAGCATGGGTATAACTCATTCGTGATAGCATCAGCGACACAATTTCTATTGAGCAGCTTCCATCAAAATAATGATAGAAAGTCTACGATCACCAACAGTACGACAATATTTCAAAAAAGGAAATAAACTCGTAAGAGCTTCAGTAGAATCAGTTGAGTTTTAGGTGCAGAATACTATGCCTGGGAAAACGATTCAAGCCAAGACGAATTTGCGCTTTATAATAGTAGTTTACGTTCTAGAGGAATTAAGGTCAACAAAATTGTATTACCTTATTCGGTAATGATAGTTAGGTCAGCGGTAATGCAGCTGGTCAGTGAATATTTGAAGAATTAGCAGTATTAATTGATCCCTGAAAGGACCAGCTTGCATTAAGCGCTACTATTATCAGAGAGACTGCACAGAATTGATTGTTACAGAGAATAAGTTGCTAATTAGAAAGAGAGACGAAAGTGGGTAATAAAAAGGATTCAGTGTGAGACCAAATGTGTCTTGAAGATACTCATAGGTCAAATCTTGCAGTGGACAGTTAGAAACACCCACAGACACAACTTAGCTAACAGGTCATAGGATGGCAACATCTTTAGAAGCCCTGATGTCCTATCCTATCAAATGCCTTGGATATAGCTAAAGCTACTGCTTGGGATGCTCCGTATACCTGGATTGCCTCAATCCATTTATATGTGACGTAGTAAGAAGGTTTTCGCTTGAACGCTCAATATGCCTGGTTTACCATTTGAATGTTATTCCTCATTTTATGATAGCCTTGAAAATAATAATCTATTAAAAATTAACTCAAATATTATGGTATTAGGTGATTTCAATATTCCAAGGATTGTAGAGCTAAATAATATAAATAATAGATCAAATATAGAATTAGGATATATGCAATTTCTTAGCTTATTTAATTTTCAGCAGCACAATAATATTTTGAATGAAAGAGGAAGATGTTTGGATCTAATATTATATAATAATAAAATTGTCCTAGACATAAGCGATTTTCCTCTGGTTAATGAAAACAAAGATCACCCAGCGTTGTTCTGTTCATTGGAATTTGTATGTAACAATAATTATAGTGGAAACAAAACTTTTAATGCTCAGTATAATTTTAAAAAGGCTGATTTTCTAAAAATGTACAATATGCTAAAGAATGTTGATTGGAGTGATATGTGTATAGTTCCAGTAATGTAAACGAGGTGGTTATAGCTATTAACATATCTAGGAATGTTATGACTATCATAACTGCCGCAGATGTCGGTTTGAAATCCGAGCTCGTAGAGCGAGGATTTTAAGACATCTAAGGCTGTTATGATTCATAACATCCGTGATATGTTCAATAGTTTATCGGTTTCAGAAAATAAAGACATTATTAATAGGTATTACCTTTTGATATTCTCTTATTAATAACGTTTTCATTTCATTAGTTGGTCAAGTCTGTATGGGTTGATTTGTCGCCATGGTTACAGTTATATTTTGTTTGTTTTTATTTGTTACCTTTTTTCATATTACATAAATGTTTACATTTTTAATGTCACAACGGCTACATAAAAATGGACCTTGGATTGCCTGAAAATACATTTCAGTTGGATTTCAGTACTTAATTATTATTGTTTGGAGTTTTCTGTCTGTTTGTATTAATAAATAGCCCTATAGTTTCATTATTTATTATTTCATCTGTTGACAGTTATTGACAGATCTGTATTTGTAATATTACCGTACAAGTTTTAAATATAACTGTACAACTTTAGTTATGACTTGTTTACCAGCCTACTTTTGCATATGTAAACAAAGGATTAATATCCTGAAACCGATAAAATTGTTTTATGTACATATGCATGGAGTTTTAGATGAATGTGTTCCACTTGCAGTATTGCAGAAAAGAATTTACGCACCGTGGTTCACTAAACAAATAATTTTGGATATAAAGAGAAAATATCGATATAGGAAGAAATTTAAGAAAACCTGTAGTATTTATTACGAACAAAATTTTGTGCACTTAAGAGCTAAAATAAAAAATGATGTAAAAATAGCACATGCAGTAATTATATTAATAATATAGAAAGTAATATTCAGAGGTCTCCTGAGGAGTTCTGGAGATATGTAAAAACAGTAAAAAGTAATTCAGATCAAACATCTAATCCAATGATATATAGGGGGGCACAAATATCTGAAAATGATAAAATAGCTGACGCGTTCGCGGATTATTTTAAAAGCGTATATTTAAATAACGTAGCTAAATATGATTTAAATTTTGAACCTTCTAACACTAATTTTAACACTCTTGATATAAAATTCATAAGTGAGCACTTGGATGAATAATTTTTCTCAATCTATACGTAATTTTTTTATTTTGGATTAGGTAAATCGATTATTTTAAAAGCGTATATTTAAATAACGTAGCTAAATATGATTTAAATTTTGAACCTTCTAACACTAATTTTAACACTCTTGATATAAAATTCATAAGTGAAGATGATATACTAAATGCTATAAAAAAGCTCAAACCCAAAAAATCAGTTGGCCCAGATAATATACCTTCATATATATTCAAGGGATGCGCTGAATTACTCCTGGAACCATTAAAGATAATATTCAATTTAATTATAACATCATGCACGTACCCAGATAATATGTGGAAAATTACAAAAGTGTGTCCCGTATTCAAAAGTGGCAATTTAAATGAAATTATAAACCATAGACCAGTGTCTTTAATATGTGTACCTAGAAAAGTATTTGAAATAACATGTCACAAAATAATGTCTTCACACATTTAATCAAGTATACAGATTATCAACACGGGTTTATGGAAAACAAATCTACAGTCACAAACTTAATATGTTTTTCTCACTCAGTGAATAACGTGGTTGACGATAAAGGTCAAGTCGATGTAATTTTTACAGATTTCGCTAAAGCGTTTGATAAAGTCGACCACGATATTCTACTGAGGAAACTTGACGGTTTCGGTTTCTCAAATAGGCTGCTGCAAATGTGTGCTTCATACCTGAAAAACCGTAAGCAGTATGTTGCGTATAAGGGAGCACGGTCTAAAGAATTCTTAACGTTATCTGGTGTACCACAAGGGTCAAACCTTGGACCGTTATTCTTCTTATGCATAATTAATGATATTCCAGGGGTAATTCAGTATTCTAGTTGTCAGTTATTTGCTGTAGATTTTAAAATATACAAACGCATTGATAATGTTCTAGACTGCTATTTACTACAGACGGATTTAAATAATGTATCTGAGTGGGCAACTAACAATGCTTTATTTTTCAATGTAGAAAAATGCTTTCAGATGACTTTTACAAGAAAAATCACAAAAATTACTTATACATATAACATCAATGGTTCATCATTACCAGTCAAAAACAACATTAAGGACCTTGGAGTGATATTCGACTCTGAGTTAACTTTTAATTTGCATATAAATAACATGGTGTCGAGAGCATTTAGACTAGTAGGCTTTGTTATAAGAAATTTTTGCAATTTTAAAAATGAGAAAACTCTAATTCATTTATTCAATACATATGTTAGGAGTGTATGAAACACATAAAGACGCCATTGAGAAAGTACAAAAAAAGTTCCTTCGATATTTATATTACAAAAAGTACGATATTTATTATTTTGATATATCATATGAAAGTTTATTAAATGAGTTTAATTTTAAGAGATTAGAAACTAGAAGGTTAATTGCATCAGCACTGTTTGCCCACAAACTATTTAATGGTAAGATTAATTGTATCTTTTTACTTAACCAATTCAAATTTTTAGTGCCACAATATTTCAATAGAAGTGTAAGTTTATTTTATATTACTAAACCCAGCACAAACCTAGGCTTAAATGGACCTATACATAGAATATCTAAAGCTGTAAATATATTTGAGAATACTGACATGTTTTTTGATACCTTTTTAAGTTTTCAGAAAATAATAGAATTGAATTTAAGCACTCTATAAATATAACAATAGAAAGTAGAAATTACTGTCTAATTATTAATTTTCTAATCAGTTCTGCATATTTTTTTTAGGCTAAGGCCAGTGAATTTTGATTTATTTTTTTGTTTTTGGTTCTGTTTTTGTTATTCGTTATTTCACATTGTTCAAAATTAAATTATGTAATAGAAAAGTAAGTTATTTACACAAGAATTATATTAATTAGGTACCAATAATTGCAATCAATAATTGGAATTTTTTTCTGTAGATTACATCATTAAATAAATAAATAAATAAATAAACAGTTGCATATGGATGGCGCTCTTTATTATTTTGGAAAGGTTAGAGGGTATGGTAAGGATGAGGCAATTATTTGGATTGGTTTTCTCCCTCTTTGGGATTTTCTACACAAAACAATCTCCCAGTTGGATTGGAAGACATCTTGTTAGGAAAGTCTACGGAGCAAATAGAAACACACAACTTAATTACGATGGTTGGAATACCATCAAGACTTGTCGATTTATCTTTTTGAAAATACACTTTATACATAGATGAAATGCTCTCTCTGGCATAGAAGAATCAAAGGGTGTTATTTCTGAGGGAGATTAACTTTATAAGCCCAAAATTGAATCAGACGAAAATATCTCTGCAAAAATTATTGCCTTTGTCTTCCCATGACATAACTACTGAGTCCTCTTCTTAAGTGAACGGAAAGTACTAGTTGTAAAATTTTACCCGATATCATTGGCAATGGACCACAAGTGTCGATCTTCATTTGAGGACGTAGTTAATTTGTTCTAAGCTTCTGGTGTTAAAATTATTTTTGACCTTTAAATACAGAATTTTCAGAAATATATTTAACAATGATACGTTGTTATATTGTATGCCTGATCAATCTAATTTATTCCCCAATCGAGAACCTCCTATTTTTTCAATGAATCTTTAGGGTTATGGGGTTATTAGGTTAAAGGGTTTGCCATTGAATAGCTGTGGCGCTATAGGGTGCTTGATTTCAAGATTCTAATGCCACAATGAAACGAATTCTTCTACTTAGAATCTCTTTTTCGTTGTATCTTCAGAGTTAAGGGGTTACGGGATTATAGGGTTATGGGATGCCGAGGTTATGGGATCATGGGGTTGTGGGTGTATGATACACAAGTACAAGGATCCGAGGACACAATATCATTAACTCCACAATCAAGATTCCCCACTGTTTTCATCGGATTCCCAGAGTTAGGGGGTTAAGGAGTTTTACGGTTTCCTTGAATTATGTGGTCAATACTGAGGTACCACAATGTTATTAGGTTGAAGGTTTAAGTTGAATCACTTTCGGAATCCGATTTAAATGAGCTGGGTATTACGATCGAAAAGACTTTTTTGGTATTAAAAAAACCTGTTGGATTCGTGTTCTGCGGCTCAAAATACAAAGGGATATGTATGGTCGGTATCCCAGCACAGGAAACTTTTCCTTTTGTGGGCCTGTGTAATTATACGAATTAACCTAGTAGGGTGAGTCAATAGTGTCTATTTCTTCTGTATCTCCTGTCTCGTTAGAGATAGAGGCATGGTTCAAAATTTTAATTAAATTGATAGAAATAGTACATTTTTCAAAATTATTATCAGTTATACAGGGCGATCCGTTAAAGTGGTAGATGAAAGAATATAGGTATATTTTTTAAATGGAATGACCCATTTTTTTAATTATGTTTGAAGACCACTATGATGGCCTATTCAGCGGTAAAATATTTTTAAAATTTGTTCGATGGTTAATGAAATAAAAAATACTTTTATGGAAAATAAAAATTACACAATTTTTTACAAAAATATACAGGGTGTTCCATTTTTAAAAGTTGAGTTTTGGTAGTTTGAATAATTATAAGTTAGCAGTGCGCTTATAAATACCTTGTATGAAAGAAATATTTTCTACATCAGCTAATAGTTAAAGCATGGCATACACTGCTACCATGTTGAAGAAAAAAAATTACTCTCCAAAAATAAGTCCAAAATCAATTTTTAAAATGATACCTGCAAACATCAATTTCCCATAAAAATATTTTTTATTTCATTAACCATCCAACAAATTTTAAAAATATTTTACCGCTGAATAGGCGCCATCATAATGGTCTTCAAACATAATATACATTCCATTTAAAAAATATATATTCTTTCATCTACCACTTTAACGGATCGCCCTGTATAATTGACACAATAATTTAAAAAAATGTTCCATTTCTCACAATTTAATTAAATTTTTTAAACATGCCTCTATCTCTAACGAGATAGGAGATACAGAAGAAATACGCACTATTGACTCACCCTGTATACAGTGTGTCGCACTTAAGAGTGAAACACACTTATAACTTTTTTAATTTTTATCCAATTTGAACCAAATTTCACTCAAAAAAGAGCACATTAGGATCAACTTATAGCCAAAAAACCATTCGCCTCCTGCTAATACAAAGAAACCCTGCGATACTAAAATAAACGTAAAAAAATGAAAAAAGCATATTAGGCATTTTTTTATCGGTTAATTTTACCAACGAAAGTTGTTCAGAATTGTCCAAAAACTTTATATCCGAAATTTCATCGAAATTAAAAAATGTTGATATTTTGTTTGAAAAAATTGTTAAATTCGAAAATATAATTATATAATATTCGTTATTAACAGCAGAGTTTTTTTTATCAAAAAAAATAAAATATTACAATCTATTATGAGTTTAATTTTAACTTTAGAGACAAATGTTTCACAAATTAGATACCTAATGAATAACAAACAAACAAAAAAAATATTCCTAAAATTAAAATTAATCCCAGAATGGATTGTTATATTTTATTTTTTATGGATAAACTCCAAGGAAATACTCTGCTGATAAAAACGAACGATAATTAATATAAAATTATATTTTCGGAAAAAATAATGTGCTTTTTTGATTTTCTCCGTTTGTTTTGGTATCGCAGGTGGCTTTACATTCTTAGGGGACGAATGGTTTTTTGGCCATAAGTTGATCCTTTGAGTGAAATTTGGTTTAAATCGAAAAAAATGAAAAAAGTTGTAGGGGTGCTTCACTCTTAAGTGCGACACACTGTCACTGTATACATAATACTATTAGTAATTTAAATAACTCAAACGTAACGTACAGTGTACAGTGTGTACCAAAATAGAAACTGAACAAAAAAAATCCAGAATTATTTACATTTCCATATTATTGTAATATTGTGTTTATTTTATAGACCACCAGTTTCTCTAACAATGGCACTGACACCTGCAAGATATACGAATAGTTTCTTGCCACCAGTATCCCACCCTAGTTTGCCAAACAGAGAACCGACGCCTACCAAGGATAATAATAGTGATAATGACGGTATGTATTTATTATTTTGTAAGTTATCAATCCTCAAACTTCATTGTTCTAACAAAACATTTTTAGTACAATGTACAACATCTATAGAAAGTTATCAAATTTATTAATATACAGATTTGCAGAAGAGTTCCCCGGTGCGCTTCCATGTTGATTACTTTAAAATCTTGACGTTACGATTATCCTGTCGTGGTCTCTTCTTCTGACGCGATCCTGATTATTCGCCCAGATCGTATCAACGTAATTTGGAAGTTTATACTAATTCGTTTCGTTTCCTTTCTGTTCACGTATTATATTATGCTTCAAATTTTAAATTTAGTCAACCAGCAGAAGAATTACATTTGAGAAAGTCAATGTTGAAATTTTCAATTTCACGTGCTCACCACTTCTTATAATTCATCTTGTTGTTTGCACGCGCTAGTTTGCACGTAATTGTCCAATAAATAAGTTGCTTCCTAGATTAAAACTCTCCTAATTTAGATTTAGCACCGTTAACGTTAAAGCGTAATTATTACAACTACCTACCTATACGAATATAATTTACGGCTTCACATGATTGCAGGCTTTGCATGTGTCACAAAAAAATTATATTTAATACAGAATTGTATGACGCAAGCACGTACAAAGTAAACTTTTAAAATTGCGTACAATTAATCTCAATTCCCTAATCCCAAAGATGTATCGGGAGTTTTAATCTACGAGGGATTATTTGCAAAGTGTCGTCGTTTACTAATTATCCCTTGGGGAGACGAACTGAATCCTTTTCTATACACACACATCATGCGAAGCAAGGGTAAAAACCCATTTCGACAAAACGACTCTGAATTAATAAATTCAATTTGAATAAATTCAAAGTCGGCAATTTTAAATTACATCATTCGGGAACAGAAAGACCGAAGGCCTGTCTGCTAATTTCATTTTAAAAGGAGACTGGCTAAAAGGACGCGGTGCGGTTAAATCTGAACAAATTATTATTAGATTGCTTATAAACGTGCTGTGTACCGATATGCTTCAATCATAACTAAATCCCATTTTATGTATTTAATTTATAGTAAAATTTAGAAATCGGCACTGCACTGTTTCTAGAGTGTTGATCATATTATGCTGGGGCGGCATACACATGGCGGCGGGGGGGGGGGGGGGGGTCAAAGTGGCATCCTGCCTAGGATCCTTAGATTCCTTCGACATTCCGAGGGAAAATAATATATAATATGATAAACAATAATTAATTTTAATACACTTGTTTAATCCATATCTATTATCTGCCCCATCGCTAAGATTCCAAATTTATTTCTAAGACTATGGACTATGTGTCAACACTTTTTACTTATCATTTCTAGTAATTCATTTATTTTCTATCTTTCTTTTCTTTTTGGGGATATATTACCACATTCCTTGAAATTCCTATCCACAAAAATTGATCTTTCTAAAAAATATTCAAATTTTTCAAAATTTTCCAAATTTTCCAAATTTTTCATCAAAACACGTCTTTTTGTGTCTATATCACTTTACAGAAATCAGGGACAAAAATCGAAAATCTACCTCGACAGATCGATAGGCAATTAGAAATCGAAGATTTGAAAAAAAACTTTCCGATCGCGAAAGTATTAAGACCTGCAGACTGATTTGAAAAAAAGTTACTTTGGCGCCACTGTGCGCCATCACCTGTTCAAACGCGGACCAAAAACGTACACTGGTAGGAATACGAGATTTATTCCTTGCCGTCCGTCCATCCAAGCAAAGATATCCGCGATTTTGGAAATAACAATAATGTGTAATATCTAATCATACCAGAGCTAGTAGAATCCGGATTAATGTTGTAACAAGCTATTGTACGCCATTGAAATTCTAGTGCTCTCGTTAGGGGGATAGAATTTTCCCGAAGTATATGGCTTTGGTTTAGGACATTTGTGTCACGAGAGAACTACCCCTGTAGAATAGCCCTACCTTGAGGTGATAATAAAATTGTCTTATCCGCCCTGTGAAGCGAGGGACGGATATCTTTGACACTCCGTGAATAGAACAAAAATCTCCAATTTCATGTCCTGTTTAAGTTTTGGGAACGTAATACAAATTTTACACCGCGTCATTTTATGAGTAGGTACCAAAACCGCTTCCTTGCCAGCACGTTTTTATTTAAGATTACATTCATTTGTATCTAACTACCGAATATTCTTTTTTGTTGCTATAAGTATAAGTAAATAAATTTTTTTATATTATTCGAAAATCTCCGAGTTATTATTTATGTTGGGTAAAACCAACGACATAAGAATTATTAGACACGTAATGATTCCGATTTGTTTGTTTTTCGGTCTGAAATGGACTCGTCCAACGTACGCTTCAGCGTCTCATTGGTACGCGCTCAACCTACCACGTGTTTGTAACCAATGAGACGCTGCGTACGATGGACGAGTCCATTTCAGAAGAATCATTACATGTCTAGTAATTCTGATGTCGTTGGGTAAAACTAAAGACCGTATGGTAAATTGTCCAGTCCGCTAAAAATCGGAAATCAGCCAACAGACCCCTCGACACGACCATCTTCTTCACTGCAGACTACCCTAGCCTTTCTTGGAACCGCCAAGAGAAGTGCTGTTTCTTGCACTCTAAAATAAGGAACTGGCGCCCGAGATTCCGTTTAAAAAGTGTTACTAAGCTGGCAGAGACTGTTTGTAGGTAGTGTAATGGCGTATACTTACGTAACCTGTACTGTTTGTAACTTGCTACCTAAACAGCACTCTCTGGCTTTGTAACACTTTGTTCTTAGACGGAAACTCGGGTGCCAGTTCCCTATTTTAAATGCAAGGAACAGCACTTTTTGGCTCACCGGGGTGAGAACGCTAGCGGGGTAGCTGACAGTGGAGATACGGTTTTTGTCCAGAGGGTCGAAATATGATTGTTTTGTCAATCGGAATGGACAATTTCTCAAACGAGTTAATTAAAAATAAACACCGGAAATAATAACTCGTAAATTTTACATAGCATACAAAAGTATTTATTTTCTAAGATTTTCAGTTAACTAAACAGAATACAGCAACGTTTAATTTGCAGTCGAAAACCAAATGTATTAAATTGTGTACAATTTTCATATTATATTAAAAATATTATGCGAGCTGGCAAACAAGAGTACGAGTGAATGTGATTTTATTTCGGACGGCGCGGCGGTTGAATCGAAGTGCGAACGGATCGAGATATGCCAACGCGGGGAAAAACAACGGCTAGGGCGAGCAAGTGTGACTACAACAAGACACCAAAATATCTGAGCGAGTTCAATAAGCCACAGATATTCTTTTTATTTCTATTGCGGTTGGAAGTTATTTCCTTCCTGTCCGGAAAACAACGATTTAAATCATACTCTGTGGCCACATAACTACCATGAGCAGGTTATCGAAATGTTTTGCCTATGTATGATAAAACCGCATTTTGAAACACATTCACTGGTGGCTAGGCCATACCATCATGAACAGAATATTGTAAGGCTCAGCCGGTGAATGTGTGATATGACATTAAATACAAACAGATGGAAACTTTATAACGAACTCTGATTTAATTAAGTACCTAGTTCTACAAAACATCGGTACTTACTCAAGGATATCAACGCGGAATATCTATGCTTAGTTGAAGGCGGCACGGCTGAATTACTGCAGACAACTTGTTGTTCTTACCAAGATGGTTTTGTAAGTAGCTTAAGCAAATTAAAAACAATAGTGGATAGACAAGGTAACAATGAGGAGTTTTTTGGAAATTTGTAAGGGAGAAGCTGCTAAAAATTCCATCCTCTACTTTCTGCAAATTTTTTTGAGGAGGTTTCAATCCACCAATAATTGATCGTTTTAAAAATTTTTGTCAATTTTCATTTATACAAAAGTATATATTTTTGAATTATTTAAGGTAAAAATGTTTCTTCACATAATTCTGTATGTATCTGAATTAAGAACAATTTTTTTCTTAACAGCAAAAGCAACCAACGCCTTTTAAAAACTTTATATTTCTTCTCCCAGGTTTTAAACCAACAGTACGAGAAGGCATGAGTTAAGTTTTAACTTTATAGTGTAATAGAAATAAGTGAAAAATCACCTTGAGGTGGAACTAATTGGAACAAAAATGAATCTTATTGTAAATGGTAGGTAATACGCTCCTAATCAACATACTAAAAATATACACCCGTACTATCTCGCAAAATGCGTTTTTTTGGCCGCCATCTTAAAAAAAACATAAAAAATTAAAGAAAACATAAAAAAGTATGTGTGGTATGAAATTACAGGAAATTTCATGCTGAAAAAGAATATGATATTGGTTTTTAAAAGTAAAATGTTTACAAAGATGAAGTAGGGGGGAAATACCTTCATGACCCTGTTTGCACCTAAAATGCTTCTTATGCTTATATTATGCTACATTACATTACACCTATACCTGATGCTGTGAGGCTAATTTTGATTTTCTTTATTATCAGTTTCAGGTAGGTAATCTAGGTAATCTTTGTTTTGAGTAAAGAAATCTTCATAAGAAAAATGGAGGACGAAACCTGCTTTTTGTGTTCCAATGTGCTTTGTGACGATACTCCCTATGTCGCATTAACAGCAAAAGGCTTGACGGAATTTATCAACGCGAGCAAACTAAGAGATGAAAAAATTCATGAACTTTTTAATCCTATGTCTACTAGTACTGTTAAAGTACATAGAGAAGGTCGACGTGTATACATCAATCCTATCAAAATTAAAAGGGTTATAAAACTGAAAACATCGCAAGATGATATTCCTTCGAGTTCGACCAGCTCGAGAACGCTACGAGGAAGTGTTGGATCGTCCAATTTCAAAAATAATTGTTTGTTTTGTAGTGTGATCTATGGGCAGCAAATGTACACGCGAGGATGCTTTTAGTAATACATTTACCTGCTGCAGAAGCTCGATATCACCAAGTGTGCAGTGTCAATTTTAGGAAAGGCTATTCCTGTGAAGTATACGCCTAAATGCCACATCAGTAGGCCGCCCGGTTGACACTGATAGTTCAAATGCTTTTGTAAAGACAAAGTGGTTACAAGAAAACTGTAAAGAGCCAATATCTGTTAGTGACTTAGTGGAAAAAATGCGTAGTTTTTTACCAGAGGGAAGTGAGCCTTGTAATTATTGTAAGACTAGCTTGGAGACAACATCATAATATCAGGCACAAATGGCAAATGTAACATGATAACATTTGGAAAAACTGCATCAAACATAATATTGGACTGTCACAAACAAAAAAGGCTTGATGACCCTGATGAAGAAAAAAAATATTCGAGCCTGCAGCAAAACTGATCAGAACTGAAATAAATTTGTTGTACAAAAATAGGGAGTTTTTTCCTAGTGCATCAGATATTGCATCCGTTGAAGAAAGCAAGACATATTTACCCCCTGTTTTACTAACTTTTTTGGATATCCTAATCGGTGGCAAACGCAATGATCTGAAGCAGATTTCGATAGGTCAGGCTGTAATGTAAGCTTGCAGGCCTCGTTCTCTGATATGCCTAATTCCACTTGCTGTAGGCTTACAGATTCACAGAGACTTTTGGACTCGTTTCCTAATTGATGAACTTTGCAGCCTTGGATTTAATGTGTCTTATGATGAAGTACAGTTTTCTTGCAACCACTCACATGTCTTTACAAAAGCACCTGAACTATCAGTGTCAACCGGACGGCCTACTGATGTGGGCAATACTCCACTATCTTTAGGCGTATACTTCACAGGATTGGATTTGCCGTTTCCAAAATTGACACTGCACACTTGGTGATATCGAGCTTCTGCAGCAGATAAATTTATGACTGAAAGTATTCTCGCGTGTACATTTGCTGCCCATAGATCACTTCTAGTACTGCATAGTCTCAAAATTGTCTCGTGAAACTGGAAAGTACGCACAGGAATGACTGCCATTTTTTTTACGCTTTTCATAATCCGTAATAAACTGGCTACAAAACAAACAATTCTTTTTGAAATTGAACGATCCAACACTTCCTCGTAGCGTTCTCGAGCTGGTCGAAGGAATATCGTCTTGCGATGTTTTCAGTTTTATATCACTTTTAATTTTGATATGATTGATGTATACACGTCGACATTCTCTATGTACTTTAACACCACCAGTAGGCATAGGATTGAAAAGTTCATGAATTTTATCATCTCTTAGTTTGCTCGGGTTGATAAATCCCGTCAAGCCTTTTGCTGTTAACACGACATAGGGAGTATCGTCACAAAGCACATTGGAACACAAAAAGCAGGTTTCGTCCTCCATTTTTCTTATGAAGATTTCTTTACTCAAAACAAAGATTACCTAGATTATCTACCTGAAACTGATAATAAAGAAAATCAAAATTAGCCTCACAGTATCAGGTAAAGATGTAATGTAATGTAGCATAATATAAGCATTTAAGGTGTAAATACAGGGTCATGAAGGTATCATTTCACTTTTAAAAGTCAATATCATATTCTTTTTCAGCATTTCAAATTTCCTGTAATTTCATACCATACATGATTTTTATGTTTTCTTTAATTTTTTATGTTTTTTTTCAAGATGGTGGCCAAAAAACGGATGTATATTTTTAGTATGTTGATTAGGAGCTTATTACCTACCATTTACAATAAGATTCATTTTTGTTCCAATTAGTTCCACCTCTAACACTATTTCTATTACACTATTAGTTTGGCCGCATAGGAAGTCTAACTTTGTTATCAGATTTTCCACTGCATCATCATACTGTTCTTGTCTATAAAGTAGTTGAACTGGAATTTGATTTTGTAGGAATAAGTATCCTCATCTAGATCTTGGATGTTGACTTCATTGCATCTGAATCTTTCTTAGTAAGTGCAATCATTCATAGTGGAGCCTAGGTTTGGTGTCAAGCAACCCTTGGTTTTTAGGTTGATGGGTTTTGACAAGTTGCTGGATTTGGAACGTCTATCGGTTAAAACCCACGGATTGCTCATCAACTTCTTTGAGACGAGCATAAGTTCCATCCTTCATTGCTTTTGGACATTCGTGAAGGAATAATATCTTGGTTTCTTCGTATTCCTTTATTTAGTTGTAGTAATCCAACTAGAAATAAGGATGCTGTGGAGGGTCCAGCGTATTTTGGTATAGATATTTTAGACTTTATTTTTTAATTTTTTGACATTAGTGAGAGTGATTTATTTGCCGAGATCTTTTTGTTGGATGGCGAGTTGGTATATTCATTCATGGGAGAGATCTTGGCGTATCTGTGACTTGATTTTGGTAATTGGTTTAGACTCAACACATCTGCCCTTAAGACGTATCTGATTATAGACCGAATCACCAACAACAACTATAGTTTTTGTAGAGACAACGTCGACAGCATGTCAAGCCTCCTTGGAAAGTATTATGGTCGCTCAACTAACAAAATGACTTACTTGTTTCGGGCTGCTTCTCTACCTTTGCAGTAACCTGTCTTAGTTCTCTAATTTTTGGCGAACAAAAATTTATGAAAGTTAGAAGAGGGTTAGTGAGGGTGAGATGTTTTATTATATTGGTAATGAGCTCTTCCTAACAACGTTTCGTCAAATCCTTTCTCTTACCTCGTGTTCTTGTCATATATGATTTTTGTGCTAGGAGATATGGTACTTTTTACTTTCAACAATTATTTATATGAACCTTGATTTATTTCAGAAGAAAGTATAGATGTAACAAATGAAGAAGACGACACCCCAACTTCCGGTTGTGGTGTGTCGTCGAGTAGCGGTCCCCTAAGACCTGAGCCGCAACCAGCCTCCATGACTGGAGGTCTATATCCATCTTCACATGAAACTATATACGAGACCTCGGCTCGTCTGCTTTTCATGGCTGTGAAATGGGCTAAGAATCTTCCAAGTTTCGCTAGTTTACCATTTAGGGACCAGGTGAGGCTGATTACTCTAATTTGTTAATACCTAGTGCAAATATTATTATTGTCGAATCCTTTAAAAACAACTACATTTCATTAAATCTTTAGATAGTCTAACTCTACTTTTAGCTTATTTTATATTGTGATATTTTTTATAGGTTATTTTACTAGAAGAGGCCTGGAGTGAATTGTTTCTTCTGAACGCCATCCAATGGTGCATGCCTTTAGACGTTTCCGCCAGTCCACTTTTTAACATCAACGAACATGCCAAGAATGGTCATTCAGCCACGGACGTTAGAATATTGGCAGATACCTTGCTCCGGTTTAAATCAGTCCATGTTGATCCAGCCGAGTTTGCTTGCCTAAAAGCCATCGTTCTTTTCAGAGCTGGTGAGTTTTGTTTGTCTAATTTCTTTATATTATAGACAGTATTTTACTACTAAGTTAAGAACAACAAAAGAATTTAAACTTTTAGAAGCTATTTAATTATTAGAAATATAATATGTATGGCTCTCTCCTTTGCAGAAACAAGGGGGTTGAAGGATCCCAGCCAAATAGAGAATTTGCAGGATCAAGCTCAAGTTATGTTATGGCAGCACTGTAGAACTCAGCTTCCCGGACAAGTTGCTAGATTCGGAAGGCTCCTCCTAATGCTGCCTCTCTTAAGAATAGTTCCGGCTATAAGAATCGAGGCGGTTTTCTTCCAGAAAACTATTGGAAATACTCCGATGGAGAAAGTATTGTGCGACATGTATAAAAATTAATAAATTGTTGTAGTGTATATTTTATTGTTAAGACTGAATACACTGTAAAAATATTTTAAGGAGCACCAAAGCTGTAAATTTATTAGAGATAATTCTAGGAAGAATGTGATTATTTTGTAGATTTATTGATGTAGCTATGTCATTTTAATGCTAATCATATAGTATCTAGTCAAACTGTTATGTATTGTATATTATGGAAAAAGTGTTCAAATCAACGATTTTAAATTTCCGAAAGTGGTAACATACTAATCGCCAAACGGTCTTAGTATTACCGTGTAATTAAAATTACATGATATTATTATAAAATGAATATATCAATCCTGTGGTTTTAAGGAAGTATAACGAATTTTATGTAATATATTCCTATTCCTATATTATGAAATGTGATGTGTATTAAATGTGGTGCAGTTAAATTATATGTAAATATAACGAATATAAAAGGTCAAAAGCAATAACTACGTCTTTTATTTTCTTTGAATATCTTCCCAAATTAATATATGTTACTTGGATTGGAATTCTCAAACTATTCGAATCTTGGATCTGTAAATTAAGATACTCAACTGCTTTATTAAATTGCGAATTAATTAAATTCACATTGACTAATATTTATAATAACAATAAAAGTCACTTTTGTTTATCCACATCTTTAGTTTGCATATAGTTCTTTAATCTCGGACATGGGCTCAGATGGAAATAAATTCATGAAGGGCAAAAATAATGCGATAGAAACACCTCTTTCCAAAACAACAACTAGTAAATTTTAACTGTGATGGATAGATGTTTTCTTAAAAAAAATGGTTTCTTAACAAGTCACCGAAGTAGCCCCGGAAAACCTAGGAATTTGTGTTAGGTAAAGAGAGACGAGGTCCTACAGTTTATTGTGGAGTCCGAATCACATCTAGGATTTCGATAATTCTCTCTCCATCTAAGTCTGAGGCAAATCAGAAATTAATCCTGGGGATGGATTCGAACCAGTTAAGACTAAGATAGTAATTTAAATTCTTCTTCGTATCAGTACAAGCTTGTCACTGTTGCCGTCCATATAGTAGCCTGTTTAGATTTCTACAAAATAAACTCGGATTATACTGAAATAAATTAATAATAAAAAAACATTTTTAAAAACAAGCTTTTATTTAAATGCTCTAAAAAGAAGAAAATAAACTTTAAATTAAATCAAACCTATCAATTTATTACATTATACAATTTATAAGATATAAAAGCTTGTCGCGAGGGTTTAATATTGTATTCTTGTTTATTATATGTATACACAGGCAAATCTCGCGACAAGCTTATATCATATAAATTGTATAATGTAATAAATTGAAGGGTTTGATTTAATTTAAAGTTTATTTTCTTCTTTTTAGAGCATTTAAATAAAAGCTTGTTTTTAAAAATGATTTTTTATTATTAATTTATTTTTTATTTTTTAGTTTTTTTCGTATTCTTTTCGTATTCTTCTTAGCAAACTCTTTCATTTGATACCCATATTATGATAGAAGATAAGAAAATTTTGTCCGCCATCTTGGGGCGTCCGCCCTATTGAATTTAGTGTGATGTCATTTTATTTTTCGTATTCGTCTCAGCAAACTCTTTTAATTGATACCCATATCATGGGGGTACATAAAAAATAACTAGTCCGCCATCTTGGGGCGTCCGCCATATTGAATTTAGTGTGACGTCATTTTATTTTTGTATTCTTCTCAGCAAACCCTTTTAATTGATACCCATATTATTTCATATTATGGGGGTGGATAAAAAATAACTAGTCTGCCATCTTGGGGCGTCCGCCATATTGGATTTAGAATGACGTCACTTAGCTAAACATGCATTGTCATCCAAACTAAACGTGTATACAAAATTTCAGCTCAATCGGTTTGGGATAACTATTTTAAAATTCAGTTGCAAGATTTGACCTAAACAAACAAACATACATACATTGCAAGTTAAATAAAAGCTTGTAAAAATGAATGAATCCAGTGTCACAATTGTGGATGTCTATAAGTTGTTAAAAACTCTAGAAAGTAAATAGCCCAGGGTCGATCTAAAGATTTATATAGGCAACCTTGAACAAATTAGAGACAAGCTGAAATTTGGTATATAAGTTTGTATTGGGGTCCTTAAAATACCACCAAACCCCACCGGTAATCCGCCGTGCCTGTCACCCCTAAACAACCCCCGAAAGGGGTGAAAATCGGACTTTTTTTAGTTTTTTGGCACTATCTTAAAAACAAAGCTATATACGAAAAAATATGAAGACAGAAAAATTAAAGAGTATAAAATTTCCTATAAAATTACGTTTAGCAGATATATTTTGCTTTACCAGTGGCGGAGTTATGATATTTTTAATAACTGGTTATTTTGTAAAAATACTCCCTAGCCATTACTTATTGAATTTTGACATTAAATATACATAACAATACATATGGGTATTTTGGTAAATACATTTAATACATTCTTACATCAATAAATTAGAAATAAAAAGCATACCAGTGTACTATATTTCTAATTTCATACATTATTTTGTATTAGCTAATAGAACTTTAACATTTTATGTTCCTATTAAATGGAACAAAATAATTATTTTAAATATCCGTGGAATTTCTGTTAGAAATTGAGAGGAATTATTTTTATATTAATAATATTTAGGACATAATACCGCATGCCCAGGGTCGATCTGAAGCTTTATATAGGAAACCGTGAACAAATTAGAGACAAGCTGAAATTTGGTTATATAAGTTTGTATTGAGGTCCTTAAAATACCACCAAACCCCACCGGTAATCTGCCGTGCCTGTCATCCCTAAACAACTCCCGAAAGGGGTGAAAATCGGACCTTTTTTAGTTTTTTTGGCAATATCTTAAAAACAAAGCTATATACGAAAAAATATGAAGACAGAAAAATTAAAGAGCATACAATTTCCTATAAAATTACGTTTAGCAAATATATTTTGCTTTACCAGTGGTGGAGTTATCGTGTTGTATATTCCAGTATATTTTAACAAAATACACATTTCCCACAAAATAATTACGGTTACATTAATATATTTTACATTTTACGTCTTTTACACCAAAACAGATTAAAACTATAATAATACATAAAATATGAGTTTTCTATGTAGTAAGTAGCACAGTTGCTTTTTCTTAAATAAACTAAAATACTTACAGGTTATGTTTAAGTAAATGAATGTTTTTAATTACTTATCCAATATATTTTATCTACATGTTGAGATGTCGACTTCCGCCTGCAAATCCTCAACTGCCCTATTAAAACAGGTTACGACATGAGCATGCACTTTTGCAACCACCTGATGAACAGTTTGTTTAAGGAACCCTTTGGGGTCTATATTATGATCCATCTGGACTGGAGAGATTCCGGAATCACTAGAAATCCATCCCCAGTCCTGGAGTGGTAAGCTATTATTCAACCATGCTTGAGCCTAAAAGTTAATCATACATGTAAATAAAATATGTATGTAGAGTTGCTGGATGAAATGTCCTATATGCATGGTACTGAGCTGCATTTATGATCGGTGGAAGTGAAGCCAGATTAAAATATTTATTTAAAGTTTGCTTTGCTACATACTGCTGGTAGAGAATGTATCTGACGTTATTCAAATCGGTACTTGTTCTATTTTTGACGTATACGGAAATAAAAAATGTCGAAATAAAGGTCCTCAATCTGTCTTTGGATATATTTGGATTGTAAAATTCTTCAAGAAGGTCAACCAACTTCTTCTTTTTCACAGTATTGACCAAATTAATTTTTCCCCTGGTAAACAGGCCAGATGTAGTATCACATCCGGAAATGGCGTGCATGGCAATAATAATAATATTAATAAACGTCTTTATTGATGGGCGAAGTTTAGTACAAAATACTATTCTTACACTTTATTTATTTATTTATTTAACATTTATTAAAGGTCCCAACGTATGCTGCAACTTTGGAGTATTAGTAATTTTATTTGGTTTCGAACTTCCTCCTGGGCGTAGCATATACAAATTTTGTTTAGCGTAATGGAGTCGTATCGAGAATATACGAAGAGAGCATACATACAGGGGCGAATGGCGACGTGGAAACTACTCAGTTGCCTTGACATGCGGTATATGTCCTTAATATTATTAATATAAAAATAATTCCTCTCAATTCGTAACAGAAATTCACGGATATTTAAAATAATTATTTTGTTACATTTAATAGGCACGTAAAATGTTAAAGTTCTATTAGCTAATACAAAATAATGTATGAAATTAAAATATAGTACTCCACTGGTATGTTTTTTATTTCTAATTTATTGATGTAAGAATGTATTAAATGTATTTACCAAAATATCCATTGTTGTATATTTAATGTCAAAATCCAATAAGTAAAGGCTAGAGAATATTTTAACAAAATACCCAATTATTAAAAATATCATAACTCCGCCACTGGTAAAGCAAAATATATCTGCTAAACGTAATTTTATAGGAAATTTTATACTCTTTAATTTTTCTGTCTTCATATTTTTTCGTATATAGCTTTGTTTTTAAGATAGTGCCAAAAAACTAAAAAAAGTCCGATTTTCACCCCTTTCGGGGGTTGTTTAGGGGTGACAGGCACGGCGGATTACCGGTGGGGTTTGGTGGTATTTTAAGGACCCCAATACAAACTTATATACCAAATTTCAGCTTGTCTCTAATTTGTTCATGGTTTGACTGGATCGACCCTGGGCTAAAAGTAGGTAACACCCAAAAGACTATAAAGGAACTACAAGCTGACCTGATTACTACCAAAAATAAATGTCTTCAGTTAGAGGATGAAAATCGTCATTAAAAAAAACAATTATCAATTTTGAAAATAAGAACAGAGAAGAAATACAATTAAATTACACAATTTTTATAATTTCACGAATTACACAAGAGGAAGATTATTTAATATTGAAAAAGGAAACAGATTAAGTTTCTGAAACGTCTGCAAAACATCATTGTTTTTATTTTAGTTTAATTATATTTTATGTCAAAAAACCAACCTTTAACTGTTCCTTTGACGTAAAGTCACAGGCGTAAAGGTTATTTAAAAAAAAATCCAGATATTTTTTAGATTGTCTGGGTAATGTTCAGTAGTGTGGCAGTAAATCCCAAATACCCACATAGCATTTGATATGAAATGAACATTCAAAACTGGTTGTCTACATTCAAACGATATTCAGAACTTGTTTTACATATATCTATAACATTCGGCCTACAATATACATATACCAACAAACGTAGAATATTTCAAATAAGTTGTACAATATTCTTACATGTTCTTGCGATGTGTAAAATGTGATGTTGATTTTGAAATATTCACTGTATATTGTACGAATCTTCCCAAAAATTTACTGGTCGTGTCAAATATTATTTGGGTATACAATAGACTATATTTATATCACGAGCTAAAATCAATATTTTTATAATTTATAAATGGAATATTTCCACAACATGATATTCTTGTATATACTAGTGACATACACAAAGTGATATTCATTTTTGAATATATATAGTGAACATTGCAGGAATCATTTCAATCATTTACTATCTTTTTCAAATATTACATGAATATTCAATTGAGAATATTGTTTCTATGTTTATAGACGTATATCTTTATAACGTACAAATGGAATGTTTCCTCAGTACAATATTATGTATATACTTTTGACATACAAAAAATGACATTTATTTTAAAATATACAGTGAACATTGCAGGAATATTTTTTTATATTTTGTTTTTTTTTTCAAATATTACATGATTACGCGAAATATACTGAAGTATAGGAAATAAATATATAGAGGTAGGTTATTATATAGAAAAATATTAGATAGATCTAATATAAAACCAAAATCGACCTGTCCGTAGGATTTTTCCAAAACTTGGGGGTTTGGAAGATATTGAATTTGTTCCTTACTTTTCGACTTCATTGTATATAGACTTTTCCCTCTAAAAGGATGTCTTAATTAAAAACGTCAATAACAATAAATCAAAATTATTGCAAAAACGGCGGCCTAAATTTGCAATAGGATTCCGCTAACCCTCTGGGTGGACTTCCACAATCAAAATATAATTATTAGCTGACATCAAATTGCAAATTTACTAGTGTTTTGTAATATTTTTAATTTATTCTTTTAGAGGAAAAGGACTAGACTATGTAATAAATTGTAAAATATTTTTCTATTACATGATTATATTCAATTGAGAATATTGTTGCAATGATTATTAACATATTATATATATTATCCGGGAGGTGGCGCCACTTCTATATCGCTGGCAAATGTTTGTCCAAAATATATAACTACCACAGCAATTCAATATATTCTTCAATAACTCCGTTGCAATGTAGGAACTACATTCTATTTCTAACAGGCAATGGAGTCCATAGTCCATTATGTCTTTCTAAATTCAAAAAAGACAGTATAGAGACTGGTGGAGTTTGCGAAACTCCAGGCCCCAGGGCTGGATGCGCTCTCTTGAACGCGTTTGCATTCACAGTCCAAATAAAAAATATAATCTACAAAATGAAATGTTATAGAAAACGGTATTAGTATTATTAGTAAAATTTCCAAACAAACTATTTTCATAATGTAAAAACGGCAGTAGCCAGAGGTCCACGCAATATACATGGTGTATCGTAAGTATATCGAGGTAATGTTGCCTATATATACCAAAAATATTAATGTACATTGTAACTACATTGTAAAATGAATATATATTTCAGAATATTTTTACAATGTGTGTCCAACATACATGTGAATATTCTAGGAATACGTATACGATGTGAAAACCTGTGACAAAACAACCAGTATACAACTTATTTTGAATCAATTTTAAATATGTATGCGATATACTAATGTTGTTTTGAAATATGTATACAATATTGTAAGAATATGAAAATGCTAACTGGGTAAGAACAGAAAGAAAAACTGAAAGATGCCACAAATAACTTTTAGACAAGACTAATAGTAGTTTACTTTGTAACTTTTGATAAATAAACATTATTATTATTATTCAAGACAGAAATAATACTCTAAAGCATTATAAACTGAATGAAAAAGAAACGACTGCATTTGGTACCAGAGGAAACAGAGGCAGTGCTCCTTACAACCGAAAGAAATATGGGTCCAATACAGTTCAATACTTAAGAAGTGCAAATTATCTCATGTGTTCCATAATCATATTTCCAAATACTTAACGGTATCTGAGAGTATGGTTAGACGTCAAGCTCAACTTTGCAGAATGTATTAATAAAACTACAGAAAAAATAGAAAAAACTCTAGTAGCCCTGTTTTGTATCATGCCCAAGGTTGGAAGACCAAGTGTGAATCACTTTCAGATATTGTATGCTCTGCTTCTGCCTGACATACCTACTATATGAACAAGAAGAAACTTACTAACCTAAAGCGATTAGTGGGTGCTACAGAACAATCTCTACAAAGGGCCGTGGGAGTAAACGCAGGAATTTTCCTATAGACCTGCAAATCGAGGAGAGGTAGTAGAAAACTTGAGAAAATGGCAGCAGAAATAGAAAAATCAGTCTCAGGGGTGCTAGACATGAGTTTTAATAACAAATATACTCATATGGAGTAACATACCATGTGGGGAAGTTGATTGTTATTTGATGGCTCTTTCTGGGCATGGATGTTTTGAAAATTACTTAGACGAACGCAGATGGTCAGAATTAGATAGATATATAGGTACTCATTCTGTCAATGACCCAGAAGAGGCTGAAGAGGAACAAGACAGTCAAACTTGTGAACAACGGGAAGAATTTTCAGTACGAAGTCTGCTGGGTTGGAGCAGGTGAGCTGAAGATAAAACATTAATCAACGCATCACGTAATAAAGAGCAATGCAGGAGAATAGAGATAAGAGTGTTAGAGTCACGAAAGTAATACGAAAGTGAATGCTAGTGTGAATGTGAGAGACCATATGGGAGAGAGGTTTTTAATCGGTAGGAATCCAATACTGCAGTAGAGATTCTCGTGAGAGAGTTATGGAAGATTTCCTTTCTCTGAGATTTATTTTCATTAGCCTTTTGTGTTCTGACGTTGCTTGGCCTAAAGTAGAAATCGGAAATAATTATTTATTTTCAATCCTGTTGGAAATTCTCAACTATTTTGTTAATCTACATTTGGTAAAATCGTATTTTATTTAATTGACTAAGTTTCTAAATAATTTTTGGGTATCCTAAAAGGATTACTACTGGCATATCTTGGTGAAAACACCAAACTTAAATATCCAAAATATAATTCCTTTGTCAATTTATTACTTGTCCTCGCTACTGCCTGATAGATGGCAGCACAAGTATTACAATTTGATTTTATCGTTGCTCACGACTTGCTACTTCACATACAGTAAAAAATAAAAAAAATTATAATTTAATTGTATACATATAGTAAACAACTGAATTTTGTTTGTATACAGCAATAACTAGCTGCTGAATTTAATTGTTGCATAGGTAATAAATAGTTGTTGCTATTGAAATTCTGGTAGTGATGAGAGGAAAAGTCATTACACGAGGTAATTGGCAATCGCCGTTTCCAATATTGCCAGTTGAAGAGCTTAAAAATTAAATTACCATGACAAGAATGAATATTATTTTCAATTTTAATTAATTTATTTTTTCAAAATGTTGTTTATGTAACAACCTATGTCCAATCAGTTTCAAGAGTATAGAAATGCACATTTAGTTCCTTCCAATGATATCTATGCTTGCACCTCCACATTTTTTATTATATCGGTCACCATTGCAAAAAAATTAATTTTTATATAGAGTTTTTGTGTGGCGTGTTCCATACTTTCCTGGAAAAAATTGAGGTTGCAATATAATTTGTTGGTAATATTGATATAAATCGTAGAATAAATAATTTAATTCGAAAAAAGAATAAATCAAATGCGGAAAATTCAGGCTTTAAACGATTAGTTAAAGATTTCATTAGAAGAATGAATAACATTGGAACTGTAATAGATTCGGAGATAAAGCAACATTTATAGAAAAAAAATTGTTTCGCTCGGATAAGTAGGGGTAAAATTAATTTTAACAAAATGGCGAAATCGTTAGTGGATACAAGAATGTTAATTTATTGGGTAAGTTATTTGTAAAGAATATAATTTTTACACTACTAAAAAAAAACTACATAGAGAGGTTTTTTTTAATAAACAGCAAAAAGGAATGGTTTATTAAAGAATTTTGAAAGTCCTTTACGCCTCTCGGATTTGAGGTACTGGTTCCTATATTAAAGAGAATTTAAAAAAATATATAGTTTTATTAGGCATTATTATAAGCAGATAAGAGATTCCTTATACTTCTAAGTATATCGAATTGAAAAAAAATATATTTAAATTAACCTTATCTTATTTATGTATACTACGAATAATGAAATATTTATATTTTTTTATTGATGGAAAAAGTATAATCAGTACCTAGATGATGAAAAATATTATGTTAGTAATTCTATGATTAGTTTAAAGATTTCTTAAATATTGTATTTTCAAATATATTTTTATTTTATTTAAAAAATCATATCGGCAACCTGATTTCTGTTTGCCTGGTCAGTCATTTTATATTTTGAGCAAAATAATTATTAATAAATAATAATGCAATAATTAATATCGATGTTTAATATACCTATTTCTAATTTTCCCAATATCTCGTTTAGTTTTAGGATTGTAATGTAATAATGTATGATAGTTATTGTACCAGAAACTGGGTATTCATGAAAAAGTATGTATAAAAGACCTCGTGAAGCCCATATCGACAAACAAAATCATCATTTGCCACTGCACTACATATGGGAAGCCCAACTCAAAGTGTAAACTAGAAACTGCAAAACACAAACGAAAAACGGAAAACGAAAAACTGAAGACTAAAAACTGAAGGCTGAAGACTGGAGAGTGAAGACTGAAGGTGAAGACTGAAGACTGAAGACGGAAGACTGAAGACCGAAGACTGAAGACGGAAGACGGAAGACTGAAGACTGAAGACTGAAGACTGAAGACTGAAGACTAAAAACGCTATTAATCGGGAATAAGAGAAAAATTTCTTAGATAAATCGTCAATTACTGAAATTATATTAAAAAGAAGAATATAAAATTTCTTCCCAACCGCTACTATCCAAAAGTGTGTCTTTGACGAGTAAGACATTAATTTTACTAAGTTATTTCATTTTCCTCTTAGCGTTTTCTTCTAGAATGTAATGACTACTTTAATTAACCAAACATGTAATGATAAAATCTATGGCCAAAAACCAAAAATTTGGGTAGAGGATCGATTTGAAACTCTTTTTACAACAGAGGTTTGCAAGTTGCCGAAAATACAAAAAAGGTAAATGGTTCTACCTTGATGTACTACTTCAACAAAGAAGATACCAACATATTATGTTAAGTACCTGGATACTAACTCTCTACCTCATTCTAAAGTACATTCCCCCTTTTTCTTTTAATCAAAAAATACGATTCCATATAAATCGATTTATATAATATTATTACATAAATATGTAACATATCTAAAAATGCATGAGCTGCTTTGGAATCAATTTTCGGAGGACTATTACTTGATACAAACAATTAATAACAGAAAAATGTTTTAGTTAAACTAACCTGGTTTGTATTTTTAAAATAATCAATTTCTCTCCATACATTAATAACAAAATTATGTGGCAATTGGAAAACAAGAATACAAACCTAAAAGTTAACTTAAAATTACTCTTCACGATTATAAACATTTGTAAAAAGTCTTCAATTTATCAGTATTATATTCCAATTAATAAACAACAAGCAATTAGCACATGAAACAACGATGGGCATGAGGGACGGCAAAAACGCCCCATTTCTAATAGCGTAATCACTTTCTATAGTTGTTGATGGCGAATAGGAGTGTAACGGGCAATTTATTGTACGGTATTTATTATAGTTTTCTCAGTTAACTATTAATTTAACTATACTGTAACCCCTGATACACAGTACCTGCCCGGCAATTATATGGATGAAGTATTATGCTACTTTCTAATGTTCTCTGCACGCCCTATTTGTGGCAATCTATATTTATGTCAACCAAAAATTGTAAGTAATTGCGATTTGCGGGTCAAACAGCGGATCATGCTCTTAATCTAGAGCTAAATATCAAGGGGCAATTGCTTGTGCCCTGCCCCTATTCTAAATCACCAGCATGTCGTGTCATGTATTTCCTTTATATAGTTAATATAATATAACGTATTTTTCAAAGACAGCAAATTTTTTTTTATTATCCATTTCTCAGAGAAAATTATTCCCTAAAGTTTTGAAAGGTGGATGAAACTAGACAAATTTCTTTTTAGGTAGTTTCATACTTCCGCAAAAACCAGTTGATGAGTTATGATCAATACAAAACAAAAAATATATCAGAAAAAATATTTGTCTTCAACCTGTGACTATAAAAAAATTTATTTACTGTGGTAAATGAAAACACATTCGGTTTACTGTTGAAATATATATTACCTGTGATGTCCAAACACATGCAATAAATTTCACATGTGGCCAAATATGTTACCAGATAAACTGGGCTTTTTAGATTACACGTGGATATGCACTGAAAGGTACCGAAATTGAACTTCAGACAGTTTAGAATAAATACTAATAATATACCAACCCCTTACACATTAACCACGTGACCAAAAATAGAGAACCAGGTATTTCATTTTTTTTGCATGTACCATGATGTCAAAAATTATCTTGATCAAAGATGACCATGGAATTAAAAACTGCTGTCTTAACTTATTTTATCCTTTTGTAATGATTATATGAAAGTTTTTCAAGTTCTCCTTTTCTTCTTCTCCTGCGAGAAACTACCATCCAAACACCAACTTTTTGAGGATGGAGACTCAACATAAATATGCGGATTATCAGTGCTCTATATTCGCATATTTTCAGAATTGACGTTCCCCGAAATATGAGGACACGCTTATTCATTCAATTTTTAACAAACTACTGGCAGTATGCAAGGCGTCTGGATCTGGGGTGGTCTGTCGGCGAAAGAAATTGACATGATTCCATCTTGTATGATGCCCAAGTCCTTCGTTACAATCATTCATGTCCAATAGGAAACGTTTCAAAGGTTTTATACAGGCTCTTGTTCCATACGTTAACGAACGTCATTAACAAATTCTTCTGTACGAACTGTTGGCTTACCAGCAATTTTTTTATGAATTACAGCGCCAGTTTCGCGAAACACATCCACACAATTATTTTGGTATTACTGCTAGTGATGCTAGTCTGGGAAAAGAGCTCCTGAAAATCGTCCAAACATAAACGCTGACGTGTTTCCAAACTCTTCAATTATGTAAGTTTTGTGTTCTGTGACAAAAGCCATAATTAAAATTAATCAAAAACTGATTATAAGATTAGAAACGAAGGAAAAATTCAACAGAACTGAAGGAAATATGTACCCATGAGAGTTCATCTTATCGAAAATGGTAAAAGAATAGTCTTTATCTCTCAAAAACTTTATTAAAGCAAGTTTTTGAGAGATGAAAACTATTATTTTATCATTTTGTATTCAACAGAACTGCTTGTCTTATAACTAGATGCAAAAGTGTGTATATGTAGGAGTGTCTCTCATAATATATTAATAAACGATAGAAAGATGGAAAAATATGTTTTTCTCACTTAATACAGGTTTAAAAACTGATGTTAGATTCAGAACTCTGTATTTGGATAATTCAGATGCAAAAGTTTGTATATGAAATTTGGCCAATGACAGTGTCTGAATAAATTTGATTAGTGTTTCAAGAAAAATTATTATAATTAGAAGCCAAGAGGAATATAAAAACATCATTCAACTTATAAAAAAATTGGACAAAGATTGGAGAACATTCGATTGGAAAGAAACTCGGAAAGAAAGGACAAAAAAATTGAGAAAAGCTCCAAGCCAATGGTATTTTAAATTCAAAAGATTTATATTCAGCAAAAGCAGAGATTCGGTTAATTTAAGAAGTGAAATAAATTATCTGAACTTTGTGAAGGCAAGATTTTTCGGAAAAAATTAAAGATTTGATCAATTCAGGCCAAAATCATTGCCTATTCAAAATAAATGCAACATCAATTTAAAAGGTGAAATAAATTACCGGTCGATCTTCGTCAGGCAAGATTTTTCTAAAAAATTAAAAAATTTGACAAATTCCTGCCAAAATGATTGCCTATACAAGATAAATGCACCATCATCGTCGACAAAACATTAAGGAGACAACAGAACACGAAATGAAAAATTAGCAGTTTAGAAGATTAGATGATCCACCTCATCGAACGATTATTGAAGAAAATACAGAAGAAAACAATATTGTTGAATGTGAAAATCGTGAACGGCTTAAAGCTTTCTCTTAGTCAATAGATTGGTGGCAAATATGAAAAATCGATTGGGATCACCAACAAAAATTATCTCGCAAATTTCTGAGTTCATGATCATCAGTCGAGAACTGAGCAGAAAAAGACTTAAATATCACACTAGATGCGAAGAATACGTTGCTGTGCATAAAAAAACATTACCTCATAGGCAGCAAAATCGTGATCATGGACGACGCAAAATTATCTCACTTTAGCATATTTGGAAATAATAGAATAAAAAGGGAATAATGGATTCTATACCAGAAAATTGCTCATACAACGTACGATTCAAAGGAAAAAAGAAATTTGAAGACAAGGATTTTATTCTGCTGGAGGCATTTTCACATTCATATGTAGGACATGTGGAGGTGAGGCGATAAATGCAAACATTTATACTCAAAGATTTCATTAATACACGTCAATTTAAAGATAATAGTATATTATATACCAAGGTAGAGAAGAGATTTTTTTCAGCCGAGCTTTATTATTATAAGTTGAGAGGCTGAGAAAAATATTCTCTACCGTGGCGTGGTGTTTATAATATTTTTTCCACTACTAGAACATTTACTAATTTTTACAATGATAATTTTTAGATTCTTTTTGTATTTCAAAAGATTCAATTGAAAAGAAGTAGTTTGTGAAAACAAATGAATGAAAATTCAATAAATTAAGTTGACATTTCCCTATGTCAATTGCAGTGTGAATTTTAAAAATGGCAAGTAGCCATGAAGATTATATTACTATTGTCCATTGTTTTCATTGTTTCATCTTCTCGACTCGAACGCAACAAAAAATTATATTTTGACCTGATTTAGTCTTCTGGTATTACGTCAGAATACCCAGGGGCTTGGTCAGAGGCTCAATTTTTTGTATCCAGAAAGAAAATTAAATCCAATAAATATACATAAATCAAAAAATCACCAGCAGGTCATATTGATGATTTTTTGACAATATTTTAAATAGAAGGGATTATAACTACGCCAGAAACCAAAGGCTCAAAGGTGGAAAACTGAATATATCGATTATCGATATATTCGATTTCTATTTTTTTTAATATTGATCCCGGGGTGCTCAATTGGGGTCTGACTTTACAACTCCTCCCGGAACATCTCTTTTCACCCTCCTAAAGATGACATTTTTTGGTTTTGTCTTTATATCGAGCTTCCGGTGCATGCTATCGCAAAAATACCTATATTGGAAATTAAAGAATACCTATCTTTACTTACTTTTTTATTGACACAGGATCGTTAAAATTGTGTACAAATTGGAGTAAAAATGTGTACAGTTATTATTGATGTTTGTAGCGGCATTTATGATGTTCCAATTAAGAATTGAAATGGATGTTATATGATTCTATAAAATTTACAAACTATTACAATTATAAATTCATTAATTCACTATTACTGAAAATGTTACGTATAAAGGCGATGGTATGAGTCTTCCGGCAAGGATGAGGTGGAACCATTTTTTGTAGGTACTTAATATAATTTGTAACATTACACGCCGTCATTAATAGCAACTGAACATAATATTCACATTACATCCCACCGTCTATAATAACGGAACATAACATTCATTACCTACTACCACCAACTGTGAAGTACGGGAAAAAAATGCTATTTTTTGTGCAAGAAAGGGTTGTATGAAACTCACCTTGTACAATGTCTTCAATTTGCAATTAACAGTTTTCTGCGAAAACGTTTATAATACATGCATTATTGTATGTATTTATTTTCTCTTCAGATATAATGATTGCTGTATTGTTGAATTTAATATTATGTTTTTATATACCTATCCTATCTATCAAACAAATATTTTTAATTGATTTGTTTTCTATATTGTTCATAACTAATTATGACTCTTATAGCTTATCTCATAATTATATGTTATAATAATTAGCAGGTATTGCAATAACAATTTAATTTTTTTAAGTTATTATAATTTCATTTATTCAGTTCACATACAGACATTTAAATGAAAATGCGAGATATCCGTATAGAGGTAAATATTAAATTTTAATAATAAATACTAATCAACCCAGAGATTTATTATTAGTGCATTACTAAATATTTAATATTTACCTGTGTGTGGATCTCTATATTTCAGTATGTTGCCAAGTCCAGGCTTTGACTCAATTTTTTTGAAATAGACTGCGAGTAACAGTGTCTGCTTGTAGTGACTAGCAAACTGGCACAGTCTTGACGTGAGTTTTTCAATGTTCTATGCTGAAGACGGCCACAAAAGTCAGAAACGGATTCATGAATGGCATCCTTGCCTTATGCATATAGGTAGTTTCCTATAATAATAGTAGATCCTTCATAGCTAGTTTGCTGCACTCATGTGTTTTGTTGTGCCCTAAGGGGGTTATTTATTGCTAAACAATTAATGATTTTAAATTATCATTCTATTTGTATATTAAGTAATTTTTCGTAGCTACCTCATTGATTAATTTTTATTTTTTAAAAAGTAGTAAATGCGTTGCTGAATTTGCAAGAAGAGACCAAATCTTTTGAATTCAGATTGTCGATGATATAATACAATTTATTTTATACTGTTGTGAAATACCGAATATATGTTATAATCGCATAATGACTTAAGACATTTATTTTTCATTTATTAAATTTATCCATGCTATTTCTTACTATTAACAAAGTATGATACAAACAAATACGTAAACACATTTCAAAGAAATGCCAAAGCAATTGTACCATCTTTCAATTAATCTACCTGAATGAAGGAATAGAAAAAACATTGAGCAATATCAATAATTATTCTCTAAACGAATTCCACCTCATCCATCAGGGGCGGATCAAGAAGTCGCCGGGGTTCAATACTTGCTTTAATAAAATATTTAAATTTAAAATAAAATAAAAAAAATTCTTCGATGATAGAAAAATCTAGTGCAATTTACCCAGTTCCAACGTCATAAATATGCACATGCAGTGTTGACAAATATACTTTAATCGCCTATTAGCAGAATTGCAATGACACCAAGTTTTGTAGAATCTAATCCATTATAATTAGTGATTAAAATAAAATAAAATAAGGACTGCGACTGGGACTTTCCTTCATAAATAAAACTTGTTTCTTTTGACTCAACTTGAACAGGGCTCTCCTACTATTATTAACGCTTTTCTTCGAAAATGTTTACTTTTTTAGGATTTTTAATAATTTTTACTATTTGTAATAATTTTAGGCGCTTAAATATGTTTTCAAGTATATGCAATAATATAAATAAATAAATGACCGATATCATTTCATATCATTTCATTTCATTTCAGCAGTGACGCCACTGGGAATCATCAATGCTCAGCGCTGACTTCGATTAATTCGCAAGAAGATTCAGAAACACACCTTGACAAGGCCATTACGTTATAAATAGAAGGGGTGAAAGATGACGAATTTAACTGATGATGTAATATTATATTAGCAGAACACCAACAGAAAATGTAAGGTGCAATTATAAGCTGTTTATTTTTTTTAACGTCACGACATGGAGAAGTTTCTGAGGTTGTTACCCATTCACGATGATATTGCATTTAAGTGTAAGTGCTGTAATATTCCAGCCAAAGTTATGCTATCAGATACATAATATTACTATACCACTAACTAATTTAATAAATATTTGTGTTGGTACAACTACGTTTCCTGATGTACGTTTAAAATCACACTCTACACAAAAAACACTGCATGAATGAGGGTAACTTTAAATTTATCTGTACCATCTACCTTTAATTTCAAAAAGTTTAGAAACTATCAAAAATTCTGTTATTTCACTATTTTGTATCAAAATAAATAACCTTTTTAGTTCAAGTGAATTTGATTTTAGGGCTAAATTGTTTACGACTCTAAACCGTAAGTAAATTAACTGATATAATAATTGGGAGAAACATTTTGCCATAAGCGGAAAGGAACTTCTCTCGTAATGTTTCGTTGGATAACCAGTGTCTCAAACGACTGATAAGTAAAACAACACTTGCTTCTTAATCACAGGGCCACTGTCGTTGATAATCTTACTAAGTATGAATCTTTACGTTACATAACTCGTATTTAAAATAAAATGTGTTCAAACTCACCGAAACCTCTTAAACAATTACCGAGAATAAAATTATTATTATTATTATTATTACTATAAAATAAAATAAGATAAAATGCACGCAATGAGGCAATCCAGGGCTGGGGGTGTTTCATTGCCAAAATGTAAATTTTGATCTGTTTAATGCGGAATATGGAGTGGTACCACAAGGATCCGTATTGGGCCTAATTTTATTTCTCATTTATATCATAGAATTTATTCTATACTCTCACAACGAGATTGACACCTAAAGAAATACTGTAAAAAACTGAATGAATTTTAGTTTCAGAAATGTAGAAATATTCACAAATTTTAGATTTTTCTCTTTCACCTTTTCTAATATAAAAGGAAACAGAATAGTTTCCAAAACGTCAGTGCAGTGTTTTTATATTATTTTAATTCCTAAATGCGTAGAGATTATTTCCCAGTTTTAAACTGGTTAATTTGAAAATTTTTTCAGATAAATAATTTTTTTTTTGATAGAAATTTGCATAAATGTGGCAATAAATCCCAAAAGAAAAAAAAATTTGTAAAAGAATCCTTGGGCAGTTTATTTTCAGAATAATTTCTTGCTAATAAAACGCACTATTATTTTACGCCACATTTGTGTGATTATTAATAGCAACAGACCATGGATAAAAAAACTTCGGAGAAAAAAATTACACACTGTTGTTAAAAACAAACACAGCAATTACAATAAGTTCACAAGATAGTATCTGAGCCACACCACACCGATGTAATTATAATTATTTTTTGTTGTAATGTGAATAAATTTACAATAGGTGTATACACTGTCTAATGTTTTAAACCGCTATCAACGCCGATTGTTGTTAAAATCGAAATTAGCAGGTTCAAGGATGTTCAATTTATTATTCTAATGGTACCTTGAATGATTATTAATAATTATTGTTATTTTATAATCAACCATGATTGAAACATTATATCATGCAATAAGGATTTACACGAAAAAAAGCCAAGAAAATACAACGTAATGAACGATTAATTTGTTTAGTCATATCATTTATTTTGTTTCCTAACTGAATGATTCAATATAATACACATTTTTTATACTGCTAAAACCCATTTACATTTAAAGCTGGTTTTTTCTCCTTGCCCGAAGAAATGCAAAATAATATTTATAATTTGCAGATGGACGCTTACATCTCGGCTAATGGACCTAGAGGTTAATATACTAAATACATTGGTTGAAACAGTTAAAATACTAATTAGATATGTATATTTCATTATGTCAGTTAAACAGAGTATAGATATCGGTATTAGTTTTCGACGAAACAATATAAATTATTCATGCTTCTTCTGGGAAATCTAATTGAAAAGTGTTTCAAAATATGAAAAAACCTGGTGTCAGCAGTAAAGTTTGACAGTCTATCTGAACAAATTGATGTGGTATAAAAATAAGAAATGCAACGTCTTGTAATGATAAAAATGTTTTATTGAATTTTGTTCGATAATTGGGCTTAGAAAGAGTATAAAAAAATTAAAATGTCTTGATTAGACAGAAAATGAGATCTACCTCAAACAAAGTTAATAGTGAGTTAGACTTCACTTAGTGAGGCATTCTTTGAATTTGGTGGTTTTATTTAGATGTGCTAATTCTTTGCAAAACTTTGGATTCAATAATCTTAAGGTGTCTGGATTCTTTGCTGTACGCGCTGTAAGATCTATGGACATAATCCTTGATGGCAATAGTATACCTAGATGCAGAATTTTTCTTGAATGTTTCTTCTGTTTTTTTTTAATTATTCGATCGAAATTGCTATCTGATACTTGAGAATTGTCAGTTGTCCTTCCGTCTTTTAATTAATCTGCCATGTTCACTAAATCATCATGGCCAAGTTTTTCTCTAGTCAGTTTTGATTTTCACCAGATGCTAGATTGACCATCTCTTTATACAGGGTGTTTCATGAGGAACTGTACATAGTCCAATGGTAGATAGGGCCCATCAAGGTTAGTAACAAACCACTATTTAAAATCATTTTAGCCAAGTATTTAGGGTTGTACAGGGTGATTTATGAATTTTTACCAGAATTTGCTTTCGTTGCCTTTTAGAAACTAATTGTCTGATTCAATTTATTTTCGGTACACATTAAGTACTATCAAATACCAACAGTTCGCCATAATTACAAAACCAAAATTCCAGGTCCGTATTAGAAAAAATTTCATTTTATCTATGCCCCCTAAAAAGTTCACCCTGTATATATTTTTTTTAAATCTTATTACTGTAGTTTGAAAGTACATAAACTACTAACAAAAGTGGAGTACTTCGTTTTCTTGTCACACTTACAACAGATACAAAATAAAAACATTAAATTTAAACATTATCTTGTTAAAGTTCAAACTTTCAGTAATTCAATGCTAGTTGTCAAAGTTCCTATCAGTTTAAGTTTCTAAGTAAATATAACTATTATTAGTTAAAAATATTATGAAATACCAACAGTTAGTCGCAATCAACAAGACTCCAGGACCGTATTAGGAAAAATCATCATCTCTTCGATTCCTCCTAAAATTTTCACCCTGTATATCTTATTCTTAACTTTACTTGCTATAATTTAAAAGTACATAAAGTATCAACAAGTGGTGTAGTGTGATCCGTTTTCTTATTACACTTTCAAAAGGTATTAAACCAACAAAATTTATCTCGATAAAATTGATATTTTCAATAAATTGGTTTCAGTTAGAGCAGCTATTCTGTCTGTAAATAATACTCATTGAATTTTAAAACAATTTAATAGTAACAGAACAGAAAGAACAAGCAAAATAAAAAACGCAACATGAATACAAAACATAACAAAACAAAATAATACAACATATTAACATAATAAAAAGTAAAAATCTATAACTTATTTTCCAAATGTAAACCCCCCTCTTCACGGCATTTTATTTGTCTAACTACTAAATGTCCCACAGAATTTCGTATAACGTCTGGGTAGTTTCTCATTACGTTACAATACGCTCATTTAGTGAAAACGTCATCTGACAGATAATTGGATGCAAACAATGTTTGAAGTTAGTAAAAGCGATAATAATTTAATTAAATAAAAATATTTAAGCACTAAAAAGGTATGTATATGATTAATTTACCAGTATTTTATAACCTGTTATAATATAACGTAATATAATAAAGATTTAAATTTATAAACAAAAATAAAATAGTCTTGCAAATGGTTATTTGTAAATAAATACAGTTTATTTAATCAATTTTACAAAATTACACGTGTTTATATCAGTAGATGTTATAAATTCATAAATTGTTTGCATCCAATTTTGACATTACATGACTTATATGACGCGCACTAAATGCGCGTATACTGTTCAATTCGGTCTATTAATTGCTGCTCTCAAGTTGGACTAATGGCATTAGCTACTTAGAAACAAAAGTTATACCTCATCAACAATTTTACCTGTCAAACTATTGCCAAAGCCGACTACTCCTTTTGTTAACAGTGTCATTAGATAAAAAGTCTATTATATTCCTACTGTAGAAAAAATTGACAAACTTTCGCAGAAATCCTGCACAAATGTCTTTAGCTGCACACTAAATGAAATAGGTTCATTTCTTAAAACTAGAACTGAACATGAAAATATTCTACATTACAAATTAGAACAGAATGTACTAGATTACCCTTTATTTACTACACAACTTATGTGTCGGTAGTTGGACGTTCATAATTATTATTGAAAAGTGTGGATCACACTACAGTACTTGTTGATACTTTATGTACTTTTAAATTATAGCAAGTAAATAAGTAATAAGATATACAGGGTGAAAATTTTAGGAGGAATCGACGAGATGATGATTTTTCCTAATACGTTCCTGGAGTCTTGTTGATTGCGACTAACTGTTGGTATTTCATACTATTTTTAACTAATAATAGTTATAATTACTTAGAAACTTAAATTGATAGTAACTTTGACAACTAGCATTGAATTACTGAAAGTTTGAATTTTAACAAGATAATGTTTAAATTTAATGTGTTTATTTTGTATCTGTTGTAAGTGTGACAAGAAAACGAAGTATTCCACTTTTGTTGGTAGTTTATGTACTTTTAAACTTCAGTAATAAGATTTAAAAAAAACATATACAGGGTGAACTTTTTAGGGTGCACAGATAAAATGAAATTTTTCCTAATACGGACCTGGAATTTTGGTTTTGTAATTATGGCGTACTGTTGGTATTTGATCGTACTTAAAGTGTACCGAAAATAAATTGAATCGGACAATTAGTTTCTAAAAGGCAACGAAAGCAAATTTTGGTAAAAATTCATAAATCACCCTGTACAACCCTAAATATTTGGCTAAAATGATTTTAAATCGTGGTTTGTTACTAACCTTGATGGGCCCTATCTACCATTGGACTATGTACAGTTCCTCATGAAACACCCTGTATAAATATTAAGTTGATACTCAGTAAATATTTTCAGCAATTTCTCTTCATCGGATATCTGTTACAATTTAAATATTTGCGTCTTTAGGACACTGTTTGTATTTCCTTCATTATGTAGCTTAAATTTGTTCTCATTTTCTTTCATTAAAGTATAATCTAATACAAAATTTACCGAATTTAATTTTGACAATTCAAAAATTGTTTTTATTGATCAAACCAAAATTGTGGTTTTTGTTTCCAAAATGTTGGTGAATGATTTTATTGCAGGATCAACAACAACTTCCCCAGAATTTTATTTATTCTGAGGTAATACTGAGGTTTAATTTCCTAAACATATCTTCCAAATTGTTCCAATTTTTTATTAATTTCAACAATTTCTTTATCAATTTTTTCACACAGATTATTCAAAATTTTTCTCTACATCTTCGTTAATTTAAACAATAAATCGGAGAAAGCACTCACATTTTCCAATTGTAATTTTCGTATATTTACTATTTTTTTTTCGAACTTTGTATCCATTAAACTGATAATGTTAGAATCCAAGCAAATATTTAATTTGCGCCTTATACAACATCACATAAAAAGTACTCCTTTGCATTAGTTGACCAGGAAAAACATGAAGCAACTGTACATTTTAATGAATCCAATATATATTCCAATGTGTGATTTACGGCCCCCATAAAATGTTGCCATAAAGAACAATCCTATTAAAGGAGTCAAAGAAAAATCGCGTTTAATGGCGAATCAATAAGGGGGTAATGGGGGCAACTTCCCCTCGTCTGGTGCGTTTCAAGTGCAGAGCGAGACCAGTAATGAGTTATACCGCTTGCCTAAAGGCGATAATTACTAGAATTTATGCTGAAATTGAAGATTTCATTTAGCAACCGCATACATAAACCCAGAGGTTCGATATGTTTATATTTATTTTAATAGGCTGGAGTTTTATGTATTTTTAAACAAGATTTGATTTACTTCTTGGGATTATGGTTCATAAAGCTGTACACTTATCTCAATAATTATTATTACATGTTCTATGGAAGCGGTCAACAATTTTTTTATGTCAAGGTGTTTGGTTGGCCACATTAGAATGGGCACAATGGATATATACTTTCTTGTATCCCTCGGTCGATTTTGTCGTCGTCAAATTTATAAAGGACAATTTTATTAATTGAGGCTGCGATCATCCGAAAGAAATATTAGGGTATTATAGTCCATTTTCTAAACGCTAAGAATTCGCCAAAGTTCTGACTTCGTTAACTCAACACAGAAATTGACGATTTTTTTTTGAAATTTAGTTTATAGAAACGTTCCCTATAGGTGAGAAGGTGTGCTATTATATTTTTTCAAATATTATTAACAAATTAGTGTCTTTTTAATATACGCTTAATTAAAAAATTTATAATTCTTTTATTTTTTTAAACGATTGCCTGAAATTTGATTACATAGTGTTCTTGGGGTCACAGATTAAGAATCTGGTATCAAAATCGTTCTAAAATCAAAATGGCGTCGAATGTCTAATTTTTTTTTCTTGTTATATTTCTCAGATATCTGGGGATTTTTGGGGTTGCTTATGACGAATTTTGCATTAAAACTAAAATGAAATAAAAAATGGCGGATCCAAAATGGCAGAAGAAATGGCAATTTATTTTATCGGGATATTATTTCTTATACCGGGTCACAGCTACAATTACAAACCAAAACAAAAGCCGAGACAAAAGCCATCTATGTGAATCACAGCCCCCTAATTTCATTTTTTAAAATTTTTTGTTTTGGTTTGTAATTATTGTAGCTGTTTTGGTTTGCAATTGTAGCTATCATCCGGTATAAGAAATAAACTATCGATATTGGGTTTCTCTTGACTAAAAATAAGAAATAAAATTGATACCAATACAAAAAATTTACCCTTTTCCGCCATTTTGGACCCGTCATTATTTTTTATTTTAGTTTTAATGCCAAATTCGTAATCAGCGACCCGAAAAATCCCCATATATCTAATAAATATAATAAAAAAAGAAAATAAAAAGTTAGACATTCAACTCCATTTTATTTTTAGACCAATTTTAAGGCCAGATTCCTAATCTGTGACTCCAAAAACGATATGTGATCAAATTACAGGCAATTGTTTAAATCAATAAAATAGTTATACATTTTTTATTAAGAATGTATTAAAAAAATACTTCTGTTTTAATTAAAAAAATAAAAGGGCACATCTCACCTCACCTCACCTATGGAGAACTTTTTTATAACTTTTTTCGAAATTTCGAAAAAAAAAATTATCAAAATCGGTTTTGAGTCAACGAAGTTAGAACTTTTTTCTTTAGTAAATGGACTATTAGGATAGTCTTGGATTTTAAGTTCCCTCGTTTTAAGTCGCAGTGTAGAATGTATGTTTCGAAGGGAACTCTCACTGAAAACTGCTATAATAATAACATTAAGTAGGTATTTATTTCCATAGACTTTTATAAGTATTAGAACATTGTTAAATTGACAAGATTATTCAATACCTACAAATCGAAATATAATTAAACAAACAAAAAAAAAATGATATAAAAACTAACAAACACATGAGGTTTCATCATTGGGAAAACGAGCACTAAATCAGGGAAATATTCTTTCCCTAATTATTTTACATCATTCAAGATCAGAGCCTAAGTAAGTACTAAAATAAAATCGTTTCGTTAAAGAATGGCACATTAGTTCCTCCTGATTTAAAGCAAGTTATTTACATCGACTATATATTTTTAAACCTTTTTTAATATATCTATTAGGCAAACAATAAAACAGAAACTAGACATTATTTGCATACAATCAACATAAGATTTTGTGAATAAAATATTACTATTTGTTGATTTGACTCATTAGTAAGAATATACTTAACAGCAAAAATTACAAAACAACGTGTCATGTCGAATGTGAAATTATAAATACGAATTACAATAACAAGTTTTATTATTTAACAAAAATAGAAAACTAAAGTTCAAGGTGACATATCAAGTACCATGCAAACGATGGTCAGTTTATATAGGCCAAACAAAGCAATTACTAAAATTCAGAATACGAAATTCTTAGGTCCGCAAATTATGTTAAATATGAGAACAAGTTCTGGAAATTCATAAAACGAAGATTATAGCCTGCGTCGCAGTATTGAAATTCTAATAGCTCTAATATGATGGATCCTATCAAAATTCAGTCAGATTGTTTTTATGATATTATTATTTGTATGAAATGTCTAGAAAAATTTGTACAAAAATTATTGCAAAAATTGATTCCCCACTTATAACTTCTCTACAAACCAAAATTTTGAAATGAAATTTTTTTTAAATAAAATTACTAGAATAGTAATTCAAAATTAATCTTTTTTTAACTTATGTTTCAAATTAATTAACAAATAACTACGTTTCACTTACTCTCTGAAAAGGGTTGTAGATTCCCTATTATACAATTGAGGACAACATATTTATAGAAATAATGCGACTAAATCTTTCATGTCCTTTCACCTTTTTGAACGAAGGCACTTAATTATGATACACCTAGTATATTAAAAAGGTAAATTTCGTTTTTATTTTAAAATTGACACACTTTCTCCTCTTAATGTTTGAAATTATTGAGTCAAAGAATCGAGAAAAATTAAAGGTGAATCATATTAAATGAACCAATTTTTGTTGAGGAATTGATTTTTGAATATCCAGACGACGAATATTTAGGCAACAGAGTTTCTAACAACAATGTTTAAATCGCAAGGGTTCATGTTGCACCTTATTTGACACATACTTCATTATACGTTTGTTTTTTATCGATGCAAATGTTAAAACAGTTATGATTTAAAAACGAATAAAATGCAATCGAGCTGAAATAATTAAATATTTTGAAGGAAATATCAAAGATTTTGCTGACTTTTTCCCACATTTTTTTCTATCCAGTAAAATTGGCAGTTTCTAGTTTTCTAATCCTAACCTAATCATCATTTATTTTTTCATTTAAATTAGATGTGAAATTTTTTTACCGAGTACCACATGTAGTTTCTAGAAATTATTTCTTGGCCGTGATTATTTTAAGAAAATTATTCCTCGTCTTCCTCACGCATTCCTCCCATTGAAGTTAAACGTTGGTGGCAATTTAACAATTTTGGGTCACTTGTGACTTGACTGGAAGCTGCTGAATATTAAGGGTTAAATAAATAAAACAAAATTTAAACACAGTTGTTTATTTTGGATATATCTTACAAATTGTTGAATAAATACATGTTCCATAAGTGACATATTAGCTATAAATTTTAAATACCAAAATACATGCAATTTTTTGTTTACAATAAATTGCTTTTCGAAATATTTTATTTTCGCCTAAAAATTAATACAACAGCACAATTTAAAGGCATCCTGGGAGTATATATAATTTTTTATGGAGCAAACCAAAAATATATACAATTCTGACCTCTGTTAGTCAAATCAAGATCCTAGTTTTTCGCGAACCGATTGCATTTGGAAAAACCTATAAAGGCACCATAGTACAACTAATAGTTATGATACAACTGTAAACTATTTACTGACAGTTAGTCAATTTCGACAATATTTTAGTTTTCAGTAATCACAAGCTAAAATTAGCTGCTCTACATTATTTTTGCATTGTACCAATCATTAGTGTAGTGAGAAAATACATTACGAGTGTTGTCAGAATGTACTAATCAGTATTTTAAACAATGTTTTACTGTGGACAGTGTCTGCTAAAATATGAAATAAATGAATTATTTCGGGAACAGATTACTTTAGAAAAAATTGCTAAGATAGACCGATTTTTATTTTTAAAGGCGCATCTTTGAAGGCTGGCTAAAAAAATTGTCCTATTACACATTCAAATATTGTCCAAGGACTTGTTATTTTAATATATATAATTTCATTTATCAATGTTTAACGCAATACTTACAGGAACTAGGTGAAGAACAATTTTTAGTAAAAAATAATGATTCAGTTTTAAGCATAACTGAAATAATGTTTGAAATAAGTGGTCGATAAAGAATTAAAAGACTTTTTAAAAGCGATTCATGTTGCCATTAAAAAAACATCTATGACCTCGTGAATCTGACACAGATGGTGTCACGAATTCGATAGGTACGTCTAAAGATGCGCATTTAAAGATAAATGGACCTGTCAGAATGTTTTTCAAAAATAATTTGTTAAATAAATAATTCATTTATCTCTACTACCAAGCGATAACATACAGTATAGTGCTCATGCGACCTATGGTTTAACTTTCCTAGCAAGCAAGTGCGTTGGTTCGGAGGTTAAGCTAGAAGTAAAATTCCCGAAGGAGGGCTAATTGCAAAATGGAAATATGGATTTTTGTTTAAAAAAAAATTTTTTTAATAACATTTTTTTGCATCGAATATAAGCATAATCCAGTATTGATTTATACAAAAATTAGTGTAATCTTGATTAAATAAAGATTATGGTTTACGTAAGGAAATTAAAATTTTCCCCTTAAAAGAACGAAATAAAACTAGTCGTGAGAAAAAACTGGTTTAAACTCCTAATATACAATAAATGTCCGCTTATAAAAAATTCAGACTGATAATCATAATATTTTGCTTCATTCCCAATAATGCTCTCGTTGACTGCATACCTAAAAAGAATTTTGTATTTCTTTTAAACTATTTCCTTATTTGATATGTAGTTGAAAATGTTATACACACCTTGTATATATTTTTGGTTTTCCAAAGTCGGGGTAAATATACTTTCGATAAAATAGTACTTAAAATCTAACAAACTAAATTGTAACGTACAAAAAAAAAACGACGGTTCATCACAGATGAAATAAGCATCAGTAACTTGCCTAATTACATATGGCAAAACAATTGTATGGTACTCCCTTCAAATAACGTTCATAATTATTAAGATACAATTTTATTTTGATAGATAGCTTGCATTACCTAATAATGACAAAAAGGTCAATATTTCTAGTTGGATAAAACACTATGAAAAGGGCGTTATTTCTACATTACGGTTACTTCAAAGTATCTTGAAAATTGGAATGGAACACTCGACATATGCCTTCTATGCATTGTTTATTGAAAAATACTTATTTATAGTCAATAACGAGTTAACATAGAACCGTTTCTTGTGAATCCCATACTAGAATAATTCATTAAATGGTAAGAATTCAAAACCAGTTGACATACGTTAGGAATGTTTACCTGGTAGGTGTTGTCAACTCGATTTATACTTAAGGTGAATATTAATTTTATGTTTTATTGTTTCTTTAAAGTTCATGAATTAATACAAAATTACTGGTTTACAAATAGTCTATGAAGTGAAAGGCTGTTTAAAAGCAAAAATTGCATAATAGCATAAAAATATTAAAAAAATTATTTTTATTTAACGCCTTCAAATATGTTAGCAATAAATAAAGTAAAAGAGATTATAGTTTCGTGTGAATAACTTGTACAATTTTTCACACTTGGTAAAAAAATAGTGGGTGAAAATCTTAATAATAATGTTATTTTAAAGAAAATTTCAAATTCAAATAAAGGTGGCGAATTTTGTAAAATAAAGGAACAGGTACCTACAATTTTCCTCTATAAGCCTTATAAAGTAGCCTAGAATTGAGTAAATAAAATTGCAGTGGGAAAAACCATCATGAGACTAATCGTGTGTGGACTCTCATATAGGAGAAAATAATGTCATCTGCAGACCGGTTTCGAACTTCTTGGATCTCGTCAGTGCAGAGTAGACAAATAATTCAACGCAGCAATGAGAAGAACAGACACTAGTTAGTTATAATATTTTCAACACAGTTTTAAAAATGGTTAGGGAAAGATTCGATTTAATTTATATATCACGCCTTTGGGTTATTATTTTTTAATTTAATTCAATACCATTTAAAAAATTTCAATGGTGTTGAATAAAGCAGAAAACTATTTTTCAAAATGTCGACGTTTCGTCTTTATTTTAAGACATCCTCAGTACACTGAAGACAAAACAAAAATCAGAGTCCTGAGGATGATGCCTTAAAAAATGTAGAAATTTTCAAATTCGGTTTTCTGCTTTATTGACGATACTCTAGCCACTTTACCATTGAAATAAATAAATATGGCCCAGTAAACTGTTAAAAAAAAGATGCATTCTTATTGTTTTCTCAAAATTGAACTTCGATATTGTGTTTTTTAAGTCTATAGTGGTTATTTTTTTAGCGTATTACAAAAATAAACAAATATAATAAAGCCATATCCCTGTAATATTACGGTACCCATGCCATCAATCTATCATCTCGCTTCCAAAACGTCTCTGCATAATTTTATGGCTAATAATGAAAACGATTTCTTTTTACGATTACGAAAATAACATACCTTACGGTTCATGTTTTTTACCAAATATATAATGGAAATTGGTTTTGCTGAATTCAAAACGAATAAGTAACTAGTAATAGGGAATTACTTGATTTGACTTGGTACTCAACATTAGAGCACGGTTTATACATACTTTAAGAGCTTGTATAAATACCGTCAGGATTTCGATTTTACACGGACTACGAGAATGTTAACTGCTTTTATTACATGTGATAGGCCAAGTAGTTTTTAAATGTGAAGTAGATGTTATTTTTGAAAAAATCTGATATTTTAAAATTCACTTTAAGAAATATACAGATAACGAAAGTGCACATCTTTACATTGGGAACCTCAACATATATACCATCTGAAGAGTCGCTGCATAGAAACATGGGTTTTACTACTCGTATATTTCCGTCTTTCGTCGCCGTGAGCTCGTCTCGAACTGTCTACATCGCAGCCGCGATCTGAGATAATACATTAAGGGCCGCGATATTTCATATCATTCCAACAGTGCTAGCATAACATGCATTAGGTTACGAACAATAAATATATAAATATATTTCAGTTTTTGTAAAAAAAAATGGTGAGAAAATTTCGTTTAAAGAAACAAAAAGATTGTTTAAAAACAAGAATTATCCAAATTTTAAGCGTATTTTATGCATAGGTTACAAGAAATAAATAATGAAATAAATTACAGGGTAGATTTACTAAAAATTTTTTTTGAAAAAATTATATCAGAAAAGTCGTCTTATTTTTTCCGTAGAATCGCGTGCTTATAGTTTGCCGGTGCATTTAGGGACACCCTGTATATTTATTAGAAAAATGCAACTATCTTCATATTGTAGTAGAGAAAAAAATAACACTCATTAGATACAGTTAAATCCAACTCCGAGAGTACCACAAGGTCCAAATTTGGGCCCTGTTTTATTTACACTAGACATCAATGATTTAACAGAAAACTTGAGTCATCAGAGTCTCGTCTTTGCTGTTATGCTTTAGAAGCTTCCTTATTAGTACAGAATATTGATCAAAAATCAGTTTTTTATCATTTTCCAACTTTGTGAAAAAAATTAAAAATTTAATTTTGTTGGAGGGGTGTAACTCTTTAAGCGTTTGACTTCTTCGTAGGGTTGAGTATTGTTCATAGCGGTATTAGTGGTATAGTTCCCAATAAAATAGAAGGCCACAATATTTCAATTTTTTATTTTTTGGCAAAATTGTCCTCTCCAAAGATCAGTACAAATTCAATGTGGTAAAGAACTGTCGACAAAAAGAGGGGCTATATTTTTTTGTTTGGTTTAAAAGCGGCTGTTTCTTTAGAACTAATTCTCAAGTCACCGAAGTAACTAACGGAAAATCTTAGGATTTTGAATTTGGTAAAGAAAAATAAGGCTCTACAGTTTATTATGGAGTCCAAAACACAAGTAAGTAAAAAATAAATGTATTATTTCCAAGCTGGAATCGAACCATCGATCTTGGCAACCAAGTAAGTAGGCGTCAACGCACTTACTCCCTCGCCTTCCGTATTCCATTAACAATGGAATAAATGTAGAATATTCAATGAATTAACTAATGTGGACTGAAATAAATTTGAAATGTGTAAAATGACGAGTCTTAAATTACGTTAATTTCAACTGACTAGTCCCCCGGAAGGCCTATCCAAACCCATATTTGCTTGCCACTAATGCAACAAAAACAGCTCATACCCAAAATAAAAACCATTCCATTATTAAAGTACACGTGCATAATTTAACACAAGCCAAATTTATTCTCGTACAATTCCTTTTTAGAATTAAAATATAACTGTTTCGGTACGGCATGCGCTACACCACCTATTCCCATTCTGCTGTCCAATATTATTATTATGATAAAAACACACCTTAATTTAGACTGCACGACCTACGTGTGTGTATTCTTCACTTAATTCGTGTGAACCGAAAACAAATTAACAGTTCGTATAACAGGAAATATTCACGCTTTTTAAAGCATTGTGGTGACCTAAAAAATGAACGCGATCGGTGCTTTAAAACAAATAATAGGCTCGTTAAAATAAACACACTCTAATGGTTTTGTAGTAGTTTGATTAAGTACAAGTTGCCCGATCGGGATATATTATCTGGTGTCCTATAAAGTCTAAAGTCTGCCAGGACTATTATCAGCACTTGTTAATATAAAAGGAAAACGAAAACAAATACCATGGATTTTGGTCATATATTTTTTTTTTGGTTCAATGATTTATAAAAAAAGTTGCTAAATGCATCTAGTACAAACTATTGCCAAAGCGACGGGGATTCAGTATCCAAACAACTGAAATTTAAAAATATTAATTTCCGAAGAAATAAAGGTGTACCACAGGGCAGCTCACTAAAGTCATCAGTTACATTCTCAACGATGAATAGAAATAATTTGTTTGAATTTTTTGAAAATTTCATGGTTCAACCATCTGCAACTCGAAAATACTTCTTCAAATCATCAGCTCCTCAAAAATCTCAACAATTTATTTGATTAAAAAAAAATACTTATGTAGAAGGATTTACTTTACAATAACAAATAACATATATAGCAATTCTATGACATTTAAACAAATTTCGAATCGTCACTATTATTGATCGTTTTATCAATTTATTAGATCATTTCTACTATTTTGTTTTTTAGGACATTATTTGGAGGAACATTTCAGTCCAAACGATTTGCAGTTTTTTTATTTAACATTTGTTTGTTTGGATCATCGTGGACAGTGAATTCTCTCGCCCACCCTAAATTAAAAAAATAAGCTTGTCATCGTCCGCAGGAAGTTCGAGGTCTTTGACTGGCCTGAGCCGAGTGTCAGCATACATTGTAAAACACTACGAAGTTGCCTCTTCTTGAATCCTAATTATTCATGCACGATTAAAACCACTACGAACTTAAATGTTACTTTGGTTGTTTTTTTATTCTAATTATTTTATTTATAGACGTTGCATCAAGATTAAGTGCAAAACACCTAACGATGCCTTTTAATATCCGGGTTTTTATGTGAAGATACTGAAGATAGTAAAAACATCACGGCTTGAAACAAGGGTAAAAAATGACTTAAGTACAGAGTGTGCCACGATGAGAGCCTTAGTCCAGACAGATCAACAAATGGCTCCCTCAAGGACATCTATGAATTTTGAAACGCATATTCTGATTAAATTATTTCTGGCGTTTACACGTCAATATTTAAGTTCAACTGGTTACCAATTTTTGACAAATTTTCAATCTCAAAATGCTTTGCTGGAGCATCTTGAAGCAAATAATAAATGTCAGGAATTGTTGATATCCTAAATGTGACTCAATCTTCACATTAAACCGTAAGGCAAGTCATTCTTTAACCGATCTAACATGGTTAATTTTCTATAATTAATAATAAACGTATATTTCTTCTTAACCATAAGTTATTTTTTTATTAAATTTAGGGTCATAATCAAGTTTATATAAAAAAATGTTAATTATTAAAATCAATTTTTCAATGTTACAGATTAAATTAAAAAATGTAATACCCACCTATTTTGTTTAATAAAAACTGTTTCTGATGATGGAGAGGAGCCTCTCCGTAAAATTAAATCTGCGTAATTGAATTTTTTTTGTAAAAAAAACCAAAATAACTCAAGAACTCCTAAATTTAATAAAAATATAATTAATAATAAATCCTCCTTTGGCTTCATAATAATTCCAATTGTATCAAAATAATGTAAGTGCCTTCTAGGATGATGGAAGAAAGAACTGTCCTAGTATTTGTTACTAAATGTTCTATATCATGTGGGTGGGTTTCCGTGATTGTTAAATAATTGTTAAAAATCTGTCAAAACAAAATTATCATAAAGAAAGTTGCCGATGTATTTGAATAATGATTATAATATAATACTATGTAACCGTGATAAGTCAAAAATGGATACAGATATATCTTAATTGTGTTTAGATCTAAGATCAATGAATTCGTCCCAAATAATTTAATAGTTATGAGCCACCTACGATTATTTAAAATCTAAATCGTAGTGGCATACAACTCATGTACTGACCTCCTTAAAACTGGATTTCGTCATCATGTGAAAAATGCATAGATGGAATGTTTGTCTTTGATTCTAATAATTTTTGTCAACAATCTTCCTGACATAATAAAACCGGTCGTTTTTCCAAACTCATTTTGGTTCATAAACAAAACCATTTTATGTTAGCCCACAAATTATTATTGCATTTATCCTCAATTCCCTATGTTTAGAAAAAGTAGGTACCCTATCTTTACTGGCAATATGAGGTCCAAGGTAGTTCATTTCTTGAAAAATGTTATTTGGGCTTCTGCCGAAATCATGAAATAATGGTAATGCTATCCTGTCGACGAATACATAATGATCTAAAATTTAAAGAATCTGTCATACTCACCACAAACTTGACGAAAAAAAATTATTGATTTGTATCTTGAAAGGATATAAAGAGCCAGGAGGCAAGAGACATAATTGATCTTCATAATATTTTGTAAAATATGACCTGAATTTGTGTACGTTTGTTCAAACTTTAATTGCGTTATTAGGTATGCGAAAATACTTCAGTTTAAAGCCAGACATATACGTTCAACACTACCTACTGTCGATCACTCACCTAGCGCTTCAAAACAAAATATTTTAAGCAACAATTATTAAGTATCAGGCTCTCTTGAAGGGCTACCATCAATCGTTCAATTTAAATAAAAAAATCCACTAAAACTAAGAATCACAAGTCTTAAAACAAAAAAAACTTTTTAAAACTTACAGTACACAGAATCACAAACAGCTAAGCTGGGGGGGTATATTTTTTCAAAAATAAAAAAAATTATAAATAAAGAGTCCCACGGCGCTGACCGTTCACGGAATATTTCGAATGTTTCTTATATATTATGGCCGCTGCGTCGATTTTTTTCTTTTCTATAACTGGCATGGATATATCTGGGTGCTCTCTAATCTCCCACACCAAATTAGTTAAGCTCCTAGGCCTGGAGAGTTTCCTGGAACGCTTTTCCGGCTGCTTTTGCCCACCAGAATCTCCAGATGCTCGTCCCCCTGAATTACTGGAATCCAAAGTGCCGTCTAATTCCATCGCTTGCTGGAGATTGTTTAAAGACTTATAACGGATGTTAAATAAGGGCGAGCCCGATTTCGATATGGGACTTGGAGGGGTTTCCTTCATAGGCGACGCAGATTTCTGACGCAATAACCTACTTCGTTGTGAATGACCATTTTTAACATATAACTTAGGTAATCCTGGAGGAGTTTTTTCGGTATGGGGATGGACTTTCGGGGGAATATCTCTGATGGTGGAAGAAGCTGACTTTCGATTTCTTTTTTCAGCTTGTAGTTTCTTAGTAGGGATGGTCTCGATTGGAGGAGGCTCCGGTTTGGTGAGATCAGAGACGGGATGTGACGGGGTAGAACTGTGGGACGTTATAGAGGGAGAGGGGTCGGAGAAAGGGGACCTGATATTTTTTGGCAACGGAGCGAAACCTCGCACGTAGTCGTATATTTGGTCTATTTCATCGTAATCTTTTGAGTGAATCGGAATTCTGTTTTCATCTCGTCTGTGGTGCGAGTGTTTTGTGCGATGGTTTGCGGAGTCTGAGGATGCGCTGCGCCTTAACAGATATCTGAAACACAAGAGGACGATAGCGTTAATATATTATTTTACCAAGGTTTCGAGCAACTCGGTAAATATAAGAATAAAGTAAGATTGTGTTGAACTGGTCAATATTTTTAGAAATTAATTGGTTTACAGCTACTAAATAACTTAAGAACATTATTGAAACTTTCTTATTGTAAAAAGTTCTTTAATCTACTGAGCAACAACAAAAAATTATCAAATGAATTAGGTTGCTACTTCGTTGATGTAGTATTTATAATGGAAATTATATAATCAAGTATGTTTGTGGTATAGTAACAATACAATAAGTTTATTAAAAAATATAACCAGTACAAGTACAGAGAAATTGCTCCAAAAGGAAGTTTATCAACAAAGTTGCTTTACAACAGGACAAAAAAAAACCTAACCATTTACTTCCAACAAACTGGCATTATTTTCCAATATCCTATCGATTCTTAAAGAAAAGCTTTAATTCTTCCTCACCCTGTATACGCCTTATAGACGTTACCTACTTTGGGAATATTTTTATATCTTTTAACTTACCCGGTTTTCAGCTCCTGCGTTGGTGACTGCTTCTTGGATTCGCCCAATTTACCATCTAAAACTTGAATCCGGTCTGCAACGTCTCCCGCTAGTTTCGTGCATTTCTCAACCAGTCTGTTAAACTCTACCATACCCCTTAGTTGTTCTTCGTTTCTCGTCCGTAGCAGCTTCAGAGGAGCGGCCAGGGGTAGGGCCGTCACACTCTGCGTCTCCTTTTGAAGAGGAAGAGCGAAAACGTGATCCTCTTCGAACACCGATAATAATCTAAGTTCTGGCACGAAATGGCTAGGACTCTTTAGGCCTCTGGGGGCCGTGCCGTGTACTAATCTAACTGTGAGGGGCAGTCGCTTGCTGAGGAGATTTTTGGCTGTGTGCACTCCGCTGATGTTGTCCTCGCGGGCCAGCGCCGAGAACTTTCCTCTTTGCTCCATCCCTAAGAGGATCGTGTCGCCTTTACTGTCTAGGCATTTTAGGTATCGGCCTTTAGATCCCGGGAGGGTGGCATCGCCAGTAGGGACTAGTATTTCACCTGAAACAAAGGAAAAACGTAGAAATAAATTATGTAGGCTGTAAGATTTAGATAAGATTATATTAAAGATTAAGGGAACACACAAAAAGCTGGAGGTTTTAGATTGCTTTTTAAGGTAACGTCTAAACATCAGGATTTATATGTGCAAAAGTCCATAATATGCCTTGAATGATTTATTTTATTTTTTAACTGTTGCTTTGATGATGAAATTTATTTATTTTCGTCATATTTCAGTAGAAAAACAGTTTTCTGTAATATCTGCATCTTTGTTATTTTCAGAGTACAATAAGAGTGCAATTAACGATATTACAAATGCTTAAATTCTGTATAAAAATTGCCACTAGTACGACCGGTGATTTCGAGGCTGTGGCCGTAAGTAACGAATGCATTCGTCATTAAATATTAATGTTTCGTACGCCAAAGAACAAATATTAATTACATTTCCTTACTGGTTTTCAACCCACCATACGGTAGATTATATGGTGGCATGTTTTTTAAATGGTACCACTTGTAGGCCGATTCCAAGGCTTAATCCACTGCAATCTTTTAAAGTTATGTTTCTTCATTTGGACGTTGAAGGTTCGGAAATTCCTTCTTGCTGTTTATCAACCTCCTTTTTGCTTTCTCTTGTAAATTGGTTTCAAAATCTATAATCATGTATTCCAGCTGAATATCAATTTCTTTGCAATAATCCTCTGCTTTATGGACCCGACTATTGAAGTAAATAATGGAATATTTCCACTTTCCTACATCTGAAAGTACTTCAACTTTTGGTTTATATGATATGGTCTTCAGTAGGTCTTTTATGGAGACGAACTTGTAACGCTAGAAGGCAGACTCTACTTCATTTTCTTCTAATTGCTGCTAACATGAATTGAAGTTAGAAGATATTGTAGTTCGAAAAAGCTTTTAGGAGGATTGAACGTTTTGAACATCAGAGAGGAAGATGATTTCTTAAAACATATTTTTTTGCAAATTTGGTGAATGGATCAATCAGTCTTTATTTCCAAACTAGATGTATTGAATCTGAAAGGCAATATCTAAAATCAAGTTTAAACCGTACAGAAAAATATAATCGGTCGCGAGTTGATTTGAAGGTTATTAAGCTTATTCGTATTCTAAAAGTAATCCAAGATGGCGATTTAAATCTTTTGGATTATGATAAATACTAAGTATTAAATACTGTACATTTTTTTGGGATTATTTTGTTAATGTTTTGATGAGTGCTGAATTGGATTAAAGAGCCGACGGAATACAAAATGTATTAGCAACGGCCTTACATGTATTCATAATGAATTGGATGTACATTTACATTTCTTTCTTTGCACATCCTACCCACACATAAATCTAAAGACGTAGAAGACAATGGCGACCACAAATTACTTTCTCATATAAATAATGTTGATTTTTTTTCAGTGCATGTAATTTAAATAAAACAAAATATAACTTACGCATAATTCTGTGCCATGTGGCTTACAACGCTTATTATCCTGTCACAAAAGATGTACTTAATAAATTAATTAGAATATTTATTAATAGGTCTTTTGAAACAGTAAAATTAGAGAAAGAAATTGTTGAATTCGCTTGAAACATGATAAATAATTAGTATTCAACAGTTGCTTCCTTTAATTTTACTGTTTCAAAAATCAAAAGAATTATTTAAAAAATATTCTAATTAATTTATTAAATAGGCTTATTGTAAAGGCATAATATATTTTTTTCATTTTGAATATTTATCCTTGGTATGGAAGTCGATTAAGTTTTTAAATATTTTATTAAAAAATGTATAAAATCCAAGGCAAAATTTGACTAAAATGAAAGAAAATTGTCCTGAAGTTCCAGAACTTCAATTTTATTCGTATTTCAAAAGTCGTTAAAAATTACTAATGTAATCAATCGTTGTAAAATGATTTTTATATACCTAATGAGAATGAATTTCAAATATTTCGGAAATACTTTTTATTTATTGCACAATAAATTACCTATCCCTTCCTGTCCTTTTTCTCTCTGCTATGATCCACAGACTATAATGATTCCTTCGATATTTTCATACATTTACACGATTATTGTTTCCAACAACGATTTTCATCAAATTGCACAAGTATATCAATCACCTATTACTTTTTTACGCTTTAGGATATTCTGGTTCGTTTCAAAATATTGACACAAGCAAGTATAAATATCATTTTTTTATAATGAAAAAACTCAATTACGACGCGACATTATTGAAGTAAAACCAATATTGGGAAACTTGCCCCAGACATTGATTATTTAACAGCTAGCTTGTGTACCCTCGGAGAACAGATTGCGGCACCAGTGCCATATCAGCACCGACCGGTGTATTATCTGCATTTCCAATATTTATGTGCGCAAATTCTACATCGGAATTGGTATTATCAAATAACTGCAATCTTCTAGGTTATTAAATGGAATATGGAACATACAAAGCTCATATTTTAATCAGTGGAATTCTGCTACATTTCTTTTGAGAACCCTCTTCAGTTATCAGTTAGCGCTGTAATGGTTTCAGATACATGCCGATATTTTGAACCGATATACCATAAACTTGTGCAAGGGTGATTTTAAATTAAAATAGAAAATTGGCAATAACTCCGAAATTTTTCCGCAATCCATCAGATCAGTGAAAGTCTTAAAATCAAAATCAACTTCATTTCTGTTTCTAATATCGAACGATTTTTGTGGGAGAATTGTTGCTGATGTTCTCCTTGTAAACTTAATCACTGGAATCCTGTGGTCAAAGTATATCAGTGCTTTTTTCGTGTTCTCCAGGATCGTCAAAAATCATGTTGATGGTGTCTTCATTCTCTTCGACATGCTCTTTTTAAACTAGAGTTGAATTTATACGAAACTGGCCCAAGTATTTGTTATTAATGTTATTAATACTTTCAGCAACCAGAATATTGCAGCGCTTTTCCTGACCCTGATGAAACAAGCACGAGCAAGATTAGCTTCTTAAGTTACAGGCAATCGAACCCAATGCCAATATCTCAGAGCAAGAATGAAATACTTTCTGGCATTTATGAGTTCGATAGTAAAAAAATTTTTGTTGAAAGAACATGTCAAGATAACGGATAGCCAGAGCTATTTTTGCAACAAATTGTAGTTTTAGGTCCATTAAACACAGAAAAGTTCGGAAAGTGATTGACATGTTAAGACTAAGGTATGTGCCTTCTCAGTTTCAGTTATCATCAACTGTTTTAAATGAAACATTTGAAGAATGTAAATTCATCAGGTCAATCAGTTTGTATGTCTCTTGATGGTTGGTCAAATGTTCATAATGAACCGATAATATGTGCAGTGTTGACACTAGATGGAAACAGTTTTCTTCTGGAAAGCATAGATACATCAGAACATCCACACACTGGAGATTATCTTGCGAACTTGGCCATAGATTTAATAAATAAGTGCAAAATAATTATAACTGCAAAGTTACTAGTATTATCACAGAAAATGCCGCAAATATGAACAATATGAGGGAAAAAATTGCCTAGGCCCTGGTACCCCAATATAACCCCATATACTGAATTTGTTCTTCAAAGATTTGGAAGTTACAACAGTAAAATCACACTTAGGTCAAATTGTAAAATATTTTCTCAATACACACTTGCCAAATGTTTGGTACAAAGAAAGGGGGGCAAGAAACTAACATTGCCACAAGATGTTCGATGGAATACAGTTTCCGACTGCCTTGAGATTTATGTCACCGAATGGCCCAAGTTGTTGCAAGTCTGTGAATAACACAAAGGTGACATTGATCCGTTGACGTATGTAAACATATCTCTTGTATAGCATGAATAAATTTCTATTCTATTCTTGATATTTCAAAAAATGTCGAATATTCAAATTAAAAGAACGGCCGAAGATTTTAAAATTGCGAAAACCAATTTCTGTGATACTTGACATAATTCAGCAGAAAGGTACCAGTTTATCTCTTGCAGTTGAGGAATGAAAAAAACTGAGTGCAAATTTGTATAGCTTTGAAGATGATAGAAATTTAAAGCAATATCAGATATTTGAAAGGAGATATGATCAAGCTTTAACGCCATTTCACTTTTTGGCTTATTTGCTGGATTCTATCAGAAATAAAGACGAACGAATACCCACTATCGAAAGCAGAAAAAAAGGCTTCTTTAGATATAGTTTCCCAACATTTTTCTGGCACAGGGTTATTACCGTTAATAATTAAGTTGGAAACGAATTCCAATCCGTTCCAAGGAACAATGTTTTCAACTTCGTTTTTAACTGAAATATTAGAACATGTTTTAACGTAGTGCAGTGGTGGAAATCTTAAAAAGATATTCCAGAAATTACATAATATTAAACAATTTAAACTTAAAAAGAAGAAAACACGATTTTTTAAATAAAAATCGCTTGATTAAAATCATGATTTTAAACGTAATTTGAATCAAATGATTTAAATCATCTCAACCCTGAATTTGAATATTATTTAAGTAATATACTGGGCGAGCTTATTAATCCACCACATTTAGTGAAAAATAAGTCGAATCTTCAGACCAATTCATACAAATGTAAATGGTTTTCCATGTAGGTTCTGGTGTCCTGAATAAGGTCTCAAAAGTCCCGAAGTGGGAGTGTACGGATAAAATTTGGCAACGCTGTAAAGGGTTAAAATCGAGCTCTGAAACGAATTTTTCGAGATTTCTACAACAAAAATACATCAGACCAAAAATAAAGCTATGAAAATTATAGAGGGTCTTTATTTCGTATAATAGTTTTCTTGAATAATTCGAATAAAAGTCATAACTAAAATAAAGAAAACTGGCAACGATTTCTATGATATAAAATTCTCACGTGCAGATAGAGTGCTTCCACTATTAACTGTCAATAGCAATGTTACAGTCCATGATACCACAACGCCCATTGATCCATTATTGTTGTTTCAAAGGATTACTGTCATGAAGAAAACAAATGAAGAACTTCGCACCTACTTGGAGTATGAATTGCCTCCGTATCCGGTGTCACTCTTTGACGAAGTTGGTATGCGCAAGACTAACAAGTCAGCTTTCTATGACAATTTTCGGCCATCTAAATCTGAACCAAACTTCCAAAATGCCACTTATGTCGTTGATGGTGGATCTCTCTTGCACCGAGTTATAAGGCATCAACATGAAACCTACGGTGCTGTTTGCCAAGCACATGTTAATTATGTACAAAATCACTTTGGCTCGAACTCCATTATTGTTTTTGATGGTTATGAAAATATTAGCAACAGTGTGAATGCTATGGAGCAGCTTCGCCGGTCCTCAAAAGCTTCCGCTCTGTTGATATTTACTTTGATGAGCAGATGGTTGCAACTGTAAGCCAAGAGTAGCTCCTTTCCAATAATAAAAATAAAACCAGATTGACTTCGATGTTGACAGAAAACTTTCAGGCAAATAATTATATTGTTAGCTGAAGATGATACTGACATTTTGATAGTCGAAACAGCGCTTGAGGAATCACGTAAAAATACAACGATTGTGGTTGGGAAAGATGTGGATCTTCTTATAATTTTAACTGCTCGTACACCTATTGAAAAAGAAATTTTTCTACTCAAACCAGGCAGAGGGAAGATCGAACGAAAAATTTATTCTTCACGACGCTTTGATCACCATAAAGATATCCGAGACCACATATTATTTCTGCACGGGTGTGACACTACATCTGCTCCGTTTAATAAAGGCAATACTGCAGCATTGAAAGTGATGAAAAAACGGCAGGTCTTGAAACTTGTAGCAGAAGTTTTCAGTAAGACTGGTACTTCTCCTGACATAGTTACTTCGAATGGGATAAAATTTTTCCTCGCAATCTATAACGCTCCAGTTAAAGAAGTTTCCATCGATAACTATCGGTATTCTTGCTTTACTAAAGCTATGAGCAAAAGCAAACCAGTAAAATTGAATTTATTACCACCCACTCATGAGACAGCTCAACAGTATCTATTTCGTGTTTATTTTCAAGTACAGAAATGGTTGGGTAATGTATTGAATCCTAAGCAGTGGGGGTGGATATTAAAAGATACCGTATTGTGGCCAAACACAACATCCCATCTTCCTGCACCTGATTGCCTTTTGATGATGATTTTCTGCAACTGTACGAAAGGCTGTGGACCATTGTGTGGCTGTCGGAGGTTGGGACTTAATTGCTCACCAGTTTGCGGCAACTGCCATGGGCAATTTTGCTTGAATGCTGAACCGACTGAAGACTCGTCAGAAATAGAAGCCGTCACTTATGAAGCAGATATTAAAGTTCTCAGATTGACTCGGATTTCCTCGAACAATAAATGAATCGATGAATTTATAGAAGGAAAAGACGAACAAAAACAAATTTATTGATTTGAAAATATTTTAATAAGTATGACAGTCGTGGATTAGGCCTGCCGAGGGAACCACATAAAAAAACGCACCTAGTACTCAATCTCAAGGGTGGTGTGGAATAGAGTACTTAAATTATTCATAATATCACATACGTTCAAATTCAATGCAAGATTTTCAAGAAAACTATTGCGTATACGAAAAAAAACCCTCTATCATTTTTATATCGAATTTCCATAGCTTTATTTTTGGCCTGATGTATTTTCGTCGTACATATCTCGAAAAATTCGTTTCAAAGCACGATTTTAGCCCTTTACAGCGTTGCCAAATTGTATCCTTACACTCCCACTTCGGGGACCTTTGAGACCTTATTCAGGACACCAGAACCTACCTGGAAAAAAATAATTTGCTTTTGTATGAATTGGTCTGTAGAAAAAATCCTATATACAGTGGATTATATGTAGTTTGTGGCTTGGAAATACAAAAAGTAAGAGATTTATTTCACCTGAAAGAGTGTTTGATAGAACACTAAGCCACTTCTTGGCCGTACCAGATATTCCCTTTCAGGTAAAATAGCTCGTTTGCTTTCATTTCAGATGCACGACCCCCTTATTTTAAATATACTTAAGCTTTACTGCAAAAAGCAAGTCAATGAAAACCTGTTTTTTTTCGTCAATTCACTGAATAAAAAAATTATTTAACGTACCTGCGGGTATAGTTCTGGCGCCCTCCGGCGTCACGGACCCATCGGTTTCAGTCTTGGCATAAACTCCACGAATAGTTTCGCGCACGAGGCATCCCTCTTCAGGTCGTCGCCTCGCCAACTCCGATACGCTTTCTATGCAACGCACCGCACGACCCTCCTCACTCAGTAACTCGAAGTAACCCGCATAAGTGTCCGGAATCACCAATCTAGGGCCAACACACACTAATCTACGACCTTCTTTGATTTTCACAGCTTGTGCAATTATCTTTTGTCGTTTTCCTGCAGACACTAGTAGGGCAGTGGATTGCAGGCCCGGGCTGGGTAACGTGGGCACTCCCAGGCCGCCATACTGGCCCTTGATTATCTTAACCACGGCTGGCATGCGGTGTTTCGAGATGAATTCTCGAAGGTAGCTGCCCTCCTCGGCCCAACGGGCTGCTGCCACTGTGATTTGACCATCGGTTGCGGCCATTTTACCATTACTTTATCTTCATTTCTGTAACAAATAAATATATTAAAGATCAAGTAAAAATAGGGTACGTTTTTAAATTAATTCCAGGCGTATTTAATACGAACTGATTAGCTTAATAAAAAACATCAGTAACATTTTGCTTCTGAATTTATAACAGGAAAACTTTTTTTTCAGTATTTGACTCCGGTTTCTGTAAAAAAATTGGTCTTTTGTGATTTAAAAAAAATTTAATTAAATTAAATAGAGGTTATAATATTTATGTGTATAATGTGTAAGGACAATACACCTGTTAACTGTACATAAGTTGTTTACTTATGTTACTATTCTGAAGAAAAACATTTAAAATTAAATTTGCTGCCATTATAAGCAAATTGGTTTAAAACCATAAAAAGCTCGTTTTAACTGTGAACGCTAAATTTTGTAATGTAAAAATTAAATGAAAAGTGACAAATACTGTTTTAACAAGTAATATTATGAAGCGTACTGATGCTTCAATCCTTTAAACAATGGTATTGCCACTACGCCTGTTCAGAAGGTGAAACTGGTAGTCGAATTCCCAATGTGTTATGGTTTCGGTATATTAGAATTAGAAGATCAGTTTAGTTGATTATTATTGAATACAAATTTTACATCTGTTTAGAAAATGCAACTTTAGAATAAATTGTATAGTTCCGGCTATTAGAGCCTTCAATTATAGATGAAATAGCAAAACTTTCAAACCATTTATTTCAAACTTTTGAGTAATCTAATTAGTCAAGTCTGAATTAAAGACGAGTCACGAGTTGAAACAAACAGGATATCTCTAAATTGCACCGACAAACTTCCACACGATTTTATATCGAATAAATTCGAAGGTTGATTTGCTTTATAATATTTTTGTGATAATTTAAACGCTATGAAATAGTCCAGTAACTTGGTGATCTCACTTTGAACTAGTTCTAGAGTACTTAGTATTAAATTTCAATATTTTTTGATATTGTGATTCATAATGGGTCAAATATGAAATATTAAAAAGGAATAAGGATTTTTTTTCGTTGGGGGTGGGTTTCACCACAAATCAGGGGTTTCGAAGGAAAAAAGTGACTATTGGAACGTGTAGATTGTCGAATTCTACCACAAAAAAGGACCCCTATAACGTTATTCATCACATCACATTTTTGACAAAATTTGTCATAACAAAAAAGTTAGCTTATGAAATAACAAAAATAATCCATGAAATAAAAATTTGTTTAGACTCATCGTTGCCAAGATACAGTTCATGTTAGGTGCATTTGAACGTGGCCCTGAAAAGATCACGCGCTTCAAAAAGTCATAACTCTGGTTTAAAAAACCTTTTGACATGTACCTTGAACCAAATTAAAGCTTATTATAGTAGCTTAAAATTGTCCTTTAGCAAATTTTGATATCTGCTAAATCAAAAATGAAACAAAGAAAATAATGGCAAATTTTGATTTTTTACACAAAAAAGTGCCCGTTTTTTGGTTCCCGTAAACTCCAAATTAAAAACCAAAATTCCAAATCGTGCTTTGTATTAGTTTTAACTATTATGAATCCTCTAAAAATTTTTTTGCTGTCATGTATGCATTATCTAAAAGATTTTACAATTAATGTATGTATTTTGAAAATTTTAGAAAAAAAAGGTTTTTTTGGCTTTGAGGCTAAATAAGGGAAGAATCTTGGCTGAATGTTGCTAGAGACAAAAAATTATGGTAATAAACTAAGGAAAATAGTACTTTTTTTATTTATTTGATAAAGATAATAGCTTAGGAGATAGAAGTGTTTGAAGTTAACGTTAAGTTTGAACTCTTAACGTTTTTTTTTAATTGACTCATTTAAGATGAATATAGAAAAACTGAAAACCTTTCAACAGTTTTGACTACCTGACCTTGAAGAGGATTAAAAGACCTTCAAAATATTTTTGTGGATGATTCTTATCGTTAATTGCAAATGAGACATAACCGAAATAAGAAGCACGCTTCGTTTTGGCAAATTGCGATATTGCTCGTTTGGCGGTAATTTAGTCTCAGAACTTCGTTAATGATTGATTTTTTAACTTTAGGGATTGTTTTTATCCTCTTATGGGGTAAGAGAAATTATTTTCCTTATTAGGGGATGAGTTTTATGTCTAAAAATTTAGCAGTCTGTTAAGAAAGTCCTAATTTCTCAAAATAGACAAAAAATTTATGAATTCATCCATTTTATCCCTTTTATATCGGCCATATTGAGGGTGCAACATAAAATTTTTATTTTTAACAAAGCTTCTGGACCAACTATATTATATTTATGTGGTGTTTTTTGGGTTGTAGGTCCTATTTAAAGAAAACACTTATTTTTAATTTCCGACGTTTCGGTTATGTATTTAACCATCCTCAGGGCTATCAAACTTTGGTTTTCCGCGTGCAGCTAATCTTAAATAAAAAATCAAATAAGTATCTATTGAAAAATCCTGGAATTTATCATATAATAAAAACGCGGAAAACCAAAGTTTGATAGCCCTGAGGATGGTTAAATACATAACCGAAACGTCGGCAAATTAGAAATATGTGTTTTCTTTAAATAGGACCTACAATCCACAAACCACCATATAAATATAAAATTTTATATTTCTGACTTCACATTCGTGATCAGCGACTCGAAAAACATAAATAATTATTTAAACAAATAAACCTACTTAACAAACAATTTTTTAAAAGTTTTGGAGGTACTAAATACGAAATTGATGTCAGAAAAATATTTCTTCTACGAGCGTGTCTAAAGTACTAACTTTACGAACGCTTTATAGTGCTAAAGTTAAAATTTACGCACTAGTGCGTAAAGTATTTTTACTTCACGAACTAATGCGTAAAGTAAAAAGGTAAACATTTGCATAAAATTTCCATTCGTGAAAAATCTATCTTTACGCACTTGTTGCATAAATAAGTATTGTTGGTTGGCAGATGCCAAAATTGTTGTGAAATTTCAAAATTTTCAAGTATATCTTTCATAATTTTGAAAATAATGTTGATTTCCATAGAAAAAGATACATAAATTGTTTTACAACTTCTAGGTCAGTAATTTATATTAAAGGAAAGTTGTAACCTTTGACAGCTATCAAAATTTCTGTCAAATTTTTTGACTTTAGGGGTGGTTTTCATCCTCTCAGTGATAAGAGCAATCATTTCTCTTATTAGGTTATAAGTTTTATGTACCCAAATATAAGAACTTGCAAAAAAGGTCTACTTGCTCAAAACAAACAAAATATGTTTCCATTGTCCCCTATTATATTGGCCATATTAGGGGTGCAATCGCGAATTTTAAAATTCTGACTTCAGATTCGCAATCAGCAACCTCAAAAACATATCTGTGAATTTTTTCAATAACTCTTAATACTTGAGTCTGTATTAAATTTAGAAATTTTGGGGGTCACACTCTGAAAATTTGTATTGCAAAAAAATTTCGTCTGTGTGTGTGTGTTCTAGAGGCTGAGGACAAGATTGAGTTCGTTGAGGAGCCAAATCTAAACAAAAAAATTTTTTCAGGAATACTTACGTCAAAAAAAATTACTTTTATTATAAACACCACCTCACGGTGAGGAAGTTCTGATTCCATAATTGGCAGCGGTTTTTAATAATTGAAGTTGATACCCTAAAGTTTAAGAATCATTGTAGTCAAAGTTTGAGTAATTTTTGACACCAAGTGACTGATTGAAAATGATAAATTCTTATTTCCTCAGGAACAACTGAAGCTGGTTCAATAAAACTCAGCACGCTTCCATTTTACATGCATTACACCAACTGCGTGTAATACCAAAATTTACTAAGTAAACTTTGCTAATACTAAAGAAATTAGTTGTTGCAAAGGAATTAGACTGCAAATACCTAACTGAAATCTACTACATATATGGACAACGGTATTAATTTCTTTAGCGAGATTTAGCCTACGTAAATTACTACTAGATAATAAGTACGTAAAAGTAGAAAAATTAATTGGTGGGGGAGACTGAAAGAAAGTGAAACTGAACTCATAAACTCTCTATAATTGAGATACACGTATGCCATGACTATACTTTTAATGAATTTACTGGATTCATAACGAATAGGAGCCCATATCACAGGCAATACTAGACCATACTAGAAATTCAGTAGAAGCCCTAGATCAGTTCGATACTCGGAGTCTGGTGTTTAGATTAAAACAGAAATAGTCCAAATCGAGGTTCTGAATGGTCAGAGAAGCTTAATGTAGATCCTACCTATACTGGATATGGAAGAGATAGTGAAGCACTATCCCATTCTTTGAGTCTACATTGAAACGCTTCTGAATGAAGAGGTCAGTGAATAGAACGACTTCCAGATCTGATCAGAAGGTTTGGAAAATGAGCATCGGTGATGTGATACAACTGGTGATTAGATTTAAACAGAAATAGTCTAAATCATCTGATCGAAGTTCTGAAAAGTCACAGTGAGGTTAAGAGACGTTTATTAATGACGAATATAGATCATCCCTATACCTACTGGATATGGAAGAAATAATCTAACACTATCCCATTCCTTGGGTCAGTTCTCTACATTAAAACGCTTCTGAGGGAAGAGGTTAATCTCCAAATAAAACGACTTCCAGATCTGATCAGAAAGTTTGAAGAATGACCCGGTAAAGTAAATGGTTGACGAGGCATATTATTGTTATCAGTTGCAATGTCTCTTTACCTAGTATGTTTACTATATTTATAACAAATGATTTTAAAATACAATATATTATTTCGACGTTAAAATACTTTTTGTTGATTCAATTATTAGCATTAATACCATTTAAGACGAAAAAAATGGCAGACCACTTAATATCTACAATATTTCTTCTTCTAGTGATTGGCTCGGATTGGCCTATAGAATTTTAAAAAGTATTCTCCTAAGTGAGGTACCCAAAGCCTCTTCCCGACGTCAGTTTAAAAAATGGGCATATTATACAGCCTGAAGTAGCAAAAATAGCAATAAAGAAAATGTAGAGCGAAAAATAATCCTCCGACAATGCGAAATAACGAGTGTGTACCGGGGCCTATTGAGAGGCATTTTCACCGGGGCGGACCTTGCCCATTGCTGACCAGAAGTGTGACCATCTCAAGGTCGATCCGCCGCTCTTCTGGTCGACGCTCCGGCCGCTAATGAGCTGCCTCGCAGTGCCCTGAGCGCAACTTTTGCTCAAGAAAATAAATACGCCAAGAGGACACTGACTTAACCAAAGGCATAACCGTGGTTATAAAGAACATACGAAATGAATATTGATATTCTTAAAATGAGAAATAAATTACGTTTGGAAAGTCAAATTGCATGATCCGTGGTTAAATTATAAATAATAGAATTAAACAGGATTGCTTCACCGTTGAGGTGAGATTTTAATATTTTAGTGTTTAATATAATAAAATGTATATTGTATTTAGATCATATCACAAATGTACAGTGTGGACTTTTTAACTAATACTCTTAACAAACTCAACAATGATACAAATTATTCCCTTTTTTTAGTTTATGAATATTATTCAGGAATTTAAAGTTATATTCAATTATTGTTACGTAAAATGAATAATGATACTAATAACATTTACATGTAGGTACAATTTGTCCCATTTTGGGGACATTTGGTTATTGTTGAAGACAGAAAAACGGTTAAATGGAAAAACTTTCGAAACATTTTGTGACGTTTTCAAATTCTCATTAGCTGAGTTTTCGAGATTATTCCAAAAAAACTGAAATGGTGTATTTTAAAAAAGGTCTCGTGTCTTTTTTATTGAATGAGCCCTGACAGGTATAATTTTTTCCCTTGACGTTAACAAAAAAATTCTATCGTCATTTGTTTTTGAGTTAATGCCACTAGCTTTTGTTCTCTAATGGTTGCTATATTGGGCCTTTCATGGATGAAAAGTGCTCTAAATTTTTACTTCAGCAATATGGATACCACTAGGTCAAAAACAGTTAGGTACTAGTGTAAAATAAAAAATATAAAGGGTGTCCAAATTTGAGGTTGCTTTTTGAATTACCCGCCATTTACAGTATTCAATGTTATTTGTCGTGTTTCATGTGATATTTGTGAAGTAAAAGCATTGCGGTGTTTAGTTATGGAACGCTATACGCCGCAAAAATGCCTATTTATAATGAAAACCTATTACAAATATAGGAAAAGTATCGCGGAAATGGTTAGAAAATGCCATATGGAATTTGGAAAAAACAATGCTCCATTTAAAACTACTATTGCAAAGTTAATAAAGAAAGTTAAGGAAACTGGGATAGTACAGGATGCAAAAAAACGTGTTTACCATCGTAATGGTCGTTCACCAGAAAACATTGCTGCTTTAGTGAAAGTGTTGTGGAAACTCTAAAACATCAATTCGTCATCGAGCACAGCAATTGCACATTGAAAAAAATAACCAGAGGAGGTCACAGCCCTGATGGTGTTTTCCATTATTAACCGCCATTGTTGTACTTTACCTTAAAATAAAAATATCGTACGATCTAAGTAATGCATGTGTTTTATTCCAAATTCAAAAAGCAACCTCAAATTTGGACACCCTTTATATATTTTTCTGAGTAGGTATATTTATTTTTCAAATTATTTAGTGCTTTAGTGTCAATTTAAAAAAATACAGAACAATATCAATACGATCTTCTCAAATCTGCACATTTTCTCACATCCCTTTTTTTGTATTACACAAAGGACTGAAATCAGGAAGTCGGGCTGGCCATAGAATATTTCTTTCTATTGTAATAATAATACTATTTTTTTAAATGTTTCTTAAGTATTATGTGCTATTAGGCAACCAAGTCATGAGGTTCAAATCTTCTACAGCATGCCTAAAGAGCTGGTATTTGTTCTTGCAACGTTCGCAAATAATTTTCACTGCTCAAATTATCATAAATAAACGGTCCAATGGAAAATATTTTTTAATTATACTGTCACACTAAATAATTTTAATAATTTTATCTATAATGCCATTGAATCTAAGTTTTAGTATTTGAAACCTTCTTTGGCTGATTACATCAAGATTTTGGATGTTTTAGTAGTGCTAGCATGCCTATTGAAACTTAGCATTCGTCAATCTAGTCTAGTCTATTCATAATAATTTTGAAGGAAATTTTCGGTCCTGTTAACATTTTTACACGCACCACTCATATGCAACCTTTCTCCCATAATCATTTTCTTGTAAATCCTGAACGGTGATTAGTCTGTATGGTTAATGATGACTTTTTTAAATTTTAGCAGTTATTTTCAAAATCATTAGTTGGTTCGTAAGCACTTTGTATTATATCTTAAGTATTGTAATAAAAAATTATTTTAATCTTAATGATCTCATAAGGATTATTTCTTATTTCATTGGAACTTCCATAGTTTAATAAATTAACCACAATATACCATTAAAACCTTTGACTTGGTTGCACACGATCTGTAAAATTATCGTCGTACATTTTTGACACTCCAGCAGCATTTTTATTCGATTCAAAAAAGATTTCTAGTACGTTTAACTCTTCTTCATCTGAATATCTCAATGCCATGATAAATTCTAAGAAAGAACTTAATAAATGAAAAACAAATGGCGTAACACCAGTTCCAGACAAATTACAAGCAAAACACTAGTAAGAAAAAAACAGTTGCTAGTATCAGAAATGTGTTATAAATATCGTTTATATTTTTATATATATGGTAACAAGATCCATTGCGCCTAGTCTTACAATTTATTGGGCCATTTATTGATAACTTTATTTTAATTTTATTGTATTTTTAACTTGAGACTATTGAGATCATTAAAAATAATTACCTTCATAGTTAACTTAGAAAAGTTGGAACTGTCTTAAAAACGAAGATAACGATTGTAGCTATTCACTTTGATCTTAAATACCTGGGGAAATCAGGAGTCAAAGAAGACGCATCTCCAACTTGATGGTTAATGGATAACTAGTGTTCTACAATGGTTCTACATTTTTAAATGCGCATACTTTATACGATCACTAAATATTTAAAATCAAAATTGGTTTAAGGGCATTTTCTTGATTCTCAAGGAATTCGTCATTCTTCAATCTGCATAGGTAGTTTCTCTTTTATTTGAATTGTTCATTACTGAGTCAAGATACGCCTATATGCATAATTCCATGCCGCCAACGTGGGCATTTCCCATACGAGTGTCCGCAATTTCGCTCATTTTAAATCAACACGTTGCTCCTTTGGAATCTTGTTTACAAGAACCAAATGGACCCATTCATTTAAAATCAATTAAATAAAGAATTTTGCTGATAAAACAATGCAAAAAATTTAAACCAACGACAGAAGGGACGATGACCTGTTTCATCACAATGATACATACAAAAATTGTCCTCATTTATGGCGCGCATTGTCCTTGCATGATTCACTCCGATTAATAAAAAGTTAGATTATAAAACCCACAGGAGTATATTCATATTCCGTAAAAATAATCACCAGCCATTGTTTCAGATTAATGAGATAAATGACCTTTTACTAATAGATCCCTCGGTGGGTATTTTAAGTTACTGTCACCTCATTGTTGGACTAGATAACTGATCTAAATTTTAATGTCAATGTGAATTTATTTACAAGACAAAACTGGCACTTACTAATGTGACATGTGACCGAGCAGAGCTGGGCAGTAATTAACTACAAATTTAGCTATTTTTTTTAATAAGTGTTGAAGTTACTTTCTTAAAAAAGTAGTTGGTATAATAAAAAATAATAATTATTGAAAACCTTTATTATAACAAACCAGCTTATATTATCGCATATTTTTGTATTTCTTGATTTTTGTCTTCTTTGAAACCAATTTGATGATTTTATTAAAAATAAAAAAAAAATTGGTTCAAAGGTAAAACTTTCAATAATTATTGCCTCAAAGCTTTTCATGGGACCAAACAATTACGATACATTTTTGGAATCAGAAGAGTTCCCCCTTCCATGAAATTCCAAAAACTACCCCTATTGCTATTTAACAAGAACGACCTTGATCCTATATTTCTTGGGATAGTATTAAATGACGTGATAATATGGCCAAATATACCCAATTTATACCCTTTACATATAGGTACATTTTTAATGACCTCTATTTGGTTATCTGGTCAAAAAGGAGAGCTCCCTTAATACAATATTTATTTTCAAGAAATCTCATAATTTGCTTTCCTAATTTGTTTCGATCAAAGCAGTATTGAACAACTGAGGATTCTGGACCATTACCCCCACTCCTAGCCTTAACAGGTAACCTTGACCTTGATTGCGAAATATACTTCGACCTTGAGTGGTCTCAACCTTGATAATTGCTTCCTCTTATCCTGTTATACTTGTATAAAGTAACAACGATTTTCCAGTAGTATTCGTAATTATTGAGATCCTTTGTGTATCCTAAAACTTATCAATATACTTACTCTCAGCAATTTTCCTTATTTTAAAAGCATAAACTAAATTGAGTAAAATTCAACTACATTAAGCGTGCCATAGCGTATTTGGTAAATAGCCTAGATACAGATGTTCGGGTTAAGTGCTTTATTTGTTCTTTCAATTTACAATAGTATTATCGAATTAAAATTATCATATTTTAATGTTTAACGGTTCGAATGACTGAGTAGAAAAGTAATTTAAAATGCTTTTACCGATTCAATAAACATGTTTCGGTTGGTGACAGAAAATATTACTGTGCATTAATAGTAAAAGTATCAGGTACCACTTTCCGTCCCATATTGGGGGCATTTATGTATGCTAATGTAAACATAAAGTTGTTAACAAAAGCAACTACTTAAAACAACACAGAAACTAGTTATCCATGAAATTTTTTCTATTAACGCTGCAACTTTTATAATTTCGCTATTAACATACAATTATATAGTCGCAAACTTCCGGATTTTGGTTTTAAATAATCGTTATTTTTTCGTAGAGCGTTTAAAGTTACGTAAAAATTTCACTTTCATTGTTGTAATGGTTACCTCTGTCTAATTTTTCTAGTGGGTTATTGCGAGATTTAGGTTTTAATATTTTCGCAAATTTTGGTTTGTACCAGAAACTATAATTCTTCTCTAGAAAAATCATTGGTATTTTTTGGAATAAATAAAACTATAGAAAATATATTTTTTACTGAATATTTTATATGTCCATTTGTATAATACCAAATAAAAAGGGGGCCTTTATTTATATACTTATAGATCATATGGATATTACGGAAAATGGTCTTGTTGGGTAGATGAGTAGAATATCAAACGTTTTAATGTTCCATTTGCCATTGCAAAAATAATAAGGAATATCATTCTAATTGTCAATAAAAGATCCACATATTATGCATTCAAATTAACATCCCTGTGATTGTTTTTGGCACAATCTGCTTAGAGCAAGAACTACGTTGGGACTTGTAGTTGTCAGTTCCTCATTCTGTCGTGATGCAAAAGTTATAAGGTCAACAAATCAACATTATCTAAGTGCTAAACACCAGCGAAGATTATGGAAAAGGTACGAGGTCACTTGGTGTTACGAAAACTATGCATTTTACTTTATAACGTCACGTATTTGACAAAATGTCACAAATTCATGCTAATAAATGGGCGTGTATTGTTAAGAAATAACTACGATAAGTTAATAAATAAAGTTAATTTACAATGATTAAATAATGGAAGAACGAAGAATAATATCCACCAATATTGTGGCACTTAAATATTCTTACTATCTTGACTGTTTACTTACTGGTTTATGTCAGATTTATAAAGAGTGTACGAGAGCCCACCATCGTATTGGAAGGAAATAAAAATCCATAACGCAATATCTCAAATATAACTTTTTTTTCTCCTACCATAATGGAAAGTACACACTTCCCTCCCTCATATGAGGGAGGAAAATGCCACTTTTCCTCCCTAGGGAGGAAAGTATTTTCTTCCCTAGGGAGGAAAGTATTTTCCTCCCTCATAGACGTAAATACCAGTGCAAAGTTCGCTGGACCAGGTCGGAACATCCTGTATATCGTACATAATCATAAAATTTTTATATAGATATTACTAATAAAGATGCACACCAAATTTCACATTAGTATTAACAAAACCAACCTAAATATCTAATTAATAAAAATGAGTTTAATTAAAAATACTTTAGCATGCTATGATTCGCTGACAGCTGTCACGTTAAACGCGCAACAATTAGACACAAGGTCCAAAGTAGCTGTTTCAAACTGTTATTTGTTTGTTAAAATTAATTTTCAAAAAAATGGAAAGTGATTCAAGTGATTCTGAGTTTAGAAATACTCCACCTGAAATTTTGGAAGAAGCGAACACTGCATCATTGAACTTAAAAAAAATCTAAAAGTAGATAATGAAAAAGAGTATATGCAATACAAAGAATGGGCCCAAGAGAAGGAAGTAAAAAATCATTCACATACCATTCTTATAATAATAATAATGTCGAGAATAATGTAGTTAGTGAAAATATTTCACATACTGACGCAATTGCTTCACTTTCTTCTTTGCATGGTGTCCTCATAAGTGCTCAGAATTGCACATTAAATATAAATATAACGAATAATTCCAACATATAAAAATAATGTATTTAAGATATATTTAAGGATTTGTTTTTATGTCTACTCAATAAATAGTTTCAATAAAATCAAATAATTGATCTATTCACATATATAAGTTAATTATACAGGTAGTAGAAAAAATCATATGTATTACACGGGATTAAAGTGCCACTTTTCCTCCCTTGGTGATCACTGCCCTCCGCTTCGCGTCGGGCAGTGAACTTCACCCACGGGAGGAAAAGTGGCACTTTCCTCCCTTGTGATACAAATAGCTATTAATTCGATTTTGCACTAGACAGTAGTAGGCTGAGTTAAATAATTAGCTTGTCAATGGTTGCGGTAGAATTTGATGAGGCAGTTTTAGACCACCAATTAAGAACATTAGTTAATCTATCATAATTTTAACCTGTGTGTTCGTAAATTCAAATAATGAATTGCAACCTATACTAAATACCTAGCGAAATAATTTTCAAACATCAGTAAATCAGCATAAAAAAATATAATTCTCTTGAAGCATCTACGAATAGAAATACATTGGTTGAATTGATGCATAATTTAAAACGTTTATTTAAGAAAGAAACTAATCATAATATCATCATTGAAATCATCATGATAACTACAAGGAAAGTCGTCTTTATCTTTATCATCAGGTCTCCCATTCGATTATTAATTAATTTCATCATAACGTACTTTATGTATCAAATCTATTTCCCAATTTGCTTCACACAATTATCCCAAATATCTGGAATAATTTGGTCCTAGACTTTTGGAATTTTTCCAAAATCTCTAATTCCGAAATCAGCTTCATTAACGAGTAGATCATAATTTTGTTTGAAAATACCTCACCCAAACTCTAATGGATTGTATTACTTGTAATAAAGTGACATTCTCATTATATTATGATCAGAAAATATGGCAAATCTGCAAGATTTTGTTTTTTCGTTTCCTGGAGTCTGTGAAACTCCAAGGGTCCAACTCTTATGTGCTATCTCTGGCCAAATTTTCTCCACCTAATTCAACACTTCAGGGTCTCTGACCAAATGATGCAAATCCGTGATAGAATTTGATAGTTTCTGGTGGTTGTGCGAGTGTTAATACATTTGATGTAATTTTTTCCAAGATCCATTTCTGAAAGAATTTTAGATCAGCCCGTGGACTTTGTCTTTGTAGCGAAGAAAAATAAGGTAGTTTTTCTCCTCCTTTTCTTTTTTTTGGGATTTACTACCACATTCTTGAAATTCCTATCCAAAAAAAGTTGATTTTTGACGTAATATCAAAGAAACAGTTAAAAAAAAAAAGAAAAGGAAGAGAAAGAAATGTATGAAATGCCACAATTAACATTTAAACAATAAGGTAGTTTATATAAAAGAATACAGCACGAAGACCAACAAAACGATTTCCATTTCTCATATTTTCTTTTTTACAACTTTTCACGCCTTCATCTTTCCAAAAATCCAAGCATACACCACAAACCAAAATGTATATGTAGCACGTTTCTATTTGATTGACACTAATGGTAAAATGTCTGATAATGACAATTTTTTTAGAAGAGGAGCTAAAAAATTTTTTCTCACTTCGTATAATATAAAAATTGCATATTTTTCTTAGAGGTGCCATTTTTTTAAATGTTTGTTATATTTTCTTTATTATGAGTGCTAACTAATTTCTATTAAAAAATACGTGCCATTACTGCAAGCATTTAATGTTATATGATTTTGTATCAAAGGAGCAGACGAGGTTGAATTGTAAGAAAGTGGAGCAACAATGTTAAAATAAACCTAAATAAAGTCATTTATAAACAATACGTATCAGGCAATGAAAGAAAATGAATGGATATGTGTTGCTACCAAATAATTTTTGACGTCATCGTCAATGTCAAATAAAACTTGGTTATTTTGATTTTTGACGTCAATGTCAAATTGAAGACTAGGTTATGTTAATTTTTTGACGTCGATGTCAAAGTCAAGTTGAAAACTAGGTTATGTTAATTTTTTGACGTCGATGTCAATGTCAAATTAAAAGTAGGTTATGTTAATGAATTCTATAGAGTTGAATATTTTTGTACATGTACAGGGTGATTCCTATAACCCCAATTTTTTGGAAATAAAATAAAAATATTTAATGTAACTTATAGTATTTTTTCTAAGATTTTCGAAAATTTCAACAAAAAAAAACAATTGAAAGTCAAATAAAAGTGGTGTAAAAGTAAAACCAAAACGATATTATTTTAAATGGAACCTGTATATTTTTACAATTTTGAAAAAGGTTAAAATTTTCTTTCCAAAAATATAACATAAATGCCGATAATTAAAATAATAATAATAATAAATTAATTATCAGTATTTTACTAAATTTGAAGGTAAATATTTTTGGAATGTGAATTTAAACCTATTTCCAAAATTGTAAAAATATACAGGGAATTCCATTAAAATAAACATTGCTATGTTTTCCTCACTTTTATTTGACTTTCAATTGTTATTTGTTGAAATTATTATCGAAAAATACTATAAGCTACGTTAAAAATATTTTTATTTTATTTCCAAAGACAAACCAAAAGATTGGGGTGAGAACATTATAGGAATCACCCTGTACATTTTCTTGGGATATCGTTTTTTTGATTGGTAACAGTAATGAATTAATTTTGTGGTGAGTTAAATATATTTAATTTTCAATATTTTCCTTTGGGCGCTGTGATATATTTTGTAATTTAATAAAATATTTTATCATGGAGTTATAAAAAAGTAGCCATTTTTGTAGTATTCGACAATAATAACGTTCTAAAGTGGTTTCAATAATTTTTGCGCCAAATAGATTTTATATCTGTATGTTCAGAAGTGGAGCGTCGATGTGAATATATTAGATTGGATATTTTGTTATTATTACGCTCAAAATATGGCTTCTAAGTTAGACAAAAAGTATTTATATTTTATTAATATTATGCCATCATTGCCACCTACGAAAAATATGCAAGAAGTATTTCAATAATTTAGTTCAGAAATAATTTATGGTAGGACATTAGTCATTGTTAATTTAAACCAAAACAAATTACACACATTCAATCATACTAACCCACGATTTGGAAAAATAAAAATTAAATTAAAACGAAATTTCTCAGACTTCAGTGATTGCGAAAATAAATCGATAAATGTGACAAAAGAGAAGTTTATAATTGAATTAATATTGGGTACACGAATCGAATCAAATTTTAATAAAAGAAAAATTGAATCATTTCCAAAATAAATTCAACGTGTACAGTTTCTGTATTTTAAATTAAACCACTGCATCCCGCGGTCTGTTATTGTTTTTTCAATTTAATTAAAACCCTTTCTACATTCTCTTGATGAGAACAAAAAAATACTATACACCATGAGCGACTGAGAGAGGGTTGATATTTTGCTAAAAGATTTGTTGCGTTAAATATTTTAACATTGGAAATGTTTTTGTTTTCGTATAGGGGGTTGAAAATCAGTTTCATGTTGCATAAAATGAAGCATGACTTATAGAAACAGTGGCGACAACAGAGTGACTAATTTTTTATTGGTTGTCTAAATCGCGTGGTACCGGCAGTCATGTTATTATTTTTTTATAGGCGTCTTCTTGTCGAGAAAATTTCAGCGGCTATATCTCGTTGCGATTCTTTGAATATTTAAAAGTTATTAGCGTTTCAATACCCCATGTCGAAGAGTTTTGTAAATTTTGCGAAATTAAAAAGGCCGAATGCGCGCGCAGATCCCTCCAAATTTCATACCCGTGCAGGACTTGTCAAAACTTTAAAATTTTTCGTTAACGTCACAAATGTCACTTTTTAGTTAGGATCTGCTGACCTCAAAATCGCACCTGGGCCGCACAATTCATGATGTACTTTCAAGTTGGACTTTCGAGCTTGGATTTATTGCCAGAACGGCGGCCCGGCGGCCTGTTTTCGTTTGGAAATAAGGTTTAAAATTTTCGTGTTTTCGCAAAATTCGCCAAAAAATCCATAGTGCGTCCGATAGATTACACCTTATAGTCGATCCAGCGAAATTTAATGATTTCTTAATATCGGTCCTAGGACGGAACCGATTACAGTTTCGGACCCGGGACGACTTCAGGACCCCGAAACAATTTTCTGTTTCTCGATAGTGCCTTTCCTTCACTTTGACATTTAATTGTATCGAGTATTGTATCCAAGTAAGAAACTGCATGTCTCAAGAGCAGGATTAAACAAATATTTTTAGTTTCCTAGTAGGGGGTCGAAAATCAGTTTCATTGCAAAATGACGTAACGTGTGAGATTTCAGCGGTTTCAGAACAATAGACGTCAAAATTACACTTTTTCGTTCACTCCTATTGAGCCTAAAATCAGAGCGTGACCGTGTAATTCACGATGTAGTTCTAAGTTCGACCCTCTACCTTGGATTTATTACCAAAACAGTCTCTCGGAAATTCGTTTGGAAATAGTATTTGAAGTTTTCCTGTTTTAGTAATTTTTTCAATTTTGTCAATGACTTGTAATTTGACAAATCATAGGGGTGAGGATCGGGGTTGCTCTGGCAGGTTACCGATATCTGATTTGTACGTGTTACCGAGTGTTAGACTAGGTTTGAGTGCCATTACTTTAACATGAGGTAGATTAAGCAAAAGTAAACAAAAAAATGTATCGCTTCATTAGAAAAGTCACGCCCAACAATCTCTAAGACAACTTAACATCGAGAAGCACGTCGAACAGCTTATTTCCTTTTGTCCCGTAGAAATATGTATAGCCGAAAACCATATGTAACTTAAAATTTTGTCGTTTTTCGCAATTTACAAAGATAGCAAAAAGCAAAATAAAATATATGTACAACTCCTCTCTCAATGCCTGATCCAATGGTATGTCACACGGTTACAGTACATGCAAAATGTACCGAAATTAAACAAATAAGCAAGAAAATTGCGAAATCTTTGTAACTCTATACTTATTATTTATGTAATTTGAAGGTGGATTTTTATTGCATCCACATTTGTACGACGTATGTTAACTACGTGAAAACCAAATTTAGGCAAAATTCAGTAATCGTAGCCCTCCCTCAAGAAAAGTTTTTGTCAAATGAACGAAATCCGATTAATTTCAAATACTTGCCACAAATACTTTAAATCAAAGGATTGTTTGTAAAACAAGCTGTAGATGATGTAGATTCGCCTATTGTTAAAATAGCAATTGAAATATTAAATAATAGACGAACATTTGTACTTAGTTGATGAGGACGTTGATCTCCTTGTTCTATTAATCGCTTTAACTCCAGAAGAAAAAGATTTTTCATAAGGCCAGGAACAGGAAAAATTATATGGAAAATTTTTTCTTCGTCAGAAATCCAGAAATGACAAGAACGTATAAAAATAGTTATTTACATTACTAGATGCGAAAGGTTACTTTAAGGTGTGAGGTGATTTTTGAATGGTCGAGGCGAAGCCGAGACCTTTAAAAAAACACCGAATACTTAAAAGGGCTTTTGCATCGTGAAATGTATTATATTTTTTCTACTATACCGAAAAAAATTATGGGATTTACGAATTTAAAAATAATTATTTCATGAAATTAATTGACGTTTTTAATAAATTTTATAGTTTAGGAGGCTGTCTGTGAAAATTGTTTCCATGGCAACGAAATATTACACATTTTAATTTCTGGTGGTTTCAAACTAAAATAAACAAATACATATGTTTTGTGGCGATATAAATGGGAATATTGCTTGTGCCTTGTTTTACCCCAAGAAATCCAAAGCAAGGTATATGCAAACTTATGAAGCGTTTTTAAAATGGAGGTAGGTAGGTACTACGTTGGGTACAACGTGCCGACAAAAATGTTGTCGTACTTCCTAGAAAGACCTTTCTTTATTAATACAAAATTGTTTAGTTGTATTAATTTGTTCAAATAGAACGAATTAATTTCGTTTAAAATTTGTTTTTCTACTTTTCTGTCCTGGCCGCATAAGTTTTCGTAGATAGCAACGCCTTAGCAACCAGGTAACTCGAATGTTTACTTTCGTTATCGCGCATGTTGCTAGGGTTACAAAGTTCATTAATATAGACGGTAGTAGAAAAATACAATTTTACTGACTCATGCCTTCAGTGGTTATGATACCACGTCTAGAATATTTCAGAAAGAAAAATTAAAAGTCATTAAACTTCTTCAGAAAGAAATGCAGTTGGTTAATGTAGTAAGAACTTTCAATGGCAAGAATTTAACCCCCTCACAAGTAAAACAGGCTGGTGAAATTATTTTCCTACTTGTATACGGTGCAAGGAAAATCACAAATGTCTCACTCAACTCATACAGATTTAATCAATTCAAAAAATCGCTGCACGAACAAAAATCAAAGTTGGAAATATTGCCACCAACTTCAGAGGCAGTCGCTTAATATTCATTACGAGTATTCTACAAAATTCAGAAATGGCTTGGCAATGAAAAAAATCCACAACAGTGGGGATAGAAGAAAATTAACGGCTCCTCACAACCTGTGACAACACTTTTTGTGCCAACAGCAGAATTAATATTGCAGCTTATCTCCAGCAACCGCAACAGAAAAGCAGGTTGAAGATGCTTACAAATTTACGGAAATTGTCAGGTAGTACGATGTCTAAATTCATACATGGATAAAATTATTTATTTATATGCTATCGATTCCGATCTTCTTTAGATACAAAGTGTGTTTCATTCAATATATATATAAAATTTTAAACAACTCGATAATCCTCACTTGTACAATAATTATGTACTTTTTCATTTTGCAGAATATACTCACAGATAAACAAGCAAAAAATGAAGGAAACAAACGAAATAAAATTGGTAAAAAACTTTAATAAAAAAGTCAAATATTAATACTTCTCTATAAATGAAAATATTCTTATTTTTTTAAAATTTCTCATGGTTCAATTGCCAATTTTTATTATGCATGTAAAAAACCTAGTTCATTCCACGATTTTTCAAGTAGGCAGCTCCGACACACCCATTACGGTTCGGGACTCTTTAAGTTTCTTGAAACATAGCGGTATATATTTTTAAACGTGTATGTCAAGTTTCAACGAAACACCCATTACGGTTCGGGACTCTTTAAGTTTCTTGAAACATAGCGGTATATATTTTTAAACGTGTATGTCAAGTTTCAACGAATTCACTATGTTCTTGTTCAGTTTGGACACTTTTCCTGTACTATTAGCTGTGTTTAATAGTTTGCGATTGATCGATATCGGTATTTGTAATTGTTAGGAATCACTTTTCATCTTCACGAAATTATTTTAAATTATTTTAGTTTTAACATTAAAAATGTTTGTTATTGAAAAAAATTTATATAATACCATTTTAGTTTTCATTATGAGAATGTTTTTGTTAATAAAATAACTTTTTATTTTAATTTCTAAAGAAAACTACTGATAATAAGATTTTAATTTTTGAAAATGTTTTGTGTTAATGAAATAACTAGGTATTTACTACTTTGCAACAAATTTTCATTTTTATCACATCCGAAATATCACAAAATTTGCGTTCTACTTCGTCATTTCCAATGTCTCCTCCGGTTGCATCTTTGCGAAGGACTGTGAATTTTTTAATATGTTTTGTCTTTTAACAAAATATTACTCATGTATTTCATCAACATTCCTTAGCGCAGATTGTCTGTGGTATTAGTCAGAAGAGTGGTTTTGATTGGATTTCCAATGTTGTATTTTATACTGACGTCTTAAGCATAATAAAACCCCAGGTAATTATTTGATTTCATAGGAAATACACAAAGCGTACAAGCAGGTTTTCATCTGTTTAATATTTAAATGATATTCCAATAATTATTGGACCACATAATTAGATCCTTAGAACGAAATATGCTGAATCCACGTTCAGTATTTCCAAAAAAAATACATTGGTTGTTACACTCATATTCTATAAACCAGTTATTTTGTAGGAATTTTTCATTAGAAATTTTGACTCACTTGCCCTACCAATCAAACACCGTATTCACCAACTCAACCTTGTATTTTATTAACAGAATTTTTACGTTTATTTTATACGATATTATTTTTTCAATTTTTCAATTTCCAAACACTGTCGCATTTATTATAATTTTTACTTAGAAAAATGTTTTTGATTATAATGCTTATTAATCTTTAAATGTTTGGTTCTAACAAATTAAGATGTTTTTTGTTGCGTACCTATAAGTAAAAACAAACCGAAAACATTGAAAAACAAATTAAATTTTTTAATTAAGGTTTGAAAGCTTAAGGCTTTAGTGTTGAGGGTTGGTACCTCTTTCGTTCCCTAGGTGTGCCAATAGTGTCTGCACCTAAAATATTTGCCTATATGATATGGAACAGAAATATTTTATCATCGACATTAGTGTGGGATCAGAATTTAGATCAAGCCAAAATTCTCTAACCTAGTTAATTGACTACTATTTTGAATTCTATTATATATGCACTAAAAAAATTTTCACATTTTTAAACGAATATAGGTAATACAGTAGTTCACACATACGTTTAAAAATAACTGTAAATTATTAGTCATTTGGGTACGGCTACTAATTAATAAATTCATTACCGTTGGACCGGATAAAACGTGGCAATAAAAAATGAAGTGCGACTTCGCACAGGCATTTATGTTAAGCAGGAGACAATATTCAAATGATTGTTTTGTAATCTGATATAATATTATGTAAGTCAAAGTACACACATACACGCGTGATAGAATTCCAAGTGAATTTTACCTACCGTCTGTGCAATATTTTGGCTCCGGGGTTGACACTTTAATTTATCGGCGTTTACGAATTATAAATTATTCATAGATAATGTAATCGATCGGTGATTTATTCCTCTTTGTTATGCTAATACGCACCTAATTTAAACAATATGAGCAATACCTTTTTTTTTCAACAAGACTGAATATTTGAATGTATAATGTAGATGTGGGTATTTGCAGGATTTGCCAAAACGGATAACTTTGGGAGGATCATAGTATGTTTAAAAAACTTATATTCTCGCAACATTGCCGGAATTACAAAGAGCGAGTATACTAGCATGCTCTAAATAGTTGGACGAGTTTCGATTGATGAAGTCGCCCACTCGCTCATATTTTTCGCGGTTGGCTGTGGTGGAGAAATGGAATACCATTTTCAAAATAAATCCTGATTTGAAAAATATGAATAACTCAATACCTTCATCGAATAATGCTTCCGCCAGATTCGCCAAGTTCATGTGATTGCCATTCCAATAATACTAGTATAATGCTCTGCCTGGGATGCCAACTTATCACAAACGGTAATTGTGGTGAATATTTGCATTGGCCAAAAGAACACAAAAATTGTTTATATATGATTCACAGTTTGATGTGCACTTTATTCAAAAAGAATAAAAGTGTGGTACAACCTGGACTTATAAGAATTTTAGAGGATGTACTGAAATATCATAGAGGAGTAACTGCACTGGTATTGGATGCAGGCTGGTATTGGGATTGGAAGAAAAAAGTATCTTATTTTATACTATCAAAAATATTTAATTATTTTGAAGTATTTGTGAATAGAAAGAAGTTGGTTGGATTCATATATAACTTAAAACGTTTATTTATGAAAGAAACTATTTAATCATTAATATCATGATAACTACCAGGAAGGTATAAAAAATGTATTATCTTTATCATCAATTTAATAATTATTTAATTTATAATATTTGGAGTGGTTAGATTGCCTGGACCGAGACATTTATAATTTTCTGAGGTGATCTGGCGAGCCGTAAAGTGTACTAGATAGTCACACCCATATTGGAGGAGTATAATCTTCAGATCGTCACTCTTCAGAGTATTATTTCGATGTTTAAATGTTAATTGTGGCATTTCATAAATTATTTCTCTTCTTTTTCTTTTTTGGGATTTATTACCACATTCATTGAGATTCCTTTCCAAAAAAATTCGATTTATCTAAAAATATTCAATTTAACCAGTTTAAAACTGGGAAATAACCTCTACGCCTTTGACGTGATGTCAGAGGATCAGTTAGAGGGTGTTTTTTGACAACTAATAGGAATTAAATTAATACAAAAATACCGCGCTGACGTTTCGGAAACTATATCCGTTTTCTTTTTCAAAGTTTAGGCTTTAGATTTTTATGTAACGTGTAGAATAACACGGCATAAAATAAAAATTGTTTATATCATTTCCATAGATACTTAGGTACCATAGAAATGTTGAAAAATATACTAAATAATATTAATTTTATTGAGTTCTTCTCTCAACATTGGTAACCAAGTTGAACAAAATTCTACCGAACAATTTGATACGCATTTATCTTCATTAAGTAAAATTATTGCAGATTCTTTGATTTTTCTTTTTTTGTTGCCTGCTTCTTTGGTCAAAAATTTTGCTGGATCCCATTTTATCCTGTGATCGTTTTCCCAAGCATGTTCACAAATTTTAGATTTTTCAATATCACCTTTTCTAATATAACTTTTGTGCTCGCCCAATCGTACATTAAGTGGTCTAGATGATTCACCCACATAATGTTTATTACACTCGCACGGGATACTGTATATACAATTTTTTGAATTTTGTTCAGGATTTAATGGTTTCGTTTTTGTCAATATGGATCTTAAAGTATTATTTGTTTGAAAAATTGTCCTAACGCCAAATTTTTTACCGACACGACGTAATTTCTCAGATAAACCTTTTATATATGGAATTAATGTCGAATAATGATATTCTGGTTTTGGTTGCACCGGATTGTTAACTTTATTTTCAATGTTCATGAAAGTCTTATCAACAAATTCTTTCGGGTATTCATTATTAATTAAAATATCCCTGACAAATTGCCTTTCATGTTTGAATATTTCATCATTAGAAGAAATTATTTTTGCCCTATCATACAAACATTTTATAACACCTCTTTTAACGTCCAAAGACTGGTTTGAGTTAAAATTTAAATATCTGTTAGTGTGAGTCTTTTTTGGGTAAACGCTAGTTTGAAAATTATTATTATTGACTTTTTTAATTAAAACATCTAAAAATGGTAATTCATTATTATTTTCTATTTCTAGAGTGAATTTGATAGATGTTTCTTTATTATTAATATTTTCCAAAAAATTGTTTAATAAATCTATTCCATGGGGCCAAATTGCAAAAATATCGTCAACATATCTCCACCAAGTTACCGGTTTATTAATATTATTTTCAACATATCTGTTTTCAAAATCTTCCATAAATATATTACTTAGTATTGGTGACAAAGGGGAACCCATTGCCATCCCGAAGTCTTGTTGATAAAAATCATTTTTTAATTGGAAATAGGTTGTTTTTATTGATACCGTTAACAGTTCCATTATACTATTTACGCTAAGTTTAGTCCTGTTTGCCAAATTATTGTCGTTTATTAATTTGTCTCTAATTATTTTCAAAGTTTTGTCCACAGGGACATTTGTAAAAAGGCTAACTACGTCAAAACTAACCATCAGATGTGTATCATGAATATTATTTTCATAAAGTTTTTCTAGAAAATGCTTACTATTTTTTATATATGAATTGGTATTTCCAGAAAGCGGATTAATAATTTTTAGTAAGAATTTTGCCAAGTTATGACACGGGGAATTAATAGAACTAACAATTTGAACAAAATTCAAAAAATTGTATATACAGTATCCCGTGCGAGAATAATAAACATTATGTGGGTGAATCATCTAGACCACTTAATGTATGATTGGGCGAGCACAAAAGTTATATTAGAAAAGATGATTGGGAAAACGATCACAGGATAAAATGGGATTCAGCAAAAATTTTGACCAAAGAAGCAGACAACAAAAAAAGAAAAATCAAAGAATCTGCAATAATTTTACTTAATAAAGATAAATGCGTATGAAATTGTTCGGTAGAATTTTGTTCAACTTGGTTACCAATGTTGAGAGAAGAACTCAATAAAATTAATATTATTTAGTATATTTTTCAACATTTCTATGGTAAGTATCTATGGAAATGATATAAACAATTTTTATTTTATGCCGAGTTATTCTACTAGGCCAGTCAATAAAACCATCATACATCGCAAACGCGCATGTATCTACGATTGTTTTATATGTTATTAGGACCCCTGAGAGTAGTTTATACCCAAGTTTGCAACCCTGAAAACCCTGTGCGACTCCCGTGGTGCTCGAAAAACTGCGAAATTCTGGCACTTGTTGCATTTGTTTTGAAAATAATAACTTAAGGAAGCGTTTTTCGGGTATCTTCATTCTATACTTTTGTAAAGCAGCAAATTTGCTACAATTTAAGGCCTAACCAGAGCTCTCTAGATCCATTGGTTGCGGAGATACAGCCAGTGAAAGATGGGCAACTTTTTCTAAAAAGTGAAAATTTATCGGTAGGGTCATTTTCTAAGACACAACTAATGCTCCTAGAGAAAAGTCATGAGAAAGGAATTTGTAGAAAATTGAATTAGCTTCAATTTGATCCCAAAATGGTGCCTCTAGGCCTCATAGTTTCCTCAGAAACTAAAAAATAGTAAAACATCGGATTTTGGGAAAATGATGAAAACATTATACTGAATAATGCATTTCTTTAAAAAAACTTGCAAGAACTTGAATTTAACATAACGTAAACATAAAATAAACAACGTAAACATAAATGTAAACTATAAAATACTATTTACACAGTCAAGCACAAACACCTTAGTAGTTTAGTGGGAGAGGGAGGGGTAGGAGAGACGAGGGTTTCTGGAGGTGGAGTCGAGTCGTCATATGTTGTTGGGTCATCCACATCCTCGTCCTCCCCGTCCAGGGCGATAGGGGTGGCGTTGCGGCAACTTCGACCTTGGCAAAAGGAACATAGGATAGAGCACTTGAGCCCTGCCTTTCTGCAAGTGCACGGCCCTAAGCACCCTTTCTTGCATTTGCAAGCCACCATTTTAAGCAGGGTTTGAGGAGCGGGCTCTGCGCATATTGTGACTAGCATGAGACTTTGTTCGCTGGTAGCCCATCCCTAGTCACACGGGTTTTTATCGACCCCCAACCATTTTTGCACCTGGTGATAGGTCCTCCAAGAATGATATTTTGCAGCCTTTGTGGTGGCGGGGAGGCGGCCGATTTTACAAATGCTGAGTATCGCAGGGTGTTCACTCAGCGTTCCCTCATCTTCTCCGTAGAGGTTCATCAAGATTTTCTCGCCAGCATTTCCTACTTCTTCCTGGTTGGAGTTTGAATCAAGGAAAATGCTGGCGAGGTATATCCAGTGGGTTTTCTTTTGAAGACATTGCATCACTTCATCTTGCCTTGCCAGAAAAAGGCAGAGGTGGTGTCACACCCACTGATGGCATGCAGGAGCAAAACCGTCTGTGGTACATGCATTTCTCTACATGTGAAGGAATTTGCTGGATATTGGGCGCACTCCGACCCATCTCTGCCGCCTTTTTGGAAGTACACGTTCGTATGTAGAGAGCTTAAGCCGTTGAGAAGAATCAGTAGGTCGACGTCCTCTCCAATGATGAAAACTTGGTCGAAAGATGAGCTCTTGGAGAGGGCAGTCCTTACTATATCAGCATCGGCGTCTTCTTGAGATTGATGTACCTCGATACCCTGCCTCTCAAATTCATGGTGATCAGTCGGCGTTTGTTAGATTCATTTGAGAGCAGTTTTGCTTGGGGCACTTTGATGGGTGTTGATTCATCAAACAAAATGTCACTGCAGGAGAGAGAAGCAGAGCGTCGCAGGCGTTCAGCTGATTTAGTGCTCCTCATAGCTGCATGTTGTGGGTATCCATCAAAAACCACAGCTACGTTTTTGCCAAAGCGGTTGACAACGTAGCTGGCGTATCTCGCCACAATGGTTCTAACTGAATCATATATATATTCAACATATTTCATTTTAAATAAAACAAGAAAAACGGTATGTAATTTTGTTTGTTTAATGAATTTTCGGCATTTATTTAGTGTATGTTTATTTGAAGCCATATGTTACATCTAAAATGTTAAATTCAAATTCTTGCACGTTTTTTTAAAGAAATATATACCAACATTATTCAGTACAATGTTTTCCCAAAATCCGATGTTATACTATTGTTTCGGTATTGAGGAAACTATGAGGCCTAGAGGCACCATTTTGGGATCAAATTGAAGCTAATGCAATTCTCTACAAATTAATTTTCATGACTTTTCTCTACGAGTATTACTTTAGCCAGTATGTGTCATAGAAAATGACCCTACCGATAAATTTTCACTTTTTAGAAAAAATTGTCCATCTTTTACTGGTATCTCCACAACCAATGGACCTACAGAGCTCTATTTAAGCTTAAATTGTTGCAAATTTAGTTTGCTTTACAAAAGTATAGAATGAAGATACCCGAGAAACGCTTCCTTAAGTTATTATTTTCAAAAAAAATGCAACAAGTGTCAGAATTTCGCAGTTTTTCGAGCACCACGGGAGTAGCACAGGGTTTTCAGGGTTGCAAACTTGGATATAAACTACTCTCAGGGGTCCTAATAACATATAAAATAATAGTGGATACATGCGCGTTTGCGATGTTTGCCTTTTCTTGTGTCGATATTGACTGGCCTATACACGTTACATAAAAATCTAAAGCCTAAACTTTGAAAAAGGAAACGGATATAGTTTCCGAAACGTCAGCACAGTATTTTTGTATTAATTTAATTCCTATTAGTTGTCAAAAACCACCCTCTAACTGATCCTCTGACATTACGTCAAAGGCGTAGAGGTTATTTTCCAGTTTTAAACTGGTTAATTTGAATATTTTTTAGATAAATCGAATTTTTTTGGATAGGAATCTCAATGAATGTAGTAATATCCCAAAAAAAGAAAAAGAAGAGAAATAGATTATTTCGATGTTTATTTGATTACGAATCACTTCCTAAAGAACTTGGTCGATTTACTGGATATCTAGATCTTTAGCTAACTTTAAAATATCACTAAATGGCCACATCTACAACGAAATATGATGGCACAATTGAAAAAAATGTTTTGCCCAGAAACATGTGCATGATCGAATTTACTTATTGGAAGTGTTAGATTTCTTTGTTCAATCAGACTACCTGGATAGAGTTATATGTAAGTCTTAAGAAGTTCATCTGTACCTCTAATAATAAGCAGAAAACTGCATTGAATATTATTAACAGAAATAGAAAAAGTAAGAACTTAAGTGTAATATTTGACTTTTAATCAATAACTTGATGAACAATTTTGATAGAGTTGATGAACAAAAGTATGCATATATTTTGGAGAATGCACCCAACGTAAAAAACCCATTTTTTTCAAGTTTGTGATTTAGAAATTAAAAATATTATATCACAATTAAAAAATAGTAAATCTAAAGATATTTATAACCTCAATGAGCGAACTTCTAAAATTAGATTCTGATGAACTTGCAAAGCCAATTGCACATTTAATAAACATACGTATTGAACATGGAGTCTATCCTGATATTTCCAAGAAATTTCAAGATATTCTGGAGTATACAAAAGGTGATTTTAATAATACAGATACTACAGATAATACAGTTTTAGCCCATCTCTATTATACCCATTATTTCTAAAAATTTGCAAATTGTTCTTAAAACCAGATTGATAGAAAAAAAAAACAATCTGTTAACTGACAGTCAATTTGAGTACAGACAGGGGAGATCCACATTGCCACAATTTGTGAAATATATGAACACATTTTACGACTGTACTGTACTATGTACTGCAAAATTCTATATGTCCAAGACTGTTAACCATCGTATGTTTCCAATATCTGGAGTAGTTTGCAGTCTTTTGGAACAAATCACAATATTGTACCCCATACCAACTTTAATGGATTGTTAGTACTCGTTAACCAGAAAGTATGAGTAACTGACTCTGCAAGATTTCATGTTTCTTTCTTGCCTAGGGTCTGTGAAAATCCCAGGTTGTACCTTTTGGGTTTATTGTGCTATCTCTACTTAAATTTACTCCGCTTCCCTTCCTCTGACCAAGTGATACAAATCAGTGACTGGATGGATTTTGATAGTTTTCGGGGGTTCTGTTAGTGTTAGTAAATTTGGTGTTTTTTGTGATTCATGTGTTTTTCCAAGATCAATTTTTGAAAGAAATTCGGATCAATCAATCACGGTAGTCCATCAACTTTGACTTTGTAGAGTCTTTTGTAGTTTCTACAAAACCATGCGCAGGCACAACGAAACGCTTTTCGTTTGCCATATTCCTTCTTCACAATGTCATCTTGCCAAAGATGAGTTGAGAGTTTTTAACACCAAAAGACGGTAACTATTATTACAATTACTTTAACACGAGGATAATTAATTAAAGCAGATAATAATTGTATATAGAGATATTTAAAGGAAAATTTATTGGACTTTAACAATTAGACAGCAGTTCGTTAAGTGGATGAGTTTCCTCGACCACTTGGTGCTTCTTTAGGCAGCTACTGTTGACGTATTTCTTTTGCACAACAATGGATGTCTTTATGTGACTATTAAGATAAGAGAGTATCTGTAAATCAATTAAATTTCAGTTACTCCATGGCCTGGTCAGTCGTGCAATCTTATTCCGATAGATTAAAGATGTTTTTACAACCTGGTCTTAAATAATGGGTTTCACCAGACTTGGATAAATTAATTCTAAGAATCGGTATGAAGATTCGCCCCATAATAAACGCTAGAGAAGGTTACACCCATTAGTGGAAAAAATATATGCATTTCATATGCACTTTAAATGTTACAGAAAATTTCAGTTTGCCTTGCATTTGTTTGTTCCGTTTTACGCCCACCGTCTCCTTGGCTGGCTTATATTTCCCTTTTCTATCGGATTGTAAAGTTGGAGATTTTTCTATTAAAATTTCTCTCGTTTTCCATATTATCCATTTGCTGGTTCCATTTTTCTTTGCGTTTAGTTATCTTTTCACGTATAGCAGCATTTCTGCTACCTTTATTTAAATAAGACGAAAAACATAATTTTAATGATTTATTATTTTTACAATTCACAAAATCGTTGACACTTGAATTAAAACATCACGTAAACGTGATTTTTTGTCAATAATCAAATGGGGTAACTCAAGTTACTTACAACTTGCAATTATTATTTGCTTCTTCAGTAAATGTAATTTGTTTCAAATTTAAAAAAGTAACAATAAAATGAACTCCACCCAAATCCGTGTAGCTTTTGCAGTTTTATTCCATATTAAATCACCTCGATCTGTTTTAAAATTGCATAGTAAAAAATAGTGACCGGTCGGGTCTGTGTAATGCAGCAATTACAAAATCACTTATCGATTACGTATTGCAGCGCGTTGCTTTGAGAATCAATTGTCTGCAATTCTATTGCCGTTTCAACTTTCACGATAAACTTTATTAAATTTATACTACTCAAAGCTTATAAAGCAATCGTTTAAACTAGAATAATTATTTTGTACACATCAGCAAAATCCAATTGCAATACCTGACATTTCATTAAGTATCAATGGTGAAAAGTTGTTTCAATGAGACGTTTGGTCTACTTAGTGGTGTGGTCATCGGGTGCCGTTACTTGCTCTAAAGTACTTTAATTAAGTGTTCGAATTTTAAAATTCCTGTTACGAGCTTCTTTGAAATAGTGAGGTTGATAAAATATGTACCTGACGATTCGAACGTTCACTCGGACGAGTTTCAAATCAAAAGGAAAAATTAGCAAAAACTACAAATCGACTAGACCTAAAGGCTTCTTAAGCACATTTGCTAACGATAATACACAATATAATTCTTCTAAAGAACGCACCCTTAGCGTTAACTCCTCATTAACGAGATTTTGGGGACATGTGTCTAGAAAAAAAATGTTGCCTAAGCCAAATTGTACTTTTGTATATGTATTGTATACTCTCCTACAAAAATAAAGAGCCCATAATTTTATTTTGCCATTTCCACAACCAAAACACCTACCAAGACAATTATAATATGCAACATGGAAATGAATTCTTGATGTGGCGATAAAATAAATACAGTCAATATTTAAGATAAGTTTAAAGCTCTGAACCTGCAGAGAACCTGGTTTTGCAAAATATCATGATGATATTAGAATAGAGCAATTGATTCGGCGAGAACTTGTATAACGAGTTTATTTCTAGTATAATGTTGCACGATACCATATAAAACATCCAGCATTTCACAATTTGTTTTTTGTTTACTGTCCTAATAACAATAGCAATCACTGTAAAAAATCCAGCCTTAGAAAAAGCAATAAATTCGGTTGTATAACAATATCGAAATGAATGGAATGGTTTACTCTATAAAAACCATTATTATTATTGGCAACTAATACACCGTAACATTTATTAAATGCGAACCACTAAACAACCTCCATAAAATGTTTATTTAAGTTATACTTATTACAATTTTATTAAATCGTACTGCATGGATTTATGGTCATAGTAGATTAATTTTTTTCTGGGTTATTTTTGTTATCAATGCTTCTTTTATTTTAAATAAATTTATTTAAGCGTCTAGACTTTATTTTCAACCTTTCTGCGAACTATTATTTGTATATTTAAAAAATTGAATTCACCGGTTAGTCCAGATTCTTAATATTGACACTGTATTGTATATGTTAAGAATGGAAGAACAAAAGAGTTTTGATGATTTTCATAGAGTTAATTGTCAAATTTATACATTTCTGCGTTTGCGTAATGTGAAAATTTTAGCAGAAAAATCATGTTTAACTTTGTACTAAAGTAACATTTTTCCATGAATGGAAATTATACATTTTTCTATCTAGTTGTACAAGGTTTTTCCTTATAATTAGCGACGTCCTACAGAGTTTATTTGAAGAAAAATTTTATGTACAAAAGTTGCAGTATATTTATTGAATTTTAATAATCTGCCAATATAACAAACAAATGACAGTCGCAAAATGACGAAATTCTATAAAGCTAGGGTTTTTTTAAATGAAATATTCTATATTATTATCTTTTCGTAATTCTTATAATTTTCTGATTTCAGAAATATATACAATATAAAAGTTCATATTTGGACTATTCGTTCTCCGGTTATTTAAAATGAAAATGTATGTAAAAACATGATTATTGTCTTATGTGAATAGACCTCGGAATAGACTAAAAGAAAACCTAAGTTCAAGCCATTTTGCGATTGTCAATTGTTTGGTTTGTGTTTTATTGGCAGATTACTAAAATTCAGTCAAAATACTGCAACTTTTGTATATCAAATTTTTCTCTATTTTTTTCAATAAAAATGTATGTAAAACATGATATTATCTTATGTAAATAAATAATATACAATGTCATGTTTTTACATACATTTTTATTTTAAGTAACTGGAGAACGAATAGTCTTTTTATATGTTGAAAACAGAAAATTATAAGGATATCTAAAATATAATAATATATAGGGTGTTCCATTAAAAAAAACCCTAAATTTAAGCCATTTTGCTATTGTCACTTTTACTTTTTTATGTTTTATTGGCAGATTATTAAAATTCAAGAAAAATACTGAAACTTTTTTATATAAAATTTTTCTCTATAAAAATATATGTAAAACATGATATTGTCATATGTAAGTAGACAATAAGTATTATGTTTTTATATACATTTTTATTTTGAACAACTGGAGAACTGATAGTCTAAATATAGACTTATTATATGCTTTTGAAAACAGAAAATTATAAGGATTTCGAAAATATAATAATATATAGGGTGTTCCAGTAAAAAAAACTTAAATTTAAGCCATTTTGCGATTGTCACTTGTTTGTTTTGTGTTTTATTGGCAGATTATTAATATTCAGGAAAAATACTGCAACTTTTCTATATAAAATTTTTCTCTATATTTTCAAATTAAAATGTATGTAAAAACATGATATTGCCTTATGTAAATAGACAATATCATGTTCTATATACATTTTTATTTTAAATAACTTGAGAACGGATAGTCCAAATATAGGCTTATTATATATTTTTGAAAACAGAAAATCGAGCAGAAAATTATAAGGATTTCGAAAATATAATAATATATATTATAGGGTGATCCACTAAAATAACCCTAAGTTTAAGCCATTTTGCGATTGTCACTTGTTTGTTTTATGTTTAATTCGCAGATTATTAAAATTCAGGAAAAATACTGCAACTTTTTTATACATAGGTATGTATACATTTTTTCTTTATATTTTCCTCGATATTTTCAAATAAAAATGTATGTAAAAACAAGATATTGTCTTACGTAAATAGACAATATCATGTTTTTACATACATTTTTATTTTAAATAACTGGAAAATGGATAGTCTAAATACAGGCCTATTATATGTTTTTGAAAAGAGAAAATTATAAGGATTTCGAAAATATAATAATATACTTATAGGTTGTTCTACTAAAAAAACCCTAAGTTTAACCCCGTTTGCGATCGTCACTTGTTTGTTTTATATTTTATTGGCAGATTATTAAAATTCAGGAAAAATACTGCTACTTTTGTACATAAAATTTCATTCTATATTTTCAAATAAAAATGTATGTAAAACATGATATCGTCTTATGTAAATAGACAATATCATGTTTTTACACATATTTTTATTTTGAATAACTGTAAAGCGGAGTCTAAATATAGGCTTATTATATTTTTTTAAGAACATAAAATTATAAGGATTTCGAAAATATAATAATATACATATAGGGTGTTCCACTAAATAAACCCTAAGTTTAAGTCATTTTGCGATTGTCACTTGTTTGTTTTATGTTTTAATGGCAGATTATTAAAATTCAGGAAAAATACTACAACTTTCGTATATAATTTTTTTTCTATTTTTTTAAATAAACACTCTAGGAGGTGGCTAATTATAAGGAAAAACCCTGTTGTACAGAATTTCCATCCAGAATTTTAGGGTAAGTAATGAGTATGCATCTGAATGGAGAAGTAATAATTAACTCGATAATTAATTAGGAAAAACACTTATTGGACTTAGAAAAATATATGAGTTTTTTAATACAATAAATAGAATATACAAATAATTTTACATAACATATCTTTATTGCCAATTTAGCAAAACAGTAAATGTCACTAAATATATTTTATCCAAGAGTATCATTAGTATCAACTGTTGTGTTGTTACGCTTTCTTAATGTCATTGTACAGCTTATGTCATGCCATTCTGTATGATAAACACCCATGAAAACATTAATTTTAGTTATACCATTAATTTGGAGGTTTTGTAAAATTAACAATTCCGTTACCAAGTAACACATGCATCTGTGGGCTGTGACAATAATTGCGACATATTTTGTGATCTTTAAATATTTATTCAATTATAAGGAAAAGCTGAACTGAGATGATCAATTTTTAAACGTATTTGATAGTTCTTGGCAGTTTTATTGGAATTAAGGTGTTGCTTTAAAAAAACTACCCTTTTAAAATAGGGATACGTCAATGGAATCATTTTCAGGCAATTAAAATGAAGTCTTCAGCGGTAAAAACTACCTAATCATTTATGTCAGGTTAACCATAGATAATTGAATTTGATGAAAATGAAAATATAATACCTACTAGTAGTAGTAAAGAGATGCGCTTTCCTTCAAAACGTATGTTATATTTTGATTTTCATCAAATTGAACCATACAGGGTGATTCACGAGGAAAGGGACATAATGTTATGGTAGTTAGAGTTCACTTGGGCGAATTATAAATGGCTATTAAAAATGTCCGAGTATTTCTTTTTTATATGAAGAATATATGTTTTTTGAAACATTTAATTTCCAGGAAAAATCATGTGGTCAGAAATCAGTAAAAGTTACGTGTGCATTATATAATAATTTATCTATGAGCTTCCTAAAAGTTTTTTTATGGCTAGAGCACCTTATACGCAAATATGTGCTTAATGGTGATGACTAAAATATTTATTGTAAACATTAAAACTGTAATTCTATAATTGCATGTAGTAAAATCAATTTTCTCTTTATGAACTACGAAATACGAAGTGCATGATGTTACATAAAGGCTTGTAATATTTAGTGAAGTTTTTTAATTCATTGCTTAGTTCCTTCTTTCTCTTTAATAATAGCAAGGCCTCAGTAACGACAAAGTGTCAGTCAGATATAATCTAACGGGCCAACATAGAGAATGAAGCCTAGCGAAGATGCCCCCAAGGTGCGTTATTATTGGTGTAATGATTATTAAGAACGATGCTTTGAATAATATTGGCTATATTCATAAAATTATTGTGATGGTAGTAAGGCAAAGCGTTTTTGCTTAAAAAATAAACACAAATTTTGTATATTATAAACAATATTTATTATATTAATTGGGTATCGATGTGTGCGTAGAAATGGCGACCCTCCAATGATATATCAGCAGTCGGCAAGTGAAATAATCATTACCATTAAAATGTTTTTATCATACGTAATTTTTTTACAACATTAATTAATTTGGTATTGCTTCCGAGTTTGGGCATGTCATGCCATAATTAATAATTATATTTCCAACGACTACACATAAAAAAATGGTATAAGCTATAGGGTTTTTTTCTTTAATTTAGAAGTGATCTCAAACCGATTACGCATATAAAAAAGTCAAGGTCCGACTATTATATATACGTATTAGATTTTATTCAAATCGGTGTAGCTACATACAATCTTGAGCTTAATACAGGTAACAAATAAGTCATTGGTCACGCTCTTATAAACAAACAAATACAGATTTAATTACAAGATTTTCTCTTTCAATTTATCCATCTCCAGACAATTGTACGTCATTACTGTTGTTACACAAACAAAGCGTTTGTAGCCTTAAGCTTTAGCAGTTTAAGAAACAAAAATCTGCTGGCTATAAATATTAATCACTTAAAAAAGAGATTGGGTATTAGAAAAATTGAAATTCTGGACAATATTGGACTTCTATTCAGAAGAAGACCACGACAAATTTGGTTGAAACGCTATGAATTCAAAGTAATGAACATGAATGGGAACTTCACTAAAGAATATTTATTTATTTATTTAAATTTTAAACCAATTTTAAGCGTGTAAAAAACACTTTGTATACCGAGTGGCAACGAAATCATTGTACAAGGCGCCATTTTATTGGCATTGAGGTTACATATTTGATTTTTGGTTTTCGGCACATTTTCGACAATCACTTCCGGTTTTTCCGTGTAGACCAATGTCGAAAATGTTAAATAGAATGTTTGATACATTACGCGTTTTATGTTTCTTCCCAAATAAAACAGAGAAAACCTGAAATAGTTGAAATAGTGCTTCCTCCATTATAAATAAATAATTTATATATGTCGCCTAGGCCGCCATTTTGAAAATAAATTGCCACTTTTGATATATCATTGAAAAGGGAATTTTAAGCCCTATCGAATGGTCAAAAATATACAAAGTGATCTACCACGAGTGTGCCAAACATCAGAGGTCGTTAATTTAAAAAAAATAAATGGGGATTTTCATTAATAAACATATGTCCTAAAACGCATAATAAGGGAGCTACAACGGGGATGATGAATATCATAATATCAATTTTCGATTATAAGTTCAAGTGGAAAGGCTGTATGGCTAATGGTCCAATTCCAAAAAAAATCCATGTGGTGACGAAAAAAATGAGGTCGTAATGTACGAAAACATTAATTTTTTTAGTTACCATCATAATCGAAAAATTAATATTCATCATAATCCCCCTTCAAGGAGTTGTAGCTCCCTTATTATGCATTTTAGGACATATATGTTTATATGTCTCGACCAAGAAGACTATAGACCAGGAGACTGAGCTTGTCGAAAAATTAGTGGAGGGGGTGGGCCGCTATATGTCGTAAGTCACCAGAAGGCGCTGCTAGTCTCTACTGCGGTTCGTTAGGGTATTTTGAATTATTGCGTTTGACAGTTGTCAAAGTTATATTTATTATAAATCTACAGTGGAAATTCGTACATAACGGAAACATGTACCAATTGAAATTTGTAAATAATAAGTATGTCAACCTCAAATTAGTATAAAGTACGGATGCGCAGATGTACAGTGTACTTCAGCGCACCCGCACTAGGGCGGCCATTTTTCCGACAGAAAACGACCCACTGCTTGAACCAATCTCGGTCTCCTGGTCTCTAGTCTTCTTGCTCTCGACATAAGTCCACTTCCGAAAAAACCGGATGTGATTTTCTAATGTTTTTCATGGAAAATATGCGTCTTAATGAACTATATCTTCGATCTGAAAACCAAATCTGTAATCTTAAGACAATAAAATGGCGCCTTGTACAGGGCGATTCCTATAACCCCAATTTTTTTGTTTGTCTTTGGAAATAAAATAAAAATATTTAACGTAACTTATAGCATTTTTTTAAAAGATTTCGAAAATTTCAAAAAAAAACAATTGAAAGTCAAATAAAAGTGGGAAATAACAAAGCGATGTTTATTTTAAATGGAACGCCCTGTATATTTTTACAATTTTGAAAAAAAGGTTTAAATTCTCTTTCCAAAAATATAACATAACATATATATTTACTTTAATATTTAGTAAAATATTGATATACTTAACTGTAATAATAATAAAAATTATTATCAGTATTTCACTAAATATGAAGGTAATTCCATTAAAAAAAAACATTGCCATGTTTTCTCATTTTTATTTGACTTTCAATTGTTTTTTTGTTGAAATTTTCGAAATTCTTTGCAAAATTATCTATAAGTTACGTTAAATATTTTTATTTTATTTTCAAAGTCAAACCAAAAAATTGGGGTGAGAACGTTATAGGAATCACCCTGTACAATTATTTCGTTGTCACCCGGTATATTTCTTATAGTTTATAATATTGCCTCATGTCTCAACAACACATCTGAAATTTGCGAGTTATGAGCTAAGATATAAATTTGTAAAGGTTGTCATGGAATAAATTCGATAAAACTTCCGGGAATATTTTCGTACCTATGTAATATCATAAGTGCTTAAAATTTTATCGATAAATTTTTTTCGAGAGCGATATTGCCTAGTAATATTTAGAGTGTAAATTGGCCACTTTATTATCTAATTAAATCACGAGCGCTTTAGCGCGAGGGATTTAATTTTTGATAATAAAGTGACCAATTTACACGAGTAATATTACTGTTGGCAATATCGCTCGAGAAAAAATTTATAGGTAAAATTTTCAAGCACGAATGGTATTTGCGGAGAATATTTTACGAATAAATTATTTAAATACAAAAACATATCTTTAACGACGAAATGTCAAAGTAACGTATTAAGTGACAGTTGACTTAAAGAATGATTTTATCGCGATAAAACTGTTTCAGGGATTTTATCGATATAATACTGCTGTCATTGGTCCAAATTTAAAAATTGTAGTAGTTTCATTGGTTAATAATTTCTGAGTGAAATAATCGCAAAAAATCTTTTGAATGGTAAATTTTGTTTTTTAGAATGGCATTTTTTTGTTGGAGATATGACTTCATTTAATTTATTGTCATTTTTTTTATAACATCGTTTATTTATCTTGATGTTTGCCTATCATGTTGAAGAGGAACTTTTCGAGATATTCGACTTCAAAGTTTCAGTCGTTTTAAAAATAGGAAAAATACGCTTTTCATCAAACTTAAAATTATTCTTTTGGCAATCCAAAATTTTTTAACAGTGTTTTGTTTTTGACCTGTGATGTGATTCCACTGTCGTTTCTTTTTAACTGAAGACGATGTCCATATCGCCAAGTAAACTGAAACTTTGAAGTCAAATATTTTAGAACCATTTCTTTTCAATATGCCACCGTATGAAGAAAAGTATCGTCTGTACGAATCCATAAAACGTACATGTGGTTGCCGTTTAAAAAAATGCAATCGACGTCATAGTTCGAAAACAAAACACAATCAAAGGATGACATTTATCAGAAATGATGCCTAGGAGTTCTATTGAATTTGTCCCGTACCTTATCACCTCACTGTATACAGGGTGTCCCGATTTTAAACCGACAAACTTCGGGTACAGAAAGTTCACATGAAATTATGACATACCCCTTCTAACATTTCTTCTCTATCGAACCTCCTAACGGAGATACAGGGTGTTGAAAATTCAATTTAATTTTTGTTTTTCTTTAATAACTTCCACAATATTAAAGATAGGGAAACCAAACTTGGTACACATAGTTAGGTTGTGAGGGATAATCTTTGCTATGGTTCAGAGTTGAACTGAGACGCGCCAGTGGCGTGCGGTGTGGTCACGTCGACATAATTTTAAGGAAAATAGTATGTGCACTAATTTTTTTCGCAATTCTGATCAGATTTTCATAATTTACGGTTAATTTTCTAAAAAAACTTGCTCTTGTAAAATTTTGACTGAGGCATTAGTTTTCGAGATATTTGCGTTTGAACAAAACGATGCACCAAAAACACAATTATCATGTCGGGAATAGTTCTGATGAAATCACGATATATCCCTTCTAAAATTTTTCTATAGCCATTCCTAACGGAAATACGGGGTGTTGATTTTTTTTATATTTGGATGTTGATAATTTGTTTATGTAATTTCGTAACAAACAAATTTTTCTTTTGACAGAAATAATATTGACTTGCAAAAGGCCTTAAAAACGCCTCATTGCAAAAGAAGAAAAACATTAAAAACATTAAATTGACAGTTCAGTTCAGTATATCCCTTCGAAAATCAGATTGAAAATAATTTTGAAAGGGCTATCTTAATTAATTAATTGTGTTTTTGGTGCATCGTTTTGTTAAGACGCAAATATCTCGAAAACTAATGCCTCAGTTAAAATTTTACAAGAGCAAGTTTATATAGAAAATCAACCGTAAATTATGAAAATCTTATCAGAATTGCGAAAAAAATTAGTGCACATACTATTTTCCTTAAAATTATGTCGACGTGACCACACCGCACGCCACTGGCGCGCCTCAGTTCCACTCTGAACCATAGCAAAGATGGACCCTCACAACATAACTATGTGAGTAGAGTAGTAATGGCGGAGCTGGGTCTCCCCCCACCCTTTTTTTTTTTTTTTGTGGTGGGGGGTAACTAGGGTAATTAGAGTAATGTAGGTAATTAGACTGATGTAATTGCAATAGAGGTAATTAGAGTATTGTCGGTAATTAGCCTGATGTAGTTGCAATAGAGGTAAGTAGAGTAATGTGCAGTAATTAGACTGATGTAATTGCAATAGAGGTAATTGGAGTGGTGCAATGCAATTGTAGTTGTAATTAGTGTATGTACCAATATGTGTATGAGTACTCCAAGTAGTGGTGGTGGGGTAGCTCAGCTAGACTGCTATAAAGAAGATGTAGTCGCAACACAAAATCATTTCTATCGTGTTCTATCGTGAACCATCTACAGCTAACAAATCAGCCTAGTGCAGTCAGTGACTTCAGTTATTTCAAGTGAGCAATATCTTATATTACTCTTTATAATTCTTTCATTATATTCATTTTAAATATGGCAATTTCCGAAGTTGACTTATTAGCACTTAATGAGCTAATAAATCAAGATATGCAGGTTTTAGAGCAAAGATCCATTTCAGCGTTAATTTTAAATAAACCTTATATCATAAAAAAAATATCTTTGGTTAATACAAGATTTGGAAAATCAATCATAGTAACTTTGTTTGAGGAAAGTTCAATTACGACTTTTAAATCATTTTTACCGAAACGGTTTGTGGAAATTATATGTGAGAACACTATCGATAAAATAAATTCGTCAAATGGTAAAGTTACATTGACATATTTAGGACAAAGTTCTCCAGCTTATCCTGGAGCAAAATCTAGTCCATTAATAAGTTTCGGTGTTTAATTCTCAAACAAAAATAATCGTAAAGTATTTAAGTTAGCTAAGTTTAAGTATTAAGTAGAAATGGAATATTGTGGAAGAATGCTAGGAGTATTATAGAATAGTATCACTTGTTAGCCTATAAAGATTCTGATATATCTAAATTGACATTTGTACAACATATTTTTACTTCGTGTACACCAATAGCTCAAACGTAAGTCCATTTAGTGCTGTTTTTTATGTATTTTTTTACATTTCATTTTTTATTTGTAGGTACGCAGCAAAGATGTGGATGCAATATTCAACCCAAACATGGACCCCTGCAGAAGACATTAAATCTGCCATTGAGAGATTGTCTTGTAAACTAGATGACTTAATAAGGGATGCATTGGTTTCATTAAATTATGATATGAATATCTGCTTCGACGCTGAAGAAGTTCGACGGGTTAAAGAAGCTTCTAAAGCGTATAGCATTGGTGTAAATCTATGTGGTAGATATTCCCGTGGCTTCTTAAATTTGGATGAGTTTTGTGAGCATATGGACAGAGTGGAACTAAAACATTTTCTATACGAGATAATGGAGTACCTACCTAAGAATATTATTGAAAAATATCAACTCGACCAGTCTGATGTAGAAGATAACAATGTAGATACATAAATAATATTCATCTTCTATTGTCATATTTATTACACCAAATATTGTATGTATCTGTAGTAAACAATATTCTGTATTTTATATTATATTATAAAACTGAATAAATAAAATACACATTAAAAGATTACATTCATTTTATTTCATATTTCTTATTACACAACAAAAAATACAATCATAGTATAATTAGAACAGTTTTTATTTTAATTTTATATTTAATTCTACAATTACATTCTGAGAAAATAAACAGTTGCAAGTACATCATGATTATTGTTGATAAAATTATCCAGATATCTTGATAGAAATAGGTTGCACTACTTAATTCCACAATAATAAATATTTTCTTTTTTTACTTGACATCGAGAAAACCATTCTGAACCGAGCCATCTAATGCGTTATAACTTAAATATGTATCATGAAGTATAAGTGCATACACTCGAGTTTGTTCCGGAAATTTCGCTTTTCGTGTTTCAAATTCTATTTTTATGTCGACAGTAGATGATTTCACTGCAACAGGTTGGTGTGAACAATCAATGACAAACAAAGGATTCTTCCTGAATTCCCCAAGATCCATCATGGGTTCGCTCATATCTTTATCATAGTAACTACGTTGGAAGTTCTCATAAGCATAATATGCTGCAGAATCGAGCTTCTTATCGAAATCTAAATTCCAACGTTCATATGGATATACTTCAGAGTTTAGAAATAGTCGAATATTATTTATGTCTGCGTGTTTGAACTGTGTAACATCCTTTGTTCTATCATTGGCCTGATCAGTGCCTTGAAAGCCAAGAAGGATGAAAAGTGGGCTTTCAAGACGGGTGGAGAGTTTAAGAGCCCATATGTCATAGGTAGTATCGCGTAGACAGGGAAGCTCATAAAAATCCCACGCACGGTAGACCATCTTAACTTTGGTATTATTACCACTTTTATTAATTCGATTCAATAATTTTAACTTTTGTCGATCTTCAGGTACAATGTGCCTTATCTTCCACTCAATTTTGCTGATTTCCAACTCTGCATCAACCTCACCGATATAGGAGTCTTTAAATGAGCGTGCAATTATCATAATTAATTCTTGCTTCACATTCAGAATGCCTTTGGTATAATCTTCTGCAAAACCCATAAGGAACTTAAGGGGTAGTTTGCCACTGAACACGTGACTGGCGGTATCTAAAATATCTTGTCTCGTTTGAGTGAGACCCCAACCTGTTGTTATTAATGAGCGTGCATGCGTTTGCCCATACGACACCATAGTTTTCATTGTGGTAGTAATACCAGGTCTTCTAACTACTGCTACTTGTTCACCACCCATTTCCAGTCGTATCTCTTCAAAGAGAAATGTTAGTGCATTATTGGATAAATAACAACGCTTTGTGGTGTCGCTAGGAGTAAATTTTCCCTCTATGTATATATAACTTTCTGAAATGTCGAGTATAACATCTTGAAAATTGATGGGAATACGTATTTCATCAGAGTTTCTGTAATATGGGGATCCATATGGTTTATATGTATGCTCATGTAGGCTAACTAGGGAATGATCTAACACAGGTTCATCAAACACCTCAAGTTTGTCACTAGTTGCAGTAGCCACCATTATTATGACCAATTTTTTCGCAGTTTTAATCCAATAGATTTTAAAAAGGCTTGATCCTCAACTGACAATCTATGTCTTAACTGTTTAAGGTATAGACTTTGAATGAATTGCTTTCCACATCTCCCTTTCTTTTTATCTATACTGTTGTTCGCTACAGTATCATACTGATGGTGATGTACTTGCTGTCGCTGTTTATATCTAAAACCCATTTGGTTGGTGATATCCGACTTTCTTCAATTCTAGCCTTACAATAATTTTCTCACCTCGAAAATCGATCAAATCACCGTTGTCGTCCAGTATGCGTAGTGTGATGTTGTCTATTAACTGACACCCTTTAGGTCTAACAGGTAAATATATGATATTTTTGGGTTCTCTAGTAAGTTTGTAGCCAGGCTCAACGTCTATGTCAAATTCAAAGAGAGTGTGTGACTCTTCTGCATTCAGATAAGCTCCAGAAATAATATTGCAATCTACGCGTATCATCCTTACTTTCATAATATCAACAGGCTGTGTTGATTCGTAATTTTTATTTGGTTGTAAATATATTTGTCCAAATCCCAACAGACTTCCTATTGTTAGTTTTAGTTTACTCAAAACGTCAAAACGGTAATAATTCAGTTCTTATTATGATTTAGAACAACGACACTTAATTATCACCTAATTTAGTTTTTATTAACACACATTTATCATGATTGTTTAGATATATGTATATTTACTGCATTTACTAGAACACCTTCTATATTACAGGTGGAATTAATATTTAAGAAATAACAATTATTAAGCTTTAGCGGCCAAGTTGCCCAGGCAGCCTTCAACATCGGAATGATGCCATGAATCGCTGACTGGCGGCGGCTCCGCGACTTAGTTCCCAAATGTTTATAAACATTAAACACCAGCCGATGTGATTTATATTTTCATTACTAACACGGCCTTCCTGACAGGAACTTCGCTCTCGAAGTTATTCGGGTGGAACTATCTGTAAATTATAAACAAACACAGCAATTACTTCAATTTGGCAATGTTTCGATTTCTATACTCTCAACATTCACAGTTCTCACTCAAGTACATGTTCGGTGATCAAAATGCATCAAAACATTATTCAAGAGATTGCTGAAAATTGAACTACGGTTTCGGTTTTCAGGCTTGCTCCATACATACGTACGTGACTTTTTACCAGCTCAACGTTTGTTTAATTTTTGTCAAGATAAAACACAGGTCATTCATTCCATTCATTGATGTGTTTGACCTACCACAAGGTATTCAGTATTAAGCAACAAATCTAATTTAAATTGCAACTAGAATTTTAGTTTTCCGTTGGAAATTAAACCGACGTGGACAAAATACACTTTATTACACACGGTTTCTCATCTATGTAACTGTTCTGCTGTTCCGTCAGGATCTGCGTCGCTGACGTGATTTGATACAAGAGCTAGTGCATGTCAAAAGCTGCTCTATTAAATTCGGTGACTATGTGCGGGTTTGTTGTTCCGTCAGATTCTTTAATTCTGACGTGATAAGAATTATTCTTCCATCAGGTTCTGCGACACTGACGTGATCACTATTTACTATCGATGTTCCATCAGGTTCTGCGACGCTGACGTGATTCAAAATTCATACTTCCGTCAGGTTCAATGACGCTGACGTGATTACTATTTACAATCGATGTTCCATCAGGTTCTGCGACGCTGACGTGATTCAAAATTCATACTTCCGTCAGGTTCAATGACTCTGACGTAATTACTCATTGTCTGCTATTCCATCAGGTTCTGCGACGCTGATGTGAATGGATTTTTATTAACCCCTTTTTTTTTACTACGGTCATAATTAATCATAAATGAGTACTTACAATCACTCTGCCATGGTTTCACCAGCTTCCATTAAAGAAAGCAAATACTCCATGTCGGTCTCGGTCGACCATTCCGAGGGCCATTTACGCAACTGCTCTTTGGCGGCCTTCGTGATTTTATTTTTCCTCAATCGTCGAATTTCATATCGCCCTCCTTGTGTAATTCCAACGATTTCATACGGTCCCATATGTTCATAACCTAGTTTACTTTTGTGCATGGTGGAATCTCTGTGCACTAATACAATATCGCCTATTTCAAACTGGCGATTGTCTCGTCGTTTGGCATTGAGTTTCTCGAGATTTGGAGTATTACTTCCTAACGCTTTTCTTACCTTTTCCCTATCCGCATTAATATTTCGCACGGGTCGGATATCGTCTGCTAAATTTTGAACTACAGATTGAATCAGAGGAGTTGCAGCTTTTATGCCTATTAAGGCCTGTATCGGAGTCATTTTTATTGATTTTTGAAAAGTGGCGTTTAATACAAGTTGAATTTTCCAAAGGCTGTTCGACCATTCTGACCTAATATCTGTCTCGATACGTAATAGATTCATAATTGTTCGCATATACCTTTCAACTTGTCCGTTACCGCGATGAACGTCAGGAGTTACATAGTGATAACTTACTCCCCACGAATCAAGATATCGTGCGATCTCTAAATTTTGAAAATTTCGCCCTGCATCGGCAACTATTAATTTGGGTGCTCCAAATAGCGAAAAGAAATTTTGCAACTGACTTTTAGTTTCTTCAGATGTCATAGTCTTTAGTGGCAACAATAAACAGTACTTGGTAAATGCATCAATTAGTACTAGAACGTGTTTATAACCGTCTGTAGAGACGTTTAGTGGACCTAAACAATCGGCATGTATGGTATGTAAAGGTTCGTCGGGTTTGGGCAAGGGCTCAACGTAACCTTGCAAAGGACCCGTACGTGTTTTCTTTACTGCGCACACCAAACAATGTTTAATGTAATTATTAACAAAATTTCGAATTCTAGGAAACCAAAAATGTTGCTTTATGCTTTCTAAAGTTTTCTCAGGGCCAATATGACACTGCTCGTCGTGGAAAATTCGTAATAACCCTAAACGATTTTGCCTTGGTGCAAACCATCTTAATATTTTAGTCCCGTCTGACAGAATTTCTTGATGCAAGAGCATCCCGTTCTTTTCTACGTATTGCTTGGGATCTAATTTTCCTTCCCTTAATAAAGTTAACATGTTTTGGGTTTCAGCGTTACCTCTTTGTGCAATGCGCAACCAATCATTATGAGCGACTCGACGCACATTTACTGGAGGGTTTCTACTTAGAAAATCTACATGTGGTAATGAACTTCCTTTACGATACACTAGGGCAAAATCAAAGTCCTGCATAAAAGACCACCATCGGGCTACGCGAGGTATCAGTGACTTTTTATTCGCAGTTGACTTTACAGCATTACAATCGGTGACAATCGTGAAGTGAATACCTAAAAGATAGACACGGAAATGCTTCAGGGAATTGACTATGGCCAACGTCTCTAGCTCGTATGAATGGTACTTTTCCTCTGTTGAGGTTGTTCGTTTACTAAAGTAACCAACAACACCGGCTTGACCATCCTTTTTTTGCAATAAAATCCCTCCGTAACCAAGCGAACTCGCGTCAGTGTGTAATTCAGTTGGTAAGTCAGGGTCAAAAACAACTAATAAGGGTTCTGATATCAAATGTTTAATTACGTAGTCACGAGCTTCTTGCTGCTCTTTCGACCAAGAAAATGGTTCGTTTTGCTTTGTTAATTTTGTAATGCAAGATGTAACCGAAGCAAAATTTGGAATGTACCTTCGAAAATAGCCCGCAAGTCCCATAAACTGTCGGACTTGTTTAACGGTTTTAGGTATGGGTGAATGCAATAAAGCTTGAACTTTCTTTGGATCTGGACGTATACCTTCGGCAGAAATTTGACGCCCTAAATATATTACGCTGCTTTGTAAATATCTACACTTGGAAGCATTTAAAGAAAATCCGGCTTTTTGTAAAGCAGCAAGAACTAATTTTAGAGACTGTAGTCCTTCTTCAGGTGTTTCCGAAGGTATTAAAATATCATCTAAGTACACTAGGGCTATAGTGTCCTTAAGGTGACCTAATGCTTTCATTAATGCTCTCTGAAATACCGCCGGCGCATTCGCTAAGCCAAAAGGCATACGTAAATAATCGTAATGACCGTCAGGTGTTACGAAAGATGTTTTTTCGATTGACTCAGTACTTATAGGTATCTGGTGAAACCCAGACGCCAAATCTAGTGACGTGAAATATTTTCCTTTTCCCAAACGATCTATTTGATCTTGAATTACAGGCAGAGGAAAACGATCTTTTACAGTGTGGGAATTTAACTCACGGTAATCTACACACAAACGGTAACTGCCTTCTTTCTTCCGTACTAAAAGCATTGGACTAGCATATGGTGACTCGCTCTCTCTAATAATTTTGTTACTAAGTAACTCGTGAATAATTTCCCTAACAGCGGATCTTTCTGTTAACGATAATCGAGGCGGCGGTCTGTTGACAATGTGATTATCAATAAGTCGAATGCTTAATTCTGCTGTATTGATTGCCGGAACGTTATAGCCGGTTGTTATTAAATCGCTAAACTGTTCTAACACAGACTCTATTTGTTCTACATATTTTTGAGGCGCGTCACAATCGGGCGATTGTTCTCTGAGATGAGTGTCTTCCAATACTCGGCGGATACCGGGGATTTGTTTTCGCTTTATAACTGTTCCTGTTACATCAGTAATAGCAACTAATTCGGGATCCTGGTACAAGTTACAGCCGACTAGCACATCGAAATCTAAAATGTTATCCGGAACAATCAAAAATACTAACTCTGTTTTTACTCCGGTAATTTCTACATAGGTTTTAAATTGCTCTTTCACTTTTATAGTACCGGGTAATATTCCACGCACAGTAGAGGAACACATTTCGATTTTGTTTAAAAACATAGAGCGATATTTTTCAGCGATTAGTGACACATCTGACCCTGTATCAATAAGACCTTGAAATTCGATACCGTCTAAATATACACTGGTGGGTAGGACTGTTTTGCCTACTGAACAGAAATTTACTTTGCGTCTTTCTTCAATTGCTCTTTTAGTAAAACAATCTTTCTCATAATGGCCCGCCTTAGCACAAAAGGAACACGTGATTTGATTACTGGTACTTGGTCCCGCAACAGTTTCATCCCTAACTGAGCCTCTAATCTGTTTCTGATTTTCCTTGTGACATTGGCTTCTGATATGCCCTAATTTACCGCATGCATGACATTTGATATTTTTACGGTTGTTACCTAATGAATCAGAAAACTTTCGTTTCTTAAATGAACTCATTTCGAAGCTAGTGTCAATATCGTCCCGCGCCCTTTTTGTATAAGCGGTTAAATATGTGAGCAATTCTGAAATCGTTTTACAGTCCCTTGACATTGTGGCGTCACGGACATGCGACTCTCTTATGCCATGAACAATTATTTCTACAAGATCTTGTTCTTGCCAAGACACTCGCAAATTCTTTAATAAAGATGACTTTTTATGAACATAAGCATCATACGTATTACATTGACTACTATCAAAATTAGCTGCCTCAGTTAACAGACGACCCAAATTGCGGCGCGGCGGAAAAGCGTCAGTAAATTCTCTTTTAAAAGTACCCCAATCTCTTACCTCAGGCTTCCATTCGTCATACCATTTTCGTGCATTTTGAATCATAAACCGGCCCAGCCGTACTAATATTTCCACATCGGACCAAGACAATTCAGTTTTAATCTTCTCTACTTGCTCTATCCATTTCGCTGCTTCATCCGTCTCCGGGTGAAAGATTGGGAGATCCACTTGATCGGGGGTTGGTTTGTTAGCCTTCAAAGCCTTCACGAGCTCGGACACCAACTGCTCCATTTTCTCACCAGTATAATCAGGATACACACTGCTGTGAAGGAACTGAGCACTATCCCACTTCTGATGTTAGTTTTAGTTTACTCAAAACGTCAAAACGGTAATAATTCAGTTCTTATTATGATTTAGAACAACGACACTTAATTATCACCTAATTTAGTTTTTATTAACACACATTTATCATGATTGTTTAGATATATGTATATTTACTGCATTTACTAGAACACCTTCTATATTACAGGTGGAATTAATATTTAAGAAATAACAATTATTAAGCTTTAGCGGCCAAGTTGCCCAGGCAGCCTTCAACATCGGAATGATGCCATGAATCGCTGACTGGCGGCGGCTCCGCGACTTAGTTCCCAAATGTTTATAAACATTAAACACCAGCCGATGTGATTTATATTTTCATTACTAACACTATTGAATTTGGTTGTCTAAAATCTACTTCATACTTTGACAAAATCTCGCACTTTAAGGTATTGTTGTTTGCCCTTAAAGTGAATATTTGCGTGTAATCCTTTCCATCAATATTCATAGCTTTCAACATTGCAGCATAGATTTCATCAATTTCATAAGCCCCCAGAGGTATGTGAACAGTAGTGAATGTATCTTTAGCACTAACCCTATATTGGAAGATGTTATTTGTTTCATCCACATTGTATATGGAGTTGTAAGAGTAGAATCCAATTAAACCTAACCCATGACGACTGCTCCTATCCAGTTCAATGGGTGGATCAAAGTTGACACTTAGCTCACTTAAGCGGCTCGTTAGTGTGAACGTGTACGACATGACTGATATAATTAAATTGTGTTACCCAATTTATTGTGGATTACAGCAATAATGGTATAATTTCCTCTTCTTAGAAGTTGATGGTAATATATTTACATTGTTATTGGATGCCACATTTACATCGTTTACCTTACAATAGCAGCAAAACATTTTTCTAGGTGTTGGACCATCATTTACGTCAACATTGCTTTCATAATCATTAAGGTAATGTTCTGTACAATATTGATATTTTAATATATCGACATCGTTCTGAAGATGTGTAGGTAGCTTATCCCATACTAATGCAATTTCATGTGAAGCCAACCCAATCATCACCTCTTTGGGCATATCTGCTAGTTGTTGTTTGCTCATCTTCAACAGACTACGCAAACGGGAGAATGCAATTAGTGAGTGACCCATTCGCTTGATACCTTCTCGATCTATTGCTGGGGTCATAGATTTCAGTTCCATGGCGTTTTATATTTGTTTCGTAGAGAGAAACTTTAAACACAAATGTCCACACAACACTGTGTTAAAATTCTGTACACGTTTGTAGTTATAGAATATTTGGTTGGCCCTCCTTGAATCGTTATTGAAATATGTAACTAATTCTATAGGTGGGGGTAAGTCGCCAAAACTATCAAAATAATTTACTAAACTACCTCGTTTTTTATATGCCACCCAATGTGTCCCAGGACCATATATACTATCCAAATTGATTATTGCGGATTCATTGTAATGTGGCCCATGTCTTGGTAGTGAGTCACGCATAAATACACCTCGAAAGTATGCTACCTTCATTTTATTAGCATAATATTTAAGATCAATGTCGGTAAGAGGTCTCCGAGGTAGGGAGTCTATTAGTTTTTTGAATTCTGTTTTAGATAAAGACCCATCCCCTTTCGGTATGGCTTCATATACATCCCCTTACCACTTTTCATAGCTATTGCTTCCATACTTCTGTTGTGCCGATTTGCTTCAGCTAATTCTTCTCTACCCTTTTTCACATCATTTACAGCTTTAGCAATACCAGCAGCCGTACCAGCCAAACTACCCAATGCAGATAATCCAGCAAAAATGGGTATTAGAGGTAAAATACCACCAACTTTTGGAATTGGTATAATTCGAGGTGTTTGAATATTGCGTTTTCCACCGGCCTGTTTTATATATCGACGTGCAGCTTTTAGAGCAATTTCAACCACCTTCTTTTGGTCTTTTACTTTTTTGCCTCCAGCATTTCGCAGTGTGTCACGCACTTTTCGTACTATCCCAGATCCAAACGCTGTCTTTTTAACATTCTTCTTACCTTTCTTTGTTTTCTTGATGATTCGTTTCCTTATTGGATTGCGAGATATTGTTGAATTACATCCCATACCAAGACGTTGTTTTCCCTTCATTATAGTTGTGACTAACCAAGCAGCTGCCTTTTCTCCACGTCCTGCGTCTTTGGATTTCACCCGTTTCCACGCAGCCTGTTCAAGCTGATAGTCTGCTTTATGGCGGGCTGCTTGATTACTGCTATTTTTGTCGTATGCAATATCGTGTTGCTTACACGCTTTATCGAGCTGATTTATGCCAGAATCACCTCGTGCTAACCTTTTATTTAAATCTGTGCCTGGACCACAAAATTGATAACCTGGCAAATGCAACTCGACGGGGAGCTTATTAATCAGGGAATTAACTAATCCTCCACCGCGCTTCGTACGTTTTTCACGTGTGTATCGTATCGTAGAAACCATTTAAATAAGAGTTGTAAATCACACATCTACTTATATAACATTTAGCCGCGGTACAATGCACATTGTGAAACAGAAACAAACGCTTTCTATAGATAATTTGGATGAAAAAGTTGGGCGTGGGTTAAGTGCTGATAATCGCCATGGACCACTACTACCTTCAACTGTACGTGCCCTCATAATAGGACCCTCGAATTGTGGGAAAACAAATGTCTTAATATCTTTGATCACGCATCGTTTAGGTTTACGTTTTTTAAATATTTACCTATACTCAAAGTCTATAAATCAACCCAAGTATGAGTATCTACGTAATGTATTAGCGCCGATTGAGGGGTTAGGATTTTATACATTTAGTAATGGTACGCAAATAGTGGAACCATCCGAGGCAAAGCCAGAGTCTGTGTTTATATTTGACGATGTAATATGTGAGAAACAAGATGTTATAAGGGGATATTTCAGTATGGGCCGACATAGAAATGTGGATTGTTTTTATCTTGGCCAGACATACTCTCGAATCCCGAAGCAGCTAATAAGAGACAATAGTAATTTAATTGTTGTCTTTAAACAGGACGACATGAATCTGCATCACATCTTTTCCGATCATGTGTCACCTGATGTAACGTTTACAGTATTTCAAAATATGTGTGCAAAGTGCTGGAATGACAAATATGGATTTCTAGTGATTGATAAGGATAGAGAAGTACAAGGTGGGCGATATAGAAAAGGGTTTGATAGCTTCATATATCCATAATGCATTTTATTAAAAACTTCACTTGAATTACATACGTCGTTAGGATTACTTCGTTTACGTATGCGCTAAGATGAAGGTTACCAAAGATAATAAAAAATATAACAATCTTGCACATCCCAGTAGCGAAATAACACTCAAGCGACAGCTGATTGAGGCAACAGATGCTGTGCGGAAGAAGTTTAACTATATCAAGAACAAAGATATGGAGATGCACGTAACACTTGAAAAGATCTACCAACCGATAACTGAACCTTTAAATGTTATATCTTCAGCAGCAGAGAACAAATCTCATATCCAACAATTACATTCAAAACCATCATCATCAAGGGTGTCCACCCAGAGGGCTGTATCATGGGAGAGTGCTTCTGAAGAAGGATCCGATAAGTATGTAGGTGGTGATGATGTTCCACATTATATCCCCATTATGGAAACACCACCATCGTCAATAAGAACAACCCCTGTATCCGAAACTTCTCCAGCTAGTAAACTAGAAAAAAGACATGAGGTTGTAAAAAGACATATACAAAATTTAAAATCTGGTGATTCCAAGTATGATAGTTTATATGGAGTGCGTGTAGATCCCAAGACAGGCAAACTGCTGATGGGCAATGCCGAAATACGTTTTTCCCATGGAAATATTACGCTATGGTATGGCAATAAGAAACTTGGCGTGTATCTAGGTAGTCCTAAATTGTACGATCTAATATTTCTAAAACGCCCAACAATTTTAGATGATAATAGAGAGGGTGTTCTCGATGATGAATGGAGTAAGATATATGGAGAAATACTAAGAAAAACAAAGGCACCTTACAAAAAATTCGATGTAGCGAATGGCTATAACACTACTAAGCGTGGAAAATTTCACAAAATTATCAAACCATTAACATCTTCTACAATTGCGACACGATCGTCAACAAGTGGTCACGGCTTAAAACGTGTACCTACCCACAAATTGTACAGAAATAAAGATAAAGAATATATTTTTTGGAATAAACCCAGCGAACTCGTGGATCGTCTACGTCTACTATGGAGTTCGAAAATAGCGGGAAATAACAACCACGACAATGAAATAATAGAAATAATATCAGAACTTAGGGAAGAAAAAATAGTGTATTAAAGATGAAATAAAACATAGTATCATTATACTTAATAAGTATTATATAGTCTGAAATTTTATAAACTGGATCAGATGCAGTCAGAAATGTCTACTGTAAACACTATCGACAAATTTGGACGCAGCAAAAGAATTAGTGCGAGTAAGTTAATAGCCCATCGTGGATTACCTGGCGTGGGTTTTAAACTTACCAGAGATAATCACTATGATATTGAAAATAAGCGTTTAAAAAATTTAGGGGAACCTGTCGATGATCAAGATGGTGCAACATGTAATTACGTTAACAAGCGTCTACAAACAAATGATGAAAATGCTGCCAAAGCTATTTTTGATACAACCGATGTAATTATTGGGGAAATGAAAAAATATGTTGATGTGGGACTTATAAGAAGTGGAGAAGAAAATCGCGCTATTTTCAATAAACAAAATAATGAGATGATGCAGAAAATGAAAATAGAAATGAGGAAATATGTTGATAAAGCAATTTCTGAAGTTAAACGTTCGGCCATAAACAATCGCAATACTTTAATCACTAGAATCTCTAAATTAGAGCATATTGCCACCGAACTCCAACCAAAGAAGGTGCAATCCGGAGGCCTAGCATTTCCACCAGAACTAATGCCTGAAGTTGATATATAGCTGAAGACAATTTTATAATGGAGGTTAGCAGCGAAAAATTACAAGTTGTTAACGAGTTACATAGAAATGCTCGACGAAATTTTCGTAGAAGGCGAACCATAATTAAGGGGTTTGGTGATTTGTGGCAAGCAGACCTAGCTGAAATGCAGCCATACGCTGATAAAAATAGAGGGTATCGTTATATTCTTGTAGTGATTGACTGCTATTCCAAGTACGTATGGACCAAACCTATTAAAAATAAAGCAGCTGTAGAAGTTACCAAGGCTATGCAGACTATTATTCAAGAAGCAAATTATTCACCGAGAAATTTACAGACCGATAATGGTACTGAATTCTATAACAGAAAGTTCTCCGCATTAATGAAGCGGCACGAAATTAATCATTATTCTACGTATAGCACAAAAAAAGCAGCAATTGTTGAGCGAGTAATCCGCACATTAAAAAATTGGTTGTATAAAGAATTCTCAGCTATGGGTAAATATAAATGGCTCGATATCCTACCAAACGTTACAAAAAGTTACAATGACAAAGTCCATCGTACAACTGGCAGAAAGCCCATTGATGTCAAACCAACTACACATTTAAACGTATATAATTATATTAAGATTGCTCTGAAACCGAAATTTCATCTCGGTGATATAGTTCGTATTAGCAAGTATAAAGGTGTATTTGATAAAGGGTTTACACCGAACTTTTCAACAGAACTTTTTAAAATTACCAAAATAAACATAACAAATCCCACAACTTACCTGATAGAAGACTTGTTTGGACACCCAATCAAGGGATGTTTTTATGAAATGGAGCTACTAAAAGCAAAATACCCCGATGTGTATCTAGTTGAAAATGTATTAAAGAAGAAAGGAAATAAAGTGCTGGTAAAGTGGTTGGGGCTATCTGTAGAACACAATTCGTGGGTTGATATAGCTTCTATTGTTTAAAATTGTCATTAACTAGAAAAATATATTAATGTATCATTATATAGTTATGTCGATTGAAATATTTTAATATGTGTCACAAATGAATAATAAAATGAATATACTTTATTAATATTTATTTAATTTATTTCCTTCATTTTAAATTGTAAAAAAATTAAAAATAATCATTTTTTTTTTTTTTTTTTTTTAACACTTGAAAGATAATAAACATACACATAAATGTTTTAATTCCTTTTTATTTTCCTACAATCTATATTATAAGAATGATACAAATATACATATAACATAAAACATAAAATTAATTAAATATAATTAAAAATTAAACAAACATAAAAAATAATATAAAAAGTACAAACTAGAAAATCTAATATTATTATATGGGTACTGTTCTTTTTCCAGTATTATTGCACACAAAACAACCTTCGATGGCACCGACTGTCACTGTGTCATCGCCACAAGCTTTGCACTTTATGGTAGGTACGTCCCACCACTCAACCGTGTTGTGCAGACTTGCGTGTTGGTGAACAGCCCCCTCTACGACCATGCGAGAATACGATACGTAGCACCTAGTGCACATAAAGTATTTTCCCTGGTCAATGCTGCATACCACAACGAAGGCCGCTGTAGCACACACCTTGTCCATTGTACCAGCCACCATATCTTTTATCTGGAAAGCCATCTCGTGCTGGTCTTCCTCGATGAGGTCCGCAACATCGACTTCTATACCATCGTCCACCATTTCGTCGACTCCATCGTCCACTATACCATTTTCGCCGCCTTCGATGACTTCCTGGATATCGATGTTGGCACCATTGGCATCAACATCAGCAGGTGCTCCAATCTCCACAGCCTCAGCAGGTACCCCCATCTCCGCAGCCTCATGATTAAACAGCATCCAATTATTGGAATCTTCTTGCGCCAACCGTCTTAGAATAGATATAATAGATGGATTTGCCATTTCGATACGTGGTATATAGATAGAAATAGTAAATGCAACTAAGTTTGGTTTAATATTACTCCCATATATATAGTAGTGTGGGGAGGGAGTCACTCTAAAATAATAGAGGGGGTATTCATATCCAATCATAGGATACGTGTTATTATGAATTTTAATTAGTGAAGTTTGACACCTTAACCACTCGGCCAACCTGACTTATTCATTGATTCAGTAAAACACTATACATTAAATGTTTACCCCCTCTCCATCATCAATAATAGAGGTGCCTGTAAAGTAATGTTTGTAGGAGGCGCCACTGCTGGGGGTGGAGATTAGTTTGCTTTATATAACACACAGCAACGCTCTTGTTTGTCAGATTTAAAATTATTAACATCATGGACACTTCTCAAGTAAATTGCGTCTCCTCCAGCACCGACTCAAAATCAACGTCATCGACCTGGTCAATGCCTAGTGAATACGACCCAGACAGCAGTGATTGGTGGGAACGGTCACCTCCATCGTATTCGATAGACGAAGAGGACCAGGAAGACGAAGAGGACCAGGATGACCAAGCTACCCCAGATAGCATTGACGACAGACCAATATCACCTTCATCTTATTGGATAGGTGAGAATCTAGGCGAGGACCAGGGAGACCAAGATAACCCCCCGGACAGCAGCACTGATAGGGCAACATCACCATCAGCATGGTCTATGGAAACGGTGTTCTACGATCCAGACGGCCAGCCATCACCTGACCAGAGCCACTGGTCAGATTATCAGCTCTTGATAGAGTGCGATAATGTCTGCGAGGGAACAGATTAGGCATCCATATAAATTAAACATTGTAAATAATTTAATAAATAGTTTTAGTAAATAAATTAATTGTAAGTCATTTAATACATTTATTTACTTAATAAACTCTTAAATATTTATTTAATTTATTTCCTTCATTTTAAATTGTAAAAAAATTAAAAATAATCATTTTTTTTTTTGTATAATTTTAAAAGTTTCCTACAAAATAATATGTTATTACAATACTAAAAATATATTTACAGTTTATGGTTATAATATATATTACATACACACATACATATATACAAATAATATAATTTATTTATAATTAAGACACCAACAGTCCCTATTATGGTGAGTCCAACTACTATAAAACACACCAATGCGATCACACAAGATGAGTGCCCCTGACATACATTTTATGCAAATGTTGTTCCAACAATTGTCCTCGTACTTACTACAGTACACGCATCGTTGTCTTAATTGTGGTTGGTCTGCTTTGCAAGCTTCACATACGTCTCGATATATACCAAAATTCGTTCTTTTGAGTATGGTAAGACAATTGCGACATTGTGTTTCATTTGGACAATTGTCTCGAAATTCTTTTTTCTGCACTGGGTTCTGAATTACACACTTTTTGCACAGTCCAGTGCATGGGTTGATAATTTGCTTCCTCCATGCAGTATAGCAATTATGGCAAATTCTTGAATTATTGTAACTATACGGTTGTACTGCTATTATTGGTTTTAATTTCCACTCTCTTGGTAGGACCATTGTATGCACTTCTGTTTTAAGACACGATTGTGTTACGTAAGAAGTTTGAATGCGTTCCTCTTGTGGTCACTCTTGGTTTAAATAGCTAATAGTAAACTTGACGCAATAGGAAGGGCGTCACCGTCACGAATTATAGAATATAAAACGGAGGAGGTTTAACATCAAATCAGTTGAGTTCCAACATTTAAAGATGGCTTATAGACGATTCCTCACTGAACTGGCAGAAAATGATATGGGTGCAATGGTGTTACACCGAGATGGTGTAAATCAAGAGCTTCAGGACTTGAATCAAGATGGCAACCTGGTTCCCGTCAGTGTAGATGAAGGTCTTGGGGATGATGTGGAAGACGAAGCGGGAGAGTTAGCCTTCTCCGGAAAAATATTAAACAATTATGATGATCGGCGGAGACTATATTGCACGTCAGCGTCTTTTGTCATAATCAGAACCAGGCCGGATGCAACCAAACACTTCCTGTGTGGGCTATGTTATATATCCTATACACGGATAGTGTCCGGACGTCACCAGCATGTAAATATTCACAAAACGACGACGTTGGATGGTGCAATGATAACGAAATGTAAATGTTGCAGCACAAACTTGGTGCAATTGCATCGAATTGAAGTATGTCATACATGTAATAATGTAAATAAAACAATTGCGTGAACGATACAACGTGTTTTACTAAATTTGATTCGTTATAAGTAGTATTTATTAATGTAAATTTATATTTCATTTTATTTTTAAGTTTAATTGTATATATTTTTTAATTAATAAAAATATTTGTGCCACCCTGTATATTACAAGTTGTGAAAATTAGTAAATCATATAAATATTAAAACAAATGAACATATGAATGATTTTATTAAAAAGTATTTTGAAAAAAAAATGGTTATCTTTTATTTATTATTATTTAAATTAAATTAAAATATCTCAAGATATAAACTGATTCAAAATAATACAGTTGTAAATGTATAAAGCCGATAGCTTGGGTTGATTTTATAGCCTAAGGCCATGCGACCCTGCCTGGTAAATACGGATCGATGAGCAGGTAGTTTTTTGTTGAAATTAGGAAATAGACCTAACTCTTGTGGGGCGTTCGAGTAGCCGAGCGGGCAAATACGCGTCGATCTTGAGGTCACTCAGAAGACCACAGGATCGAATCCTCGGACGCCCCCCGGAGAAAGGAGGTGGTGGTTCTCCGGTTTTTTTTTTAAATTTGACCTTTGACCTTTCCTAATTAGCCATTAATTTTGATTTTCATGTGTTTAAAATTCGATTTTTTTAATTTTTTTTTTTTTTTTTTTTTTTTTTTTTTATGTTGTTATTAACCTATTAAACTCTTTATTTATTTAAATTAATTAACCTTTACATTATGTGTTTATTCATGTCAAACATGTACTCATAATATGCACAATTAATTAATTACATGTGGTGTATTTATTTTATTAACTAATTAATTTTTTTATCATTTTTTATTCACTTTTTAAAATTTGTTTTAAACTTTTTTATATTTATTTTTAACAATATATTCTTACATAATAATACACAGTAATTTATTTTTTATCATTTTTTGTCTTTTATTTGTATCATTTTTTTGTAATTATTTGTCATTTATTTTTTTGACAAACTTTTTAATTTTTTTTAATATTTTTTTATTAATAATATATTTTAAACCTAATTAACAATCTTATCTGACTAACAATATTCTTAAATAACTTAAAAATCTAACTTAATTAATTTGCCTTTATTTGTATGCTCTTTTAATTATTTTTGTCATTTATTTTTTTTGACAAATTTTTATTTTTTTTGGGGCATTTATTTTTTTAATTATTTTTGTCATTTATTTTTTTTGACAAACATTTTAAATTTTTTTTTTTGCATTTATTTTTTTAATGTTTTTTTATTAATACTATATTTTAAACCTAATTAACAATAATCTTATCTAACTAACAATATTCTTAACTAACTTAAAATCTAACTTAAAATAACTTTCCGCCGCGTGTGCGCAAGTGCTCAGCCACCCATTTGATCCGAAATAAACCTCATCTGCTTTGCAGTTTTGTCGAGAGCCTCCCTTTGTCTCTTTACGTCGGCCTCTAATTTTGCGGCTCTTTCCCGCATATCAGCAGCACGACGCAAGATTTTCGGATGATCCCGACAAAGCCTCAAATTTAAATCATGTGTTCTCTTAAGTTGACCGTATATTTTAAAAAATTGTTTAACAGATGTTTTGGTGTCAACTTGCGAGAACACCTCCGATTCAGAATCAGAGTCCGCTTGTGCTGGGAGCGGATTCTCATTAACAATCGGAGCTACCTCTGGCGGCGGTGGCAACACCGCATTAGAGCAACCCGGTTGTTCTAATGCGTCATTGCGTGGTGGTGGCAACACCGCATTAGAACAGCTTGGCTGTTCTAATGCGCTATTGCCAGGTAGAGGTACAGCCACAAACGACGCAGACGGTTTTACCTGCCCTTTACCTGCCGAAACCTTATTTTTTTTTGGTGAAGCAGGTAGCGGACTTAGAGGGGCAGGTACAACTGTCTGCGCGAAATCCATTATCTCGTCCCATAAAGTCGCGTCACAGTCTATGGATTGTGTTTCTGTACGTCTACCTTTACCTTTTGATGGCGCCGACGACGACTTTGTGTTTTTATTGTTGTTTACATTACTAGGCAAAAAGTCGTCATCGGAGTCATGTGCCACCAGAGACATAGATGATTTGCGCGGATGAGATGCGCGTACATCCTGACACCCTGAAGTAGATGGTGTGACTTTAAATTTTTTGTTTAAAGCCAAACCATGTAATTTCGGGGTATGAACGGCTTTACCTGCATTACTCCTGGATACGGTGACATTGACGGTATTGCCGAGGTCACCATCTTCAAGGTGCAAAACAGGTAAATCTGCGCCAGGATGTATATTGCCATGCATCTGCTGATGGTGCCCATGATACGCTAGCTGACTACCGCCTTCGTTAGAACACGAAGCGCCCCCAACGTCAGCAGCAATACCATCTTTAACAATAATGTTGTTTAAAACATTAACCCTGCCAGAGGATGGATTTTTTATTGCTGACTTCACAGCACCGCCATTAATGGCGGAACCTGACGCCGTAGATGCGTCAGGTGATGGTTTAAACGTAGCCAAATACGTCATTAAAGTCAAGGGCGGTAAAGTTGGTGGCGGTGTCGACGAGCGCCTTTTACGCCCACCAGCAGATGATACATTTTTAACGGTTCTTACCATTTTGTTCACAAAAACTGAGCAATGAAATTCACGAGAGCACACTTGCACACACTAGCACAGGCGAAGACGGAAAGAATCTTGTAAGCGTCCTCAAACCCAAGCCAAGCTAACTTCCCCCTCCAACGGTAGGGAGTGGGTGACCACTCTCGTCTCTCATTGGTTGGACGACATCACGTGATTTATGCAAGCCAAGCTTTCACCCCACTGTTGATTTTCTTTGTCTCAACAGAATCCCGCTACAAAGTGACGTCAAACTTTTCTAAATGTCATGCGCACATCGAATAACTGACGCAACAACTTTCTATTTGAAATGACATCACATTCCTGACTGCAGCATAAAACGACATTTTAGTTTTAGCAACGTCACCTACTCTTACATTGTAAAACTGTATCATTACACACACCTCTTCAAGTCACTACCTACATTATTTATAATTTACGATTTAACCTAATCGATATTTAACTTATTTTGGGAGAAAGGTTTACTAATAACAACACTGTGATTTTTAATTAGATATTTTTATTCTATTATTTGAAAGTACTTAAAATTATCACAATAATTTTGTATTATAATGTTACAATTAAATATTGGTGAAATTTTGTAGTTTGAATTTTCCAGTTTAGTAGTTCATGTATTCGAATTTTCGACCTTTACGTTAGAAGATGAAATAAAAATTTTAAATTAATTATTGGCTTAAATCAGCTATTGCTGCAAGTAAAGCGTCCAAGTTTTCATTTTTTTTCTCCATATTATTTATGGCAACTATCAGTCGTTCTATATTTTGTTCTTGTTCGCTCTGAAAAAATGATATGTCACGGTGCCCCTGTTATGTGCCCACTGAGGATTAAATTATTACAGCCACATCATGGTGGGGGGGTGTACTAAACCCCCATACAAAAATTTTAAACAAAAAGTACAGGAGACTTCAGTTATAGGGATTTTAAGAAAAATTTTATTTAATTTTTATCACGTGACAGGGGCCTTTTGAAATTATTTACGTTTAAAACCTTCTAGAACAAATTTTCGTTCTGACTTTTACTATAAAAGAAAAACCAAATTTTGGGAATATTGAGTTCCCGTCGAGCATTCATAACATCAACGTCGGTTCTTCTCCAGAAACTAACTCGTCACCATTAAGCGTCGGCGTCGTTTAGCTTTGAACCTTCATACGTGTGTCATCCATCGCGAGTGCTTACCTTGTGCGTGTGTGTCTGCTGTGAAGTGTTTCTAATCTTAATCAAATACAACTCATACGTGTAATAACCAACGCGAGTGCTAACCTTGTGCGTGTGTGTTCGCTGTGAATTGCTTCTTACAAACTCGTCACCATTAAGCGTCGGCGTCGTTTAGCTTTGAACATTCATACGTGTATCATCATCTCGAGTGCTTACCTTGTGCTTGTGTGTTCGCTGTGAAGGGTATATAACATAACCCTACTTTAACTCATTCGTGTGTAACCTATCGCGAGTGTGAGGTGTTCATAACCTACCACTACACTTTACGAACCTTTCTATATATATACTCGTATTGACCGTGTGTGTCCGTAGTCAGGAATTTTTCTACAAATACTCGTATTGACCGTGTGTGTCCGTAGTCAAGAATTTTTCTACATATACGCGTATTGACCGTGTGTGTCCGTAGTCAAGATTTTTTCAATAAATACTCGTATTGGACGTGTGTGTCCGCTGCCTAGGAATTTTTTCGAACTTTAACAAATACTACTGTGTATCTAGTGCGTGCTTCTTTAAACCAATACTTATGTCGTGTTAATCCCTAGTGAGTCTTCTGTAACGCTCAGGATTATCAAAGCGAGACGTAACCTTACTCCAAGAGGGTAAGAGAACTATTTATTGGCTATTGAATTAGAACATTGACATTGCCGCCTGGCATAAACTGTATCGCGATCGACTGATACTGTTACATTGGCTACTTATAGAATCATAGAGCATTTATTTTATATTGTTAATGACTTATTGTATTAAACTGTTTATGTTGATGTGATGTGTAACTGAAGTAACCCGTCCAACTTTCAGGTGGTCTAGGCCAAATATACTAACATCAAACAGAGCTGGGAATTTATTCCAATATTTTTTTACTAGTCCAGTCATTAATGGTGAACCCTTCCGGTTACACCGGTTGCAATTCATATAAAGCTCAAGTGCCAGTGCTATCATTTTTTAAGTTCACCTTAGACCTTCATTATAAGGTAAGTGCAAGTACTATAACTCCTTTGTTGATTAAGCAACACACCCTGAGATCAATCACATTAAGTACGACCCGGGATCGAGATCTAGTTAACACGCTGCCACTGGCGCCCAACAACTTTTTTTTAATATACAAATTTGTGGTGGTCACTTAACTAACCCCAGCCAGTATCCAGGCACCTTCGGGGAATTTTTCCAAACACTTTCAAATCTCGTACCCCTAAGGCGTTGTCACCCCCACGGTAATGTTTTAGTAGTATTAGGAATAACAAAACGTTTGTCATCGTGTTGGGACAAGGCCACTTTGTTCTTTATTTCTGTGTAAATGTCATGCAAGCAACTCCGAAACGTATTCATTTTTCTAAATATTAAACCTCCCCGCTCAACGATTTTCTTATAGTCATCTATTGACAGCTGCTTTCTAATAACAGATTTCTTCACACCTTTAGCTTTTTTGAGTTCATTATCCACCGATTGTATATAATAAGCTTTCGCACCCGTACCATAAAAACTAATAATGGGATCAGAGGGGAACTCGTCTTTCATTTTACCTAACACCGACAAGCCCTTATGAATATTAAATTTATTTATTTCTTCGTAGTTAGATGTATCGAATTTGTCTGGATTCTGTATTATGAAATTATAAAAGTTATCTGTAAATGTTTTTATAATCAACGAATCCGTATCTGTATACAGCAAAGAAGCATTATCGCCGAAATGTTTTTTGATAACGTCGTAGAAAAAGTTGTATAATACTGTCTTAGACAACTCCAAGATACAAAAACCAACGTAAATTGGTTTGTTGTAGACTACCTTTAGTTTACCCATATGGATGGCTACAAAATCATCAGTAAATATTGAGCATGATTTAAAGTTAGGGCGTGTTATTAATGCATTTGCACCCATACTCCGCCTAACGCTCTCCCAGTGGGTAACTAATTTTATATCCATTCTATTATCAACATTTTCCATTGTCTTACCGAATACTGCGTTATTTAATAATTTATACTGATCTTTTTCAAATTTATTCTTAGCCTTATTTCTCATATCGGTGTTTAGGTCAATATATTTTTTAAGCCAAGGTGATTGTTTGAATTTAAGTATTCTATGTGTTTTTATAACCATTAACCCGTTATCTAGCGCTTGTTTCAAATTTATATAATGCACAATATATCTCCTCTTATCGTTTAAATTTGGTATCAGTTTTGTCAATTTCGATTTTGATTTTGGTGGAATAATATTTTCTACTAAAAAGGGTAGGTCTGAGTGTAAGTCGTGTAAATCTTGTGGATAATGTATGTCTACTTCGAGAACATACCCATGGGTGCTTTCATCTGAAATGCTCGTAATATCTAAATTCATGATTTCTTCTTCGGACAGCCACACGAATCCACCTGTCGGCAATTGTTGCGACATACTATGCCCATATAGGTTCGTGGCATCTAGATATGTGATGAATGAAGAAGGTTCTTTGGGGTCGTAGTTAGGGAGAAATTTGTTATTCGCAATATGTTTCCTTTCCGTACACTGGCTTACTCCACCACGTATTCCCTTTTTAAAAAAATGGATCATATCAATGTCCGTTAATAATTCCAACTCCACTTTGGTTAGTTTTAACATAGCGTCCCACGAGAGACCCGGACAAGTGTAATACTGAGCAGGATCAAGTTTATATTTTTCCAAACAAATTTTACGAAAATTTTCAAATACGTCACACAAAAGGAGTACGTCTGATTTTAAATAAAGATCTGAGTAATCGCCCAAATTCTGACAATCAAACAAGTTCCACACATCGTTAGCCCTCTGATAATCTTTATCTGTTATATGTTCTTCATTTAGGTTATCGTAAAATTCATCTTTCGAGGGTAACTCTACATTATTTAGTTTCTCTAAACTATCCATAAAACTATATGGAAATACACCCTTTTGCCTCATTAAATTAAATTTTTCCTTATCTGTATAGAAACTTCCCGTAACAAACAATTGGTTATCAGTTAAGTTGCCCCCTAAATTTTGCAACGATGTTGATAAGAACTTAAAACTATCGATGAATCGTAGTTGTATAAATTTCCGTTTTTTCTCCCCTTTCTTATTGACGTAATCATGCATATAAAGGTGTTTCGTGAAAGATATATATTTTTCTTTATTTTGTGCTATAACATCAACTCTGTCCTTATGTGCACAGAGCTGTTTTATAAATAGGTGACTGTCGTAGCCACTCATATTGTGAAATATGATAGGTACAAAATTTGGTAATTTGTAATTTAAGTTACATACAGAGTGTGCGGCACCAAATCTTACTTTACCAGTTATATGACAATGATCTCTAACTTTTACATCCTCTACTTTAAATGGTTTCTCACATATACCGCATACGGTCGCATTCAGGAAGTCTTGTCTTTCTTGTGCTGTGAGTTTAGCCATTGGGACTATATCTTTCATATATCTGTTATAGATTTCCCTTACATCGGCTTCAATACGCGATACAAAAACTTTGGCTACATCAGATCCTCGATAGAGTTCAAATTTTGATAAAGAATTGTCAAAAGAACATTTTATGAAATATGCGAAGGAGTAAGGTTCGTGTATAAAAGTTTTATTTGTATAAGAACGTTCGGGGTTCGGTTCACAAGTATGAATAGGTTTCAGAATTGATTCAAAGTCTGCATACACTACAAATGGTACTTGCATTTGTCTTTCAAAGTTTTCAAATTTTAATATATTTTCAGGTACTTGTTTACCATATTTATCAATCCGAAATTGTGTCGATGGTGTTGTTGTATAAACATGATTACAGTCATTTCTCTGATGCTGGAATAACTGACGCTCATTATTAAAATATAGTAAGCAACCATCACAAAAGTACTTTTTATGATCATGAGCTGAAATTTGAGCGGAAACTAGCTTAGACAAGTTTTTTATCCAACAATAGTGATTATTAGCGCAATCTTTCTTACAGTGATGATTTACACCACATTCACCGGAAAGTAGTAACAAATTTACATGCATAAATAGTTTTTTTTCAGAATAACGTAAAGGCCCAACAACTTCATACTTTATTCTATTATTCTCAAATTTTTCTTCTAACCCGTACACGTTAATTGAAATATTATTCATCTCCTCAAATTTTGAAATATCCCGCAATTTTACTGGAAAATTCATACCTGATAAATTTAAAACTCTTGAAAAATGTGGATATGATGAGGTCTCAGATGTGCAGCCATTTGCAGGATACAACGCTGAAGTTACAGCCCAAGCAAAACAATACTGATCCTGGTTTTTTACATTTACCACTGCCTTCTTGTTTTCTATGGATTTTGGCAACTTGACATATGATGAACCACCCAGAGGACTATATTTATTCACATTGATTTCAACAAAAGCAATTCGTTCGAGGGCCCATCCTAAAATTAAATTATAATTAGTCATTTTCTTTCCACCTTAATGTATGTTTAAATACCTGAATCACGTTCCAGGAACTCCGTAGTTTGTGTAATCATAGCATCCACAAAGGTGTCCAAAGTATTGTTCAAATCCATAGCTTGATCCAAGATTTTGTTGGAAGTGTTAAATGATTTCATTTCAGATAGTTCCTGTGTCTGTAATACGTACGTAGCAAACGTTTCCATATTTACTTTTACTGTATTATGAATACGTAACACTTCCTCGAAGATATTTAATATTTTTGATCTAATTTCATTGAAGAACATTACATAGTCTTGGTGATTATTTTCGCTATATACTCGATAGGTTACAATCCTGTATTTGAAAGCGCTCTGCACAATTTCTACACCTTCTATAAACGGAACACATGAATTTGTCCTATGCTGCAATGTCCTTCTATGGGAATTCATTTGGGTTGTGCTTAGAGTCACATTACAGCAATTACAAGTTTCCATATTTGTAGATGTTGAAGGATTACATTCCAGTTTAGGATATTTTGCTTGCGGACCACTATCATGTATCTTCTTACAAGATTGCCTCTGATGTCTTCGCAAATTGTCACCACGTGTAAAACTTACACCACAAGAAGTACAAATATACATTTTATGTCTTTACTCTGGGAGACTAGCACCACAAATGGCTGTGTGCTCCTCATCCTCATTTATATACACGGAGTGAAGCTGCCCCACCACCTCTACTTGAAATACTCATACACATATCAGTACATACACTAATTACAACTACAATTGCATTGCACCACTCCAATTACCTCTATTGCAATTACATCAGTCTAATTACTGCACATTACTCTACTTACCTCTATTGCAACTACATCAGGCTAATTACCTGCAATACTCTAATTACCTCTATTGCAATTACATCAGTCTAATTACCTACATTACTCGAATTACCCTAGTTACCCCCCACCACAAAAAAAAAAGGGTGGGGGGAGACCCAGCTCCGCCATTACTACTCTACTTATGTGTACCAAGTTTGGTTTCCCTATCTTTAATATTGTGGAAGTTATTAAAGAAAAACAAAAAATTAATTGAATTTTCAACACCCTGTATCTCCGTTAGGAGGCTCGATAGAGAAGAAATGTTAGAAGGGGTATGTCATAATTTCATGTGAACTTTCTGTACCCGAAGTTTGTCGGTTTAAAATCGGGACACCCTGTATAATTTTGTCTTTGTAGGTACTTTTTAAAACGAACATCAACATGCTAGTAGGTGAACTATTTAGTTGCCGTACGTTTAGTTCGCCTTGTTATAGCAGCCCAAACATGTTGGGTTAAGGTCTGGATTTATATAAAAATAAAATAGCAAAATGAATGTTACTATTTAAGGGCACAAATGCGAGTCTTTATCCTCTAATGTCTTAAACAGACATGAAAACTCTTTACAAAGAAAAATATTTTACCCTGGATTTTACCAGAAGTTGGTCAATTGGAGTAGTTTTTTTCTTTGGCATTCCCACACCTTGAATCATCGTATTCTCATACCTTTCTCAGGCACGGTTAATATTAAATAATTTTCCTGCTATTTTTCTTTGACATCACTTTCTTCTATATTTTCTATTGTTTTATCTAGAAGAAATTGGTCCACACTCCCTATTTTTTATCAGCAACTATCACAGGAATGGAAAATTTATAATTTTGTTTACTTATTTTTTCAAATCACTGCGCGTTTTAAAACAGTTGGGTACACATTTTTTTTAATATATTTGTATATAATGAGGTCAAATAATAGCTAAACAAAAAAAAAGTTTCTTGGTAAATGAGTAAGGTAGAAACTATTGTTAAAAAACACTTGTTGATGAGACTTAGCAATATTTACAGAATCATCAGAAAATTGTTTGAAGTTTAGTCCAAATGTAGGATTACATCAATGACATACATAAACTATAAAGACGGAGAAAGGCATGTTATAAGTAAAGACATAATACATTGTCTAAAATATAGGTGTTACTATCATATCAATATATTAAATGATATTTCTTAGTTAGATATCTTAACCAAATAATTAAAACCAGTAACATTAGTAAATAAAAAATAAAATAACAGTATCGCCATCTAGTAGCGACTATATCATTTGAAAATTTCCTAGCTTCAATTACAACAATGCATTTCCAGGCCTTTAGAGTTTGTATTTGTCATAAAAACATAAAACATAAAACATATTTTACACTACCTTGACTTTAATATACATCTAGGGTACATCTATTGTTAGTTTCTCGTAAAATTTAGTTCCGTAAGTCAATTATCTCAAGTCGCAAATTTGAGCAATAACCTTCATACATTCACTCTTTGAATCGAGTTTGAAAATGGCACGCAACTGTCGAAATTACGGTAACGTTTGGTTGCATTAAACCAGAGATAAAAAACAAAATAAGACTCTCTTATATCATAAGTTGTTATTTTATTATAGCTCTGCTTTAAAACGTATCTTTATCATTTGGCATCACAGGAAAGTTTGGCTTGCTTATTGTAACATACTTAAGATTTTAGTTAGTTTATTAATTAGTTCTACAGGAAGATTAGTGGGCTCGTTAGAAAAATCTAAAAGTTTTATTAAATTTCTTTGGTTGTGAAGTTTTGATCACAGAGCTTCTAATAGGAAGTTTTTTATAGCAATAAAAATATCTTTTCGAAATCATTTTTTGCTGAATCTAATATTAAATGTAAATCAATTTTTATTTAGTCGTATACGCCGATAGTTCTTCATCGTGTAGTCACTGAAGTCTTGATACAGCATAATATCCCAAGGAAGAATTTGTCAGCTCGATAAGCTATAACCTCAATTAAATCCAGCACGTCTGGGGTTGAGTGAAGTTTTATTCGATTAAAAGATTCACTTGGTCGAGCTGAATTTACCAGAATTGCTGAGGTGGAATAGTAATGGATTCCTCAACACTTTATTGAAAGCACAATTCATGAACAATAAACGATTTGCATTCATTTGTTTCAACCCATAGTAAAGCGATGGGAAAGGAAAGGCATAGAAAAATTGCAATATCTTCCATCAAGAAATCTAATTTCAGAAATTTTCAAAATCGTTCAAAGATTTGAAGCTCTATGATCAATTTTCCGTGCTGCCATGATTTCTACTCTTTTTGCAGAACTTTAAATATTCTTAGAAAATGTTATTTGTAAAAAGCCTGTTAGTGTTATGATTTGTAAAAAACATGATCGAATAATGTATGTGCTTGTTTAAAAAAAACAAGTGCGTAGCACAATTAATGCAAATTTAATTGTCTATATAACGATGAAACAAACAGTTTGCAGTAATTATATTATTTAATTTACAGTGAATATAAAACAGACGTGAGCAAAATAAAGAAAAACAATATCAGTCAAGGTAACTGGAAAATAATGAAATCTAGGTGATATTCTATATTCTCTATAATTTGTGGAACACTTTCCCAATAAACCGAAGTGTTACAGAAAGTAAAAGGTCTCTACTGTTTAAACTAGGCAATTACGTGTAAACTTAAGCACCGGCGTAATGGCTAAAAATGAATAATTATTGTAATTAATCCACAGACACAAACTACTTACAACTTAAGTTATAGGCAAGGTTCTGATTTATTTGTGAAATCCATTGTTTATTATATATATAGGATAGGACAACCAACAGTTTTGATTAATCTGGAATGGAAATTCAAAAACAAATGTATTTGCAAATTCAAATTTGATTCCTGCTTAAAACTGCAATATATTCTAATCAAGCAGATTACTGGGCAGGGTTAAATTGATTTCCTGTTGCAATTATGCTTATTCAACTATTGTTTATTAATTTGATAAAAACAAAATTAATTAATAATCACAAATCTTTTAATTGTTTACCTATGCATAAAATAAAGCCTACTGACGACGACGTACTGTGCAATATGCAATATGAAATGTGTCTACTATAACTGCATAAATACAGAAAATAATAAAAATACTGACAACGCAAGTTGTTTAAAAAAATTGTAATAAGTATCCGATTTTTATGTTTATTCTTCATCTAACGAACTTTTTCAGTGTTACAAATAATTGTTACATATTTAGTTTACAAATTTTCAATAAACAGTTCATGTGGTGTAAATAATTTTAAGTAGTACGTTAACAATAATAATAATATAATAATAGGAACACATGTAGTTACCACCCCCCTTTATCCCCGAAAGCTCTAGAAGAGCCTTGTGAGGGAGGGGCTACAAATTTAAAGACAAGGGAATACACCCAATATTCGTGTACCTATAGTGAAAAAATCCCTCTCACAATATTTTCCACTGCCACAACCGGGAATCGAACCCGGAGTTTTCGCGCTACCTCCCCACAATCTGTCATATAAATAAAAGATAGTTAATAATGATTAATGAAAACAAAAAAACAAGTGTTGATGTCTCGGGCAGAATAATGATTAATCCACAAATCCACATAATAAATGAACATAATCATAATGTAATACCTACGTATAAATTAAAACTTAATTAAGTAGGTATACATATCTACCTATATACCTATAGGTATTTACTCATTATTAATTATTTTTGGTACCTACCTTTATAATAAATAAAAGTAAAATGTAAATTAACGATCTGTTGAAATAAGTAGGTAGTAGATATTATTTATTTTATTTATTTATTATAAAATTATTAATTAATTATTTATAACAGCCGATGCTTTACCTCGGGTCTGTTTAATAAATTTAAAAGCAAGAAAGTGTAGTGAGATAGCGTACACAAAAACCGCAACCTAGTACAATCATCCCACAAAGTATTACCAAATAGCACAACCTACTTGAAGACGGCAATAATTCACTACTTATATTTATATTAAAATTCCTCATTTTCCAAAATGCTTAAAAAAATTTTGGGATTTTTTAAAACATATTCATTATAATTTATAAGTAATTCTAAAGAACCAATTTGAATATTTTTTTGCTTTGTTATTTTTAGATTTCATTTTTTATAGAAAAAATGGTGAATTTTTTACATTTTAGGTTACAGCGTTTTAATACGATTGCCAATAACAATTTTTTCTTCGATATTCGACGCTCCCAGCGTCTCGTCGAATGAAAATTGAACAAAATATATACCGTAATAGGAAAATTAATCGACAAAAATTAATTAAAAGTTTTTATATTTTCACAAATCTTATATTCGGCACGTCAAAAATCTGAAAATAGTGTTTCATCAATTTTGTTAGAATATGTCAGAATCTTGAATAATATATTGCTGAAACGGTTTTGGAATTTTTTAGTTATCTCTATTATTAATCGAGATACATTTTTTGTAAAAAAACGTGTGATTTGTAATTGTGATTTTGTTTGGAAATATCACACTTTGAGGAGATATATCGATATGAATAAGACGGCTCAATCATTGGTATACTGAAAATATCTTCTGGGGATTCAAACATATATTTTTTTAAATTCATAATATCCACGAGTAGTTGTGCTGCCACCACAAAAATTTCAAAAAATATTTTTGTCTCTGGGTAACATTTTCAGTACGCAAATTGTAAAAAAAGATTGACCCTTCTTATTCATACCGATATATCCTTTTAGACTGCGATAGTTTTAAACACTTTATTAATCGTGGTTCTTTCAATTACAAATTATACAGTTAGAAAAAAATGTATCTCGATTAATAAATAGAGATAACCTCGGAGATAACTAAAAAATTTTAAAACCGTGTCTGCAATATTATCTATCGATTCTGAAATATCCTTATCAGAACCGACAAAACATCATTTTTAAATTTTTGCCGAATATAAGAAGATTGGTGAAAATTTAAAAACTTTTAATTGATTTTTGTCAATTAATTTCCTATTATGTTATATAATTTGTTCAATTTGCATTCAAAGAAGCTGGGAGCGTTGAATGTTGAAGAAAAAATTGTAGTTGGCAATCGTATTAAAATGATGTAAGTAACCTAAAATAAAAAAAAATCCGCCATTTCTTTATAAAAAATGATATCCCTGAAAATTATAAAGCTATAAAAAATTTTCAAATTGGTTCTTTAGAAGTACTTATAAATTATAATGAATATGTTTAAAAAAATCCCAAAATTTTTTTAGGGATTTGGGAGAATGATGTATTTTAATATAAAAGTAAGGGTCTGGATAATCACCTTGTAGATAAAAGAAATACCCACACGTTTTACATCTGTCATTTATTGGAGTATCAAACCGTCTGTCGAGCAAGCAGTACGTAGGTAATTGTTATATTTTCTCTTCTACTAAAAACATGAACTAGTTCATGAAATCAAAATATGCATTTATTTCTTTTTTTACCCACACATAAGATAAATGATAAATATATCTATTTTCTCGATAATTCCTTAACAATAAAATTGTATTGTATCTGTTGGAACCAACCACTGGTTACCATATTTATGAATATAATTTTATTACAAGAATTGGATCAGCTCTTCTGACTCCTATCTGAAATTCAGTTGACTGGTGTTAATATTAGAAAAGGTATTAAAATCAAAGAAATTAAATGTAAGTAAAGTTAGCTAAGACTCATGAAAATAAATCAACGAAATATTATAAAATCATATATGCAAATGATATTTAATTTTATTCAACTTATAATTAATTGTTCTTATTTTTGAAGGATATATTATCCAAACCTAACTGGAATAGAAATCTATTAATATTAATATGTTGTTTATTATACGATTTAAAAATAGAGTTGATTAAAGGGATTATAATAATGCACTTAATAAAAAGAACCTAATGGCGTGATACATTTTGACTATAGGTGCCATCATCGTATTATTTAAGAACCATTATTCATATACTGTTACGTAACGTCTAAATCTAATTTAATGAGGAGCATACTAACAAAAAAAGCTAATAAACTTGACAGTCCACTTCGATCATCAAACCAAGATGTATATCCGAGGTATATCATTAAGTTATCAGCACCTGCTGAACAGAAACGGACTAAATATCGAGATCTCCTCCGTGAACTTCCAGTATTATACCCAAGTTATACGGTTGAACTAATAATCGGTGTACTTGTATAAAGACCATTTCGACCTGTCAAAAATCAGTTGTTGGTAGGCAAAATTGGGTGATTCCTATAACGTTCTCACCCCAATTTTTTGGTTTGTCTTTGGAAATAAAATAAAAATATTTAACGTAACTTATAGTATTTTTTCCTCGATTTTTTCCAAGGATTTCGAAAATTTCAACAAAAAACAATTGAAAGTCAAATAAAAGTGGTAAAAACCAGAGCTATGTTTTTTTTTAATGGAATATCTAGGTATATTTTAAAAAATTTGAAAAAGGATTCAAGTTCTGTTTCCAAAAATTTAACATAATATATTTACTTTCATATTTAGTAAAATACTGAGTTCAAAAAACATCCTAAGCCAACTTGGTGTTAAATTAATTCAATTATTATCAGTATTTTACTAAATATGAAGGAAAATGTATATGTTGTGTTATATTTTTTGAAAGAGAACTTAAATCTTTTTTCAAAATTGTAAAAATATACAGGGTGTTCCATTTAAAAAACTTTGCCTTATTTTTTCCCAGATTTGTTTGATTTTCAATTGTTTTATTCGAGGTTTTGTTGAAATTTTCGGGATCCTTGGCCCAAAAAACTATAAGTTACGTATTGCAAAAAAAACAGGACCTAAGGTTAATAAAAATAAAATAAAATGATACCTATTGATGACTCAGTCCTTATCTTCAACAAGAGGGGTCCACTTCTATTAAATAAATATTATAAACAAGGGTGACAAATCTTATTTATGTCTATTAATTATATATAAAGTTAATCTTTTGTATTACGAATAACCAACTCTGAGAATGACTAATTTCTAGAAATGTTTAAGTTAAGCTATATTAGATAAGACAATTATGATTACGCAGTTTGGTATGTATTTTGAATTACAGCTGATGATAGGAAGCAAATTAATGTTTTCTTATATCCTTTGTTTTTTTTAAATATGAAGCTAATGTGGTAATTTTCTTATATGAGTGTATGATGTCATGGCACCTCTCTGAAGTTATTTGTCTGAGAAATGGTCATTTGTCAGTTGTCAATATTTAATTATTGTGCTGCCATGAAAAACTCGGTTATTATGAAAGATCGAGTGAAAGATAGACTTCTAAAATTTGGAACACGGATAAGAGGTCACCAAAGCCAGAATCTGACATAATTGTGCACCGAGTTGTGCACAAAATACTACTTCCGATTTAAACTTTCTTATTTTAAATGGAGCACCCTATATATTTTTTCATGTTCTTGTTCGTCATGAAGTTCTGATTTTGGCAAGTTGGCATTTATTTAAAAAATGGCAGCGCAAATGTGAAAAAACTGAGGAACGGAAATAGGTTCCTGAGGGATTTCATTTTTGAATTTTATAGAAAGTAGGCGTTGAATTTGATTCAAGAACGTGTATCAATTTCTTTAAGTAGATGCTATTTTCTTTCAATTATTTAACTATAATTATTTTTTGTTTTTTTTTTTAATTTTATTTTAATTCAAACTGGCGATATTAGCACATTCTTATTGAAATGTTGCCACAATAATAGTAATACATCATATTCAAGGCCTACTAAATAATTTCAAGACACAATCTTGCACTCTGCCTTAGTTTTTTTTTCGAAATTATGATGCTATTTTAATAATAAATGCCTACTGTTTAATGATATAGAATTTTATGACGAATCCAAATATATGAAAATACACAGATAACGAAAGTGCGAATCTTGGCATGTACAGGGTGATTCCTATAACGTTCTCACCCCAATTTTTTGGTTTGTCTTTAAAAATAGAATAAAAATATTTAACATAACTTATAGTAATTTTTCCAAGGATTACGAAAATTTCAACAACAAAACAATTGAAAATCAAATAAAACTGGGAAAAAATAAGGCACAAGGTTTTTTTTAAATGGAACATACTGTATATTTTTACAATTTTGAAAAAATATTTGTTCTCTTTCAAAAATACAACATAACATACATTTACCTTCATATTTAATAAAATACTGATAATAATTGAAATAATTTAACACCAAGTTGGCTTAGAATGTTTTTTGATTTCAGCATTTTACTAAATATGAAGGCGAGTATGAAGGTAAATATATTTTCGGAAAGAAAATTTAAATCTTTTTTAAAATTTTAAAAAAACATTGCTTGGTTTTTTACCATTTATATTTGACTTTCAATTGTTTTTTTTGTTGAAATTTTCGAAATCCTTAGAAATAATATAAGAACCTAAAGTTTATTTTATTTCCAATGACTAACCACAAAATTGGGGTGAGAACATTATAGGAGTCACCCTGTACCTGAATATTGCCGACTAGATTGTTTGCGCAAACTATGCTCGTAATCTATGCATAAGCTGTCACCGAGGCTGTCACTTAAAATTTTAATAATTCTCATATTCATGTCGTTTTGTTCCTGCAAACCAAATTTACTCGTCGTTTTTTTTTCTGCAAAAACTACCCCGTAATTTATGTAAATATTTATTGTTCGTAACCCATGCATGCTTTGCTATCTCAGTCGGAGTTGAATGTAAAATGAGATCTCGCAGCTGTGTGAATATAGTTCGAGACGAGCTCACGACGACGAAAGAAATGTACGAGTAGTAAAATGCATGTTCCTATGCAGCGACCCTTAGCCGCCCTTATCATCATATATATTTTGAAGTTCCCAATACAATGATGTGATGATGTGCACTTTCGTTATGTGCACAATACAGGATGCTATTTTAAAATGAGAGTTGATACTATATTTTTCGAGATCTTTTTGAAACTATTTTTTACATAGCCCACTTGAAAAATAAAAGAATATTTAATTTTGTATTGCAGATGATATCACAAAGGTTCAAAGTTTTATTATTAAACTTAATCGAGCAATTTGAATGAGTCAAATCTCGCCACCGGTATATACAGGGTGAATCTTAGAGTGGCGGCCATATTTATATGAGGCGACACCGTTCAACTATGGGAACACAAAACTACAAATATTTTTTTTTTTAACGCGCTATGAAAAATGAATATTGTTTAAACCCTTTTTATTTGAATTTGGGTACCCCGCCAGTGGAATGCGCTAGCGAGAGTAACGTCTAATAACTGAGACGCACACGCCTGTCTAGAACAGTGCGTTGTTGCCAAACTTCACGACTGAAATAAAATACGGGGAATTTATTGTAAAGCAAACAAGAAACTAAATAAAATGAACTATCTAAACAATAACAAAGTAAAAACTATTCTCCGTGAGTGTAACAATAAAAAAAATAATACCTAAAAAACTTAATACTTAGTAACAAATAATGAACAGAAAATTATTTTTTCTAATAGCAATAAATCTTTACTTATCTTGGATCGGCATTTCTCATAGCAGGTGTTGAAACTGTCCTCCGTTATTTTCCAAACACGCTGTAGCTCGCCGCATCATAGAATCTAACTTTATTGTAGTCCGTATTCTGCCTTATGTGATTCGCAGCGTTTTCTACTATTTCCCGTAATTCTTCAACGTTGTTGACAGGAGTCGTGTACCCCAAACCACCGTACATTGTACGGTGCACCAAACTTTTCATGTGCCCCCACAGATAAAAGTCGCCTCTAAAACACCACTAAAATAAAACTACACACACGTAGAAGGTACACCTCACTCAATTATTAAACACAAACGCAAAACTTTTATAAATTTCTTTCACTAAAAACTGAAACAATTTAATTTTATAACTACCATAATAAACTACACTAGCTGCTGTCTGACTGGTCACTAACACTAAAAACTAAAACTAAAACATAGAAAAACAACTGGCACGCCGCCGTGCGAGGCTTTTGCATTTCAGGAGAACCTTTTTTTTTTATCACCCTTTTTTGTTAATGCACCTGCTTAGTAACTAGGTCAGTGTCATAGTTTGTAAACAGTTCAGCGACTCTAACAGCTGATAGGTGGTTTTAAATGCCCTATCCTATAAACTAATTCTGTTTTTAAAATCTTTTTCATTTTGTGTCATAATAATTATGCAGACTATGCAGCCGGCTTTTTCATTTTGTTTTGTATTACAATTTTCATTATGGAAGTTAAAACTGCGTATTTCAATAAACCTGTTTATCCAATTGAATTAATTAATTTTTCATTTTCACTAGGTACCATTATCTCTCTCTCGTGATTGGGTATCTCTGAATTATTAATGAAAAGTGAAAATGTAAAATGTAATCGATTGGTTTTATATCATCTACACTTGGCAACACTGTCGACCGGGCACACGTAATGCAGCAAGTGCTTGCCCAGCGGCACCGGAATTACAGGAATTATACATGAATCGCGAATTTTTTTAAAAAATTCATAACTCGGCCATTTTACAACCTACAAAAAAAAAAGTTCGGATTCATGTTCATGACGACTAGTACTATTAACCCCAAAAATATGGCCGCCACTCTAAGATTCACCCTGTATATTGGAAAAATAATATATTTAATCAGACATAGGTTTGAAAAATCAAAGATGCCCTTTCGGTATAATGGCCTCTTACACTATAAATATCTCCTAAAGCTTAGAAGTTTTGCACATTAAGATTGTAACATCGAATTTGAAATAAATTACTTTGGTACAAAATTCCATATTACTGTGTCATTTCATTATAACGTAGAACTTTCACTAATTCCGGAAAAACTGTTCGGTTATTTCCATACACTCACTGGTGTACTATCCCCAAAGACCATCTACTTAAAGGTCAAATAATGGTGGTTTCACCACGTATTTCACGGACACGTTACGCCAATTACGGCAATGTTGTGTGATCTTTTTGATGGCACATTATCCGTTTAATTTAGAAACTTGGGTGCGGAAAACAATTGATTTTCCGAATTATGCGTAGGTTGGTTGTGAATAAGTTTAAAGCGAATATAATTAATGGCCTAAACCACATAATATATTATATTATAATAATTAATTGTTCGCATAAATTAATCCAATTTTCTCTTAAATTGATCTCAATATTTCTTGGGCGGAACTAATTGTGCGGCTCATTATTGAAAATTGTACTGTATGCACGTTGTGTTTACTTTCATTTGCAAAGTAAAGGGGAATTGTAGCATACATGAAAATCGCATGTATCGGTTTTTCCGCGATTTAGTAGTCAAAGATGAGGGCCCTACGTGAGCTATCCACTTAATTTGGGGTCTGGCTACACCTGAGTCCAGTTCATTTTGATTAAAATCGGATTATCTAGTAGTTTCTTCTTAATAATAATAATAATAATAAAGATAAATACTTATTTCCAGATTATACCCAATTATGAAAATTTTAGAAAAATACGAAAAGAAAAAACATTCCAAATGCCAAAATTTTGTTATTTTCATTCTTCCCCATTTTTCGATAATACCCAAACATTCTTTTAATTTAAAAATACCAGTTTCTTAGATCCCTGTGTATTCTTTTTCAAAACTGATATGTACTTTGACGAAATACTGGCAATACCAGTAGCAAAATTCTCTATCAAGGTCATATCTTATATATAAGCAATCCGTCGTGATGTTTGACTACCAAATTAAAGATTACCATGATTAAACTGTAAAAACCGGTAATAATTCTTGGCCGATCTATGGCATCTGTAAAATTTTCATCTCAACTTGTCGAAAGATTTTCATGTTAAATTAACAAACGTTTTTGGAGTGTAATATTAAAAATTTGATATTAGATTTTTATTAGTGTTCTATAATTTATTGGCGGATATTGCTCAACTCGAACTTAGACAAAGATAGATCTACCAAATTTAATATCTTAAGAGCTTCTTTTAAGTTACCGAGTGTACAGGAAAACCGTTAAAAATGTCAATGTCGATTTCTTTTTCACTTCCTTTGTATAATTTTATTGTTTAGGGAAATAAATTATATAATTTGATGATGCAAGCAAGGCAGTTAAAAACGGAAATACCGATTGTCCATATTTGCTAAAAATGTTTATCTATCGTAGGCATTTCAATTTTTATTATTATTACTTCTGTATCTTTAATTTAAATGCACTGGTGAATAGAGAAATTTCGCTAACTATTTATTTAGATAATTATTATTCATATAGAAAAAATCGAGGACACAATTTATTCTCACCTACTCTCCTTGACAAAGTAACATCTTTGTTATTATTGCATGTCCAAGATTTCAACAACTTTGTTAATATGGTGTTATTTGCTTTACGGAGAGAAACGAAACGAAGTTTATTCTTATGTTGGATTATGGCATCCGAGATGACACCTAATGTATGTGCATCTATTTTAAACTTTAATCCTATATACGTCGAAATGTTTTGTTCCGAAAAACAAAGAACATAAAAGAAATCGTGACCTTTTTCTTGTAACACGCTCTTCTTTGTATGATCTTTTGTCACTCCATATAAAGTGTGCATACATTTTCTGTACACACTGAAGGTGTGTTAAAAACGCAGTTATAACTGTAAACTACTGGTGCCAATTACATAAATATTTGTATTTCTATATTTGTTGTGCAAATAATAGCTAGAAATAGACAGGACCAGGACTCTTAAGATTTAAAGGTCAAGAACAAATATAAGCCGAAATTCGTTAGGTTTATTCATATTCTTCTTGGTATTTTATTTTATTTGCTGAATTCTTGGTTGATGACATCCGGCAAAACTTCTGGACTTAATGCGATGTATTGGAAATTATTACAACACAATTGTGACTATTTTAGATTATTACATTATATTGATATATGTATGTTAACATCGTTACATTCATTTAATTCTTTATCGTCATTGATGATTTCTGTATCTTCTTGAATTTCTTCAGTAGTCTCTCGAGAAGAATTTTCTCATTTTCATTTAAGTCTTTATCGTCATTGATGATTTCTGTATCTTCTTGAACTTCTTCAGTAGTCTCTTGATAAGAATTTTCATCATTTTCATTTTATTATGATAATGACACACACACTAAACGTCTGCAGCGTCACATACAGAGTTAATCGAAAGTAAAGAAGAGTCACCGACCTAACATTGTGGTCCTGTTTAAAACCAGTTTATTTGACATACCAAATCAGATATAAAACGCTTATAATATATTAATTTATTTTCATTTTCCTAGTAAAATGTACCCAACTCCTAATTTTTATTACTGAAACCACCACAATGATATCGTCCTCTTGATTTTGGGGCTTCTTCGGAGCTAATGATTTCTAGAAGCGACCAGGTTCTCTTCTGCGTTAATTTTTATAAAATCTTGAAGTTTCGACTATCTTATCGTGATCTTTTGGTTTTCGCGTCAAAAGAATAGGTATTTAAATTTTTCAATTTGCACTTTCTTTAACTAAAAGTCTTTACTATTTGAAATTCTTTCTATAATGTAAGTATTAAATGTATTTTTTTGTATAAATATGATCTTGCCTAGGGTTTAATACTGAGCGATTCCTCATCACCATATTTAGGATTAAATTATCCACCTCTTCTCTCTTCTTGTAGAATGACGGCATTAAAGCCCTTACACCCAGAAAATTTTTGATGATTTTCAAAATTGGGATTGTCTTCTTTGAAGGATGTCCCAAGCAAGTTCTATCGAATTAGGATTAGGCGACAGAATAGACTAGTTCACATGCGGTGATTCAACATCTTTGGCTCTACAATCCAGGGCGGGTCTTGGCCTGTTCTAGTACTAGTTTCCGTTCCTTCCTATCCTTTGCCTTGGATTTCTAACTTCTGACTCTCAGCGTTCTAAGGTTATCTTCTACTTGATCATGGAATTTCTCCGTCGAGTTCCAGCCGATGTTTGGTGGAATATATGCTCTGGAGTTCCATTTCGTCCATTCTTTCTAGGTGGTCAAGCTACCTTAATCTGTTGGCTTTGATGGATCGGGCAATATCAGGTTCTTTGTAGAGGCCGTAGAGTTTGAAATTATAGCGCCTACGCCACATTACGTTCTCCTCTATATATATGCGAAGCATCTTTCGTTCAAAGCAGCCCAGCAGCTCTTCATCGGTTTTTATCATCGTCCATGTTTTTGACGGGTATGCGAGAAGAACAGGTTTTATATTTATATTTGTTACTATGCTTGATGTTAGAAGCTCTTTTAACCCAAAGTATGCTATGTTAGCCAGGTATACTTTTCTCTTGATATTTTCACTTGTTATGTTATTTTCATTTTAAAATATATAAATCCCTTCAAATGTATGTTTCTATCACCAGGTTCTCGGGTGGCGCCGAAGCTGATGATAGAGTTTCCAGGTTCTTTTCCGCATCAATTTCTTTCTTGACAATTCCATCATTTTGTTGGTCTTCTTGGTCCTTATTTCAGCAGAAAAATACAATAAGATGCTACTATGTATTTATTAACTCAAATGACCTCAACAGTCACCTGCATAGCTGCTGATGATAATACTCTGCGTAACCTCATTTTTCCAAAAATTGCAATTGATCTAAAATTCCAAAATGAGATCAAATAATCTTGGCGATTTTCCCCTAGAAGGAGTTTGTTCTCTTAAGAAATGTAACAAAAATGAACAAAATATCACCATGTACGTAGGGTCTAAAGACCATTTGATATTCTCGAATTTGGCTAGGTTGGTCTATAGTCAAATGCGGTTTAAATGATCTCAAAGCTCTACAACCAAAAATCCGCTGAAAATTTTGAATTCGATTCGAAATCAAACCAAACGAAGATTGATGATTCAGTTCTTACAAGTTTACTAACCACCTGAGATGTATAACTGTGGAATATCAGATTTTAATTCTACTTCATAGAATTAGTTGAAATATCAGGACCCTAATTGTGAGGTCCTGATATTTCAACTCATTCCATGACTGTTTCCTGCAATCTTAAAGGCGCGAAACTAAATTTTCGTGTGCATGTAAGTATTGATAATTCATCATAATATATTTTACTTTACTTTGGCGCCAGAAATAAATAATATATGAAATAATAGGGGGTAAATAGAAACAAAAGATGTTTCTGAAAACAACCCATTTATCATTATATTATGGCTCACGTAAAACTTGGGGAAGAGGCGAAATAAACTTTTACGTTAAGGCGTAACAGACCTCTTTCCACAATAAATACGTAAGAAAGAAGAAAATACATGATGATTTATTTAATAGTGCCACCCATTCCTTTTCCTCTGATATAGTTCGAGAAAATCCTTTTTATGGGGAGACGCTGACCCTGTTTTACGGCACGTTGCGTTGAAATAATTATGGCGCTTATCCTCTGTATATAATTTATCCTCGAATTTATCTTAGTAATATATACCTAGACGCAAACTTTCAAATCAATGAATTTACCAATTTATTTGCAAATCATCTAATACAAGTTTAATCATGTATTATGTGCAGGAATCGGAATGATACGTCATTAAACAAATTTTAACCTACACACAAACTGGTTCATATTAATGCATGAGTAGATTCAACAATAAATACCGATGATGTTGACTAATATTTAAATATAAAGGTATCCATGTCAACAAATTACACAATCTTGTGCATTGTATAGAAACATATTTTATTCAGGAAAATATTGTATCTGGTTAAAAAAAGGCATTTTTATTTATAAAACAGAAGAAACTGCACGATGCACCAAAAAGTGAAATTTCAATAGTCAAAAGTCATTGGTGACTAGCAGTGCGATAATACGAATTTGTGCTTTTTTGAATTCCGAAAAAAAAATGCTATCGAATGATGTGAGAATTGTTTGGCAACAACACATAGTTCAGGAATCGTACAAGACATGCGCGGTCACCTCGATTATTAGTCATTACTCTCATTAGCGCATTCCACTGACGGGGTACCCAAATTAAAATAAAAAGGGTTTAAACAAAATTCATTTTTCATCGCATTCTTGACGCGTTATTTTTTAAACAAATATGTCCGTCTGTAGTGCTCTCTGTTTTGACATATTAAATAGAAAAAGAAGTGCGCAGTTCTGATGCAGGAAATATACAATGTATTTCCACAATTACAGATCCAACTATCATTTATTACGAGATAGCTGATTTCTGTGGAATATAATTGTTCTAGACGTGACGATGTGATGCGAACAATGACAGATATCCTTATTGCTTCATTAGTGGCCGTAAGTAATAATTATGCTATGGTTAGTGGTCGAAAATTAAAGTCTAATTAAACCGAGAACTAAACTGACCTAAAATATTTTACGACCCATGTAATTTATATCTTACACACACCTACTCATTATCTATGTCAAATTTTTATGGTAAATGGAACGTGCAATTATAATAATTTATGTAGTATTTGAAAGTGGCTTGGTTTAATTTCGTACAAAGATTATTTTGCTTGAGTTAGTTTAAAGGAATGTACTGCGTTTAATATTAAAATTAGTTATAAATAGTGAACTAGAAATTTGTTATTAACATAATATTGCAATAAATGAGACTCTCATTTAGAGCAATTAACGCTTTCAACGCAATCATTAGAACCTCATTTAAATGCGTTCTTTACGAAAAAAATCTAGAGAATTCCAACAATTCTCCAAAAATCGTGTTACAAAAACAATTAAAAGTCGCATTACGAAGCCTTGACCTACATTTTTAATTAAAAAAGAAGAAACATTTTATTTATTTTTATAGGTAAATTCGTAAGAGATTATTGCATTCAGTATAATGATACCTGATTCTTAAGAGTAATAAGGACAAGTGCCAAGCAATGATTTCGAGCTATATAATATAAAAGCCGAATAATAAAAGCCCTCCCTGTTAATCAAATGTTATTTTTATTTAGAAAATCTTTAAAATGTAAACTTGTTTTTCTTGCATTTAGGTGTTTGTATTTATTTTAATAACTCAGTTATTTGTGGGTGAAATATATAACAGTTACATACCTATATATTTATAAAGGGGATGAAAAGAGCTATCCAAATAATAATATCTACAAATATACAGGCTGTTCCTTTTAAAAAAATGGGACTATGTGGCGCATCCTGTATATTCATTGAGATAGATGCAGACTCATAACATATACAAAAACTTGGTAAACTATATGCTACAGATCTATTTTTTATTTTTTTTTTCTAGCTATATTTTTAAGCAAAATAAAAGGGTTTAAAAAGTAGAATTTTCAAACGATCACATATCGAAAAATCACTCGAAGAATCATATGTTTTAATTTTTATTTGTACATATTATTTACAGCTGGCATTTATAGGTATTAAATAAAACAAGCTGCACAGTGCACAGTGCATATGCCGTTTGGTCATTATAAGCCCTTTCGGCGTAGTTTGGATATCGTGCCACCCTTTCATAGAATTTATTGTACAAGGGGTATCATTTACCCGAGCATTTACGGTAACTGTACTAAAACGAAACCGCAATCTGCCTTTGTTTGTATTGAAAAATATATTCAGATGCTTACTGTAAGGTTTTGGTATAATAGCTTTAGGCATATGTGTCACGAGGAAGGCATTGGAGAATTATTTTGAATGGTTCATTGCATACCATGTTGTGGCTAAATGGGACAGAGAGAATATAGTTTAGATTTATATAAATATTCTTCCTTAAATTAATATTATCCGAGTTATGGATGCCCTCAGGGATGCACAAACTGTTTTATTTTTGGAATATATGTTTTTAGGGTTTTTCGAGGGGTTTTTATTATTTTTTTTTAATCACAATTTAGTATAATATGGTGTATGAAAACTGAGAAAAATATTTTCTGGATCGCAAAGTCTGCCTTTCACAAGTCCTGTTAGATTAAAATCAAAGGGAAAATATTCTTGGACATCAATTTAAAAAATAAGAAAATGTTAAAATTTGCCATTTTATCCATACAATTAATTGTGCATGTTTTGGGCCAAAACAATAAAGGACGTATTGTGAATGTAAAAAAAATCAATACTGCTATTTTTATATTTTTTCTACCTCATACTCGATCCAAAAAGTGGTTTGTGTCGGTCTGTCTGTATACTTGTGAAGCTTTTGAGGTATTTCCAACAAATTCCGTAAATCTATAGTAAATTGAGCAATATTCGTCCATAAATAAGAGGGTGGGCGGAAGCGCGTCGAAACTTTAGAAATAATAATTTGATACGTTTATTTTTGCGTTTTCAACTAGTGTTGCGCATAATGAAATGAAAATAAGTTAACTTGAAAATTCTAGAAATAATCAAGTAATACAGACAAAACGGCATTTTTTAAAATCAAACGGTAAATAATGTATTTTATGATAACAATTTTTTCTAAATAGTAAAAAAGAATAGTTAAATTAATACAATTTTAAATATTATAAATCATTACATTCTTTACCGCCATCGACGATTTTTGTTTCTCTTGAATTTCGTTAGTAATTTCTTCTTGACAAAAATCATTTTAGTTTTCTTCTTGTAATAATTCCACACATAATATGAGGCGCTCGCAGCGTCACAAACAGCAGGGATCAGAGCAAGTGAACAACGACCGCTGTTAAAAATATGTTTCCTCCTATTTTCTATTTCACGAGAAAGAAAAGAAAAGCGCTTATAATATATTAAATTTATGTATATTATGGCCCATTTTCGAGCCTCATTATTGGAATCTCGGAAACCGTCAGAGATACAGGGTCGGTTAAATTATGGCAAAGTTGGGCAATTTGATGGTTAGCAAAATGCTGTGTTGAAATTTGTAAAATTCCGATTACTTTAAAATATCCGAAAAAACCGAAATATCATGAAATCTTTTTTATTTTTTTATGATGATGTTAAGTATTTGAAAACAAATTTTAAAATGAATAACACTTCGTCATTGCCACTTTTTATCGCTTCGTCTTCCGAAAACCATCAACTTATTTTTTTTAAATACGGACCTGGATTTTTTATTTTATTTTTTGTTACCTTTGGACTCCCTTAAAGCTATGACTAATCATAAATTTAGATTTGCAAACGTCTCGATGACAAAAATTCTGCATTTTTTTAAAATATTTAATACGACACTGTTTTTAAAACAAATTATTTTTTTCTACGATCGTGTGAAAAGTATTAATACTTTTTGCACTACTTACAGCGCAAAAAGTAACTTACTTTTTGCACTAAGTAGTGAAGTTTGTTACTAGCCAACAAAAGTTTAATTATAGTTATTTATGATTGGCGTTTGACGTTTGACCGAGCGTTTGACAGTGACAATTTTTCTAATTGCCAGTTTGACATTTGAATATTTTGTGTTAATGTAATATTCTGTTCAGTAAAATTAAAAAAAAATCTATTAAATTCGATCGTAGAAAAAATGTTGTGTGCAACACTTGCAAAAAGTGTATTTGTTGCACTCAGCATGATTGCAGCTCTCGCTTCGCTCGTGCTTCAAACTTCATGTCTCATGCAACAAATATACACTTTTTGCACTAGTTATGCAAATAACTATTTCAACATTGTACATTTATTAGTTAGGTAAAGAATAAATACCTAAATTTATGATATTGATGAAAAGCTATAGGTATTGAAAGCGAATAAAAAAGTAATTATAATTACATATAACTAAAGCACTTATTGTGTAGGTAACTAATTTATAATAGTATTAATAGTAAATACGAATATAATAATTTTTTATATATTCCCAAATCCTAAATGAGTAAATAGAATTAAAAAAAATAGGATAATGCATAAAGGTGCAGGGGGGATATTTGAGCATTTACTTACTTTAGGTTTTAATTTTGTTCGTTTTAAAGTTTAGGTATAGTTATTATTTAATTAATTAATTGTAAGTATTTAAAATTACTTAGCCAGAAGTTCACCATCACAATACCTAAAGTAGAAGGGGAAGGCTACGGGGCTCGCTACGGGGTTTTATTAAAATCTTGAATCTTAAAATAAAGTGACATTAGTATGTGTCACTTTGAATTAAATTTTTATTTTCTGTAGAAATATAACAAGTGCATAAAGAATTTCCGAAAATTTTTGAAATCATTCATTCTATTTTTATTTTTGAACAGTATGTTTAGAGCCAATTTTCTTTAAATAAAAGCATGTCACATGCTAATGTCACTTTATTTTATTTTTGACTTCTAATTTAAGGCCGTCTTTTCCGTCAATATTGCAGAAATAAGCTCAATATAAACGACATGGACGGACACATTGCATTGAAATAAAAGCATTTGACTCCCCCTATTTTTTTAAATCCTATTGACTCATTTAGGATTTGGAAAAAAATAAAAATTATTATATTCGTATTTACTGTTGTAACTTAAATTAGTTACCTACAAACGAGCCTACAAATAAGTGCGTTATATTTATAATTATTTATTCGCTTTTGATATAGCTTTTCATCCGAGTTTTCATCAGTATCATAAATTAAGATATTGATTTTTTACCTCGTTTTTTACCTAACTAATAATTTCAGAACTTTGAAAAAATAATTTGTTTCAAAAACATTGTCGTATTAAATATTTTTAAAAAATTCAGAAAATGTCAGTTTTGTCATTGAATCAAAATTTGTGTTGGGTCATAGCTTTTAGCTCGGCTTTTAGGGAGTCCAAAGGTAACAAAAAAAAAATCCAAGTCCGTATTTAAAAAAAAAATAAGTAAGTAAACGTTGGATTTCAAATTCGACAGCGCCATCTTCTAGAGGATAAAACGTGACAATGATAAGGTGTTATTCGTTTTAAAATTCGTTTTCAAAAAATTAAAAAGATTTTATGAAATTTCGGTTATTTCCGAAATTATTCGGAATTTTACAAATTGCAACACAGCATTTTGATAAGCATCAAATTGTGCAACTTTGCCATAACCGAACTTATATATCTTACGGTTTCCAAGATCCCAATGATGAGGCTAGAAAATGGGCCACCCTGTACATTTATTGTTATGTTCCTAAAGCTATAAGGATTTAAGTTACTTACACGAATTACATGAACTACATAACAAACGCATTTATAAACGCGCATTTCAATGCATTTTCTGATAAAATATGGATTTATCAATAATATCAAATAATGGCATCGGAAAGTATTTATATTTCAATATATCAATATATCCGTTTCTTTTTACGTTCTACTTTCTGAATATTTTCTGTTATAGTTTATATACAATTAGCGAAAAATTGCAAAACTGGGAAATTTAAAAAATTAAAAACTCTTTCATTTTACACCAATACACGTAAAATATGTTTACTTGTTCTCATTTCATAAATAAATGTATAGAGAAATTTACGAAGAATTCCTTTCCGAGACATTTTACTCTGGATATATGTATACATACATACTTATTGTATAATAGGTAAATTTTAGATTTTATACAAGCATAGTAATAACAAAAATATCCAATTTGTTATATTTATATTGATTTTCTACTTCTGTACATACTTACATATAAAATCTGTTGGACGTAGAAAGCATTGAAACCACTTTAAATTCTAAAGTGGTTACAGTTATTATCAAATTCGTTAAAACAAGTGCTTTTCAACTATTTGTTATAAAACATTGACAGAAACAGAAGTCATCAGGGGGATAGTATGAATTATTCTCGGAATTATTTAATTCAATGTTTTATAACATGTAGTTATGGAAAGTAGGTGTTTTAACGGGTTCGACAATAATTGAGTTTTAAAATGATTTCAATATTTTCTTGCTTTGAATACTATAAATTCTGTTATTTAATTCAATGTTTTATAACACGTAGTTATAAAAAGTAGTTGCTTCGGCAATAAATACATTCTAAAACGGTTTCAATAATTTTTATATCTATAACAGATTTTATATTATTTGGATGTTCAGAAGTAGAATATCTATTATTAATATACGTATTCACAAAGATATCTTAGTTTAACCGATTTATTTTACGTTGAAACCCATGGAAAGTAGACAAATTTTATACCTTACAAGATACCATACGAAATTAATTCTGGAATTTTCTTTGTATCGTAGCAACCGAGTTGCGCTGTTTTTTTAATAAGGTAATGCAAAAATATATTTACGCTAGATTTTTGATTACATAAATTTCCTTTAGAAGAAGTTTCCACCATTACTCTTACAAGGTCCTGGTCCTTATAATCAATACAATTTTAGATTGCTTCTGATATCAATGGATTATTTTGATGAGTTAGAAGGAACATTAAAATACATTTTTACACATTTTTGCAGTTAAAATTGCCTCAAAAATAGTACGGAGCCTTGCATTATTCAAAATTATTATAAAATTTCTGTTACGATTTTAGTACCTACATTGAATATTATAAGAACTGATAATATGGTGTGATGCGAGGTGTGATGCGAGTTAATTTCAGAAATAATGCAATTATTGCAACCCTGTTCGTTGAGAAAAGAAATGCTATTTCCTCCAAACTTCCAATAAAAAAATGCTTAAATGATTAAAACAAAAGGTAGGTATAAGGAAATTCACTGATCTTGCATTTATTTCAGTATACTTCAGAATATTTATTCTAGAAATTATTGTTCTTGCTTAGGCAGTAGCTATAAGCAGTGACCTACTTTCGCGAACTTACTGGTATCATATAATTAACATAATTATCACTGAAACTACAACGACACATATTTAATTTAAATGCCTTGAAAAACATACATACAATAAATTTTGTACCAAACATAATATCTATTATTGATAATAAATAACACGAAACAAAGGTTAACCACTGTCTACCGAGGCGAGGTGCAAAACCTATTGGGAATTACGACAATAGATCACAATAATGACATAATTTTCTGTAATAACTGATTTAAGTATTGCCTACTAATTACAATCGTTTGCTGATTCTGACGACAGATATGTATCTATTTAAAGAAACGTTTATTGTTACCTAATAAGTGTTAATGCCTTCGAATTGATGAACAACTTATCCACGGTTCACCGTTATTTGCTATTGTTGGTTCGTAATAGTACGAGTAATAGTAACAAGCACCAATGCCACTAATGGTAATAATGATATTAATTTTTTTGGCACAGGCTTATCACACAAAAGTTTCCACGCCAGATATGGGGTATATTTTTAAAGTTAATCAACAACTCCAATTAGTTTAATTATTATGTAGGAAATATATCACAGCGAATTTTTATGAATAAATTACTGTACTTATATAACTTCTAAGTATATATTTTTTAGTGTATTTTGAGGCAATGGATTCACCAGCATGTTACATACATTAATCCGATCTCTACCGGTTCCGGTACCTAATGAGATAATAAATATTTGTTCAACACATTATATCATTACTCTTATAACGGCTCGTATCTGGACCATTTTAAATTCGCCTAGACAGTTGAAACAATTACCCAGTTGTTTTACTACTATTAATTTCCACAGGAAATATTTTTTTACAGCAGCTAGCCACACGCAAAAGTGACTGCATCCTTTCCCAAATTCAATTAAAATTGATTTTTTTAAAGGTCATGGCACAGTAATTACTGGTCCAAGGTTAGAAATTATCTATGAGTTTCATATTTCTAAATATTAGCTTTAGATATTGTTAATCACATAATCACACACACAATACTGCAAGGTTGGTGAGATAGTATGTTCAATTTTGTAGGTAAAACATATCTATTGAACAGTAAAGTAAATACTGTTATGACTCCCTTTTATTTATTATAAATTTAATCAATAAACACTAGCCCTTGTATACTCTGATGAGTGATTTGAATTTTATTATAAAATAAAATAGGTAAGTATATAGATATATAATAAACCACTCTTTGTATTGTGTAATCGAAGAAAACTGTCTCTTTCACAGCGCTTTGATTTAAAGTGCCCCCCACACGCGCAGTTTTGATACTGCGGAATTACCCGCCCAAGCAAATTCGCGGGCAAGTACTAAGTATGAAATATACCATATTATTTTTTCATTTTAACTTCCCAGAAAAGCATAGTAAACAATAGTACTACTTGAAACACATGACTTTTAATTTAATTCGTGCTGCTCTTACACCAACAAAAATATTTGGATTCAACTTTCGAAAAAAAGGATTTTTTAGTTGAATTTCTATATTCTGTAAGAATTAAATTAAAAAACAATACATATGTACTGGGTGTTTGATGAAAAATAATTCTAGTTAAGTTAACTACATTTCATTTTTTTTTAAATATTTTTGAAAAAATTACAAAAAATAACTGTTTTGAAGGAAATCAAATTTTGGTACGTTTCCAAATAATTAACATTTAAATTTTTCCCCGTATTTATATAAAATCGTAGTTAAAATAAGATTATTTATCGAGTTATTTATTAATAAATAAAATACATAAATAATATGTAATAACCTCGGTAATAACACTTAATATCTGAGGATACCTGCAATTAATTTCTCTCACTGAAAAAATCCCAGTTCATTAATCGGAAATCGAATCCGGGACCCCGAGGTTTTGAAGCAACCTCCAGACCACGGAGTCATTAATACGCATATAAACTTAAATTGTTTTTTCAATTAAGTTTTTTTATTTTTCTAAAATTGTGAGACGTTCATTTGTTTTTTCAAAAATACGAAAATGAAGCACACGATATATTATTTTTCTCTTTACACTTTTCCACTAAAACAATAATTCGTTTAAAAGTGACAGGCTGTAGAACGATAAATCAAACAGGGAAATCTCGGGGAAATCATATAGGAAATCCGAGAGGGAATCAAATAATTGCCAAAATTGAAGCAAGCTGTGATATGACAAAAAATTTTATTAGCAAGTTGAGATTAAATTTGGGCGCTGATTTCAAATATAATTTCAAAATTAATTTTTTCTTCTAATTAATTTTTTTAACTCGGTTTTTTCGATGTTTTTTATTTTTTTTTAATTGTCAGTTGTTCATTTGTTTTTTCAAAAAACGAAAATGTAGCTCATGAACGATATAGATTTTTTTTCCTTTTACACTTTTCCGAGCACTTTTCCCTCGACTTTTTCGCTAAAAGAATTCGTTTAAAAGTTACAGGCTGTAGAACGATAAATCAAACAGGGAAATCATATAGGAAATCAAATAATTTTCAAAATTGAAGCAAGCTGTAATTTGACAAAAAAATTTTATTAGCAAATTAAAATTCAATTTGGGCACTTAATTTCAAATTTCAAATACAATTTCAACATTAAGTAATTTTTCTCTCAAATAATTTTTTCTAACTAGGTTTTTTATTTATAAATGACTTTCTTTAGGCTTTATACAAGCATAATAATAACAAACATATCTAAATTGATATACCTACTTATATTGATGTTTCATCTCTAAACATTCTATTATTAAATTCATTGGACTTTCTTTAATACATGATGAATATTGGATTAAAAATTATAAAATTCAAAACGTCTAAAAACAAATTAGGTATTAAAAAAATTTTTTTTTTAACTCATCACAAAATTCATTCATTACCATAATGAATGAATTTTCCATCACCAATTAAAAAACGAAGTCCACAAGAAGATGTACATATTCTTTCGCTATCACAAGCTCATCAATTTAGATATGTTTGTTATTATTATGCTTGTATAAAGCCTAAACAAAGTCATTTATAAACAATGCATATCAAGCAAAGAAAGAGAATTGTAAAATAGGTTTTTTTCGAGGGTTTTTTATTTTTCCAAAATGATCAGACGTTCGTTTGTTTTTTCAAAAATACTAAATGTAGCTTACGATATAGAATATATCTTTCCCTTTACACTTTTCCGCTAAAACAATTCATTAAAAAGTTACAGGAACGATAAATCAAACACCCTGTATATGCAATGTTTGGAACGTTCGACTTTGAAAAATTAAGAGAACAAATAAATAATCCTCATTAGTGTGTAGAAATCGTTACCGACTTCTCCCTATTGCTACTGAAGCATATTTATTATACAGCTCCTTTGTAAAAAGCTATAAGTCATATTTGGTTTGATTGATTCGTTAGCATTCCAAAGGATTTCTAGTCAATTATTATCAATATTGTGTAATATTGTCAGGGCCAAATTCGGCCCAAGAGTACATCAATCAAACATAAACTAGAAATTGTTTGCTACACCATATCAAATAATAAAAATAGAACATGATATTTGCTCAGCTTTGAAATCTAATTCACCAAGTGTAATGTTTATTTCGAGGTTCATTCAAATAATGGTTGGTAACAACCACGCAATCATCGTAAGAGTATAAAAGTTTCCGCCCACTTCAGTCTTCCTAATTTAAATTTGGTAACAATGCCTTAAGGACATGGAAAGTAGCAAATCATAGTTATCCAAATTAAATTCAGAGGGACATGCCAGTGGATCCATAAACGACTAAGTAGGTTATAAACTACAAACGACCGAAACTTGGTGGAAAGATGAAAGAGACAAAAACACAGATCAAATTGGGAAACCCAGCCTGAATGGTGGAAGAAGCTGCAGAAATTCGAGGCTACGGCACCACAGAAGATAATGAATTGTTGCATATTTGAACTGAAATATCAAGTGAGATGAGATCACGCTCATTTCCTCTCGGCAGAATATAACGACTGGCTTTGACAAGTTGAAGTTGGCAGTTAATCTTTTGAGAATAAACAAGACTGACATCTAAATTATATACCTACAAGTATTAGTATAGGAAACTGGAGCGAATTCCGTTAAAAGTTCTTTCAATTAGGACCAACTGAGGCATATTTACAAGAGTAGGATTGCATTGGTTCCGAGATTGGTTCAATTTCAGAAATAATTCCGACTACCTACTAAACTCATCAGTATATTACATTTTATCTAACATACCAAGTAATTTTTTAATCTAAACCTAATCAAAGTTAATCAAGGAGGAAACCAGATGTGGTTTAAAGTGGATAACAGTTTCTACGAGAGTTGTGATGATGCCGAAGATAATACCCTCATGGATAAAGGTTCTTTTTAACATCTAAAGAGCTGTGAAGTTACCATCTTGGAGTAAATGTATTTCTCGTTGCAGTACCCAATGTAATGACAATTATGGTATCAAACATTGTCGACCTTCGAAATGCCACAAGTTAATCGATCTGTAAGCTTTCATGATCGGTACTTTAAAATTGACTGATCCTTGAGTGGAAGGAGTGCTACAATTCGACCGTATCGCAATCCCAATAAATATGCAATAAAAAGATATTTGTTTACTATTCAAAGGTAATTTGAAAAACGCATATTTAGATATTTACTAATTTAAATTGTGGTTTTACACAATATTCATATTGCTCCATTTACTGTATTGGATTCATATATTTTTCCGTAATATTTTAAGTACCTAACTCCGAGGGGGTAACCACTCCCCGCAATACTGTCACAAATTTCTGCCGCAATCTCGCAATCCCGCCGCAATCTTCGCAATCCCGCCGCAATCCAGCCGCAATCCCTCCAATCTTTCCGCAATCCCCGAAATCCTTCCGCAATCCCCGAAATCCCTCCGCAATCCCCGAAATCCTTCCGCAATCCTCTTCACAATTCTCGCAATCCCTTAGAAATCTTCGCAATCCTCGGCAGTTGCTTCGCAATTCGTCCCTTTTGTCATTATTTTACACGGCCGCGGCCGCAAATTTGACGTTTTACGTGCAGTGTAATAATTAATTGTAAACAGAGTGGGTCAGTAAAGATGGATGTTCACGTAAGTATCTAGTGTTTTTTAACAGTTCTTATGGGGAAATTTGACTTATTTTCCAGTTGCATTATACATATTTCAGTGCCGATACAGAGGTACCTATAGTCCAATCAATAGGTAACGGCCCAATGTATAATTTCCCGAAAATGTTAACAGAAAACAAAAAATATAGTCGTATAGAATAATAAATTCTAAAGATAGCGTTTTTTTCCAGTGAATCCTTAATGTCTTTCATAACCAAAAAATTCGTAAAGTTGAATAAAACGGTTTTTCGTAAATAAAAAAATACTAAAGCTCGTAGAGAAAAAAGTTAAATTAGAAAGTTGTAGGTATTAAAAAGATCTTTCGATTCATTTTTGTTGATATTTTCGAGATATATCGAAAAAACCTCGGAAAAAACCGTCGAAAATCGACTATAAGTATTTGTTTTTGCCGTGTTTCTTGCAAATTGACGTTTTGTAACTTGCTACTTGCTGTAAATGTAGCCCACGGTAAGCCAAAAAAATACGTCTTTTCGAAATTAAAAAATATTGAAAATTTGTCGAGAGAAAAAAGGTGTTCTCGAAAATCGGCTGTAACATCTCGACGGATAGTCCTAGAGAAACAAATTTGGGCTCATTTTTTTCTTAAAGAGTTGTACTATCACGGTAAAAAAGAATAGTAACGATTTTATTAATTTTAAGTGTATTTTTATATTTCAATGTAACATACAATAACTGTCTAAACACTGTAACCACTTTTGTAATTAAACAATAATAAATTGAATTTAATTTAATCTTAGTTGTTTTATTATAAATAATTATTAAAATACAGGAAAATGGCAGTTAATTAAAAAATAAATTAAAAATTAATTTTTCAGACACTATTTTACTTACCAGAAAAATATACTAATTATTCCATAATTATTATTATATTCGTGTTTATTTCGTCGAGCTTTAATTTTTTTAAAGTCATTTTCGGACACTTAGAATTAATAAAATCACGAGTAAAATCGTTACCATTTTTTTTTTACCGTGATAGTACAACCCGAGGTACAACCGAGGGGGTACAACCCTTTAAGAAAAAAATGAACCCAAATTCGTTTCTCTGGGACTATACGTCGAGATGTTACAGCCGATTTAAGAGAACGCCTCTTTTTGAAAAATCGATATATCTCGAAAAATTTTCAATATTTTTTAATTTTGAATAAACGTACTTCTTTCGCTTGCCGTGGGCTACATTTACAGCAAGTAGCAAGTTATAAAACGTTAATTTACAAGAAATACGGCAAAAACAAAAATAGTCGATTGTCGATGGTTTTTTCGATATATCTCGAAAAGTAATGCACCGATCGATTTCAACAAAAAATGAATCGAAAGACGCTTTTAATACCTACAACTTTCTGATTTAATTTTTTTTTTCTACGAGTTTTAGTTTTTTTTTATTTGCGAAAAACCGTTTTTTCAAGTTTACGAATTTTAGGTTATGAAAGACATAAAGATCCACTGGAAAAAAACGTTATCTTTCTTAGAATTTTTTATTCTACACGACCATATTTTTTGTTTTTACTATTAGTCCGGGCGGCGGCTGCAAAAACACTTACGTCATCGGGTTAGAGGAATTTGTTGCTTTTTAGCAAAAGTTGATCATTAGTAGATACAAAAAACGTTTGTCGGCCGAGGCCGAGGCATATCCTGGAGCGTAAGTGGGAGGGAGCGTTTATCCATCCTCCTTCGGACTCAACTTATATCTTATTTAGTTAATGAATGAAACCTTTTTCATCAAGTTTTTCATTTAGTAGAACTCGATTAATGAAACAAAAAAAATTAAAGAAGAAAATTAAAAGACCTGCTATAGCTTCTAGATTTTGATTTGGATGGGTAAGTTTGTTTATTTTATCCGTGGTTTTATTCAAGTAATACCTGTTCATTTATTCAGAAATCGCCTAAAACCTCGGCTAGACCTTCACCTACCTACGTTTAGAAAAGCATAGAAATATAAAAATCCTGGTACATTTTTTAAGGAATAAATTTGTAATAATGTAATAAATTATATTTTCCTACAAACGTAACTAATTTTGTCATGATCATTTAGAAAATGAACACAACACACGCTGTAGAGACAACTTTAATGTCAAAATTCCCCATTTAAATAAAACCACAACTCAAAGATTTATTTCTTTCTATGGTCCTAAACTTTACAATCTTCTCCCATTCGAAATAAAAAGAAGCAATATTAAAATATTTATAAAGGATCTTAATAAGTATTTAGCGAGGTAGGTATTTAGTAGCCAATCAACTTATTTTCCTAATAGTACTAATCGGTAACTAATTTGTTTTAATTCAATTTTGTTTCAAATTGTTTTTAATTGTTTTTAATTGATTTCTCATATTATACCTAATACTAATTGATAACCAAATTAATAACAACGATAAATAAAATAGGTATGATTTATGCATTCAAAACACATTTATAAATATTAAGCAAATTATTTGTCTAAAAAATGTAATTTTGTAAATTTGTGTATTATAAAATTGTTGTTGTTGAATAAAGAATAAAAAAAAAGAATAAAGATTAATCACACCCTGAATATTATATTTAATCGGCAATCCCGCTGCAATCCCCGCAATCCTGCCGCAATCCCCGCAATCTTTCGCAATCCTGTCGCAATCCCCGCAATCTCTCGCAATCCCCCCGCAATCCTGCCGCAATCTCCGCAATCTCTCGCAATCCCCCCGCAATCCTTCGCAATCCAATGATTTCCGCAATACTGTCACGTTTTTTACCTAGTGGTTACCCCCTCGCCTAACTCTTTTTCCACTTTTGCTGTTGCAGAAACGGTTTTTATCCCTAATGTTTTGGAGATATTATGGATTGCGCAAATTAAGTTATTTACCAAAGATTCGAAACGAGATTCGGAAGCTCCGTAAAGATATCGAACACACTGAAGAAGCCATTCAGACTCGAAAGGGTCATGTCCTTCTGAACAGGGAGCAAAACAAATTTCACGTTTCGAGAGCCGGGAGTTGCACCAAAATGTCATACACGCTAAAGAAACTTGTCAGAAAAATAATCTGTTGTCAAATTAAATTTTTTCCAATCCCTGTTTAGATGTCGAGAACCGTGCTTCCACTTTTTCACACTCAGAAAATTATCCGCAGTCGGATCATAACCCCTTTGATGAGATATTGACGATTTAGTTGTTTTTATTGATGATATTCAAAGTATTTAGGACTTGATTTTGGATTAGATGGAATACAAAAACGAGCTCAGAATATTGCAAAAAAAATTATACAAATATACAGTACGAGCAATACCAAACTAGTAACATTAGATATCTGGTATATCACAGGGTTCCATCCCAAGACCATTGTCCATTCCTTGTTTTCAGTTTTCATATAACGAATGATATAATCTTAGATTTAATCCTCAAATATTAGTAAGTACCTATGAACTCGTGCGAAGACCTGCATCCAACATTCGATATTACTAACAATCTATCTCTTAAGAACGCATTATTACCTTTTAGAACTGGAAGCTAATTGCTCTAGTATTTACTTAACTCTGTTTATCAGATAGGAACTGAAAGTTTTGCTTGCTGTATAAAAGACAAAAATTTTAGATATAGTTGCTAAAAAGTTTTTATATAAATGAAGAGCAGAAACAGCGGAAACAGCCTTGGCAACAACAACCTTACTATTTATAATAATAATATAAAACGTTTGCAGTGAGTTTCCAAAGTATTAAGATATTTTATGCCGACTAAAATATCTGTTATGCTGACTAAAATCTGCATTCAGTTTGATTAGGTATCCATAAATTTCCTAAACAATTTTTAAATTTGTAAGCGTTCCTTGTGCCTAGCTCGTTAGGGTAGCTATGCTATTTGTCAATTACGTCCTTGCATACTTCCATTAATGTGTTTATTAGTGCGCGTTTATTATTTTGCAGTCATTAAAAAAATATGCTTCATTAGGATGTGTCGTGGGGAATCATCTAATGTGGACATTATATTTAAAGAAAATTTAAGATAAGTAGTTGGGATTTTAATTTTTTGCGATAAAACTGTTCTGTTCATATTTTCTTTTAAAGAGATGCATCAGTTTGTAAGCCAGGAATGAAATGCGTTTGTTACAGATATTAACTTCTCCAAACATACAAACGGATCAAGATATGGATTAAAATTCCTAGACCGTTTGAACTAAACTTAAAGACCAATCCCTTAAATTGCTTAAGTGTTCAACCTATCGTGTGGCATTTCCTCTTCATTTAAATCTCAAATTGACTGTATCAGAAGATGTATTTATAGCGGGACTTGGACAAATCATTTAATCGCGCCTCTAAAAAACTGGTCTTTCTAAAACCTTGAGACACACCAATTCGAATAAAATTACAGTTTCCTATTTAAATTTAAATTAGGAACCAACAGAAACTGATATACCTACCAGTAGAAACAACATTTTTTAACTCGTTTCGGTCGTTATTAGTTTAAAAATAAAGGATCTATACCTACCTAAATATTCTCTAAAACGAGATTTGATTGCCGGTTTTAGATTAATTCAATTAGCTATCGACTGAATGTTAAATAAGTATCAGCACAGTTAGAAAACTTACATTTCAATACAGTATCCAAGTAGGTAATAGTAAATATCCATTAAATTTGCACTGTTATAAACACACATTATTTTCCACACTCATAATTTTTTTTATTTAGTATCCACTTGAATAGAACAAAAAATGTGACAGAAATTTAAAGAAAATCCACAACACCCCGACTAGAGGTAACGGTTGGTGGTTGTTTAGAAGATTAATCAAACAGGTGATAGCCAGAACTGAACTAACTGGTTTTAGACCGCACCAAACGTCACACCTTTCTACTCTACGTCTGCAGACCGACTGAAAACTGAACTGAAACTGAGGCTCTTCGTAGTTCTCCTAACCGCTCAGCGAGTCAAGCGACTTGCTGGGATACGAACATAGTGCGGGTTATATGCGTTGTTTCTGTGCTTAATCAGTTGGGTATTATTGTGGGATGTCGGATATCGCACCTTAAAGCACGTACTATCTAACTCAAGTGTTCAATTTCGTAAATCAGTTTAGTTTTTTTTTGTATTTTTATCTTCTGTGTTATCAGTTTGAGTACGTCCTGACAAGATAATTTACTATTAAACAATAGTCGATTATCGTATTGCTTATTGCAACTATAACTGATAACAAATGTGTCTTTTTAAGTTTTTTTTTAATAAAACTTTGACGAATCGATCTTATTGAAAATATAAGTGCCATAGATTGAGTAAACGGTAAATTGGCATTAATATGAACTAAATTTTTAAGCACTCATCGAGGAATAAAAGTAAAGAAATGCAAACACCAAAAATATCCCTGAATCATCAATAAAGTATTCGTGGAAATGCGTTTGAAAATTACGTACTCCTTGTGAAAAATTAAATTTAAATTGCGTTCTCTAATATCAAATTTATTATGAACAAGAAATTTCCAGTAAAAACCCTTCTACTAGCGGATATACATTGCATGTATGATTGTACATATGGAAGTACATTAGGTGACGCGTTTGTATGCAATGCGACAATCTCACTGAGCTATAACGATTAATTGGTAAGTAATTCAGGAGTTATCCTAGGAGGACAATAGCAAAGGACGAACGACTCGAACGAGGCTCCATACGGGACACCAATTCTGATTCTAAAGATTTCGCGGAACCGATAAATTGCAAATAATTGTTCCAGATTTCTTTCACGTTGAATATTTTGATTGCTAGATGTTTTGACTATCTTTTCATGGTCTTCGTTTGAGGCAAAGACAGCTATGTTGATCTGAGATCTTCTTCCATCTAACAAGCATTATGGAAAATAAAACTTAGAAGTATGTTTTCACGTATGTACTTTTTCCCATGACTCGATTTATATAAAATTTCAGCCATTCTCCTTTACTCAAGTCTTGCTGAGCATTAAAGAAAGGAAAACACATGCAAGGCGTGGTCATGTCCGTTTAAGGGTGTAGGAACGGCCAAACGCCTCTGATAGTATTTTTTTCAATATCAGCATACTCGAAAACGGGGGGTAAGCATTCAAATTAGACGGAGAATAGAAACCCTTTTTCCATCCCCTAGGAGGGTAGAAGCAACCCCCAGAGGTAGTCATGGTATTCTTCCTGATATTAGCCTCCGCCTTTGATTATATCCTGTTCCAATTTCCATTAATACCCGCACCGGTAAACTTCTGTACGAGAAAACCGAAAAAAGGGGTGATTTTTGACCGTTTGAGGGGGTGCGCAATGGTAAAAACTTTTTTGAGTGTTATACTCGGGTTCAGCACCCTCGAAAACAGGGGGAGTAGTTAGTTTTGCAACTTTAGCAAGATGTTGTCATTTTTCACTAAAATACCGACTCCTGACCTCCACTAAAGTGCAGCGTTTCTATGCAATGCGGCAATCTGATCGAGCATTGCCATTCACTTCCTCTTCGTTAGGTTTTATCAGCGAATTTGAAGAAGTTTTCCTGACATTGAAAGAATTGTGCGAACTCCCAAAGCGGAGAAGCACATAAAGGAATCTTTTTCATCCAATAAGCTAAAGGGGCTGAACTATCACAACTTCTTGGTGAATAATTCACGTATTCTCCTGGCAAAAGATGGACTCCATAATCAATATATGGGACTACGATTGTGATTCCAAAGTTTTCAGAGGAGTGACAATTAATTAAAGAGTTTTCAGGTTTTTTCCCACGTCGATTATTTTCAGTTTGATTTTGCTTCACGTTTCGATTATCTTTTCATGGTCTTCGTCTGAAGCAAAAACAGATCTGTTGGTCTAAGCTCTTCTTTCATTAGATCCCTAATACGAGCTTTGTGAAAAATATAATTTAGGACTATGTTCTTGGACATATGAGTTTTTCTTGAGTTATTTATAATTTATAGTTGTGAGTATGGAAGTCCATTTAAGGTTATGCGTATGTATGCAATGCGGCCATTTCATCAAGCATTGCCGACTAATTTTCTCTTGGTTGGGTTTTATTAACGTATTTGAGGAAGTTACCCTGAATTAATAACTTGTGCGAACTCTTGAGGTGGAGGAGCACAGAATGGGTGGTAATCTTATTCAAACAACAGGCTAAACGAACCAAATTATCGCAATTACTTGGTAAATAATTCTTGGGTTCTCCTAAAAGCACAAAGGTAAAAGCTGAGATGGAGCTTCATTGTCAATATATAGGACACGTATTTTGATTCGCTGTGCTGATGATTTGCAAAAGAGTTTCCAGGATTCCCTCCACGTTGATCATTTTGATGTAGTGATGTTTTGATTATCATTTAATGGTATTTGTCTGAAGCGAAGAGAGCTCTGTTGGTCTGAGCTATTCATCCGGTCCACTAATACGAACCTTGTGGGAACTAAAATTTATACCTACGCTCTCTAACATTTTTTTGAGTAATTTTAAAAATTTCCATCTTAGATTACCCGTATGTGTGCAATACGGCAATCTCATAGAGCATTGCTGTTTCACTTCCTTTTTCCTATCAGAGTCTCTTGGCAAATGATCATTGGTTATTCATTCTAGAGGACAAAGGCAAATGATGCACGGAGTTCCATAGCCAATGTATGGATCACCTATTTTGCTTCTAGAGCTTCCACAGAGCTGATAATTTGTAAAAGAGTTTCCAGATTTTCTTCCATGTTGACTATTTTTATTGTTTGATGTTTTGAATATCTTTATATGGTCTTTGTCTGAAGCGAAGAGATTTTTGTTGGTTTGGGCTTGTTCTCCATCGTGTCGTGTCGGCTAGATTGTTGTCTAAATAATAATTTTGCTGATAAAGCGATGCTTGACAGTTATGGAGCGCATGAGCTTCTATATTTTCTTTTAATGTTGTTTTAGTGTGTGAATAGTGTTCCAAATCCGGACATATTTATAGCAACAGTACCTGTGGTGGAGTAAAATAGTACTTAGCTCTATGCAGAAAATGCCTTGCCTTGCAACAGACTTGTTTGTTTCAGCAATCTGTTGCAGGTTTACATCGAGTGGAAATACAAGTTGGCGTATACGCAAATCTATTGAAAACGCAGTCATGTTAAAAAAAACTCTTATATTTTGTTCTTCTGAAATATCTTATTTGTTCTAAAACGTTTTACTATTTTTGGCGTTAAAGGGGTAATGGTGAAGGGGGTGAAAAATTATTTTCTCATTTTTTTCACAAATATCTACAACTTTCAGTTATTCATGAACAATTAATATTTAAAGTTGTACCACGCTTCGAGGGTCGTCTCGTAGGCGCTGAGATTTAAAACATTTTTCGTGGTGTTAACGTCGCCCTGTAAAATGTTCCACACAAATTCTTTTCCACACCACCACAGATGTAGATTTCAGTGTGCAAAATATTTCACAATCCTTTTTTTATGAACTATGTATCTCTCTGTCTATTTAAGGTCAGGATTGGTTCTCATCAATTTCTTTCTGGACGAAAACCCTCTGTAAAGTTTATAACTTAAAAATGTTCAATGTCTTATATTTATTTTTATTCTATTACCGCAATTTCTTTGTTAACTGTGTCGTCATCAAGCAGGTGGTATGTTTGATATGTTCTCGCATGTTTCTCTGCTGCAGTTTTTACAAATAATAACTGCTGGTGGTGCGGGAGTGGCTTTGTTGGTAATTGCTTCCAATACATGATTTTTACGCCAGCTCCGTTTCTCAGTATCTTTGTAAAATCTGAGCAATATTTGCACTTGATGATATATTCTGTATGTTCTCGTGCTGTAGTTTCTTTTGGCCGGAGTGTTGAAGGGTTAAATTTCATTACCACTCTTGAGAAGCAGTCCTGAAGCACAAAGCGCTACAAGAAAAACTGGAATTTAAACTATAAAATACAGTATTTGTTACACATTTTTGACCGTTTACAGACCATATCGTCAGGTACAAACATGGTTTAGATTTCATAAATGTCTTGAGAAGTGGAGCTGGCCCAAAACCAATCGTGAACTAAAATTAATTACCACAAGATCGTATTAGTTTTTCCTGCCACTTCTGGGACGTAGAATTTCTTAATTGCATTTAGTATATGTTTTCTCATGGTTTTGATGGAATTCCTTGAGGGTTGAATTATTTTTTAATACTGTAGGGTTTCTTTTAATCTTTAATCCTCTGGTAAAATTACTATCTGGTGTTTCCGTTAGGTACTTTCTGTGTTTCCTTTCTCGTTATATGTGATCAAAGTTGGTGATGATTTCTTTTGCATTTTCTGCTACTAGCTTCCTTCTAAATTTTTGCTTTAAAAAAACTCAGCATGTCTTCTTTTGGTAGGTACTTACTGTTTAACTGAAACTTTTGCAGATAACTGAAGATTTGTCATCATCTAATAATAACTAAGAGAGACTTGTAACAATTGTTCCAGGAGTGCTATATTGTGGAGGTTTTAGAACTTGATTACGTTTTACTGTTGTTTTTGATTTTATGACTGCTATCGTTGTCTTATTATGTATATTTCAACTACTAAACTCCCATGGTACTCAACAAATATATCTTTTTAAAAATATAACTTCTGTCTGTCAGTCTGGTTATGATAACTTCGACAGTTATTATGAAATTTAGCAATATTTCAAATCAGTTCAGACCTACAATAAGACATGTTTCACATTATGTAATGATCATTTTCAGCACATTTTTATACACAATAAAGGTTATTTCGGAAATATTATACACTTGTGCTGCGTCTATTTTTTTAAATAAATTGTCATTAGAAAATACGGGGTTGTTTTATATCGGGAGATTTTTCATTATTAGACCTTTACGTTAAACACGTTAAATTTGTATGTGCATCATGCAATGATTATTGTACTATTTTGGTTTAGATTTCGCGTAAAAATCACATCGAATTTAATAACTAAAATACACAGTTTAATCACCTTTATTAATACAAGTTAAAATATGATTGATTTATTATTATCGTGATTCAATAAATATAACTGTACATAAGTACGTGTAAATTAGCTATAATATAAAATGCATTATCAACGGTTTTTCCGAACAACATTAAACACTGCATTCTAACAATTGTTCTATATTGAATGTAGTAATAGTAGATAAGATCATTAATCAATCTACTTATAGCCTACCAAATTTTATCGAAAATATAAACCATCTAAGTAGCAAAAACCACTTAAGTACGTAAGTACCTCATACTTTTTTAAAACATGGCAACGGTAATGAACATGTACACCTAATCATTTTACAAGAATATCGATATCAGTTATTCAATAAAAAAAACTTTATAATCTTCTTTATGAACAATATAGGAAATGGGAAAACCTGTGGATACTAGTGACCTGCAAAATGGGAGTAGCATAACATAGTGATATGTCAAATTTAACTTAGATCGGTATGTTTATGATATCAAGTCAATATATGAACCAAATCGTACTATCACATGTACAATTGTACAGGGTGAGTCAAATTCGATGCTCACCATTGGGATCTCGGAAACGGTAAGAGATAGAGAGTTGGTTATGCGCAATTTTATACCCAATAATATGCCGTGATGAAATCAAGAATATCTTGTTTGGTTTTTGATATTTGAGAAAAAGAAAATTTTGAGTTTTCATTTTTGTTTTCTCTGTAGAGATAGTAAATCAATGAGTGTCACATATCGTTGGAATCAGGATGAAAAAGACTAATAAATTAAAGAAAATAATATTAATCAGGTCCGTATTTAAAGAAACAAAGTAGAGGGTGGCCCGAGGAGTGGCCCCCATTTGACGAAACGTTCTATTCATAATATTTTAACTCTATGTTGTAGAGATGGAAAAGTCGCAATGAAGAAGTTCTTCCAGTTTTTTGATATCTCTTCAAATAAAGCTAGAAAAATAAAAATAAAAATGAAAACTCAAAATTTAGTTTTTCTTCAAATATCGGAAAAACCAAACAAGATATTCTTAATTTCATCAAGGCATATTATTAGGTATAAAATTGCGCAATTCGTCCCCATTTAACCAACTCTCTATCTCTTACCGTTTCCGTGATGCCAATGGTGAGCGAATCGAATTTGACTCACCCTGTACGCAAAGTTTGCGCCACGCCACATCCATTCTGTTTGTTATTTTCAACTATCCGCATTTTATCCCAGTTTAAATGATTTTTCTGTATTTAACACAACAGCTGAAAGCAGAATCGACACTATATTATGACACCCCCTACCCCCGTGTCTGTTTATTACTATATTTCCGAAGAAACAGATATACGAATTCCAAAATACGTTGTAGCTTTTACTTAGTTTTTTTTTTATAAAGTTTAATTTCTGTGAACTGTTTTGCAGTAATTGATTTATTCACTAGTAAGCTTAAATCTGATATTAAAGAACCCTTTAATATAATTTCTGAAAATAAAAACGATAAATTAATAAATACAACAGTTGAACAGATTTATTTGCATTTAGAGGCAACTGTCACAAATGATTAATATAAAATCTGGGCAGATGTGCAAATGGCAAAACTTTGCCAGACGCGAAGAGAAATATCTCTTATAATATTTCGTTAGATGACCAGTATCCCAAACCACTGATAAGTAAAACAAACCTCGATTCTTAATAACCGGACCATTGTTGCTGATAGTATCACTATGAAATCTTTATGTTACATAACTCGTTGAAAGAAACAACTGTTTCTTAATTTATTATGTTGGTAGGGACAACTGTGGGTACAATTTATTGACATTGTAAATGTTTTGTTTTTCTTAAAATGTTTTCTTAACCGCCTCTCAAGTTACCGAAGTAACCCCCGGAAAATCCTAGGATTTTGTGTTAGGTAAAGAGAGACGAGGCCCTACAGTTTATTGTGGAGTCCGAACCACATCTAGGGTTTCGATAATTCTCTATCCATCTAAAGTCCGAAGCAAATCAGAAATAAATTTTTAATTTGCCCCAGGATGGATTCGAACCATCGATCTTTGCAACCGAGTAAGTACGCATCAACGCATTTAACCACGCGGCTACCCCCATCGTTAGGTTACCAAGGTAAACACTTATTGCCAATCGTAGATTTATATAGTTGTATATAGACGTGAAGTAACACAGTGAAAATGTACAGAAATTGTGGCCATAAATACATTTGACGGAGTACCACTGCTAAAGGACGCAGGTCCCGCTTCGTAGATGCATACAATTATGCGAGTACGGAGGCGTCGACCGCAAACGCTGTGGAAAATTTGTTTCAGTGAAATAAAACAGACGTCGATGTCGTAAAGATAATAATATCCAAAACATTCTCAATATTTCTTTGCTCTGAATGCTATGAATTCTGTTATTTAATAATATGTGGTTATGAAAAGCAGTTGTTTTAACAGCTTCGAAAATAACTGAGTTCTAAAATGATTTAATTAATTTTTGTGTCCAACAGATTTTATATTTAATTTGTATGTTTAGTATCAATAGAAATATATATCAAACTGAATATTTTTGTTATTAGAGTGTTAAGTATGGAAGTCTAGCTTGTGACAAACCTTAATAAAATTATAGAAAGCAGCAACGGTATATTCCTCGATCACTGATGTGTGTGTATTAATACCATTTATGTAATTACCACGAATTAAGCGATTAGATTCAGTTGATAGTAAAAAGCGACATTGATGTAAGAGCACGGAATTTAATCAATAATCCTCTAATGTGTGGAAGATACAATTATCTAATCAGTAATAAGTCAGTCACATTTTATTGTGTTTACTTTATTGTACAGTGTCGGACTAGTAATGTTGGTACCCACCGGGAAAATGACAACAGGAGCCCCATATATTTTTTTAACTGGGTTGTCTCCTCCTAAATCAACTAGTTCATATATCGAAAATTTAAAAATAAATATAATGCATACAGGGTGGACCCCAACTTATTTAATTTCTTTTAAGGGATACATAATATACAAAAAATTAAAAAAATATACCTTATGGTTTTCAAGAAAAAAATTCATGAAAACGTCAAATACACTTCGCACATAAATTATGGAATAGGTAAAAAAATGAGTCAAGTTTATACATTCATATTTTTGTTAATACTGAAACAATTTCAATAATTTTTTTACTGCGGATATGTCATTTCTTCTGCAGTTTAATACCGTATGTTCGACTTAACTACGAGTTTTGTTATACAGGGAAACGCGAAAAGTATGAGGGCATGTAAATTCCCTAAAATATCAATTTGATCTGTGGCAATTAGGAGCCTATGAAAATTTATTTTTATAAGTGTGTCAGTTATGGCCTATTCTATTGTACTCACTGCGCCAAGCAATTTGCCATACGGTTCTTGGTAAATAAAAAATTGGCAATTCTTTGAAAATTGTTCTGTTGCCAATAACTGTTAAAAAACAATGATATTAGTGGATTTTGTTTCATAATCCTCTCATTAAAGAGTAATGAAACCAATATCGAGGTTAATAATACGAGTTGGAATAAAAATAACTTAATAAAATTTATTTAACAGGAAAAAGAACGATAGCAATAACAAAAATCTAAGCAATAATGCAAACTAATAACGGTTATTACCTCCCCTGGCATTCACTACAGTTTGGCATCGATTGGACATACTTAAATTAAATCTGGAATGAACATTTGATCGACATTTTTGAAGGCTTCTAACACAATTAGTCTTAACACGCAACAAAAACATTTTCAAAGAATTATCAATTTTTTATTTACCAAGAACCGTATGGCAAATTGCTTTGCGCAGTGAGTACAATAGGAGAGGCCGTAACCGAAACACCTATAAAAATAAATTTTCATAGGCTCCTAATTGCCACAGATCATTTTGAAATTTTAGGGAATTTACATGCCCTCATACTTTTCGCGTTTCCCTGTATAACAAAACTCGTAGTTAAATCGAACATACGGTATTAAACTGCAGAAGAAATGACCTATCCGCAGTAAAAAAATTATTGAAATTGCTTTAATATTAACAAAAATATGAATGTATAAACTTGACTAATTTTTTTACCTATTCCATAATTTATGTGCGAAGTGTATTTTGAGAACTTTATCATAACTTTGCAATTTTAAAGAACTTATAAACAAAACATGTTGTTTGACTTGCTAGGACGTACAGAGATTCTCAAAAGTTCAATATCGACACTTTTAAGTAAGATAGGTCAGTTTTTCAACTTTCTTTTTATATTTCTTTGATTGTAATTCGTGGTACAAATATTAACTGAACCCCCCCCCTTTAAAGGGAATTAAATAAGTTGTGGTTCTCCCTGTATAATACTATAATTCTATAATATAGGTATAGATTTTTCTGAAAATAAAAAATATTCTTTAAACTTACTTAAACAACCGTCTCAATTTCTAAGATGCCAAATAGTGATTATTAATATTATAATTGAAAATAAAACAAAACATCGCTTACTTAATACATTATAAAAAATTTAACTAAATCAATAATCTTGACGTCAGTAATTTGGATTGATGGCCTGTTAGCTCATGATAATTTGCATTTGTCAATAAATGGGTCAAAAATAATTGCAGACTTTCTTGGCAGAAAATAGATCTTTCACGAGATATACCTGACGATGTAAATAAATATTTATAAACTACGTAAAAGTTTCTATACAAGTGTATGTAAACTATATTGATAGAGTTACGTTCCCCATGATCAATTATAAGCGGGATGTTTCGATATTTCAAATTTTATACTGTTTTATATATGAATAATAATAATTTTTTCGTGATAATTTTGATTTTGTGGATGAGGCAGAACCTATAGAATTTTCCTGGTGTCCTGATGGGCCAGTCTGATACTGAGTACATCACCTATACTTATTCTTTTTTTATTACTCCTCGTCCACTCAATATAAAATTTACATCAAACGTTTTCCATTATTTAATATACATATTTTCTTTTTTCTATCAGAGACGTATGCAAATTGGAATTTACCTTCGCTAACATCAAACGTTTAATGCCGGCTGTTAATAGTTCTTGTCTACCCATATGAAAATTACAATACCCTTTCGTTTTTCGTTTAACATTTCACACAAGAAAATCGTTTTTTTTTTAAATGTTACCACTAGACGTGTTCAAGTTAAATAGCTTTTATGAATTTTTATTTCAGATGAGTGTGTTTTATGGTTCTGCGGCAAAATTCAGGCTGCAGTATAAGTGTCTGAGAATAAGTCTTGCAGGAACATTATTTCCAAACTGACCTCGCCTTGCAGCATCTTTACAGATGGCTTTTAATGTCCAGTGATGCTGGTTGTCCTGCCTACATACTATAAAACATTCAAGATTATATTAGTTCCTCTAGTGCTCTATAAGGTGCACCATTTTATGAGAAACAGCTCGATAACGAAAGGTCTCACAAACAAAAATGTTTAAAATAAAATAGGGGGAGCAAATGCAAGTTCCAGCTTTTCTAGATGATGTTTTCCATGATCATTTGAAGGCCAAGTCAGATTTTTTAAATAGCTTCGTATATTTTTTGATAACATTTTCCAAAATTATATAATATTTTGTAGTTTTTACTTATATAGTTCAAACTAAAGCTAATAAATAAATATTAATTAATTATTGGTTTTATCTGGTTTAGCATATTTAATTTTTAGGTAATTAAGGTTAAGTGGAAGAGCAGATGGTATGTTATCTGAACCTCGTTCATTTGAATTGTTCCGTTTAATAAAGACAACACTATCTCATTATACTCGTTCTCTAACATAATTTTTTTTATATTAACAAATGTGTAGCAGTTTTTAATTCTCTAAGCTACAAGCAAGTTCGATTTGAAAATTTTATTGCATTTATTTCACTTATGTTGGAAAAGGTGGACTGTTGGAGCAAATACTTACAAATTCTTATCTTCTTCAGTGACATTTCAGGCAATATCCTGGAGTTCTTGTGGGGATGTCATTGAGAATTCAATAATTAAAAATCGAGCTAGCTAAGAAATTTTGGCAACTGATTTACTTTATTAAAGAAATTGCACAAAATTTAACAAAACAATCAAATGAGATGCTCAAATTGGTTTCCATTGATTTCCTTTCAAATATACAAGCCGATTTTTTTAATCTTCAAGGACGTTTTGGAGCGTTTCCGGTCGGATTGTTCAAATTTCGGCACGGACTCTGTCCTCCCATTCATCAATATTTGATGATTGGTTGAAATAAACTTTACTTTTGAGGGAACCACGCAAGAAAAATAAAAAAATCCAATGGGGTGAGATCGGGCAAGCGGGTCGGCCACTAAATAGCTCCCCTCCTACCAATCCATCGATTTGGAAAAACTTCATCTAAATAGTGACGGGAAGTGTGGGGTGCGCGTCTTGTTGGTACCATAAGTTGTTATTAAGTATGACAGGATCCTCTTGGTGTGGATGCAATGTGGCAAGAGCGGGGATTACCAAATATTTATCACCCGTCAACGTCCCCTCAATGAAGAATAGTTCCAAAATCCATTCGCCAAGAATTCCCGCCCAAACATGACTTTCTGGGGTAACTAACTGTGAACTTCCATCATCCAATGAGGATTTTGTGGAGCATACATCGGCAGTTCTGTCGATTCCCTGTTCCATTAAGACAAAAGTTAGCTTCATACGAAAATTACTACTCGTATTACACCGATTCATCATATCCTCCCAAAATTCTATCCTACGATCAGGATCATCTTCATTGAGCCCATGTACTAACGTAACCTTGTAGGGATGCCATTTTGTACTTTTTCAGAATTTTCAAAACAGAAGTTTGGCCTAATCCCATTAATTTCTCGCACTTCTCGAGTGGCTTTATGAAGATTTTGTTGTAGATCTAGCAGCATATTTAAACGATCATCTTCTGATTTGATTTGTGGGCACCTACTTATTTTACAATCCCTTATATTTCCACTTTCCTGGAATTTTCTCAAGATCCTGCCTACAGTTCTTCTTGTAATATGCTCTTGATCTGGATATATTGTTAAATATGACGCAAATCTCATTATCAGTCCTAGACCGGTTTTCATATCCTCTCATCATCAGAATGTCTATTCTTTGTTTTTCACTATAATTCCGCACCATTATTTAAATAAAATTCAAAAAATAGATACAGTCAAAAAAGTAACAATGCAATGGTAGATGTCAAAACTCAGCGGCTAAATTGGCAATTTATAAAAAGATCATTTGTCAAAATTTCATAGCTAGATCGATTTTTAATTTTTTTGAAATTTGGGATCAAATATCTGAAAAATTTTCCTCTTTAACATGACACATTTTTGCCAATGCCATACTCAGAAAAATATTCTCTATCAGAATCCGCAAAAAGTGGGGTTGTCATTTAAAAAAAATACCTATGATGTCACAGCTCAAAAATGAAACACGATCAAAAAGTGAAATTTATCAGAAAAGATGCTCTTTTGGAGAACAAAATTGACCTGTGCTAGGGTTTCTCTTAGAAATATTTACCAAAAATTTGTTTCCAATAGTGCAAGACTTTACATGCCCCACTGTATAGTATTTATATAAATAATGAAATTTCCTATTATTTAACATCATTTACGTATACATCTAGTACCAACTATTCATCGTAGTGAGCTGAATCTTAGTTGATTCTCATGAGCAATGTAAGACGAAAGTACCATCCACCGAGGAAAAGAATAACTATATATTACATATCATATCTAAACATATTTGGATGTCCAATAAATCAGTGAAAAATATAGGTCGTGTTATATAAAGGATGCGATGACAGAATTGTTTGAGGATAAGTTCAAAAATAAGTTAGTCGATAATTCCTCCAAATAAATTGTTATTGAAGATTCAAATTAAATCAAGTTGGAATTCAATTATGGTGCAGATGACAGTAAAGAAAATTACTTGATGTGCTAAAAATTTTGCTAAAGAAGAATAGCTTTGCAACAATCCTGCAGAAGTTGTGTTGGCATCCAGTCCTAAATCTTCCTCCTTATTTTTGTTCATCTTCATATACTATGGTGTCAACTTATATATTTCCCCTAAGGATTCAAAATGTATTGTGTATTAAGGATTCATATATTCATATTGAACAGTTTGAACATATTAACGATATATTTGTTTTTATAAGCATTGGGTAATAATAGGAACATAGGTTGCCATGAATATAACTGACAAAATATTTCTGGTTAATTTGAATATTTTTTAGATAAATCGAATTTTTTGGATAGGAATCTCGAGGAATGTGGTAATAAATCCCAAAAAAGAAAAGGAAAGAAATAATTTATGAAATGCCACAAATAACATTTAAACAACATTTCTGATAATTACTGACGGTTTACTTTCTGATATTCCTTTGTTTTATTTCTCATCACCAAATTATATTTCACTTCAAAATCTACAACTTTTGTTTCCACACTTTTTTCAATTTCTATAAATAAATTATATAGGTAGGTGTCAAAATCAATGAATGGCAAATGAAATTAATTATGTTTTTCTCCATCTGATTAACCCATTTTAAAGTATTAGTGGAGGGAAATTAGAATTTTAAAGTGATGTAATCGGGAAGTTGAATTTTTTTTTGTTTTTTGTTTTATACATACAAATAAGTCGAAAACCGAAAAAACTAGCAAAATCGGGTTGGGGCTTCGCGAGAAAAGCGCATAAAAGTGCATTTCGAGTGCATCGCCACGCAATTTTTTAAATGTCCTCGGCTCTATTGGTCGTAGAAGAATTAAAAAAAAAATAACTAAAATACTCGCAAATGAATAGTCTATCAAACTGTTGGGGTATAGCTACATTAAAGGTGCCTCATAACCTCAAAAAAAAGTTTCTCTGTTTATTTTTTTTTTACTCTTAATGCAATATTTTTATTTTTTTTCGAAAATGTTCAATTGTGTAAATTTAATCACGTATTTATAGCATGAAAATACACATTTTCTCCAATTTTCGTAAAGATTAAAAGATTTTTACCCCACTTATTGCATTATTATTAAAAAAAATATACTGAGCAACTTGGATTTTTTGAGATTAGGATGTACTTTTAATGTAACTATACCCAAACAGTTTGATAGGCTTTTCATTTACGAGTATTTAGGTTTTTTTTTAATTTATCTACGACTAATAGAGCCGGAGATATTTCAAAACTAGCGTAGTGATGCACTCGAAATGCATCAAAAATGCACTTTTATGCGCTTTTCTCACGAAGCCCCAGCCCGATTTTGCTAATATTTACGGTTTTAAACTCATTTGCATGTATAAAAAAAACAAAGAAAAAAATTCAACTTCCCGATTACATCGCTTTTCATCAATTATTTTGACTAATTTCCCTCCACTATATTAGGAATTTTGCATAAAATGGTGGTAAACTGTCAAAAATTATCAGTAATATCTTGTGAGTTTTTTTCACAACAACCTATATTCTACGTGAACTCTTTTACAGAAAGAGGCATACTGTTTTCAAAATAACTCGAGCAAATGCCAAAATATTATATAATAGGTACCTATTTATTTTATGAACAAGCTAATAATGATTTTTCAAAATATGCAAAAATATACAGAGTGTTCCATTTTAAATTTATAAGTTATGTCTCTTTCTCTACTTTCCGATGCTATTTTGTTTTATATTTTTTCGGCAAAAGATTTTGACACCAACTTTTTTCATCCAAACATAAAGGCTGTAAGTGTCAAATTATATGAAACTACTCTGTATAGAACAGAGTTCGACAAAATATTTTTTCTGCAACTGTCAAAAAAGGTTATGATTGCGCATTAACGTCTAAAATGAGACATTTTTTCATTGACATTAGTTTTTTGCGTTACCATCACCCCGTGCGCAAAATATTTTGCACACTACGTTGCGAAATATTTTGCACATCTATTGTTCATACTGCCGTCTGATTCAGTATAACAAAGTTGACTGCATCTGATATTTCTGGTGTATAGAATAAATCATCTTCACTTTCGAGACGCTACATTATTATCTTATGTATTATTTTACTTTAAAAACTCAACAATATTCAACACTCACAATATTGAAAACGTCAGTGAAAAATGTTTGTTGACAAACAAAGTTCTGAGACATATTTGCTACTATTTTCTTTTTAAATTAATTTGCATTAAATATTATAATAGAAGATATCGTTTTATGGTTTTAGTTTAATCAAATTAAAGTCGTTGTAGAAAAAATATTGTTTGCAACTCGTGTGCGAAATTCTTTGGTAATCTCGAACTTTCGTTCTCGATCACCAAAGTAGCATTTTGCACCCTTGATACAAAAATAACTATTATTTATCCATTGTAATGTTAAATAAGTGATTTCTACATTGAAGGGTCTGGATGACCAATATTTGTCACATTATGCTTATTTTTTAATTACTTAATCAGTTTCCCTAATTAATATTTTAAATTTTATAAATGCGTGTATTTCTGCAAATTAAAATGATTATTGTAACGGAACATAATATTATTGTACATACGTTGGAAATCCGGTTCAATAACTTTGAAATATAACCGATTTTCTGCGGTGTGTATGTCATTGATGACCAGTTCTTTTTTATTTAGTTTATTTAGTCTAATATTCTTGAGATTTGTCTGTTTCAAAAAGGCGCTTTTAGTTGTAAACATTTTGGGGCTACTACATGATTGCAAAAAGGTTATACTATTTTCTGTCCTTGTAAGAGTTCTCTAAAAATCTAATATATCTATTTATATTAGGCTCATATATTGGTGGATAAATCCAGACCCTGCAATGTAAGGTTGGGTGATCACAAAACACATTTTTAAACTAAATACCTACCTAATTTAAAAAAAAAGGTTCTAAACAAAATATTAAAAGAAAACTACAAATATTCGAGACTAAAACAATGATTTAATCTGAATAACGTTTACTTTAGGAATGATTAGAATTACTGGCATAATACAAAATCCCAAAGAAAATTATATATTTAATTATTTTTTGTTAATCATTAACCATTTAAGCAAGCAACACATTTGAAATCAATTCAAGAATCTGGACAGTGTACTTTTTATTATTTAAATGCATAAAACCCGCGTTCTAGATATGTCTGAGTAAGCCCGAGTCCGAATTTTAGCGATGGCAAGAGGCTATGGTACCCGTCACCAGGCAAGAATGTGCTGAAGACCAGCCTTGAACCCATCTCCGCGACCAAACGGCGAAATAATTAAGAATTCCCTTAAAAAGATGTCGTGAGGTTGCGTAATTGGGTAAGGTCAATAATTTTCTTGTTATTGTAACATGACGCGGAGTGAGAAATATGTCTTTGCATGAATGAAAAAATGTGAAACATAAAATAGCACCATGTGTAGATTATTTAAAATAATTTACTGGACGTTCCGAGTAGATACAAAGCGAACAAAGCAAAGTATATGATTGAAGCATGAATAAAACCAGTATTTGCCAATTAATTTTCCAAAACTTTATTTAGTTGTTAAAGAACAAACAACTCGTTTGCAAACGATATTAAATATCTTCGCAGAGCAATACCGTTCAATTAATTGGACTAGTACCATTTCAAAAGAAATCGAATTAAAAACGAATTATACATTGTATTAAATAAGGAAGTTCGTTCGCTGTTACACTGACCTATTATAAGAATAGTTAACATTGCTATGCTCTTCCTCATGTAAGATCACCGACGATAATATTCATAGATTAGTATCAATTTCGTTTTAGAAAAGGTCATGCTATTCCTCCATTTTTGGTGCACATTACAATATTCGTTGTCTGACATCATATTGGCTGGTTGAGATTTCATCATAAGGTTGTAACCTACTATATTTCAAACAGGCGCGCATACATTTATCTATTACTGATAGAAGCTAGAATATAAATTTTGTTGTCTAAAAATGGAATGGTAAAATGTAAACATTCATTAATTTTGGGAGGATTTGGCCTCAATGAACATGAATGAATGAGTGGCTTGACAACTCCGTGGGGGTAGCGTCGCTAGTTAGTAGCTTTCTAGATAAATTTTTGGAGTGGATCAGTCCCTTTTTCCTTTACGTTACTTCTGTACATATCCTTCGCCATCTGTTTCTATCTTGAGCTATTGTTACTCCAATATCTATTCCTGGACAAATTTGTCTTCACCTCCTTGATCCATGTTGACGCCACTTTTCCTTTTTTTTGCTTTTACCAAAAGAAGTGGCTAAAACAAATGATGGTGGCCTTAGAACGCTTTTGACTATTGTATTTCAAAATTCACTGAATCTCATCAGATGAGTATTAGCAGTGGTATTATTTATCAAATGGCAGATTTAATTATCAGGCATAAGTCGATTTTAGTTTGTGGAAACAACTGTTTCTGGCTAATCAGTTAAAGCCTAATTAATAATGTCCATTTATGAGACAATTTCGAAGAAAATTTTAAGTTTAACGACACTGATTACGAAACTGGGTCTTAGCCTAGAAAACTTAAAAATAAACTGGACCAAGCGCTTATCTAATCCCTTACATTATAACGACTTCCGTAACAAAGAACATATCTAAGCATGTCACCACATATTTCCATTCTTGTTAAAAACCTGTTTTTATCATTACAATATTACTGTTTGTTTTCTCATAGAATGCGTTATATTTTTTCCACATTTTTTATGAACAGCCCGTTAAACAACTTTATCGTATCCACTGCTAATTTCTCTAGAGTTTTTCTTAAAAAACCGTATAAAAATGTTCCACTTGACATTACATAATCTCGTAAGAATTCTAGGGGACCTTGACAATCTTGTTTTTATCATATCTTTCTGTTCTCGGTGAGCGTAAATAAATAATTGCTTACGATGTATTTTCTGTTTACAGGAATAGTAACAATATTGTTGCAATATATAACTGGCTTACAGGGGCTGACTTAATAAGAATAATTTTATGTTATAAAAAGTGAATTTAAATAAAAAATATACAGCCTTGAACACCTTATATAAGGTACTAGTTTACTATTAATAACCAACATTCTTAGCGAAATTTATTGTATTGAATAATTTGCAAATGTTTAATATGATAATTAATTTATCATCAGGTTGGTTTTCAATTAACTTGGATATAAATTAAATTTTTTAAATTTTGATATCCACCAGTTTTATTATAAGATATTATATGTATATCTATCGGTCATACTTGATCTATCTGTCTGCCTTAAATGATTGGTATATTTATATTAAATTAAACTTGATTCACTAGTAGAAGAATCAAATCACTTTAATACAACTAATAACATCTTTATAGTAAATCTAATAAAAATGTTGCTAGTCTAACATTAATTTGTATTTGAGGTCATTGAGGGTTGAATCTGATTTATTTCTTCATAAAATACTATAATCCTAAAGTGTACATAAAGATGTTATTATTGTTACATTTACATAATTTGCGTACAAGAGGAACTGTCGTCCTCAATTAGGTCCCTTAATTCAATCAATGAAGCAGCAAACTAACAATGCTTGTGTCACTTCCTACCATTGGAAGATTGAACCGTAACTATCTGGGATGGAACTACGCCTATTCATCTAATTTATAAAATCGTTTCTTATAGATGTTTTAGATAAACAAGGAAGTGAAGAAAATACACTTAAATATTACGTATTGCTTGCTTACAAAAACGGAATTATTGTAGGATGTACTGTAAAAAGCATCCATTGATTCTAAAGACAAATTATTTTAAAGTTAGAAAGAAAAACGGAATTATTGATGTACTGTAAAAAGCATCGATTGATTCTATAGACAAGTTATCTCAAAGTTAAAGAAGATTTAAAACACATTTATGGTAGATTATGGTGATCTTACGAAGGAATTATGTTAAATTGGTAACGAGGATTTTAAGAAATTTTTAGCAAAAGAGTTTCGTATCCACAAATATATTAATGAAGATGTTTAGTCGGATTGGATAAAAAATTGGAAGAAAACCTCAAATTCTCATTTATTTGACGATTATGATTTTGCTGACTGTAAACCAAATACCTCATTGGGTAAGTGTGATGTTCCTAATATTTATTACTTTAAAGTTTTTAAACATTTTATTTTTAAATGATTTATTTATTCCTAGGACATTTTTATCTATATTTTTTAATAAAAAAGTCATATACTGTGTTGTTTAAATGTTAAGTTTTACATCTTTATTTATTTGAATTTATGTATTTGTGATTTAATTTATGTTATATTTTGTAGTCCTGAGGAAGACAATAAATATTGTCGAAACGTCGACTAAATGAGAATTTGAGGTTTTCTTCCAATTTTTTATCCAATCCGACTAAACATCTTCATTATTTTAATAAATAGTGATAGAAGTATTATAAAAATTGTTTCACCTTATTCCGTTATGTTAGTCTGTAAGAATCAGGCGCATTAATTAGTATCTGAAAGGGCGAGCTTGCATGGTGGATTATTATGAGCAAATCGAAATATAATGGGCGATATGATGGATTTTTGTGGATCACAAGATAGAGAACGTAGTATCTGATGATACTCCTTTGATCACACAGATGAAGTGAACGGTTTGAATAGAAAACATGATAACTATATTGCTACCAAACCATGGAATAGTGACTTGTTATTGGATTTGGCAGAAAATTTGAAATGAATGATGGTACAAAGCCACAAGCGTTGGTGGAAATCTTGATATACTGATTGATTTTAACGAACTACTAAATTATTAAATGAAACAAATCATTTATAGACTTTTCATTTTTTGGCGCTTTATATAATGCAAGGTTAAATTTTTCGCCAGCATTTGTAATCTCCTTTTGTGGATTTTGGATTTCCAAATATTTTAACAACTTCAAAGAGCACTGTTTCGTTAATGCTTTTCAAAACATTTGAAAATTGTAAGTCGCGGAACTGTAAATTCTTGATTTTATTTTGCGTTGGATTGTCTTAGTCTTATGTCTTTTCCCACCGGAGTTAGGGTTATAATCAAGGTAAGGAGATCGACATCTTGTTCCATGATTTACAATTTTCATGGATCCATTTGTCATTGATACATATTTCACTATGTTGCAAAGCGTGTTAAATGACTTAAATCTTAATGAGAGGCCTGAATCGATATGGAACCTTGATGAGTCTTCGTTTTTACATGATCCTAGTACAACGAAAATTGTGGGAGCCAAAGGCCTTGCCCCCCCCCCCCCCCTCAGCAAAATCCACGTATATCAAACCAAAACAGTGAACACTATTCTTTACTTTGGCTTGGGCTCTGGCTTTGGCTCCCCCCTCAATTCAGTTCTGGTTACGCCACTGGGTCCTGGGCGTGAGAACACCACAATTCTGTGTGCTGTGTCAACATCGGGTTTGAGGGCGCCACCTTTGATTGTGTTCAAGGGAAAAACCATTTGGAACGGCTGGATACAGACGAAACAAACAGCTTTAAAGGAATAGCATATTATTCAGCTAGTCCCAAAGGCTGGATGGACTCTGAAATGTTCTACAATTATTTTCGGAAAACACTAAGCTCTTGGAGATACTAGACCTGTTCTAATAATATAATATGACGGCCATAGCACGCACATAAATATTAAACTTATAGAACTAGCTCGCGAAAGTCAGATTACGATTTTAAAACTTCCTCTACATAGTAGCCATCTCCTGCAACCCCTGGATTTGGCTGTGTTTAAATCGTTAAAAATTGATTGGGATAAACAGCTTGTCACTTGGCAAAGGCATAATATCGGTTTGAAGATACCGAAGAAAACGTTTTCTCATCTAATATGCAGAACATGGAGAAACCTTAGTACAAAAATAATAAAGAATGCTTTTAGAAAAGGAGGAATTCGTCCATTTAATCGCAGTGTAATAACTCAAGAGAAATTCTACCCAGATAATAATAATAATAATAATAATAATGTTTATTTTTTTTTCAATAAGTAGTATACAAAAAACTATTACACATATTTCACAACATAAAATAAACAAGGATACCCACTAAGGCGAAGCCAGGACGTGGGGTTTGCCCATTGTACATTGACAAAATAAATATAACAATTGTGCTCCTACCTACTAGAAAACCAACAATTAAATATAATATAAATAAATATAATAATAATAATAATAATAATAATATCTTTATTTATTTATAATTTTATAATACATATAAGTGTTTACAGAGTAATGCACCTAAGCTCTAAGGAGCTTGTTTTGTGCGTTATAATATAAATAACAACAATATAAGTTACAGTGCAGTCACTTAATAGAAAAGATATTATACATTTTTGCTTATTTTTATAGAAAAATGGTAGATCACTTTATTTTAAAATATTTACGATTTTAGTACATTTTTAAAATTTTCAATGTTTTCACACACGTATTTAATCATATCCTTTTTAAACCGGTTGCTGGTAGTAATTTCTTTTATACAGGGCGGAAGAATGTTAAATAGTTTTATTCCAGTATAATCTATAGATTTAACAAATGCTGTTTTATTGGGTTTTGGAGTCAGAAAGTTCATATTTGCTTGAGAGCGAGTTGTATAAAAAGTTGGTAAATAGTTTTGTAATTTCGTATTTTTTTTTATATAGTTTAAAGATGAGATTATGTATATAGTATCTATATCCTGTAATTTCGACTCTTCAAATAACAATTTAGTACTATATCGTTTAGGTTTCTTGTGAATTATTTTAATAAAATGCTTCTGAATTACTTTTAAATTTACCAGTATTGTATCATACGCTGCTCCCCAAATTACTATTCCATATTTTATTAGAGATTCTATCAATGCTTTGTAGACAGCTACTAGAGTTTTAATATTCAATATGTTGCGGAGCTGATAAAATTTATATAATAATTTGCGTAATTTGCCATTTAATATTTCAATATGATTATTCCATTTTAAAAATTGATCTATATAAATACCTAGATATTTTATTTGATCTGCTCTATCTATAACATTACTACAATCACAAGTAGATGGATTATTACAATTAATGATATTTAATATTTATATTTGTTTGACCCAGCACATTTAAGGAGAAGGTGATAAATTTAGTTTTAGATTTATTTAATGTTAATAAGTTATTGTTTAACCATTGTTTTATTTTGAAAAGACCACGTTCAGCTTTAATTTTGACGTTTTGCCAACTAGAACTTGAAAATATTAATACTGTATCGTCAGCATATGAAATGATTTTCCCAGAGATTTCTAAATTTAACATATCATTGATATATAATTGAAACAAAATTGGTCCCAAAACGGTTCCTTGTGGAACTCCGTATTCTATTTGTCTTTCTTCACTATAAACTGAATCAATCGATACAACTTGTTTTCTGTTTGTTAGATAATCTCTGATCAAATCATTGCATATACCACGAATGCCGTAGTTGTTTAGTTTATCAAGCAGTTTATTATGTGATACTGTATCAAAAGCCTTTGCGAGATCTAAGAAAATCGCTAAAGGCTTCTGATCAGTGTTTAATGAGTGGTATATTTCATGAGTCAAAGCATATGTTGCATCAACAGTGGACATTTTTTCTTTAAAACCGAATTGGAAAGGTGAAATTAAATTATATTTATTGATATGTTCTAATAATCTAAACTTTATACATTTCTCTATAATTTTGGCAAAATTGCTAATCAAAGAAATTGGGCGATAATTATTTATTTCAAGTGGATCACCTGATTTTAGAATAGGTTTAATAACTGCTTTTTTTTAGAATTTCAGGAAATTTTCCTGTCACAAATACCAGATTTATTATATGTTTCAATGGTTTTAAAATATATTGACATGATTTTATAATATCACTTGCCCTAACTTTATCTATTCCTGGGGTTCCATCTTTTTTCAAATTATTTATACAATTAATTATTTCACTTTCTGAAACTGGATGCAGAAAAATTGAATTTAAAGTAAAGTTTATATTTTGCTCAAAGTGAGCATTTTGCAGATTATTGTCTATAATTTCTTATATAAATAGTTATAAATAAAGGCAAATTTAAATATAAACAAATATAAACATAGATAAATACAAACATACAGAAATATATTCACAGATACCTATATATGTAAAGTACCTAATAATATAATAATATATTTTTTAAAAAGTAACAATATAACATTTTTTTTTTCCCTTTATACATAATTAGGTATATATCTTTTATATACACCTATATGCGCACATATCTACATATATATACACATATATACTGTTAATATCCACGTTCAGGGTTCTTCTAAAAATAAAATAAAACAAGAACAAAATTTTATAAGGTCAAATTTAATTTTCTTTAGCTGAACTGTACAGAGTAACAGAGAAGCTTAACAAATAAAAGAAGCCTAGAAGTAATAATAGTTGTGTAGAATAGAAATGTTAGAAAATGTTAATAAAACGAAAAATACTTACCTAATAGACATATTAAACGGTATGGCAAACTAAAATATAAAGTGCAACGAAATTCACTAAGAAATGGTATTCCCACGAATTTCAGTGTATAAGAGTGCCAATGCTCTATAAATCCGAAAACTTTTAGGATTAGGTAAAAGGGCAAGTCCAAAGCAACATTTTTAATAAAAATAACGTAAAATAAGTATAGTTTATAAGGCAAGAAGTCCATGTTTTCGGCACCTGTCAAAGTTTAAATAAAAATACTAAGAAAAATACAAAAAAAATACATAAAATAACTTTAAAATACAACAAAAATAATGTTTACAGTTTAGTTCTTAAACTGGAATAAGTAAAAATATGTTAAATAAGTTATAAGTAACGAGTAATGGGAAATTATAGGGTAAAAGTTAGGATTATTTGTAATAGCTCGTAATTAGAAAATAGAGACATTATTAGAATGGTAGAATTTTGTAGATTCTAAATCTAAAATCAGTTTTCCATTTAAAACTTAAATAAAAGTAATATTTTAAAATCAATTTATGTGAATATAAAAAGTCAAAATCACGTGATCCAAATTTGTAAGAAATGTCAAGAAAAGTATCAAAATCGATCATTTCATTTGTAATCAAGTTGGAAGGAGAGTCATTAATCAGATGCCAACCAGGCATGTTGTCCTGTCAATTAAAAGGATAACCTAAGAAGAAGGGTTGTCAAGATTGTCAAAAAAAAGTTGTAAACAAAAAGTTAAAAAAGTCGAATAAAAATAAATTATATAAATAAAATACAATTTGAGTTGCAAAACAAGCAGACAGTGTTCCAGTTGGAAATTTCGAAGACAGTAAAATATAAGTTGAAGTACAAAATTAAATGGAAAAGTGAGTTTAATAAGAAGCGAATATTGTAAAAAAAATTAGTAATTTGTAGCAGTTAAGTTAAGGATGGCAAAGCTAACAAAAATAATATAGAACAAACAGTGTTCACAAATTTGAGTACAAAAAGGTTAGTGTCATTAAAATAAAGTGCTCTAAAAATCCGGAATCGAACTGCAAGACACCAACCCGAGGATAGCCAGGAAACCATCAGATTTTACAAAAAACGAAGGAGATTTGACGTAACTGTCATCCAAGGCTGTCATAGTGTTTGGATATACGCATGCCCACGAGAATTTTTAGCACGGCAAGACTCAAAAGGTATACCAATTTACAAATAAAAATAATTAGAAAATCTTAATAAAGGAGTACTCCAATTCTATAGATTTCATAGACTATTTATACTTTAACAGAACATTTCAAAGGCCAATTTAGTTATAGGAAAAATTTTCCAATTTTTTGTAATGTCCAATATTTGTCAATACATTTAAGATCCAGGTTACGATGCCTTCTTTTATTTGTTGAGGGAACTCGACATTAACCTTTCCTGTTCTCAAATCATTCATATAAAAGTGATCCCGCTCCCATCATTGTAGACGATGAGTTTTATTGTTTAGGTTTAAGTCAATGCTATAAGTACTGGTGTCAATAAAATTTATTGAGAAAAAAAAAAATTTAATTGAGATCACAACAATACATATACATATCAAAACTTAAATGTTCAGCTGGGTGTGCAGTCTTAGGCTGCACACCCAACCAAACATACAAGTTTCAATCCTTAATTAGCCAGTCGTAGCTAACATTCACATATATACACAAACATATACACATACATTTGTTCCTGCTACGATAAACCGTCCACCATATAGAAATTTACCGACGGTAAACTATCCGAAGACGTTAAACCTTCCAATTTTCGGACGGTTTAAGGATATCACTCGTATTGGCCTCGTTAGGCGGTCTACATCTCATATGCTGAATTTGAGATGGAGCGTTTTTGGTATGTTTCATATAATTTGCATATAACCATAGTGTTAAGTATATCCACCAGGAGCGCTGGCGCATACATACTCGCATATGCTCTACATATGCCTACATAATTTTTATAGATGTTAAACCTTCCAGACATTTGGCAACACGATTTAAGACATTTGATATTTGAAAACCATTCTGGTGCAGTATTTACATGTGTGTGGAGGATAGTGTAACGTGTAGTACACGTAAATTAGGAAAAATAGAAGAAAAAATGTATAACCAAATTATATTTTCAGGATTGATTGTTTATAGAAGTGATATTAAATATCTAAAAAGTTCCCACCACACAGGGGTGTGCTTCACCCCATTTTCACCCCTAATTGTGACACGGCGCTGGTTTTTTGCCAATATCTCTTAAACGCGTTATTCTACGACAAATTTGTAAGTATAAGAGAATGTTCCCTATAGAATCCTCTATAAAAAATGTTCGATGAGTTGTGAACGAATTTCTATTAGTTTCCGAGTTATTAACGCACAAAATCAAAGTTAGTTAAAAACACGCATAGAAATGGCTAAAAACTGAGTAATAGAAAACTTATTAATTTAATATAGTGAATTTATTCCTTGTAGGTAGTTGTTTTTTTATATATACAGTGTGTCGCACTTAAGAGTGAAACACCCTTACAACTTTTTTCATTTCTTTCCGGTTTGAACCAAATTTTACTCAATGATAGATCCCATATTAGTATCAACTCATGGCCAAAACACCATTCACCCCCTACTAATGCAAAGCCACCTGCGATACCAAAATAAACGAAAAAAATCAAGAAAACATATTAGGCATTTTTTTATCGGAAAATTTTACTAATGAAAGTTGTTCAGAATTGTCTAAAAACCTTAAATTCATCAAAATATCATCAAAATAAAAAAATATTGATATTTTGATTTAAAAAATTTCAAGTCCGAGAATATAATTTTACAATATCAATTATCATTCGCATTTAGTTGCAGAGTATTTCTTTAGTTTTTTTTTTTTTTTTAAATAAAATATTACAAGACAATAACCCATTAAAATTATATTTTCAGAATTAAAAATTTTTTCAGACAAAATATTAATATTTTTTTATTTTGTTTAAATTTTGAACTTAAGGTTTTTGAACAATTCTCAACACCTTTCAATAATAAAATTTTTGATAAAAAAACGCCTAATATGTTTTTTTGATTTTTCCCGTTTATTTGATATCGTAGGTGGCTTTGTATTAGTAAGGTACAAATGGCTTTTGGGCCATAAGTTAATCCTAATATTGTTTGTAGTTTATTTGTGGCGGATAATTAATATTCATTGAACTTGTGTCTGGGAATCACGCCAATTCTAAAAAATAAATAGAAATAAGAAAATGTCCAAAATATGTCGAGATACAAGTGTAGATAAGTAATGTGCTCTATCTTTGAGTGAAATTTGGTTTAAATCGGATGAAAATGAAAAATAGTTATAAGGTGTTTCACACTTAAGAGTCTTAAGTGCACTGTATATAAAGAATTACGATTTTTACCAGCTCAAACTCGTTTCCACACCACCTAAGAGGTAGAGTTCCCGGCACGTTTTTCTTAAGTGCTCTCTCCAGTCTCCCCTGTAGGCCTATTCCATTAAAAGTTTCAGTAGGTACAGGGTGTTTCCTATAAAACTATACCCCCCCTTATTTCTGTCAATTACCACCGATTTGAATTTTTCAAAAACCGGTCTAACACAGAATTTTCCGTAAATTTCGAATATGCTATTACTTTTTTTCCTACTTCAACCGTATACGAGGGCAGAAAAAAGTATGGTTTTTTTAAATGGGACACCCTATATATTTTTACATATTTGGATTCGCCTCGTCCTTCTGATTACAAATATATATGACACTTATATATTTGCTATAAAAATGGCGTAAATAATTGAATTTAAACTTAGGGCGTTTCCTTCAAAGCTATACTCCCCCTTATTTCGATCAATTATTAACGATTCAAAATTTTCAAAACCTACACATAGAATTTCTCGTAGTAGTAGCTTGATACAGCTTGATTTGAATGACATACTAAATTATTAAAAGAACAAAACTTTTATAGTTTATAGACTTCTCATTTGTTGAAACAAGCAGGTGTAGGTAATAAAATTACCCCCGCCCTGCAAATAGAGATGTAGTGCAATAATACCGCACGTGCTATTACCAGAGACATAGAGAGGGGAGAATGATCTTAGAACCTGCGCGAATGGCAAATCACAATGGTCGCCATTTTGAACACCATGGCAGGCAACCTAAATGATATTTGGGGATTTTTGATAGGACATCTGGGGATTTTTAATGCAATAGGGCAGATGATTTAAAATGACGGAAACATTCTTAAATATTTCTTTATTATAGTAAAATAATATAGGTATATACATATTAAATTGGATGCTAAGATCGATAAAAAAGACAACTGGATATATCGCTTATAATAAAAAATATAAAAAATCATTTATTTTAGGAATAAATTTGATACATACAATATAATTTAACAATATTCATATTGCTTTGAGCATAAGCGCCAAGTGCATATCACTTTAAATATATCCTTGTATTCACATACCTGTAATTGTGTACAGTTTGAATATACTTTACACGTTCCCTCTTTGTGCTGCTATTAGTACTTGCCGAAGTATCTTGCCTAGTCGATTCGTTGAAATTATATTTATTTATCAAACTTCAAACAAAACAATTATTATCTCAAGATTTATTTAAAAAAATATTATTAACAAGTAATATTACCCACGGTGTCGTTTCAGTTTAGCATCTCTTGGCAACTCTATCGTATCATCTGAAGAGGACATCGAAGACGTAAATGAGGCCATATTCTAAACTGAAGTTACAGATCTAATTAGCTTATAGATGGGGTGTCTACTACCTCGGCCTCGGCCCGATACATCTCTAATCTTGGTACAGCATTAAGTTTTAGGCGAATTTGATTATCACTTTTTACAAAATCTGTTGCTTTAAAATTATTAGAGCAAACAAATTTATTCTGTGACCAAATGTATTCATCACTCAACTCTCCAACCACTTCTTAAACATGTCACCTCTTGAGAAACTAGAATGTTATACTGTTATAAACGGCTGCAAAAAAAAACTCATGAAAAACTTACTGGTGAAATGTAATTCCTTTAGGCTTAAATCGCCTTGCGTTAGAACGTCCCCTTACAACACAGGACATAATTAAAAACAAACATTTACAGTTGTAAAAGCAATACAATAATGATAAACAAAAACGTCCACCGCGACAACTAGGTAAGTCTAGAAAATAACAATAAAAAAGTCCACACCACAGCGTTAAATGTTAAATTAGTTCATAGAATAAATAGAAACATATATGCAGTGCGTAGGGTTTATAAATAAATATAATTAAACGCACACCAAAAAATTTAAATAACTGTAACCTCACTTTACTCACCATTTTTTAACAGTTGCACGACAACAAACATACAACACACTTGAACAAACCACGTGATCAGTGTTCAAAATGTCTGCCCCCGTGGTGTCTTAGGAAAATTGGATGCGCAAAGGTCTAAGAGCGTTCTCCCCTCTCTTTTTCTCTGGCTATTACCCATGAAATATAAATATGTATCATCCAACAACAATTTCAATTAATTATTTATCAAGATATGAGCAATGTGCATCCTAAAATGTTGTAAATCCGTATTTTCATGAAGGTATTTAACTACCCTTTTACTTTGTGCGTTAATAAGTCGGAAACTAATAGAAATTCGTTCACAACTCATTGGACATTTTATATAGAGAATTTTATAACAACATGGAACATTTTCTTATACTTGCAAATTTGTCGTAGAGTAACGCGTTTATGATATATTGGCATAAAACCAGCGCCGTGTTACTTACGGGGGTGAAAATGGGGTGAAGCACACCCCTGGGTGGTGGGAACTTTTTAGATATTTAATGTCACTCCTATAAACAATCGATCCTGAAAATATAATTTGGTTATAAATTTTTTCATCTATATGGCCATTTTTTGTCTAATTTCCGTGTACTAGTGTGTCATGGAAAATCACCGTTTATCTCGCGAAAAGAAAATGATATTAAACAATCAAAAATTTGTGAACACGCTTTCGATAAATTTGAAACGTACTTCGCTCGGATTGACACTGGGTGTTTTTTAGGTCGCTAAAATAGATTATGATGCCAAAAAGTAATATTAAAAATGGCTGATTCAATATGGCCGACTTTTCGATAAAAATTTTATTAAAAATGACATAACTCGATACATTTTAAACAAATTGCGCTCGAATTAACATATTCAATATGGTATTGGTGAGAATTTTTTTTACATCAGGATTACTTATTTTGAGGTCCTACTATAAATATATGCTGGATAGGTATGCTAAATAATTTTTTTGTAAAAGTTATTAACGTTTATTTTACCCCTAATTTCATAAATTTTGGAGGAAATTTTTGTCTTTATTTTCGTAAAATAAAAAGGGTTAATTTAATTTTTAAGTTAAATCCCCTTGAAGCATCTTAAAGTACACATTTCAAGCTTTAATAATTGCACCTAAAGGAGCGATTTAAACCAGAGTAATAGGTGGTTAAAGTTAGTTATGCATATCAAATTGTATCCCTTTTTCAAAATTTTGAAATTCAGTCGCGTTCCATTTTCGTGCATTAAACAACAAAATCTGGGGCAGCATTATAAGAAAAAAATATTTTAAGATATACATATTGACAAAAACCGATATTTTCCAACTAATTTGTTTAATAACAAATGATGCTCAAGGACCATTGTTGGTAACTTTTGGTTGTTTTTGACATGTTCAGAGATGTATTCTCAAAGATTACCGGATTCCCGGAATTTCTCCGAAGTGAAAACCTCTATTGACTCCACTATAAAATAAAAGTTGCCTTAGAATTCAAAACATACACACACATCTTATGTAAAAAACACTAGAAACCGTTTTTCTGCAGAAGTTTCTCCTCTTTAATTGTGTAGAGGTATTTTTGTCGGGAAATGGACTATTTTCGAGAGAAATAGGAAAGAACTGCATGAAACTGAAATTTTTCTTAAAGTGGAGTGTTAAATGTTATATATATTTATTTGTTAAATGTATCTGTTTTAAGACTGTTGAGTATTTTTGGAAATCTAGACAGAGAGAAAAAAAAAAAGTCAGTTTGACAAGAAAGAAAATAAAAAGACATATTTAAAAGACGTATAGTTATTATTATATTTAATAGTAAAAATAGAAGAAACATTGGTCCTTCGAGTTTTTTAAGTACTAGTTCTTTGGTGAGAAGCAGTTTCTAGTAAAACAGAGTTGTTGAAGCAGTAAAAATGGACAAAATTGTAACAACAGATAACTCAAAAGTCAGGAGAAAAAATGCTGGTACCAAAAAGCTTGACAAAGCATACCAGTGGCCAATAGGATTTGGCACCTCAATTGCAGGTGACACATTAAAATCTATGCCTAATATTCCTAAAAATCCTATTTTAAGTGATAATGATATAGCAAGCCTGAGATCTGTTCGAGTAGAACATTCTCCAACAAAATTTGGATCTTCCAGACAGGAAAATATCAGACGTCCATCCAAAGTTGTTGAAGTAAATGTCAATAAGTCTATATGCTCTTCGACGTCAAAAGGGTCAACTATTTCTAAATTGCAACAAAAGGAAAATGATTTGGAAACCGAAAAATTAAGGCAAGAAATTTATAAATTAAAAGGTCAATTGAAAGTTATGGAATTAGAGAATGAAGTGAAACTACTTAAACTAGATGAACATATAAGTTCAAGACAATCTATAGTATCACAATATGAAGACGATGAAGTGGAAGTATCTCCAATGAAAAGAACTAATGAATGGGTTAGTAACGTCATGCCAGTTCCAGATGATTACCATTCTGCTGTAGATGGGGAAAAATCTTCAGACATTAAAGTACTTTGTCATACCATCGCTGATGCAATTAAAGCAGTTTCTATGACACCTAGACAAGACAAATTTATTACTCGTCAAGTTATTGAGAAAGATTATCCCTATTTTGACGGTAACCCTGAGGAATGGCCAATATTCATATCTCAATTTAAACGTATCTCGACAATATGTGATCATTCCCCAGAAGAAAAATTAATCAAGCTGCAGAAATGCTTAAAAGGTGAGGCTAAGCTTGCAGTTTCTGGCATGATGGTGTCTCCAGAAAACATTGATTTAGTTTTGAAGACTTTGGAAATGAGATTTGGACGACCGGATCAGATAATAGAAAAATTGATACTGAGAATAAAAACATTTCCACAAATAAAAGAACAACAAATGGAGACTCTGATACATTTTGCAAATCATGTTAGTTGTTTAGTTGCCACAATAAAATCCCTTGATTATGAAGAACATCTATACAATCCTCAAGTACTAAAGGATATGGTGCAAAAAATTCCTGATATGATTAAACTTCGTTGGGGAGAAGAGGTAATAAAGAAAGGTGGAAAAGTTAATCTAAATGATTTTTCAAAATGGATAAATGATTTAGCCCAAGCAGCATGCTATGTGAGCACCCCAAAAAATGAAAAAGATCCAATAGTCGGGAAGATAAAATACAGAATGACTCCTAGTCGACGCAATGAAACTACTTTAGTTGCAGCTGATAATAAGAAACTAGTATGCGTATATTGCAAAAAAGGTAATCACAAAATAAGAGAATGCCAGAAACTTAAAGAAGACAATGTTGATACACGATGGGAGGTGGTGACTAACAATAAATTATGTTTCTCTTGCCTAAGAAATAACCACCAGACAGCGAAATGCAAGATAAAATATTCATGTGGTATTAATGGTTGCAAACGTTTCCACAATAAGTTTTTACATAAAGATGAGCCCGTTAAGCCCGAATCAACGTTATCAACCGCATTTTCAGAAGATGAATCACCAGATACCACGGAAAATGTCTTAGCCCTGGGAAATGGAGCTAAAAATGTACTGCTGAGGATGGTAAATGTAAAAATTTATGGTCGTAACCACAATAAGTTTTTAGAAACTGTTGCACTTTGTGATGACGCATCAACAGTTACCTTAATAGACAAGTCAATTGTTGACGAATTGGGATTGCAAGGACAAAACAAGTCACTCTGTCTGCAATGGACAAACAACATGACATCCCAGCATGAAGACTCCAAATGTGTGGACATTCATATATCCGGGATTTTTGAAAATGCCAAAACTTTCTCAATTAAAGGAGCACATACAGTGAATAATTTATCTTTACCTCTTCAAATTATCGAGAAAAAGGACTGGCAACAATATTCTCATTTAAAAGACATTCACTTCAATGAAATCAGACAACGGCCAATGATCCTGTTAGGGCAGGATAATATAGGATTGACTGTAGCAAGAAAAGTTATACAAGGACTTAACGACAAACCTCTTGTTACTAAAACAAATCTCGGCTGGATTCTTCATGGACCTCTAGACACCAATAAATATGAGAAAAGAAGACAATACTCTTTTCACATTTGTAAACATCATTTACGCGACGAAGAACTTCATCAATTGGTCAAACAATCCTTTACGTCAGATGCTTGTGGAATATCTTCTGGAAAATTAAACATAAATCACATGGAATCTCGTGCTATGGAAATCATGAAAACTACTGCCAAATATATTGGGGACAGATACGAGATAGGACTACTTTGGAAGGCTGATAATCTAATATTACCAGAAAGTAAAACAGTCGCTATTCAAAGACTAAAATGTGTCGAAAGAAAAATGTTGCAAGATGACCAACTTCGACAAGAATATTCTAAAAAAATTGAAAGTTACCTAGAAAAAGGATATGCGCGCATACTATCAGCAGAAGAATCAAGAGTTGAAGGACCGAAATGTTGGTATTTACCACACTTTCCAGTATTTAACCCAAACAAACCTAATAAATTGAGATTAGTTTTTGATGCCGCGTCTAAATCACACGGAACAAGTTTAAATGAATGTTTGTTAACTGGACCAGATTTACTGCAGCCTCTGGTGGAAGTACTACTAAAATTTCGACAAAGAAAAGTTGCCTTTTGTGCAGATGTTCGAGAAATGTTTCACCAAATCTGTATACGACATGAAGATCAGAGTTCCCAGAGATTCTTATGGAGAAATGGTGAAATCAATCGTCCTTGGGATATATATGAATCTCGTGCTATGGAAATCATGAAAACTACTGCCAAATATATTGGAGACAGATACGAGATAGGACTACTTTGGAAGGCTGATAATCTAATATTACCAGAAAGTAAAACAGTCGCTATTCAAAGACTAAAATGTGTCGAAAGAAAAATGTTGCAAGATGACCAACTTCGACAAGAATATTCTAAAAAAATTGAAAGTTACCTAGAAAAAGGATATGCGCGCATACTATCAGCAGAAGAATCAAGAGTTGAAGGACCGAAATGTTGGTATTTACCACACTTTCCAGTATTTAACCCAAACAAACCTAATAAATTGAGATTAGTTTTTGATGCCGCGTCTAAATCACACGGAACAAGTTTAAATGAATGTTTGTTAACTGGACCAGATTTACTGCAGCCTCTGGTGGAAGTACTACTAAAATTTCGACAAAGAAAAGTTGCCTTTTGTGCAGATGTTCGAGAAATGTTTCACCAAATCTGTATACGACATGAAGATCAGAGTTCCCAGAGATTCTTATGGAGAAATGGTGAAATCAATCGTCCTTGGGATATATATGAAATGAAAGTCATGACCTTTGGAGCCACCTGTTCACCTACTTGTGCTCAGTTTATAAAAAACTTAAATGCGAGAGATCACACTGCCAGACAAGACATTTTGGATGCAATAATTAAAAAGCACTATGTTGATGACTATTTGGAAAAGAGTATTGTCTTCTTTCCTCATATTTATTGGTGTCTAGAGGTCCATGAAGAATCCAGCCGAGATTTGTTTTAGTAACAAGAGGTTTGTCGTTAAGTCCTTGTATAACTTTTCTTGCTACAGTCAATCCTATATTATCCTGCCCTAACAGGATCATTGGCCGTTGTCTGATTTCATTGAAGTGAATGTCTTTTAAATGAGAATATTGTTGCCAGTCTTTTTTCTCGATAATTTGAAGAGGTAAAGATAAATTATTCACTGTATGTGCTCCTTTAATTGAGAAAGTTTTGGCATTTTCAAAAATCCCGGATATATGAATGTCCACACATTTGGAGTCTTCATGCTGGGATGTCATGTTGTTTGTCCATTGCAGACAGAGTGACTTGTTTTGTCCTTGCAATCCCAATTCGTCAACAATTGACTTGTCTATTAAGGTAACTGTTGATGCCTCATCACAAAGTGCAACAGTTTCTAAAAACTTATTGTGGTTACGACCATAAATTTTTACATTTACCATCCTCAGCAGTACATTTTTAGCTCCATTTCCCAGGGCTAAGACATTTTCCGTGGTATCTGGTGATTCATCTTCTGAAAATGCGGTTGATAACGTTGATTCGGGCTTAACGGGCTCATCTTTATGTAAAAACTTATTGTGGAAACGTTTGCAACCATTAATACCACATGAATATTTTATCTTGCATTTCGCTGTCTGGTGGTTATTTCTTAGGCAAGAGAAACATAATTTATTGTTAGTCACCACCTCCCATCGTGTACCAACATTGTCTTCTTTAAGTTTCTGGCATTCTCTTATTTTGTGATTACTGTTTTAAGACTGTTGAGTATTTTTGGAAATCTAGACAGAGAGAAAAAAAAAAAAAAAAAAGTCAGTTTGACAAGAAAGAAAATAAAAAGACATATTTAAAAGACGTATAGTTATTATTATATTTAATAGTAAAAATAGAAGAAACATTGGTCCTTCGAGTTTTTTAAGTACTAGTTCTTTGGTGAGAAGCAGTTTCTAGTAAAACAGAGTTGTTGAAGCAGTAAAAATGGACAAAATTGTAACAACAGATAACTCAAAAGTCAGGAGAAAAAATGCTGGTACCAAAAAGCTTGACAAAGCATACCAGTGGCCAATAGGATTTGGCACCTCAATTGCAGGTGACACATTAAAATCTATGCCTAATATTCCTAAAAATCCTATTTTAATTGATAATGATATAGCAAGCCTGAGATCTGTTCGAGTAGAACATTCTCCAACAAAATTTGGATCTTCCAGACAGGAAAATATCAGGCGTCCATCCAAAGTTGTTGAAGTAAATGTCAATAAGTCTATATGCTCTTCGACGTCAAAAGGGTCAACTATTTCTAAATTGCAACAAAAGGAAAATGATTTGGAAACCGAAAAATTAAGGCAAGAAATTTATAAATTAAAAGGTCAATTGAAAGTTATGGAATTAGAGAATGAAGTGAAACTACTTAACCTAGATGAACATATAAGTTCAAGACAATCTATAGTATCACAATATGAAGACGATGAAGTGGAAGTATCTCCAATGAAAAGAACTAATGAATGGGTTAGTAACGTCATGCCAGTTCCAGATGATTACCATTCTGCTGTAGATGGGGAAAAATCTTCAGACATTAAAGTACTTTGTCATACCATCGCTGATGCAATTAAATCAGTTTCTATGACACCTAGACAAGACAAATTTATTACTCGTCAAGTTATTGAGAAAGATTATCCCTATTTTGACGGTAACCCTGAGGAATGGCCAATATTCATATCTCAATTTAAACGTATCTCGACAATATGTGATCATTCCCCAGAAGAAAAATTAATCAAGCTGCAGAAATGCTTAAAAGGTGAGGCTAAGCTTGCAGTTTCTGGCATGATGGTGTCTCCAGAAAACATTGATTTAGTTTTGAAGACTTTGGAAATGAGATTTGGACGACCGGATCAGATAATAGAAAAATTGATACTGAGAATAAAAACATTTCCACAAATAAAAGAACAACAAATGGAGACTCTGATACATTTTGCAAATCATGTTAGTTGTTTAGTTGCCACAATAAAATTCCTTGATTATGAAGAACATCTATACAATCCTCAAGTACTAAAGGATATGGTGCAAAAAATTCCTGATATGATTAAACTTCGTTGGGGAGAAGAGGTAATAAAGAAAGGTGGAAAAGTTAATCTAAATGATTTTTCAAAATGGATAAATGATTTAGCCCAAGCAGCATGCTATGTGAGCACCCCAAAAAATGAAAAAGATCCAATAGTCGGGAAGATAAAATACAGAATGACTCCTAGTCGACGCAATGAAACTACTTTAGTTGCAGCTGATAATAAGAAACTAGTATGCGTATATTGCAAAAAAGGTAATCACAAAATAAGAGAATGCCAGAAACTTAAAGAAGACAATGTTGATACACGATGGGAGGTGGTGACTAACAATAAATTATGTTTCTCTTGCCTAAGAAATAACCACCAGACAGCGAAATGCAAGATAAAATATTCATGTGGTATTAATGGTTGCAAACGTTTCCACAATAAGTTTTTACATAAAGATGAGCCCGTTAAGCCCGAATCAACGTTATCAACCGCATTTTCAGAAGATGAATCACCAGATACCACGGAAAATGTCTTAGCCCTGGGAAATGGAGCTAAAAATGTACTGCTGAGGATGGTAAATGTAAAAATTTATGGTCGTAACCACAATAAGTTTTTAGAAACTGTTGCACTTTGTGATGAGGCATCAACAGTTACCTTAATAGACAAGTCAATTGTTGACGAATTGGGATTGCAAGGACAAAACAAGTCACTCTGTCTGCAATGGACAAACAACATGACATCCCAGCATGAAGACTCCAAATGTGTGGACATTCATATATCCGGGATTTTTGAAAATGCCAAAACTTTCTCAATTAAAGGAGCACATACAGTGAATAATTTATCTTTACCTCTTCAAATTATCGAGAAAAAAGACTGGCAACAATATTCTCATTTAAAAGACATTCACTTCAATGAAATCAGACAACGGCCAATGATCCTGTTAGGGCAGGATAATATAGGATTGACTGTAGCAAGAAAAGTTATACAAGGACTTAACGACAAACCTCTTGTTACTAAAACAAATCTCGGCTGGATTCTTCATGGACCTCTAGACACCAATAAATATGAGGAAAGAAGACAATACTCTTTTCACATTTGTAAACATCATTTACGCGACGAAGAACTTCATCAATTGGTCAAACAATCCTTTACGTCAGATGCTTGTGGAATATCTTCTGGAAAATTAAACATAAATCACATGGAATCTCGTGCTATGGAAATCATGAAAACTACTGCCAAATATATTGGAGACAGATACGAGATAGGACTACTTTGGAAGGCTGATAATCTAATATTACCAGAAAGTAAAACAGTCGCTATTCAAAGACTAAAATGTGTCGAAAGAAAAATGTTGCAAGATGACCAACTTCGACAAGAATATTCTAAAAAAATTGAAAGTTACCTAGAAAAAGGATATGCGCGCATACTATCAGCAGAAGAATCAAGAGTTGAAGGACCGAAATGTTGGTATTTCTTATACTGGATAAAAAATGATGCCTGTAAATTGAGGCAGTTTGAAGCGCCACGAATTGGTGAAATACAAGAATTGACAAATCGTTCAGACTGGTTTTGGATTCCTTCTAAATTAAATGTAGCTGATTTAGCAACAAGAACATACGACAAAGAAAATAGTGTGATGAAACATTTTGCTAGATGGTTTCAAGGACCAGAATTTTTACTAAATCGTGATGAAACTACATGGCCTCAGAAAAAATTAGAAGGTCAAGAAGAAGAAGTTTTAACCAAAGAAATTCAATGTACAACAATAGTTTTTCAAAAAAGATCGTACCTTCCAGACATAAATAGATTTTCGAAATGGATATATTTGATAGGAGCGACTGCACGAGTTCTAAAATTTACAAAGATTTTGATATCAAGAAAAAATAAATTAAATATTCTTAAAGACTTAGAAGTCAAAGATTTAGAGGAGGCTGAAATTGAGTGGATCAAACAAAGTCAAGAAGACTGTTTTGCACCAGAGATAGAATGCCTCAAGAAAGGGAAACAAATAAGAAGACAAAGTAAACTTAGAAAATTGATGCCTATTCGGAATGATAATGGTTTGCTTGTATTAAATGGACGTATTGACCTTGCCCCTGACGTGGTAACAATTTTAAGAAAACCAATAATTTTACCGTCAAAGCACCGATACACTCAGTTGCTTCTACAGAAATACCATGAGCAATTTGCACATCAAGGTCTAGAGACAGTTGTAAATGAAGTCCGTCAAAAGTTCTGGGTAATCAATATGAGATCAACTATTAAATCTGTATTTGCTAAATGTCAGTGGTGTAAAGTCAAGAAAGCAAAACCTGAAATTCCCGTTATGGGACAACTTCCTGTATTTCGTTTGACACCAAACGTCAGACCATTCACATTTACTGGAATAGACTATTTCGGCCCTTTATATGTTACGGTAGGACGACATACAGAGAAAAGATGGGGAGTGATATTTACATGTCTCAGTATACGAGCCGTACACCTGGAAGTAGCGCACTCTCTAAACACGGACTCAGCCATCATGGCTATAAAAAGAATGATGAGTAGGAGGGGACGACCTAAGGAAATTTATACAGACAATGGGACAAATTTTCGAGGAGCTTCTGAAGAATTAAGAAGATTCGTTAAAGAAATTGACCAAAGCAAATTAAAAGAAGACCTCAGAGCAAATGAAATAGACTGGAAATTCATTCCACCAGGAGCCCCTCATATGGGTGGAGTCTGGGAATGAATTTCCAGTCTATTTCATTTGCTCTAGAGGTCCATGAAGAATCCAGCCGAGATTTTCAAACTAATCTCAATTTATTAGGTTTGTTTGGGTTAAATACTGGAAAGTGTGGTAAATACCAACATTTCGGTCCTTCAACTCTTGATTCTTCTGCTGATAGTATGCGCGCATATCCTTTTTCTAGGTAACTTTCAATTTTTTTAGAATATTCTTGTCGAAGTTGGTCATCTTGCAACATTTTTCTTTCGACACATTTTAGTCTTTGAATAGCGACTGTTTTACTTTCTGGTAATATTAGATTATCAGCCTTCCAAAGTAGTCCTATCTCGTATCTGTCTCCAATATATTTGGCAGTAGTTTTCATGATTTCCATAGCACGAGATTCCATGTGATTTATGTTTAATTTTCCAGAAGATATTCCACAAGCATCTGACGTAAAGGATTGTTTGACCAATTGATGAAGTTCTTCGTCGCGTAAATGATGTTTACAAATGTGAAAAGAGTATTGTCTTCTTTCCTCATATTTATTGGTGTCTAGAGGTCCATGAAGAATCCAGCCGAGATTTGTTTTAGTAACAAGAGGTTTGTCGTTAAGTCCTTGTATAACTTTTCTTGCTACAGTCAATCCTATATTATCCTGCCCTAACAGGATCATTGGCCGTTGTCTGATTTCATTGAAGTGAATGTCTTTTAAATGAGAATATTGTTGCCAGTCTTTTTTCTCGATAATTTGAAGAGGTAAAGATAAATTATTCACTGTATGTGCTCCTTTAATTGAGAAAGTTTTGGCATTTTCAAAAATCCCGGATATATGAATGTCCACACATTTGGAGTCTTCATGCTGGGATGTCATGTTGTTTGTCCATTGCAGACAGAGTGACTTGTTTTGTCCTTGCAATCCCAATTCGTCAACAATTGACTTGTCTATTAAGGTAACTGTTGATGCCTCATCACAAAGTGCAACAGTTTCTAAAAACTTATTGTGGTTACGACCATAAATTTTTACATTTACCATCCTCAGCAGTACATTTTTAGCTCCATTTCCCAGGGCTAAGACATTTTCCGTGGTATCTGGTGATTCATCTTCTGAAAATGCGGTTGATAACGTTGATTCGGGCTTAACGGGCTCATCTTTATGTAAAAACTTATTGTGGAAACGTTTGCAACCATTAATACCACATGAATATTTTATCTTGCATTTCGCTGTCTGGTGGTTATTTCTTAGGCAAGAGAAACATAATTTATTGTTAGTCACCACCTCCCATCGTGTACCAACATTGTCTTCTTTAAGTTTCTGGCATTCTCTTATTTTGTGATTACCTTTTTTGCAATATACGCATACTAGTTTCTTATTATCAGCTGCAACTAAAGTAGTTTCATTGCGTCGACTAGGAGTCATTCTGTATTTTATCTTCCCGACTATTGGATCTTTTTCATTTTTTGGGGTGCTCACATAGCATGCTGCTTGGGCTAAATCATTTATCCATTTTGAAAAATCATTTAGATTAACTTTTCCACCTTTCTTTATTACCTCTTCTCCCCAACGAAGTTTAATCATATCAGGAATTTTTTGCACCATATCCTTTAGTACTTGAGGATTGTATAGATGTTCTTCATAATCAAGGAATTTTATTGTGGCAACTAAACAACTAACATGATTTGCAAAATGTATCAGAGTCTCCATTTGTTGTTCTTTTATTTGTGGAAATGTTTTTATTCTCAGTATCAATTTTTCTATTATCTGATCCGGTCGTCCAAATCTCATTTCCAAAGTCTTCAAAACTAAATCAATGTTTTCTGGAGACACCATCATGCCAGAAACTGCAAGCTTAGCCTCACCTTTTAAGCATTTCTGCAGCTTGATTAATTTTTCTTCTGGGGAATGATCACATATTGTCGAGATACGTTTAAATTGAGATATGAATATTGGCCATTCCTCAGGGTTACCGTCAAAATAGGGATAATCTTTCTCAATAACTTGACGAGTAATAAATTTGTCTTGTCTAGGTGTCATAGAAACTGATTTAATTGCATCAGCGATGGTATGACAAAGTACTTTAATGTCTGAAGATTTTTCCCCATCTACAGCAGAATGGTAATCATCTGGAACTGGCATGACGTTACTAACCCATTCATTAGTTCTTTTCATTGGAGATACTTCCACTTCATCGTCTTCATATTGTGATACTATAGATTGTCTTGAACTTATATGTTCATCTAGTTTAAGTAGTTTCACTTCATTCTCTAATTCCATAACTTTCAATTGACCTTTTAATTTATAAATTTCTTGCCTTAATTTTTCGGTTTCCAAATCATTTTCCTTTTGTTGCAATTTAGAAATAGTTGACCCTTTTGACGTCGAAGAGCATATAGACTTATTGACATTTACTTCAACAACTTTGGATGGACGTCTGATATTTTCCTGTCTGGAAGATCCAAATTTTCAAACTAATGCCAAAACTTTCTCAATTAAAGGAGCACATACAGTGAATAATTTATCTTTACCTCTTCAAATTATCGAGAAAAAAGACTGGCAACAATATTCTCATTTAAAAGACATTCACTTCAATGAAATCAGACAACGGCCAATGATCCTGTTAGGGCAGGATAATATAGGATTGACTGTAGCAAGAAAAGTTATACAAGGACTTAACGACAAACCTCTTGTTACTAAAACAAATCTCGGCTGGATTCTTCATGGACCTCTAGACACCAATAAATATGAGAAAAGAAGACAATACTCTTTTCACATTTGTAAACATCATTTACGCGACGAAGAACTTCATCAATTGGTCAAACAATCCTTTACGTCAGATGCTTGTGGAATATCTTCTGGAAAATTAAACATAAATCACATGGAATCTCGTGCTATGGAAATCATGAAAACTACTGCCAAATATATTGGGGACAGATACGAGATAGGACTACTTTGGAAGGCTGATAATCTAATATTACCAGAAAGTAAAACAGTCGCTATTCAAAGACTAAAATGTGTCGAAAGAAAAATGTTGCAAGATGACCAACTTCGACAAGAATATTCTAAAAAAATTGAAAGTTACCTAGAAAAAGGATATGCGCGCATACTATCAGCAGAAGAATCAAGAGTTGAAGGACCGAAATGTTGGTATTTACCACACTTTCCAGTATTTAACCCAAACAAACCTAATAAATTGAGATTAGTTTTTGATGCCGCGTCTAAATCACACGGAACAAGTTATGCGTATATTGCAAAAAAGGTAATCACAAAATAAGAGAATGCCAGAAACTTAAAGAAGACAATGTTGATACACGATGGGAGGTGGTGACTAACAATAAATTATGTTTCTCTTGCCTAAGAAATAACCACCAGACAGCGAAATGCAAGATAAAATATTCATGTGGTATTAATGGTTGCAAACGTTTCCACAATAAGTTTTTACATAAAGATGAGCCCGTTAAGCCCGAATCAACGTTATCAACCGCATTTTCAGAAGATGAATCACCAGATACCACGGAAAATGTCTTAGCCCTGGGAAATGGAGCTAAAAATGTACTGCTGAGGATGGTAAATGTAAAAATTTATGGTCGTAACCACAATAAGTTTTTAGAAACTGTTGCACTTTGTGATGAGGCATCAACAGTTACCTTAATAGACAAGTCAATTGTTGACGAATTGGGATTGCAAGGACAAAACAAGTCACTCTGTCTGCAATGGACAAACAACATGACATCCCAGCATGAAGACTCCAAATGTGTGGACATTCATATATCCGGGATTTTTGAAAATGCCAAAACTTTCTCAATTAAAGGAGCACATACAGTGAATAATTTATCTTTACCTCTTCAAATTATCGAGAAAAAAGACTGGCAACAATATTCTCATTTAAAAGACATTCACTTCAATGAAATCAGACAACGGCCAATGATCCTGTTAGGGCAGGATAATATAGGATTGACTGTAGCAAGAAAAGTTATACAAGGACTTAACGACAAACCTCTTGTTACTAAAACAAATCTCGGCTGGATTCTTCATGGACCTCTAGACACCAATAAATATGAGGAAAGAAGACAATACTCTTTTCACATTTGTAAACATCATTTACGCGACGAAGAACTTCATCAATTGGTCAAACAATCCTTTACGTCAGATGCTTGTGGAATATCTTCTGGAAAATTAAACATAAATCACATGGAATCTCGTGCTATGGAAATCATGAAAACTACTGCCAAATATATTGGAGACAGATACGAGATAGGACTACTTTGGAAGGCTGATAATCTAATATTACCAGAAAGTAAAACAGTCGCTATTCAAAGACTAAAATGTGTCGAAAGAAAAATGTTGCAAGATGACCAACTTCGACAAGAATATTCTAAAAAAATTGAAAGTTACCTAGAAAAAGGATATGCGCGCATACTATCAGCAGAAGAATCAAGAGTTGAAGGACCGAAATGTTGGTATTTACCACACTTTCCAGTATTTAACCCAAACAAACCTAATAAATTGAGATTAGTTTTTGATGCCGCGTCTAAATCACACGGAACAAGTTTAAATGAATGTTTGTTAACTGGACCAGATTTACTGCAGCCTCTGGTGGAAGTACTACTAAAATTTCGACAAAGAAAAGTTGCCTTTTGTGCAGATGTTCGAGAAATGTTTCACCAAATCTGTATACGACATGAAGATCAGAGTTCCCAGAGATTCTTATGGAGAAATGGTGAAATCAATCGTCCTTGGGATATATATGAAATGAAAGTCATGACCTTTGGAGCCACCTGTTCACCTACTTGTGCTCAGTTTATAAAAAACTTAAATGCGAGAGATCACACTGCCAGACAAGACATTTTGGATGCAATAATTAAAAAGCACTATGTTGATGACTATTTGGACTGTGCAGATTCAGACGAAGAAGCTTTGGAAAGAATAATTGAGGTTCGAAATATCCAAAAAATCGGTGGTTTTGAATTAGTCAATTGGTTCTCAAATTCATCAGGCGTTATGAAAGCTTTATCAGAAAAGGAAGAGTTTTGCAAAGATCTTAACATGGACAACAATACAGTACAAAGAGTCTTAGGACTTTTCTGGAATTCTAAATTAGACTATTTTTGTTTCAAATGGAACATAAATAAAGAAGATATAAACAAAGAGCTAAGGCCAACAAAACGACAAGTTTTAAAATTAGCAATGTCAGTGTTTGACCCATTAGGACTGGTTGTAAATTTGACAGTTAGAGGAAGAATTCTTATTCAAGATATTTGGAAAAGTGGCATTGGCTGGGACGACAGTATTGATTCAGAACTTTATGAATTTTGGATTTTATGGTTGGAAGATCTGAAACTCTTAACAGAGGTAGAAATACCCCGATGCTACTCCCTGAAAATTACCGCAAATCATATTGAATTACATACATTTTGTGATGCAAGCAAAAGAGCATTTGCCAGTGCAGTTTATATTAGACTTGTAACAGATACAGATATTAATGTAGCACTTGTTATTGCCAAAGCCAGAGTAGCACCTACAAAGCCAATTTCGATACCTCGGTTAGAATTACAAGCCGCTTTGATGGGAAGTCGACTAGTACAAACTGTAAGAAAATCTCTCGAATTTGAAATAAAAAGAACATTCATGTGGACAGATTCAACAACCGTCTTATACTGGATAAAAAATGATGCCTGTAAATTGAGGCAGTTTGAAGCGCCACGAATTGGTGAAATACAAGAATTGACAAATCGTTCAGACTGGTTTTGGATTCCTTCTAAATTAAATGTAGCTGATTTATGCTATGTGAGCACCCCAAAAAATGAAAAAGATCCAATAGTCGGGAAGATAAAATACAGAATGACTCCTAGTCGACGCAATGAAACTACTTTAGTTGCAGCTGATAATAAGAAACTAGTATGCGTATATTGCAAAAAAGGTAATCACAAAATAAGAGAATGCCAGAAACTTAAAGAAGACAATGTTGGTACACGATGGGAGGTGGTGACTAACAATAAATTATGTTTCTCTTGCCTAAGAAATAACCACCAGACAGCGAAATGCAAGATAAAATATTCATGTGGTATTAATGGTTGCAAACGTTTCCACAATAAGTTTTTACATAAAGATGAGCCCGTTAAGCCCGAATCAACGTTATCAACCGCATTTTCAGAAGATGAATCACCAGATACCACGGAAAATGTCTTAGCCCTGGGAAATGGAGCTAAAAATGTACTGCTGAGGATGGTAAATGTAAAAATTTATGGTCGTAACCACAATAAGTTTTTAGAAACTGTTGCACTTTGTGATGAGGCATCAACAGTTACCTTAATAGACAAGTCAATTGTTGACGAATTGGGATTGCAAGGACAAAACAAGTCACTCTGTCTGCAATGGACAAACAACATGACATCCCAGCATGAAGACTCCAAATGTGTGGACATTCATATATCCGGGATTTTTGAAAATGCCAAAACTTTCTCAATTAAAGGAGCACATACAGTGAATAATTTATCTTTACCTCTTCAAATTATCGAGAAAAAAGACTGGCAACAATATTCTCATTTAAAAGACATTCACTTCAATGAAATCAGACAACGGCCAATGATCCTGTTAGGGCAGGATAATATAGGATTGACTGTAGCAAGAAAAGTTATACAAGGACTTAACGACAAACCTCTTGTTACTAAAACAAATCTCGGCTGGATTCTTCATGGACCTCTAGACACCAATAAATATGAGGAAAGAAGACAATACTCTTTTCACATTTGTAAACATCATTTACGCGACGAAGAACTTCATCAATTGGTCAAACAATCCTTTACGTCAGATGCTTGTGGAATATCTTCTGGAAAATTAAACATAAATCACATGGAATCTCGTGCTATGGAAATCATGAAAACTACTGCCAAATATATTGGAGACAGATACGAGATAGGACTACTTTGGAAGGCTGATAATCTAATATTACCAGAAAGTAAAACAGTCGCTATTCAAAGACTAAAATGTGTCGAAAGAAAAATGTTGCAAGATGACCAACTTCGACAAGAATATTCTAAAAAAATTGAAAGTTACCTAGAAAAAGGATATGCGCGCATACTATCAGCAGAAGAATCAAGAGTTGAAGGACCGAAATGTTGGTATTTACCACACTTTCCAGTATTTAACCCAAACAAACCTAATAAATTGAGATTAGTTTTTGATGCCGCGTCTAAATCACACGGAACAAGTTTAAATGAATGTTTGTTAACTGGACCAGATTTACTGCAGCCTCTGGTGGAAGTACTACTAAAATTTCGACAAAGAAAAGTTGCCTTTTGTGCAGATGTTCGAGAAATGTTTCACCAAATCTGTATACGACATGAAGATCAGAGTTCCCAGAGATTCTTATGGAGAAATGGTGAAATCAATCGTCCTTGGGATATATATGAAATGAAAGTCATGACCTTTGGAGCCACCTGTTCACCTACTTGTGCTCAGTTTATAAAAAACTTAAATGCGAGAGATCACACTGCCAGACAAGACATTTTGGATGCAATAATTAAAAAGCACTATGTTGATGACTATTTGGACTGTGCAGATTCAGACGAAGAAGCTTTGGAAAGAATAATTGAGGTTCGAAATATCCAAAAAATCGGTGGTTTTGAATTAGTCAATTGGTTCTCAAATTCATGCAGTCGCTCCTATCAAATATATCCATTTCGAAAATCTATTTATGTCTGGAAGGTACAATCTTTTTTGAAAAACTATTGTTGTACATTGAATTTCTTTGGTTAAAACTTCTTCTTCTTGACCTTCTAATTTTTTCTGAGGCCATGTAGTTTCATCACGATTTAGTAAAAATTCTGGTCCTTGAAACCATCTAGCAAAATGTTTCATCACACTATTTTCTTTGTCGTATGTTCTTGTTGCTAAATCAGCTACATTTAATTTAGAAGGAATCCAAAACCAGTCTGAACGATTTGTCAATTCTTGTATTTCACCAATTCGTGGCGCTTCCAACTGCCTCAATTTACAGGCATCATTTTTTATCCAGTATAAGACGGTTGTTGAATCTGTCCACATGAATGTTCTTTTTATTTCAAATTCGAGAGATTTTCTTACAGTTTGTACTAGTCGACTTCCCATCAAAGCGGCTTGTAATTCTAACCGAGGTATCGAAATTGGCTTTGTAGGTGCTACTCTGGCTTTGGCAATAACAAGTGCTACATTAATATCTGTATCTGTTACAAGTCTAATATAAACTGCACTGGCAAATGCTCTTTTGCTTGCATCACAAAATGTATGTAATTCAATATGATTTGCGGTAATTTTCAGGGAGTAGCATCGGGGTATTTCTACCTCTGTTAAGAGTTTCAGATCTTCCAACCATAAAATCCAAAATTCATAAAGTTCTGAATCAATACTGTCGTCCCAGCCAATGCCACTTTTCCAAATATCTTGAATAAGAATTCTTCCTCTAACTGTCAAATTTACAACCAGTCCTAATGGGTCAAACACTGACATTGCTAATTTTAAAACTTGTCGTTTTGTTGGCCTTAGCTCTTTGTTTATATCTTCTTTATTTATTTTCCATTTGAAACAAAAATAGTCTAATTTAGAATTCCAGAAAAGTCCTAAGACTCTTTGTACTGTATTGTTGTCCATGTTAAGATCTTTGCAAAACTCTTCCTTTTCTGATAAAGCTTTCATAACGCCTGATGAATTTGAGAACCAATTGACTAATTCAAAACCACCGATTTTTTGGATATTTCGAACCTCAATTATTCTTTCCAAAGCTTCTTCGTCTGAATCTGCACAGTCCAAATAGTCATCAACATAGTGCTTTTTAATTATTGCATCCAAAATGTCTTGTCTGGCAGTGTGATCTCTCGCATTTAAGTTTTTTATAAACTGAGCACAAGTAGGTGAACAGGTGGCTCCAAAGGTCATGACTTTCATTTCATATATATCCCAAGGACGATTGATTTCACCATTTCTCCATAAGAATCTCTGGGAACTCTGATCTTCATGTCGTATACAGATTTGGTGAAACATTTCTCGAACATCTGCACAAAAGGCAACTTTTCTTTGTCGAAATTTTAGTAGTACTTCCACCAGAGGCTGCAGTAAATCTGGTCCAGTTAACAAACATTCATTTAAACTTGTTCCGTGTGATTTAGACGCGGCATCAAAAACTAATCTCAATTTATTAGGTTTGTTTGGGTTAAATACTGGAAAGTGTGGTAAATACCAACATTTCGGTCCTTCAACTCTTGATTCTTCTGCTGATAGTATGCGCGCATATCCTTTTTCTAGGTAACTTTCAATTTTTTTAGAATATTCTTGTCGAAGTTGGTCATCTTGCAACATTTTTCTTTCGACACATTTTAGTCTTTGAATAGCGACTGTTTTACTTTCTGGTAATATTAGATTATCAGCCTTCCAAAGTAGTCCTATCTCGTATCTGTCTCCAATATATTTGGCAGTAGTTTTCATGATTTCCATAGCACGAGATTCCATGTGATTTATGTTTAATTTTCCAGAAGATATTCCACAAGCATCTGACGTAAAGGATTGTTTGACCAATTGATGAAGTTCTTCGTCGCGTAAATGATGTTTACAAATGTGAAAAGAGTATTGTCTTCTTTCCTCATATTTATTGGTGTCTAGAGGTCCATGAAGAATCCAGCCGAGATTTGTTTTAGTAACAAGAGGTTTGTCGTTAAGTCCTTGTATAACTTTTCTTGCTACAGTCAATCCTATATTATCCTGCCCTAACAGGATCATTGGCCGTTGTCTGATTTCATTGAAGTGAATGTCTTTTAAATGAGAATATTGTTGCCAGTCTTTTTTCTCGATAATTTGAAGAGGTAAAGATAAATTATTCACTGTATGTGCTCCTTTAATTGAGAAAGTTTTGGCATTTTCAAAAATCCCGGATATATGAATGTCCACACATTTGGAGTCTTCATGCTGGGATGTCATGTTGTTTGTCCATTGCAGACAGAGTGACTTGTTTTGTCCTTGCAATCCCAATTCGTCAACAATTGACTTGTCTATTAAGGTAACTGTTGATGCCTCATCACAAAGTGCAACAGTTTCTAAAAACTTATTGTGGTTACGACCATAAATTTTTACATTTACCATCCTCAGCAGTACATTTTTAGCTCCATTTCCCAGGGCTAAGACATTTTCCGTGGTATCTGGTGATTCATCTTCTGAAAATGCGGTTGATAACGTTGATTCGGGCTTAACGGGCTCATCTTTATGTAAAAACTTATTGTGGAAACGTTTGCAACCATTAATACCACATGAATATTTTATCTTGCATTTCGCTGTCTGGTGGTTATTTCTTAGGCAAGAGAAACATAATTTATTGTTAGTCACCACCTCCCATCGTGTACCAACATTGTCTTCTTTAAGTTTCTGGCATTCTCTTATTTTGTGATTACCTTTTTTGCAATATACGCATACTAGTTTCTTATTATCAGCTGCAACTAAAGTAGTTTCATTGCGTCGACTAGGAGTCATTCTGTATTTTATCTTCCCGACTATTGGATCTTTTTCATTTTTTGGGGTGCTCACATAGCATGCTGCTTGGGCTAAATCATTTATCCATTTTGAAAAATCATTTAGATTAACTTTTCCACCTTTCTTTATTACCTCTTCTCCCCAACGAAGTTTAATCATATCAGGAATTTTTTGCACCATATCCTTTAGTACTTGAGGATTGTATAGATGTTCTTCATAATCAAGGAATTTTATTGTGGCAACTAAACAACTAACATGATTTGCAAAATGTATCAGAGTCTCCATTTGTTGTTCTTTTATTTGTGGAAATGTTTTTATTCTCAGTATCAATTTTTCTATTATCTGATCCGGTCGTCCAAATCTCATTTCCAAAGTCTTCAAAACTAAATCAATGTTTTCAATAAGATGTTGTGACCTTTTCCACTGGAATCGTAAATCCAAATTTGTGCACTCTCCGAATAGGGTATCATTGTTCGTTTCGCCTATGAGTAGATTATTTGGAGTTAAAACCTCTAGGTCATTTGGATCAACTGAAACTTTTGTTAAAGGTCTTGAATTGACGATATTTTCTGACTCTGCAAATAATGTTAATAACAGTTCATCTTTGAGTTTTTGATCTTTTAATATGACGTGAAAGGTACTTTTTACTGAACGTACTAGTCGTTCCCAGACTCCACCCATATGAGGGGCTCCTGGTGGAATGAATTTCCAGTCTATTTCATTTGCTCTGAGGTCTTCTTTTAATTTGCTTTGGTCAATTTCTTTAACGAATCTTCTTAATTCTTCAGAAGCTCCTCGAAAATTTGTCCCATTGTCTGTATAAATTTCTTTAGGTCGTCCCCTCCTACTCATCATTCTTTTTATAGCCATGATGGCTGAGTCCGTGTTTAGAGAGTGCGCTACTTCCAGGTGTACGGCTCGTATACTGAGACATGTAAATATCACTCCCCATCTTTTCTCTGTATGTCGTCCTACCGTAACATATAAAGGGCCGAAATAGTCTATTCCAGTAAATGTGAATGGTCTGACGTTTGGTGTCAAACGAAATACAGGAAGTTGTCCCATAACGGGAATTTCAGGTTTTGCTTTCTTGACTTTACACCACTGACATTTAGCAAATACAGATTTAATAGTTGATCTCATATTGATTACCCAGAACTTTTGACGGACTTCATTTACAACTGTCTCTAGACCTTGATGTGCAAATTGCTCATGGTATTTCTGTAGAAGCAACTGAGTGTATCGGTGCTTTGACGGTAAAATTATTGGTTTTCTTAAAATTGTTACCACGTCAGGGGCAAGGTCAATACGTCCATTTAATACAAGCAAACCATTATCATTCCGAATAGGCATCAATTTTCTAAGTTTACTTTGTCTTCTTATTTGTTTCCCTTTCTTGAGGCATTCTATCTCTGGTGCAAAACAGTCTTCTTGACTTTGTTTGATCCACTCAATTTCAGCCTCCTCTAAATCTTTGACTTCTAAGTCTTTAAGAATATTTAATTTATTTTTTCTTGATATCAAAATCTTTGTAAATTTTAGAACTCGTGCAGTCGCTCCTATCAAATATATCCATTTCGAAAATCTATTTATGTCTGGAAGGTACGATCTTTTTTGAAAAACTATTGTTGTACATTGAATTTCTTTGGTTAAAACTTCTTCTTCTTGACCTTCTAATTTTTTCTGAGGCCATGTAGTTTCATCACGATTTAGTAAAAATTCTGGTCCTTGAAACCATCTAGCAAAATGTTTCATCACACTATTTTCTTTGTCGTATGTTCTTGTTGCTAAATCAGCTACATTTAATTTAGAAGGAATCCAAAACCAGTCTGAACGATTTGTCAATTCTTGTATTTCACCAATTCGTGGCGCTTCAAACTGCCTCAATTTACAGGCATCATTTTTTATCCAGTATAAGACGGTTGTTGAATCTGTCCACATGAATGTTCTTTTTATTTCAAATTCGAGAGATTTTCTTACAGTTTGTACTAGTCGACTTCCCATCAAAGCGGCTTGTAATTCTAACCGAGGTATCGAAATTGGCTTTGTAGGTGCTACTCTGGCTTTGGCAATAACAAGTGCTACATTAATATCTGTATCTGTTACAAGTCTAATATAAACTGCACTGGCAAATGCTCTTTTGCTTGCATCACAAAATGTATGTAATTCAATATGATTTGCGGTAATTTTCAGGGAGTAGCATCGGGGTATTTCTACCTCTGTTAAGAGTTTCAGATCTTCCAACCATAAAATCCAAAATTCATAAAGTTCTGAATCAATACTGTCGTCCCAGCCAATGCCACTTTTCCAAATATCTTGAATAAGAATTCTTCCTCTAACTGTCAAATTTACAACCAGTCCTAATGGGTCAAACACTGACATTGCTAATTTTAAAACTTGTCGTTTTGTTGGCCTTAGCTCTTTGTTTATATCTTCTTTATTTATGTTCCATTTGAAACAAAAATAGTCTAATTTAGAATTCCAGAAAAGTCCTAAGACTCTTTGTACTGTATTGTTGTCCATGTTAAGATCTTTGCAAAACTCTTCCTTTTCTGATAAAGCTTTCATAACGCCTGATGAATTTGAGAACCAATTGACTAATTCAAAACCACCGATTTTTTGGATATTTCGAACCTCAATTATTCTTTCCAAAGCTTCTTCGTCTGAATCTGCACAGTCCAAATAGTCATCAACATAGTGCTTTTTAATTATTGCATCCAAAATGTCTTGTCTGGCAGTGTGATCTCTCGCATTTAAGTTTTTTATAAACTGAGCACAAGTAGGTGAACAGGTGGCTCCAAAGGTCATGACTTTCATTTCATATATATCCCAAGGACGATTGATTTCACCATTTCTCCATAAGAATCTCTGGGAACTCTGATCTTCATGTCGTATACAGATTTGGTGAAACATTTCTCGAACATCTGCACAAAAGGCAACTTTTCTTTGTCGAAATTTTAGTAGTACTTCCACCAGAGGCTGCAGTAAATCTGGTCCAGTTAACAAACATTCATTTAAACTTGTTCCGTGTGATTTAGACGCGGCATCAAAAACTAATCTCAATTTATTAGGTTTGTTTGGGTTAAATACTGGAAAGTGTGGTAAATACCAACATTTCGGTCCTTCAACTCTTGATTCTTCTGCTGATAGTATGCGCGCATATCCTTTTTCTAGGTAACTTTCAATTTTTTTAGAATATTCTTGTCGAAGTTGGTCATCTTGCAACATTTTTCTTTCGACACATTTTAGTCTTTGAATAGCGACTGTTTTACTTTCTGGTAATATTAGATTATCAGCCTTCCAAAGTAGTCCTATCTCGTATCTGTCTCCAATATATTTGGCAGTAGTTTTCATGATTTCCATAGCACGAGATTCCATGTGATTTATGTTTAATTTTCCAGAAGATATTCCACAAGCATCTGACGTAAAGGATTGTTTGACCAATTGATGAAGTTCTTCGTCGCGTAAATGATGTTTACAAATGTGAAAAGAGTATTGTCTTCTTTCCTCATATTTATTGGTGTCTAGAGGTCCATGAAGAATCCAGCCGAGATTTGTTTTAGTAACAAGAGGTTTGTCGTTAAGTCCTTGTATAACTTTTCTTGCTACAGTCAATCCTATATTATCCTGCCCTAACAGGATCATTGGCCGTTGTCTGATTTCATTGAAGTGAATGTCTTTTAAATGAGAATATTGTTGCCAGTCTTTTTTCTCGATAATTTGAAGAGGTAAAGATAAATTATTCACTGTATGTGCTCCTTTAATTGAGAAAGTTTTGGCATTTTCAAAAATCCCGGATATATGAATGTCCACACATTTGGAGTCTTCATGCTGGGATGTCATGTTGTTTGTCCATTGCAGACAGAGTGACTTGTTTTGTCCTTGCAATCCCAATTCGTCAACAATTGACTTGTCTATTAAGGTAACTGTTGATGCCTCATCACAAAGTGCAACAGTTTCTAAAAACTTATTGTGGTTACGACCATAAATTTTTACATTTACCATCCTCAGCAGTACATTTTTAGCTCCATTTCCCAGGGCTAAGACATTTTCCGTGGTATCTGGTGATTCATCTTCTGAAAATGCGGTTGATAACGTTGATTCGGGCTTAACGGGCTCATCTTTATGTAAAAACTTATTGTGGAAACGTTTGCAACCATTAATACCACATGAATATTTTATCTTGCATTTCGCTGTCTGGTGGTTATTTCTTAGGCAAGAGAAACATAATTTATTGTTAGTCACCACCTCCCATCGTGTATCAACATTGTCTTCTTTAAGTTTCTGGCATTCTCTTATTTTGTGATTACCTTTTTTGCAATATACGCATAACTTGTTCCGTGTGATTTAGACGCGGCATCAAAAACTAATCTCAATTTATTAGGTTTGTTTGGGTTAAATACTGGAAAGTGTGGTAAATACCAACATTTCGGTCCTTCAACTCTTGATTCTTCTGCTGATAGTATGCGCGCATATCCTTTTTCTAGGTAACTTTCAATTTTTTTAGAATATTCTTGTCGAAGTTGGTCATCTTGCAACATTTTTCTTTCGACACATTTTAGTCTTTGAATAGCGACTGTTTTACTTTCTGGTAATATTAGATTATCAGCCTTCCAAAGTAGTCCTATCTCGTATCTGTCCCCAATATATTTGGCAGTAGTTTTCATGATTTCCATAGCACGAGATTCCATGTGATTTATGTTTAATTTTCCAGAAGATATTCCACAAGCATCTGACGTAAAGGATTGTTTGACCAATTGATGAAGTTCTTCGTCGCGTAAATGATGTTTACAAATGTGAAAAGAGTATTGTCTTCTTTTCTCATATTTATTGGTGTCTAGAGGTCCATGAAGAATCCAGCCGAGATTTGTTTTAGTAACAAGAGGTTTGTCGTTAAGTCCTTGTATAACTTTTCTTGCTACAGTCAATCCTATATTATCCTGCCCTAACAGGATCATTGGCCGTTGTCTGATTTCATTGAAGTGAATGTCTTTTAAATGAGAATATTGTTGCCAGTCTTTTTTCTCGATAATTTGAAGAGGTAAAGATAAATTATTCACTGTATGTGCTCCTTTAATTGAGAAAGTTTTGGCATTAGTTTGAAAATTTGGATCTTCCAGACAGGAAAATATCAGACGTCCATCCAAAGTTGTTGAAGTAAATGTCAATAAGTCTATATGCTCTTCGACGTCAAAAGGGTCAACTATTTCTAAATTGCAACAAAAGGAAAATGATTTGGAAACCGAAAAATTAAGGCAAGAAATTTATAAATTAAAAGGTCAATTGAAAGTTATGGAATTAGAGAATGAAGTGAAACTACTTAAACTAGATGAACATATAAGTTCAAGACAATCTATAGTATCACAATATGAAGACGATGAAGTGGAAGTATCTCCAATGAAAAGAACTAATGAATGGGTTAGTAACGTCATGCCAGTTCCAGATGATTACCATTCTGCTGTAGATGGGGAAAAATCTTCAGACATTAAAGTACTTTGTCATACCATCGCTGATGCAATTAAATCAGTTTCTATGACACCTAGACAAGACAAATTTATTACTCGTCAAGTTATTGAGAAAGATTATCCCTATTTTGACGGTAACCCTGAGGAATGGCCAATATTCATATCTCAATTTAAACGTATCTCGACAATATGTGATCATTCCCCAGAAGAAAAATTAATCAAGCTGCAGAAATGCTTAAAAGGTGAGGCTAAGCTTGCAGTTTCTGGCATGATGGTGTCTCCAGAAAACATTGATTTAGTTTTGAAGACTTTGGAAATGAGATTTGGACGACCGGATCAGATAATAGAAAAATTGATACTGAGAATAAAAACATTTCCACAAATAAAAGAACAACAAATGGAGACTCTGATACATTTTGCAAATCATGTTAGTTGTTTAGTTGCCACAATAAAATTCCTTGATTATGAAGAACATCTATACAATCCTCAAGTACTAAAGGATATGGTGCAAAAAATTCCTGATATGATTAAACTTCGTTGGGGAGAAGAGGTAATAAAGAAAGGTGGAAAAGTTAATCTAAATGATTTTTCAAAATGGATAAATGATTTAGCCCAAGCAGCATGCTATGTGAGCACCCCAAAAAATGAAAAAGATCCAATAGTCGGGAAGATAAAATACAGAATGACTCCTAGTCGACGCAATGAAACTACTTTAGTTGCAGCTGATAATAAGAAACTAGTATGCGTATATTGCAAAAAAGGTAATCACAAAATAAGAGAATGCCAGAAACTTAAAGAAGACAATGTTGGTACACGATGGGAGGTGGTGACTAACAATAAATTATGTTTCTCTTGCCTAAGAAATAACCACCAGACAGCGAAATGCAAGATAAAATATTCATGTGGTATTAATGGTTGCAAACGTTTCCACAATAAGTTTTTACATAAAGATGAGCCCGTTAAGCCCGAATCAACGTTATCAACCGCATTTTCAGAAGATGAATCACCAGATACCACGGAAAATGTCTTAGCCCTGGGAAATGGAGCTAAAAATGTACTGCTGAGGATGGTAAATGTAAAAATTTATGGTCGTAACCACAATAAGTTTTTAGAAACTGTTGCACTTTGTGATGAGGCATCAACAGTTACCTTAATAGACAAGTCAATTGTTGACGAATTGGGATTGCAAGGACAAAACAAGTCACTCTGTCTGCAATGGACAAACAACATGACATCCCAGCATGAAGACTCCAAATGTGTGGACATTCATATATCCGGGATTTTTGAAAATGCCAAAACTTTCTCAATTAAAGGAGCACATACAGTGAATAATTTATCTTTACCTCTTCAAATTATCGAGAAAAAAGACTGGCAACAATATTCTCATTTAAAAGACATTCACTTCAATGAAATCAGACAACGGCCAATGATCCTGTTAGGGCAGGATAATATAGGATTGACTGTAGCAAGAAAAGTTATACAAGGACTTAACGACAAACCTCTTGTTACTAAAACAAATCTCGGCTGGATTCTTCATGGACCTCTAGACACCAATAAATATGAGGAAAGAAGACAATACTCTTTTCACATTTGTAAACATCATTTACGCGACGAAGAACTTCATCAATTGGTCAAACAATCCTTTACGTCAGATGCTTGTGGAATATCTTCTGGAAAATTAAACATAAATCACATGGAATCTCGTGCTATGGAAATCATGAAAACTACTGCCAAATATATTGGAGACAGATACGAGATAGGACTACTTTGGAAGGCTGATAATCTAATATTACCAGAAAGTAAAACAGTCGCTATTCAAAGACTAAAATGTGTCGAAAGAAAAATGTTGCAAGATGACCAACTTCGACAAGAATATTCTAAAAAAATTGAAAGTTACCTAGAAAAAGGATATGCGCGCATACTATCAGCAGAAGAATCAAGAGTTGAAGGACCGAAATGTTGGTATTTACCACACTTTCCAGTATTTAACCCAAACAAACCTAATAAATTGAGATTAGTTTGAAAATCTCGGCTGGATTCTTCATGGACCTCTAGAGCAAATGAAATAGACTGGAAATTCATTCCCAGACTCCACCCATATGAGGGGCTCCTGGTGGAATGAATTTCCAGTCTATTTCATTTGCTCTGAGGTCTTCTTTTAATTTGCTTTGGTCAATTTCTTTAACGAATCTTCTTAATTCTTCAGAAGCTCCTCGAAAATTTGTCCCATTGTCTGTATAAATTTCCTTAGGTCGTCCCCTCCTACTCATCATTCTTTTTATAGCCATGATGGCTGAGTCCGTGTTTAGAGAGTGCGCTACTTCCAGGTGTACGGCTCGTATACTGAGACATGTAAATATCACTCCCCATCTTTTCTCTGTATGTCGTCCTACCGTAACATATAAAGGGCCGAAATAGTCTATTCCAGTAAATGTGAATGGTCTGACGTTTGGTGTCAAACGAAATACAGGAAGTTGTCCCATAACGGGAATTTCAGGTTTTGCTTTCTTGACTTTACACCACTGACATTTAGCAAATACAGATTTAATAGTTGATCTCATATTGATTACCCAGAACTTTTGACGGACTTCATTTACAACTGTCTCTAGACCTTGATGTGCAAATTGCTCATGGTATTTCTGTAGAAGCAACTGAGTGTATCGGTGCTTTGACGGTAAAATTATTGGTTTTCTTAAAATTGTTACCACGTCAGGGGCAAGGTCAATACGTCCATTTAATACAAGCAAACCATTATCATTCCGAATAGGCATCAATTTTCTAAGTTTACTTTGTCTTCTTATTTGTTTCCCTTTCTTGAGGCATTCTATCTCTGGTGCAAAACAGTCTTCTTGACTTTGTTTGATCCACTCAATTTCAGCCTCCTCTAAATCTTTGACTTCTAAGTCTTTAAGAATATTTAATTTATTTTTTCTTGATATCAAAATCTTTGTAAATTTTAGAACTCGTGCAGTCGCTCCTATCAAATATATCCATTTCGAAAATCTATTTATGTCTGGAAGGTACGATCTTTTTTGAAAAACTATTGTTGTACATTGAATTTCTTTGGTTAAAACTTCTTCTTCTTGACCTTCTAATTTTTTCTGAGGCCATGTAGTTTCATCACGATTTAGTAAAAATTCTGGTCCTTGAAACCATCTAGCAAAATGTTTCATCACACTATTTTCTTTGTCGTATGTTCTTGTTGCTAAATCAGCTACATTTAATTTAGAAGGAATCCAAAACCAGTCTGAACGATTTGTCAATTCTTGTATTTCACCAATTCGTGGCGCTTCAAACTGCCTCAATTTACAGGCATCATTTTTTATCCAGTATAAGAAATACCAACATTTCGGTCCTTCAACTCTTGATTCTTCTGCTGATAGTATGCGCGCATATCCTTTTTCTAGGTAACTTTCAATTTTTTTAGAATATTCTTGTCGAAGTTGGTCATCTTGCAACATTTTTCTTTCGACACATTTTAGTCTTTGAATAGCGACTGTTTTACTTTCTGGTAATATTAGATTATCAGCCTTCCAAAGTAGTCCTATCTCGTATCTGTCTCCAATATATTTGGCAGTAGTTTTCATGATTTCCATAGCACGAGATTCCATGTGATTTATGTTTAATTTTCCAGAAGATATTCCACAAGCATCTGACGTAAAGGATTGTTTGACCAATTGATGAAGTTCTTCGTCGCGTAAATGATGTTTACAAATGTGAAAAGAGTATTGTCTTCTTTCCTCATATTTATTGGTGTCTAGAGGTCCATGAAGAATCCAGCCGAGATTTGTTTTAGTAACAAGAGGTTTGTCGTTAAGTCCTTGTATAACTTTTCTTGCTACAGTCAATCCTATATTATCCTGCCCTAACAGGATCATTGGCCGTTGTCTGATTTCATTGAAGTGAATGTCTTTTAAATGAGAATATTGTTGCCAGTCTTTTTTCTCGATAATTTGAAGAGGTAAAGATAAATTATTCACTGTATGTGCTCCTTTAATTGAGAAAGTTTTGGCATTTTCAAAAATCCCGGATATATGAATGTCCACACATTTGGAGTCTTCATGCTGGGATGTCATGTTGTTTGTCCATTGCAGACAGAGTGACTTGTTTTGTCCTTGCAATCCCAATTCGTCAACAATTGACTTGTCTATTAAGGTAACTGTTGATGCCTCATCACAAAGTGCAACAGTTTCTAAAAACTTATTGTGGTTACGACCATAAATTTTTACATTTACCATCCTCAGCAGTACATTTTTAGCTCCATTTCCCAGGGCTAAGACATTTTCCGTGGTATCTGGTGATTCATCTTCTGAAAATGCGGTTGATAACGTTGATTCGGGCTTAACGGGCTCATCTTTATGTAAAAACTTATTGTGGAAACGTTTGCAACCATTAATACCACATGAATATTTTATCTTGCATTTCGCTGTCTGGTGGTTATTTCTTAGGCAAGAGAAACATAATTTATTGTTAGTCACCACCTCCCATCGTGTATCAACATTGTCTTCTTTAAGTTTCTGGCATTCTCTTATTTTGTGATTACCTTTTTTGCAATATACGCATACTAGTTTCTTATTATCAGCTGCAACTAAAGTAGTTTCATTGCGTCGACTAGGAGTCATTCTGTATTTTATCTTCCCGACTATTGGATCTTTTTCATTTTTTGGGGTGCTCACATAGCATGCTGCTTGGGCTAAATCATTTATCCATTTTGAAAAATCATTTAGATTAACTTTTCCACCTTTCTTTATTACCTCTTCTCCCCAACGAAGTTTAATCATATCAGGAATTTTTTGCACCATATCCTTTAGTACTTGAGGATTGTATAGATGTTCTTCATAATCAAGGGATTTTATTGTGGCAACTAAACAACTAACATGATTTGCAAAATGTATCAGAGTCTCCATTTGTTGTTCTTTTATTTGTGGAAATGTTTTTATTCTCAGTATCAATTTTTCTATTATCTGATCCGGTCGTCCAAATCTCATTTCCAAAGTCTTCAAAACTAAATCAATGTTTTCTGGAGACACCATCATGCCAGAAACTGCAAGCTTAGCCTCACCTTTTAAGCATTTCTGCAGCTTGATTAATTTTTCTTCTGGGGAATGATCACATATTGTCGAGATACGTTTAAATTGAGATATGAATATTGGCCATTCCTCAGGGTTACCGTCAAAATAGGGATAATCTTTCTCAATAACTTGACGAGTAATAAATTTGTCTTGTCTAGGTGTCATAGAAACTGCTTTAATTGCATCAGCGATGGTATGACAAAGTACTTTAATGTCTGAAGATTTTTCCCCATCTACAGCAGAATGGTAATCATCTGGAACTGGCATGACGTTACTAACCCATTCATTAGTTATTTTCATTGGAGATACTTCCACTTCATCGTCTTCATATTGTGATACTATAGATTGTCTTGAACTTATATGTTCATCTAGGTTAAGTAGTTTCACTTCATTCTCTAATTCCATAACTTTCAATTGACCTTTTAATTTATAAATTTCTTGCCTTAATTTTTCGGTTTCCAAATCATTTTCCTTTTGTTGCAATTTAGAAATAGTTGACCCTTTTGACGTCGAAGAGCATATAGACTTATTGACATTTACTTCAACAACTTTGGATGGACGCCTGATATTTTCCTGTCTGGAAGATCCAAATTTTGTTGGAGAATGTTCTACTCGAACAGATCTCAGGCTTGCTATATCATTATCAATTATGAAAAAACAAAAAAAAGCGGAAACAACTAAAGGAACGCCTCTAACAGTGAAACTTCTGAAGATGATGAAGACAAACCTGTTCATATAAACTCAGGAGACGACCTTGACCCTGAGGAATTCGAAGAAGAAGATATCGACATCTACTCTGAAATATTAAATGAAAATGGCTCAAAAAGTAAATTTGGTGTAGGGAAATGGACTCTGGTTCAATACTGTTCTAAAAAAAACGTAAAACATTTTGTTGGGCAGATTATTGAAAGTAAGGACCTTTTCAAATTCACAAAACATAACTCATTTTCCTGGCAAGAAAAGGATGATACGGATATAGTGGATAGTGAGACTATCTTGAAAATACTTCCTGAACCACTTCAAAGTAGAAGAGGAAATAATTTTTTATTTAAAGTAGATTTCGCAGGATATCACTTGTGATTGTATTTATTTCTTAAGCATTTAAAAGTTTGTAGCTTTTGTACCAATAAACATATTTCTTTGAAACAAAAACCAAATTAGAAAATTTGTTTTCTTTTTTCACACTTGCCCCATAAAATGCGTAATACCGTGCATACTACATGTTATTAGCCGTGGTCACACTTGCCCCCTCCAAGTGTGGCAAGTGTGAACCACTAGCATTAAAAAAAATTATTTCGAAAATATGGATTTTATTTAATAACATTTATCACCAAACCTATTGAGCTAGATGTTAAAGGAATATTTGCTGAAAATACGGTGTCTACAAATTATTTGCTTTTCTCACTATTACAGATTGAATTTCAATTATCTAAAGTCGCGGCCACACTTCCTCGGGTTTACCTTGGACTTTTTCTCCTGTACTAATATTAAAACAAGATACCTGTATAAGAAAAGCTTTGAACATTTTTATATAAATCCGGAAATTCAATGACAAAATCATACGAAATATTCGACATATTTTTTAACATCAAAAATTGAAGGCAAATCAGTTAAATATACTTAGGTATTTAATTGCCGGGTTAGAAGAGTCGATAGGTAACTATACTATTTATGAGGCAGCTAAGAACTGAACAAATCTCGAGAGAGCGTCCACACGATTGCAAGCGCAAATTTCCAAAATCTATTCTTCTCAGACTTTCAACTCCGAGTTCCGACTTTGCGCAGTTCTAAAATTTGGTCAAATATGCTGCCCACATGTTGCATATGCAACGATATATTTGCACATGCAAATCGAATGATAAATCGTTGTGTGTGGACCGGCCTTAATTCAATTAGTAGTAGTAGTAGTTAGTACTTTAGAAAGTATTAATCGGTAGAAAATATTTCCGCCAAAGTTTGAGCTTGTTTGTCGATGAGTTATCTCCTTTTGTAGTGAGGAATAGAGCTAGTTGCAAAATCTCCTTCTACATTGTTGATCCTGGACCAGATATTTTGGTATAAATTCGAAAACGAAATAATTTGTTTCTTATCCGGTTTCGGTGATAAACTCGGCTATGAGTAGATGAATGTGTCAACTTTAAGAATTTTTAGGTGGTCTTAAATGATATGTGAGAAAAAGGATGCCCTTCCGAAAAAATTAACAAATGAAGATCCAAAACCAATGTCATGAGCATTCACCAAGACCTTGAGATTGCTAACCTACACATTATTGCAAACATTGTTGTTTTAAATTATATGTTTCCGTTGAGTGAAAGGAAATAATCAAAAAAGGCACAACGCCGGAATAATATTTGTTGCGAGATATAGGGCGACCCTTCCTCAAGAATTGTAAAACTAAGGGTGTTATTTTCAATAGACTTGAGAGTCCAAAAGTCCGAATTGGTCGAAAATATCTCCGCAAAAGATTATATTTGTTCTTTGATGAGTAATTAATTTGTTAGAGGAGGAAAAAGCTAGTTGCAGAATGTCTCCCTACATTGTTAGTCCTGGACTAGATGGTGTCCATTTGAAAATAAAGGCGTGCGCACCACCAATTCCCACCCCTTTTTTACAATCGATCATACACTTTTTAGTACGACTTTTTTAGGAAAAGCGAGTTTTTAAAAATTTTCTTTTAATTTTTTTATTTTCTACTATTTAGTCACACTTGAATTAAATTATTATCATTAACTGTGCAAAATTTCATCAATTAATTATGTCACGAACGATTTGGTTTGATTTCTCGCTCCAATTTTCACCCCCTCCCCCTCCCCCCGCCCCCTACGTTGGGATATTTGCAAAAGTAACGGTGGAATATTGTATTGTCATCCGACATTAGTAACTGTGCAAAATTTCATCAATTCATTATGTCAGGAAGTGTGTTAAATGAAGGTTGCAAAATTTGAACACAAACATTCTGATGAAAACGGAATAAAACTAAATTGTGAGTTAAATAAAAGCAAGTAAAAAATATTCAATGTATGTATTTCAACTAAGTAATGAATAAACATAATATACAATTAAAATGAAAGGCTTCACACTCAAGTAATTAAGCGATTTTATAAAAACATCACTTAGGTACTATGCGAAATCGAAATATGTTTCCTTTACGCGTCGGAGTGTACAAACAACGTATATGTATATGTAAGTGTATGTCCATATTAGTATTTCCAGTTTAACCGCTAAAAAGTCATTGTTTGTCTAATATTTGCAGCTTATTGCGAACTGCCATGAAAACACTTAAGGAATAATATTTATTTTGCACGGTTGAGTTATTCCACGGTCAATTGCCTCTTTGTAATTTACACTTAAAATGTCAATGTGCACGAGATGCACAAGCACATTCATACATGGAGGAGGGAACACCGTTTGCAAGGAAACATATATTACTGAGGGGTCATCTAATTATCGTGTAGTTCGTTTAAGGAATGAATAACAAGAAAAATAAACTGAAGATATTATACAGGGTGATTAAAAAATGTATGGCCAAATTGATACAGCGTCAACAGGAGACCAAAATAGGTTGATTCAACCCAATTTACCTATATACAAAAATGCACCCCTAAGAAGTTACAGCCCTTTAAATTTCAAATAAAAAAAACTTTAATTATTGATTATTCCCAAATGGCTGTAGATATCTTTTTCTAATTCAGTGTACATTCATTATCAATAAACGCCAATGTTTTGAGATTAACAGCAATAAAATACATTAAAGGGTTAACCAGCCTACTTGTACATTAAATAATAATCAAACAAAGAAAAAGCTACGCTACGCTGAGGAGCAATAACTCCGAAACACGTGTCCGTAGCTGCATCATGTTTCTTTCTTGGGGTAAATGGCAAAAACTTTATCTATTAAATAATAATATTACATATTTGCTACTGAGGTTAAAAATAGTTCGATGCATTTTCTTCATTTTTCTTGTTTAATTTGCAAACTATTGATATTATTAAAAAAATAGAAGATAGAAAAAAGTTTCCAAATTAAATTATCTATCAAATGATACTGGAAAATCGACTATACGTTAACGCACAGAGAAATAAGGGTGTGAAATAAAGGGTGACTGCCCCTAAATTACCCCATCCCTTTAATGTATTTTATTGCTGTTAATCTCAAAATATTGGCGTTTATTGGTAATGAATGTACACTGAATTAGAAAAAGATATCTACAGCCATTTGGGAATAATCAATAATTAAAGTTTTTTTTATTTGAAATTTAAAGGGCTGTAACTTCTTAGGGGTACATTTTTGTATATAGGTAAATTGGGTTGAATCAACCTATTTTGATCTCCTGTTGACGCTGTATCAATTTGGCCATACATTTTAGAATCACCCTGTATATCGTACTTAAAATTTGGACGTAAAATAGAATTGCAAATATGTGGTACACAGGGTGGTGAATTTTTCGATGCCCATCATTGATATTTCGGAAAGTATAAGAGATAGAGGATTGGTCAAATAGAAAGGTTAGTTACTCTATTTATACTCTACAGTCTACAATTTCATGCCAAGAAATTTCGGATATCTTGATTCATTTCTGATTTATCCTGAAAAAAAAAAAAATGAAAAATGTGATTTTAAAAAAAATTTTATATATTTTATACCTTTAACGCCAAATTAATGAAACTTGGCATTTTTATATTTTTGACTATTGAAAGGAATTGGCAGAAATTTTCTACGCGTTCTAGATTTTAAGCAAAGACAGTTATCTCTTTTTTATGGACATCATATTGGATTTCTACGCCACTAAATAGAGAAAACAACTCTCTTGCCAACATGTAACCAAAATACGATAATTTCAACAAGCATTCAAATATTTGTAAGGATTATTCTTTAAGTGCGCAGTATGCTTTGGAAAAATAATTGCAAGCAGCATTTTAGTCCCGATATTATTGTTAATTATGCATTTGGATATACTAGAAAAACATCAAGGTACATCAAAATGTCGTTATTTAAACTCCTTATTAAACATTATAATTTATTAAAGAACCAAGAAAACAACCAGTTTTTATATCATGAATTGTTCATAATGATCCATTATTTTTTATGCAAAAGTCAGTTCGCAAATCCATTCCGTCAACTAACTTTCAGATACTCTGTCTCAAAATGGAATGAATAAACACGCCTATCCATGAATTTGGAAAGCGCATATCCAAATGATTTTTCACGAATATCCCGCCCCATCACGTTGAAACCACTGATGATGATTTCAAACCGTTGCTAATGGCAGTTCATCTAACATGTCATCTAAAATGACCATTGACAAAAGATGGAGTTATCTAAAATGCCAGCCCAGACGTTTGATGAATGTAGAATCTGTGGCCTAGTCTCTCTTAAATGGAGATTCTCAGTTGCATAATGGTGTAGGTTTCTTACATATTTTGTACCGGTTTAAATTCGTAGTCTCACATTTATGCTTCTTTATTAGAAATCATAAATACCAACCACACACTTTGGCAACTTTGCGTCTGGAATTTTCGGGATTAATCGATAATTGAATCAAAATGTTTAAATAATTAGCATTAAGTCCTCTTTCTTCTTCTCAGACGCCAAAGCTGAATTTCTATTATTTCGAATATAAACATCGTTTATATCCTGCTTTTCTCCGTCCGTATACATTTTGCTATTTGCTAACACTAAATATATGACACTACAACAAAATACCACTTGCAGGCAATAAACCTGGCAAATTAAGTTTCAATTATTTTTCCAAAGCGTACTAGATTTTAAGAACAATTTTTACAAATATTCAAATAACAACATGCTTTTTGAAATACTATCATATTTGAAAAGAAGATTGTGTTCTCTATTCAATGGCGTAAAAATTCAATGTGGCGTACATAAGAAAACATTCAATTACCAGTAGGCAAAAATATAAAAATACCTGAAGTTTCCCTAAGTTAGGAATGAATCAAGGTATTCGGCATTTCTTAGCAGAAAATTGTAGAGTATAGAATATCATAACACGTAGTTAACTTTTGTTTTATTTAACTGATCTTCTACCTCTTCTATCTCTATAGTCAGATCATTGTGTGTGGTGTGCTTTATCAAAACTGTTGTTAAACGCTAGTGTCTACAATAAATCTTTATTATGGTACGTAAATCTGAATAGAAAATTATGAAAACAAGATCAAATATTATATATATTAAGGAACATCACAAACATCGCATATATGGTTAAATTTAACAAACAAAAACGACAAATATTATTAATATTTATAGTCATTACTGATACTGGATTTAGACAAAAAATCGACATATACTTCCTTATCAATTCCCATCAACTGAAATATTTTAATACTCTAAAGGTAACCACACACTAAAATTTGGGTGAATATTCTTCATGTAAAATGACTGAAGTTACCATTAAGCAGTTATTAGATGAAATAATAAAGAACAGAAGTGAAATAAAATGTTCTATTGAAGCAAGTGAAGCCAGACTTCTATTAAAGGTTGAAGAAGAAAAGTACAGATTAAATAAATTAGAGAAAGAAAACCTTATGCTAAGAGATGAAGTAGAGTCTTTGAAAAGAGACAACAAGAAAAACAACATTGTTATTTTCGGTATAAATCATCAAGGCACTGGACTGAAAACCGATATCATAATTCAGAAATTAAAAGATCTTCTAGGTATTGACTTAAGAGATGGTGATGTCAATGACCTATATACATTAGGAAATAATAAAAATAGCCCTATTAAAATAGAATTCACCACATTCCTAAAGAAGAAGCTTGTATTACAAAACTGCCATAAACTAAAGGGCTCAAATATCTCAATTAGCCACGACTTAACTTCTAAACAAAGAGAAGACACTAAAGTTCTTAGGAAACATTTATATCTGGCTAAAAAAGACGAAAATAAGACAAGTTATATAAAGAAAAATAGGCTCTATATAAACGATAGATGTTTTACAGTTGAAGACTTGTTGGAGTTGGAGCTAGAGGAAAACGACGAACCCAAAACAAATAGTGCACCTGCCACTCCCAGCCAGAGCAACGCCGACACAGAACCAAAACAGCAAGGTGAAGTAGCTGATACAGGAAAAACTGATACTCCAAAGGAAGATAAGGCTAAGAAAACTGCAAATACTAAAATATCCGAAAGAATAAAAAAACGCTTAATTAAATAAATTATTTTCGGTATTATACTTTTTGTTTAAGTTCGTTACTTTTATTGTAATATGTAGGTGTATATGTATGTGTATATTGTATGTGTACGTATGGGTGTGTATACATGTGTATATGCATTTATATATGTATACATGTGTATATATGTGTATATGTATAGGTGGGCGTATTTACGAATATATATTTGTGTCTATATCTATAGGTATTTAGTTTTTAAAATTTTTCAATAAAAATATTTGTTTTCTTAAAATAATACTAAAATAAAAATGGATCAATACATAAGGGATTTTAAATTAGATGCTATTGAAACGTATACCTTACTAAACTCACAGGAATGCAAAGATATTTTAAAGGTCAATGATAATGTCCAGAATTTTAAAATTGTACACAACAACATTCGCAGCATAAATAAAAATATTGATGACTTCAAATTATTCCTATACGTTTTAGAAACGGATTTTGAGTGCATTGTTCTTACTGAGACGTGGGAAATTCAAGACGAATCTTTATATAATATTGAGGGTTACAATATGATTTACAATAATGGCACTTTAAATCAAAACGATGGCGTTGTTGTTTATATAAAATCAGGATTTAACTATAGTTATGAAATTTTACCCATAAGTAATATAAATTCAGTTAGAATAAAGGTAAAGATAGGTGCTAAGAGTAATATAATTATCACAGCCGTTTATCGGTCACCATCTACAAATCCGCATGAATTTAATGAAAAACTACAAACTTTTTTTCAGACCAACGACAAGAACAATGAAGATTATCATATTTTTGTGGGCGATATAAATATAGATTTATGTCAGGATAATGATATTTCTACAGATTACATTAACACGTTAAATGAATTTGGTTACATGTCAACTATAAATAATTATACTAGAGTACAGGGAGACCAAAAGTCATGCATCGATCATATTTTTATAAAATCAAAGTATAACATTAACGAATTAATCATACCACTTATTGTGCAAACTGACATTACGGATCATTTCACAGTTCTTCTTCAAATTATTTTAAAAGATATTAAAAAACCTGCACATAACCCACTTGAAATAATGTGTATAAATTATTCTAAATTAAACCAGGTTTTTGATCGAGTCTCATGGGACAATGTTTACAGTGCTGTAAATATAGATTCCTCAGCGGATGAATTTATTGATATTATTACAAATGCCGTAAACAGTTGTACAACAGTTAGAAAAATAAAAAGAAAGAATACTAAAATTGCACCCTGGATAACAAATGGATTAGTGAAATCAATCCACACAAAAAATCGTATGTTTAAGGCATTGGAGAGATACCCTAATAATATAGATTTAAGAACAGGCTATAAAAACTACAAAAATAAACTCACACGCTTAATTTCAAAAACAAAATTCAATTACTATAAAGAACAAATAACTCAAAACGCCAAAGATACGAAAAACCTGTGGAAAGTTGTTCAAGAAATTAGTAAAACTAAAAGAAATTCCAATGAGATTAATACAATCGAAAACGAAGTAGGTACTCAAATATCGGATTCAAAACAAATAGCTAACGAATTTAATAACACCTTTATAAAAATGGGAAAAACTCTGGCCAACAAAATAACGAAAAATCCCAATTTCAAACCAAACTGTTCTTTAACACCAAATTCCATTGTATTAAATCCTACGGATATACACGAACTGAATAATATAATACAAAATTTAAAAAATAAAAAATCCGTCGGACTCGATAACATCAAAGCTGAAGTCCTCAAGTCAATCTCCGGCTACATCCTCAAACCTTTAGTGTATATTATAAACAAGTGTATGGAAATTGGTCTGTGGCCTTCAGCTTTCAAGAACTCTGTAGTAATACCAATCCATAAGAAAGGCGATACTAATAATATAAACAATTATAGGCCTATAACTTTAATAACTCACCTAAGCAAAGTGTTTGAGATGGTACTGAAAAACAGATTAACATCGTACATCGATAAATATCATTTACTTTCAGACAATCAATTCGGATTTAAACCAAAAAAATCTACCGAAGACGCTATCTTAACCTTAACAACCAAGATACACTCTGCATTGGATGAGGGCAAACCTTGTTTGTGTGTATTTATAGATCTGTCTAAGGCCTTTGATACGATTAGTCATGACCTACTCTTAAAATCACTGGAAGACATCGGCATCAGAGAAAATTGCTTACAAATCTTTAAAAACTACTTGTCAAATAGGCACCAATCGGTGAGAGTAGGAAATGTACTGAGTGAATCTCAAGTTGTGGAGTATGGAGTGCCGCAAGGTACTGTTTTAGGTCCCATACTCTTCAACTTATACATCAATGGTTTGTTTTCATTACAGAGCAGAGGGGAAATAAATGGTTTTGCCGATGACACTGCCATATTTTATAGGGGTAATACATGGGAAGAAATAAAAATGACAGTGCAAACTGATTTTGCCGTTTTAAAAAATTGTCAAAAATCAAAACTTCCGTCTTTTTACCAAATTACAGTCGACAGCCAAGAAAAACAATATGTGATTTCTGCAAAATCTGATATCAAATATTTAGGTGTTAATATTGATTCACACTTAAAGTGGAATTCACATATAAATCTCGTTATCAAAAAATTACAGAGCTTACTATACAGATTTAAATATCTCAAAAACATCCTTCAAATCGGACAGTTGAAAATACTCTATCACGCCTTAGTCGAGACTCACCTGAGATATGGTATATTGGTATGGGGCGGTGCATTAAAATCTCATCTCGCACCTCTCGAAGTAATACAGAAGCGATTTCTGAAAATAATAATGTCTAAAAGCACGCAATATTCTTCAGATCTTATCTTTTCAGAAGCTAAGGTCTTCGATTTAAGACAACTATATTATTATATCATTAATATAAAATATCACCTTTTCAAACATCGTGCTCTATTACCTTCGCATAACCACAACACACGACAAAGACATGACTATCTAGTTCCACAAATGACAAAAACTCTTAGTCAGAGATCCTATTCATTTTTAGCACCTAAATTATATAATACAATTCCAAAAAGCATACAAAATATAAATAGTATATCGTTGTTTAAAAGAAAATTAAAATTTCATATATTAGCGAATCCTAGAACAACATTTAATAATTATATTGACCTTAAAAATACTTAAATAACAAAATTTATAAATTACTTCCTAGTTGTGGTGCGATGCGTGTTTTACTTTCATCATTACTGCTCTTTATCCCTTATGTATTGAATATTATTCAATATTGTTTTGTATATTTATTAAATATTGTTTTGTATATGTACTGAATATTGTTTTGTAACTTATATGGTATTATAATTCAATGTGTATGTATAGGTATATATAGGTATACTTGTATGTGTGTGAATGTATATATTTTTATTTAGTTTTTTATATTTAATATTAATTAACATAATTATTATAATACTATTTCTCTCAAAACAAGTGTTTATTCACTTATTGAGTACTATTTATTATTTATATTTTTAGGCTAGTGATGTTGATAAATTGTTACTTATTGCTTGCTATGAATAATAAATATTATTATTATTATTATTATTATTATTGAAACAGTTTTTCGCATTTTTCTAGAAATGGGTGCATGATATAAAAAATAGAAAAGAGAACAATGAGAAAAATGAATTCTGCATCAGAATAAAAAAAGAAAATCATAAAAGATAATTGTATAAAAAAAATAGAAGCGAAAAACTGCGATGTAGTGACTCTATGTAGAGCATATTTTAAGGGGAAATTGGAAAGGTTATTTTGAGACTACCCTCCAAATTTCATTGAAATCGATCAAGTACTTATCAAGATATCTCCAAAAACTGTTTTCCCAACGTCCCATTTATGGGCCCGTACGGGCCTTAAAAATCGAAATTGACCTCTATCTGTGATTACTTTTTTGCACCATAATTCTGAATCACCCTGTATGATTTCTTAATACCTAAAAATATTATCGAATTAATAATTGTGATGGTTGATTCTGAAAAAAGTTAATGAACTGAAAAAAACCTAACACTGGAATATAACCACATGATCGTCCAATAGTTGCTTTGTTGCTTGACTAATATTTTTTTCTTTATGCTTTGAATAATTCATAAATATTATAGATGAATTTTTGACGAAGGAAAAAAGATTGTAAGAGTTTTTGAGGTCACTGATTACTAATTCATTGTCAAAAATAAAGATTCTCAAAAAATTTTTTTTTGACAATTATTAATATTTACATATACTACGAATTATAAAAATAACATTATCTATTAAATTTTACGTAGAGGATATTCCAGCTGGGAAGTGGAAAATTTGGAATAAATGGATTTGTAATGAATTCAACTATAATATTTTTGAACATTGTCTTTGAATTTTGTGTATTAATTTCAGAAATAATTCACAAAAATATTCAAAAATACAGTGTTTTGTTGCTGGTTCTGTAATATAAATAATAAAAGATGTTAAAAAGTCTTTGAAATGAGTATCTATAAAAAAACCTAAATCTCTCAGAATCGGTTCATCAGTACATCCTAAATTACCTAACAAATCCAAATTGAAATTAAATAATTATACAGGGTGTCCCGTAATAAAGTGCAAAAAATTTAACTGGAGATTCCTCGTCAAAAATTAAAGTGGTTAATTCATATAAAATTTTCCAAAATAAGCTTTCCCTGTTCGGCTACACCCCCTTAAAGGGGTGGGCTAAAAATGGTTTTTAATTTCTATCTCAAAATAGCGTAATCGGAAAAAGATGAAATTTGGCACATCTTGGTTACTAATCAAAAGGCATCTAACGAAATCATTTTATCCACCTAGCATGTACACAAAGGGGTGAAATTAACTACCCTTCTTGAAATTTTGTAAATATCTTTCTGCTTCCTATTTTTTTTTTCATTTAAAAAAAATAACTAAACATGATTCATTTAGAAATTTTTTTATCTCTTGAAAAAATTTCGTAAAATCGACCATTTTTGAGAAAAAAATTAAATTACATCTGCCTAAGTGATCAATCAAAAGCTATGAGCACGATTATATTAGTGTAAAATACGTAAAGTGCGCTGGTGTCAAATTATAAGCACCAAATGATCATGTCAGTACGTAATATTGTCAAATTTATTGAAATGACTAAACTTAACTAAAAACACAATCGTTCACTCCAAAAAGCATGGAAATACTGGTTGTAGTCAAAGTGGAAACAAGGTTGAACCGGTTAGAATACCTGGTGTTTACTACCTAAAATATCTTCATGCACAATAAAAGACCAATTTCTATAGTAGTTATTATAGTATATATTTTTTGGCTGAAAATGCATAAATATTGATATATCATATTCGTTGTATTAAAATGAACGCTAAATTGTTTACAAAAATATATACCTAAATAATTAAAAATTAAAATTTTTGTTGTTTTATACTCAAATAATAATATGTTCTATTATGTTAATACTAAAAAAATCACTTTTTATTAAATGTCATTGAAAAAAAATTATCCTTATAAATTCATTATAAGGTTTTAAACAATATAAATACTTGATTCCGCCTGTGAGAATTTCTTCTTTCTTTATTTAAAATAATATGTACCTCTTGTACAATGTATTATAAGAAAAAATTTAAAAAAAGAATAATCTAAATCCGACCTGTTTCTGAGGATTCCGAAGTAAAAATCTTCATTGACTCGACTATATATTTAGATTGTATAGCTATTTGATATTTGATTTTCAAAAAAATACCATGAGATTAAATTTAATTTGTTTCTTAATACGAGTAATAAAAGCAAGCAACCTTAATATATTTATATTTTCAAATTCTTTTATTCTGCGAATTTTCAAAAAATATTTTATTTGAAGAATAATTTCCCACTGGATAAAACAAACTCACTTTCAGCGGTTACTTTTAAATAGAAGAAAAAAAAAAATTGGTAGGTATTGAAAGTATTGATCAGAGAACTCCATTTCTCTTATTTCTCAGTTTCTTAGTTTACTGAGTGGATCTCTTACAACTAATTGAACTATTTAAGAGGATGCCAACCTAGATTTAGTTAAATAATATGGTAAATACCTTAGCAAATAATAAAAAATGCATTGCTATCTTTTTTGACTTGGCCAAGGCCTTCGATTTAATTATATATGATATATATTATAACAACGAACGAGAAATGATGTTCAATTTTATTAATTCAACCGTTATTCTAAATATGCCACAAGATTTTCGTGTCGTTTTATCAAATTTTTCCCATATTTTGTCAACTGGTGATTCTCTTCAATTGTGCGGATGGATCAATCATTCCCGATCATTCCCGGTTTGAAATACGCTTTACCTAAAAAAACCAAAGAAGTCGTTACATTTTTGTAACCACCACCCATTTTTTAATTGTCTCTCTCCACAAAATTTCAAAAAAATGATTTTATAATTTCTTTTTTTTTCATTTTTCGACGAAATTCTTACAATCTTTGATTTGGTCACTGACTTTACAGCCTACAGTAAATTCCTATTTTTTAGCATCCTCGCAATAATTTTATTAACATCAGCTCTTTAAAATATCTACTTCTTGTATTGTAAATCAATTTAATATCATATTTTGCCATTTTGACAAATTAATTTCAGGAAAAGTCTCAATCAAATTTTCACATGCTCACTGAATAACTAAATCATTGACAATCGACAATAATTATTTTACAGAGATAATATACAGCATGTCCTACTTTTCATGGAGCCACCCATTCTCATCTCTCATTGATATCCGAATATTTTGAACTTTTGGTGGTGAACATATACCTATAAAGTGAGTCTTTAGACGTTATCACATTTGATTTTAGGCAGAGGCGTCCGATTCTAGGGTGGAAAAAAGTATTAGCGATTTTTTTTAGAAAAGAAAATAGTAATCAGCCCCTTTAAAAACCCCTTCGTACAAGATTATATCGTAGTGGATTCAAAGGTTGAGACAGAGGTCGTCAAAGAAACAATTTTTTCAACTAAAAATAATTTCTATCTGTAAAACGGAAACAGGTAGGTATGTCCGAATTAAATTTTCTTGCCACTTTAAGAAAAGTCAAAATATTTTACGTGCAAATGCCATCCGGTGATCAGGTACTGTTGCAATGACCCGTCTCTTATTTCGCAGCTCATTTCTGTTTTATTTTCCGACAAATTTTACCACGATAAATCACATAGGTTTATTTGTCCTTAACTAGAAACGCAAATGAGTTTTAAATAAACCACCTGATTAAATCTTCAAAATGTTGTCTTTACAATATTGTTTTACATTATATTTAAATCAGGAGCAAATCTAGCTACTTTATTTAAATATTCCTTCTAGGAATAACTTGAAAAACATTTATTCTAACGACAGAGGATTGTACAGCTAGACATGTCAACCGAAGTTTCGAACCGTAATCGATCAGCTGTTTGATATTCAGTTAATTCAGTATTTTAATAATACTAATGCAGGGACGGACTAAGATAGTAGTTATTAGTATTATCATTAGTAGTACCTAATAGTGTTTGCAAATTAAAAATGTGCATTAAATTTTCAATTTATGTGATTTTGTCAAGCAATGCACCGCTCAGATGATCCATTACTTTATGACAAATGCTACAGGGTGAGTCTTAAATATTTAATAGTTTGTCTTTATATTCATTTTTAATTTTAATATAAGCTCTAGAAATAAATGTGAAGAACATAACCATAATTTTATTATTTATTCTACCTACGCTGCTGGTTAGAGTCCCCTTGATTATCGCCGTGGTCTTAGACCTAGAGATAAGCCTCGCTGTTAAAACTTAGTAATAAAGCCATAGTTGCATATAATTTATCACACAACAAAACAGCCAGAATTATAATAGAGTGCGGCTTTAGGTAAACTTATCAAAATACAGCTATCCCATCTTAACAGCTGTAAATGAAGGAGGCTTAAAGAAGTAGGATAGAGGCGAGGTAATGTAACATTCATGTTTACATATACGTATACGTGATCCTAATGGCAACCATATCAGTAGCAAAAGGTACTTTTGTCTTCTTAAACAATTCTAAATCAATACGTATATGGAATACCACCAGGCACGATGTTTATTATTATAAAGCTGCCCTTTTGGTTTAAGGTACCATAGTTGTTGCAGAAAATAGTGAAAGTTATGCATGAAACAACTAATAAATTAATTTTGAAATTATGTGTTTATCACCAGTAGCATAGCAGTTAAAGATATCTGGAAATTTATTCGACATGAAGTCATTAAATATTGACTAGATGGATAAAAGTTCATATTAGAACTACCGGGTGGGCCAAAAAATTTTGCACTTTTGGCGTTTGCCCACAACTTTTTTGCTTATTGACCGATTTTAATGAGAAAGGTGTTACTTGTCGAAAAGACATATCCAATAGAAGAAAGCAATAAAATGGACCTTTCTCTAGGTATATTTTAAGACTTCGATGAGAAAAATCGGTATTGCACTTTTTTCTTTGGCCACTAACTCTTTTGTTCATTTATCGATTTAAGTGAGCTTATAGTGTCGTTGTACAGAAAAGAATGGATTATCGTCGAAAAATTTCAAAACGGTCAATTTTTTAAAATCCAAGATAGCTGCCGCGAAAATTTTACTGTCAACTAAACCGTCAGTTGAATCAAAATTTCGTGTTCTATATTTTGTTCTGGAAATAGCCTAACAAATATGTTTCGTGCAATAAAAATAATCTGAAAATTCAACATTCAAAGCGTGTTGTTTTAATTTATTAACAATAATAATAATACATTTTTTAAGAAATACTTGATTTCATCAATTGGCAATAAAATTTTATTTCGTGAATTTCTGACAGGCATTAAAATGCAACTGTTGCGCCCTTCTTTATTTTGGAAAACATGCTCAAGTTTTATGAAAAATTTTTCCCAGGACTGTATAGTTTCGTTAAATAAGGTGTATAGTTCTTACTGATTCAGTAAGAAAAAAGTTTTATTAAAGTAGATAATGTGAATATAGAGGATTTTGGAAGGCTCTTAACAAGTTTGAAAAATATTGAAGGAGATAGATAGATTATTTATTAGTTCTTTAAATCAACTACAAAACATATTATATAATAAGTCGATAACTGGTAAATTACATTAGTTCAGATATTGTCAATAGTTACACTCGTATGGATAACAGTATGGTTTAAAAAGTTGTGGAAGTAACATTCATATCGGAGTTGCATGCAATTTGTAACTTGCCTCCACCCGAGGAGGTTCTTAGGTGGTTACTTTGATGTCTGAGAGGCGGTAGTTAACAGGACGATGTGGGCGCCAGTTTCTGTTTTAGACTGTAGAAACATCATTTTTCTCTATTAGCAGGATAATAAAGGCTTAGGTAGCTGCAGTGAAGAAACGGTAATACTAGTGGTCTGTAGTAACCTATAAAGAAAACTCAGGAGTATTGTATTAAGAGTTATAAACAGGTAAACGTTTATTGCTACGGTTAAATACAAACAAACATACGTACATGAGACTTACGGAAGGCAGGCTAAAGTGGCAAGGCAACAACGGTTGAAAGCGGTAAGACGGCAAGCAATAATACAGATCAGCAAGCAATGATACGCTTAAGGGGTAAAAATGTACAGCAGATAAATCTCAGTATTTTACTTAATCAAGCTAGTAGATGGTGCGGTTACTTACTAAGTTGGATGGGTCGGGCGGACTGCTAGAAGCAAACCCAATTCTTTCTACTCTTCTGGTTTTCACATTCCAGCTCGGGGAATTAACACAGGCACACAAAAAAGTATTGTCCACCAGACGAGGCAAACATTTCCATACGTTGTCGGTGTCGCTGACTTCGAATCTGACTCGGTCAGATTGCATTTCCCTAACCTCAAAAAAGTGATGAAAATTGAATCATTCGTTGAAATGTCCAGAAAGAAAATCGATTATATGTTTTTAGAGTCGCTAAGTTCTAATCCAAGGTTAGTTTGACTATGCCAGTGCGTATAATCCTAACCTCAAAAAAGCGATTTAAACAACCGAAAACAGACCTCGATATATCAGAGACTATTTCACTCACTTTAAAATTATCACATAATCCGACCAATCACAAACCAAAGACAGCTTGTATTACAGCGAAAACACCGACTGTCTTTCAATTCTAATTGGTCTATCAGCGTGGTGTTTTCAACGACGTAACCATGAATACGGATGGCAAAGCAAAGTTTGACAGTGTAATAAAAATTAATTATAGAGACAGACGTCAAAATGAGTCGCTTCGGTGCTACTTCAAGTGAAGTTATCAACCAAAATATTTGTTCGTGAAATAGTCTAATAAAATACCACTCGTGATAGAATTTATCTTATAAGTCTGTCTTTTATTTCTAAACTCAACTGAGTTGCTTGAAAACACCACTCGTCCTATTTCGTTAGAAATAAATCGACAGACTTATCGCAAAAATTCAATCTCTTGTGGTATTATTACTGAAAATTCACTTTCATCTTTCCTTGTGATATCTCGTTCTCTTAATCTCGAAGGACCTATGGAGGGGGTTCCTCTTACGTTTGACGTCTTTTTGACAATCCTGCAATGTACAACGGTCCACTGTCTTAGGAGTGATAACTCTCATACCTCCCTAGGCCTGAGTATGAGAGATTTCCGACATCGTCGAGGACTCTGTCAACTCGTCTTCAGAGACACTACGGCTTTAGCCTCACACACTCATACCCACCTGCAAGGCAGCGCGCCTCGCTGGCTTCTTTACTTCAGCAGACCTCAGAACGAATAATTCTACACATCCCTTTCGGGGCAGTTGTCATCGTTACAGTATCTGCCAAAGCACCAGGATTTTATGATGCAGACTAGTCGCCATAATTTATATTGGGGACAGTTTTCGGTTTCTTAATCACTTTTTTGAGGTTAGGAATGTAATGCGGCCTGGCCGAGTGACACTAACCCTGGACCAACCCTCAGCGACCCTAAAAACGCACAATCGCTTTCGTTTCTGGGCATTTCAAGGAATGTTTCAACACTCATCACTTTTTTGAGGTTAGGAGCAAAATGTGATCTGACCGAGTTAAACTAACCCCGGATTCAAGACCTTTTTTTTTGGTGTGCCTGTGAAACCAGTACAGAGTGGGGAATGTGCAGTAGATCGGCGCAGTAAATTCGTCGACTTGTGAAATTTCAATCAATAACGGAAATTATTCTATTTTACTTACCAAGTGCTACTAGTCCTGGACTGCTCGTTTCGGCTGCTGTTAGCAAACTGACTCAATCTATTCTACGCTCCAAGTTACTAAATTTTCTGTGAAAAAACAAACACCATTTATTTCCATTCCAAAATTCGAACGGTCATAGCTATGTTAGAAAACGTTCCTTGCAGCAGTACAGTAAATTTTTCAAACAAGAGCTATCGCATATAGTTTTAAAAAAATATAGAGACCATAATTATTCTAGATTTTTATTTATTCCATCTTATATCTCGGATTCCCCGATCTGCACAAATATTTAACATTTTGTTTAGTGATGCTGTCTCACTTTGATTGTTACTTTGTTTATTAGTTACAAGCATTATAATAAGGTATCGTCTAATCCCTAATGACTCAACTAAACACCAACCTCTAGTTAGTTAATAATTGTATTTTAATAAATTAAACGGAAACTAAATGGAGTCTAATAGTCAAGTAGGTACCTATAAACAGGAAATATAACGACTAATGAGTTACGCCCTAAGTGCAAAATATCACATGCTCATTTATCAGGATTAAGACATTACATACATTTTAGCTTCTGCGTTCATAATTTTAAATTAGATCCACTAAATAATTTTCTTACAAACAACGACAACGTTTTGAATGATTATAATAATTATTATGTCAACCTCTAATTATTATCCGAAAATAATAACTTTACAATTTTACGTTCTGATGATTTAAGATGGTACACTTACCAGTTTGATCATTTTTAATGGTCCTTGATTATAACGAAATTTTTTTGGTATTGGGTTTTAGGAAAATGTCAATAATAATTATAAAGACTTCATATAAAATTGCAGATTTTTGTTTTTTGTTGCGGTGTTTTCGGATATCAACATTTTTATATCAAAGACATAGGGTGTCCCAGTTTAAATTTATACGCTCATATTATTGCTAATATTTTGTTGAATAATTTTTTTTAATACTGTCTTGTGTGATTTTTTCGTAGATTTTATTAACAATAAAAAAAAACAATTGAACATCACCCAAAAAAATTATGAACAGAACTCGAAAATTCCTAATAAAATTTATTGTGGTGTAATTAGCAATTTGTAGGTAGTTTAAGAAATATATTTCTATAGATACTTTAATATTTATTAAAATATTACTACTATAGTAAAAAATAATATCATTGACAAATATCGTGTAAAATTTTTCCTCCACATTTAAATTTAAGTTTTTTAAATTATCCCCTCACTCTCACGCATTCCTATTTCGTTGGTACCTACGAACAGTCGGTACATCATAGTCAACGACACTAGCACCGGCACCAGCTACAGTATGACCTCGAGGACCCAGACCTCGACGGGGCCGTCATATCGTTAGGAAGGAAACCCGTCTTTACCGTTATCAAAGGCGGATATACGGGCGTACTGCCATGGCAGTCCGATAAAGGAGCCGAGTCGATAGCGATGCAATTTTGAAAATGTGTTTTCGATTGTTTTTTTTTCCCTTCACTTCCGACGGAAGTCGCTGGCATAAAGAATGTAAGTGTAGTAGTGTGCCTGACTGAAATTAATCAGGTCTTACTGCAATGGTGCCCGTGGGAAGTAAAAAGAAGAGGAAGTTCTATTTTTACCGTTTATGCAATCATAAATTAATTCATCGAGTGACTGATAATGTTTAATAATTTTCCATTATACAAAGCAGGAGCGCTACTAGTTAGTTAACAAGTGAAACTGTTAAGTTCATTTTTTAACTCCTATAGTTTCGAAACTATTCAACGCGGTTTTGGAATACTGAGAGCTTCTACTTTTGGCAATAAAATGCTTGTAAGCGACTTTGGTTTCTGCTACAAATGAAGAAGAATTATTCTAAGCACTAAAAGTTAAAACAAGAATAAATGTGTCATTAAATTAATTATGAAAAGAAGTAAACAATTTTGCCCACAAATTCACTCTTTTAATTCGATTTTATGTTCTACATTTGCTTCCGAGATCATGAGATATTGCTAATTCGGTTGAATAAGCATGAGGCTTATTAAATTTAATTGGTCCCAATATAATCCACTGCATATAGGATTTCTTCTACAGACCAATTCATACAAAAGCAAATTATTTTTTTCCAGGTAGGTTCTGGTGTCCTGAATAAGGTCTCAAAAGTCCCCGAAGTGGGAGTGTAAGGATACAATTTGGCAACGATGTAAAGGGCTAAAATCATGCTCTGAAACGAATTTTTCGAAATATCTACGACAAAAATGCATCAGGCCAAAAATAAAGCTATGGAAATTCTATATAAAAATGATAGATTGTCTTTTTTCGTTGACGCAATAGTTTCCTTGAAAATCTTGCATTGAATTTGAACTTATGTGATATTATGAATAATTTAAGTACCTACTCCACACCACCCTTGAGGTTGAGTACTAGGTGCGTTTTTTGTATGTGGTTTCCTCGGCAGGCCTAATCCACGACTGTCATACTTATTAAAATATTTTCAAATTAATAAATTTGTTCTTGTCCGTTTTCTCCTTCTATAAATTCATCGATTCATTCATTGTTCGAGGAAATCCGAGTCAATCTGAGAACTTTGAATTTCTGCTTCATAAGTGACGGCTTCTATTTCTGACGAGTCTTCAGTCGGTTCAGCATTCAAGCAAGATTGTCCATGGCAGTTGCCGCAAACTAGTGAGCAATTAAGTCCCAACCTCCGACAGCCACACACTGGTCCACAGCCTTTCGTACAGTTGCAGAAAATCATCTTCAAAAGGCAATCAGGTGCAGGAAGTTGGGATGTTGTTTTTGGCCACAATATGATATCTTTTAACATCCACCTCCACTGTTTAGGATTCAATACATTACCCAACCATTTCTGTACTTAAAAATAAACACGAAATAGACGCTGTTGAGCTGCGTCATGAGTGGGTGGTAATGAATTCAATTTCACTGGTTTGCTTTTGCTCACAGCTTTAATAAAGCAAGAATACCGATAGTTAGCGATCGAAACTTCTTTAACTGGAGCGTTATAGATTGCGAGGAAAAATTTTATCCCATTCGAAGTAACTATGCCAGGAGAAGTACCAGTCTTACTGAAAACTTCTGCTACAAGTTTCAAGTCCTGCCGTTTTTTCATCTCTTTCAAAGCTGCAGACTTGCCTTTATTAAACGAAGCAGATGAAGTGTCACATCCAGAGAATGCGTGCTGTAATAATATGTGATCTCGAATATCTTTATGGTGATCAAAGCTTCGTGAAGAATAAATTTTTTGTTCGATCTTCCCTCTGTCTGGTTTGAGTAGAAACATTTCTTTATCAATAGGTGTACGAGCAGTTAAAATTATAAGAAGATCCACATCTTCTCCAACCACAACCGTTGTATTTTTACATGATTCCTCAGGCGCTGTTTCGACTATCACAATATCAGCATCATCTTCAGCATGTCTAATAATATAATTATTTTGCCTGAAAGTTTTCTCTCAACATCGAAATCAATCTGGTTTTATTTTTATTATTGAAAAGGAGCTTCTCTTGGCTTAGAGTTGCAACCATCTGCTCATCAAAGTAAATAGCAACAGCTGCTCCATAGCATTCACATTGTTGCTCATATTTTCATAACCATCAAAAACAATAATGGAGTTCGAGCCAAAGTGATTTTGTACATAATTAACATTGGCAAACAGCACCGTAGGTTTCATATTGTTGCCATATAACTCGGTGCAAGAGAAATCCACCATCAACGATATAAGTGGCATTTGGGAAATTTGGTTCAGATTCAGATGGCCAGAAATTGTCATAGAAAGCTGACTTGTTTGTCTTACGCATTCCAACTTCGTCAAAGAGTGATACCGGATACGGAGGTAATTCATACTCCAAGTAGGTGCGAAGCTCTTCAATTGTTTTTTCATGCCAGTAATCCTTTGAAACAACAATAATGGATCAACGGGCGTTGTGGTATCATGGACTGTAACATTGCTATTGACAGTTAATAATGGAAGCACTCTATCAGCACGTGAAAATTCTATATCATAGAAGTTGTTGACATTTCTTCTATTTTAGTTATGACTTTACTCGAATTTTTCAAGAAAACTTATGCGTATACGAAAAAAAGACCCTCTATAATTTTTATAGAGAATTTTCATAGCTTTATTTTTGGTCTGATGTATTTTTGTTGTAGATATCTAACGGAATTCGTTTCAGAGCGCGATTTTAGCCCTTTACAGCATTGCCAAATTTTATCCTTACACTCCCACTTCCGAGACTTTTGAAACCTTATTCAGAACACCAGAACCTACATGGAAAACCATAATTCACATTTGTATGAATTGGTCTGAAGATTAGGTTTATTTTTCACTAAATGAGATGGATTAATAACGAAACACTTAGGTTATAAAGACGTCTAGTGGAGTTTGTAAAAAATGTCCCAGTTGGTTCGAGAAAATGTATTTGAACGCAATTATATAAAGGCTACCAGGGATTTTCAATAATTAGATGTTGCTCGTTATATCACTTCATTCAGAGAAATATTGATTATGTTATCACTCTTTATTTCTGTCATAATCGAAAGACGTGAATTCAGAACATAAGATCGACTTGTCCAACGTTTTTTTGTTGACATTAGAATTGAATCCTCTATCCAAATTTTCCAAAAAAATTGGTGGTCGCCGTTTAAACAAAATGGCGACGACGTCACACCTCGTTCGAATATGGTGGAACAAATTGACACATGTCAAAATGTGCGCAAAAGGAAATAAAAATTTATAACGGACGGACTGTATAAAAAGAGATGGCGCCTAACAACAAAATTATGCTAAACCACCTCCGTCACCACAGTGGGGCAAATAGCTCATTTCATGAACAATCGACAATTCCCAGGCCTGGAATTAATGAAACTTAAATTTTTTTTTCATTTCATTCTATTCGTTCTAAAATTACCTTTAATTCTATCGAGGCCAAATTTCGAAATTTCAAAATTCAAGATGGCTAATCCAATATGGCGGACATACATTTTTTTAATTAAATTAAAATTTTGTCAAAAGATTGTTAAAAATTTTAAGAAATGTTACTTGGGGGTTTTTTCTGGTTTCTGATCTCATTTCTGATCAGCAATTTTCTAACAAATTAATTAAAAATTTAATAAAAACCCTTCGATTTTAAGTTTAAAACAATTGAATTTGAATCACATGGTAATCCTTAAAAAACTCTTCCCCAGTGAGAATATGATATATTTACAAGATTGAAATAATGCTTCTTGTCAAAGTTTTTGTATCTGGAAGGTCTTTTATTACTATCAATTCTAATAAAATATAAAATATTGATATTTAAGTAACAAAAATATACCTACAGTAAACTTTTTACACAATACTCACTATTATCAGGTTCCTCAGTGGCGTATATGGATTAAAATATATATTTTAAAATGCTAAAAGGGAGTTAAATTCTTATAATAAACCAACATATTTAAAAGTCTTCTATCCAGTTATATTTAAAAATGATAACATGATTAGTTCACCAGTCTGAATTTTATAAGATATAAAGTAGTAAAAAAATTTAATTTAATTTAATTTTTTACAATCTAGTAGTTTTTCATTAAACCCACGAACATCCAGGAAAAATTTACGTAATTTAGACTTCAAGTTCATGATCAGCAACCCCTAAAATCCCTAAGTAACAATATTTAACAATTTGCACATGCATATCTTATTTAAAAAATATTATTGCCACCACATTGGATCCGCCATCTTGGTTTTTGGAATCGCAAAAACTGCTGATCAGAAATGAGATCAGAAACCAGAAACCCCCCCAAGAAACATTTCTTAAAATTTTTGACAATCTTTTGATAAAATTTTAATTTTATTAAAAAATTTATGCTCGCCATATTGCATTAGCCATCTTGAATTTTGAAATTTCGAAATTCGACCTCGATAGAATTAAAGGCAATTTTATAACGAATAGTTAAAAACAAAACTTAAGTTTCATTAATTCCAGGCCTGGGAAGTTTCGATTGCTCAAAAAACGAGCTATTTGCCCCACTGTGGCGTCGGAAAGCAGGTTTACTTCAACACGACTAAAACAACGTTTCCGATTCCATAAGGTATTTATCGGTCATTTAGAGACCACGAAATATAAAGATCTCCATCTGCAATCAATCAGTTTAGTCCAGGCGTGAGGCAATAATGGAAGGAATCCTAAGTAGATTTCTCTACTTTCCAATTCAATGTTTTTGCCTACTAACTGTCCAGTCATATTTCCCCTGATTCTTATTGTCTTCAAGTCTTTACCAAACCAAAATAAATCTCAACACTCTATTATATTCACTGTGCCCAGTGGTATAATAAATCTGCCCTGCGTGATATTCAATAAAAGAAAAACTAAAACGTACTGGTATGAAAAGAATTTAAGGTACTTTACTAAAATTGGGTTGAGATCATAAATTAGTAACGTGAATGAAGCGTAAAAGCAACATCATATGTGGAATTGAAGGATTGAATATTCATCAGAATCAGCATCATTATTATCTTCAATCAGTCTTTGTTTGGAAACGCTTTACATCTATTCAGCTTGCTGATTCTATATGCTTCCTGTCTTGGTCTCTATTCGATAATATTCTTGGTCCGCCGTGGACGTTCATCTGCTATTTTGTTAATGTGACTAGCCCAGTTCTAAGTCAAAGTTGTGTTCGTTTCTTTTACCACAACACCAGTTTTCTCTTCATTTGGATCTTGTCATTGAACTTGGTTTTAGATTTCTTGGTAAAGGTGAGTGTTTCAGCTACATAAGGTATAACGCGTAGGACGCACTTTTGTGCTTCGGGCATGTAAGTATGCCATAATTAAGTGTCTCCCCAGGCTTACAAATTGTCTTGTGAAGATCATGTATGTCTGGTTGTCTCAACCCACTGAAATTTTTTGACCTAAATATTTATAAAATAATATACTATATCAATATCTGTATCTCTCAGAGGGATGCATCCCATTACAAAACTGGTCACAAATTTTTGAAACACTAGTCAATGTATTGAATATATTCAGACGTTTGGTAAAGTCTTTCCAACATTCTAATAACGTTAATACTTGATCTAAAATTGTAATTTTGTGAAAACAGTTAGTTGATTTTGGCTTTGAATTTTTTTGAATATACGTTACTTTCTCACTGTAGCAATGAAGTGCAAACATTGAATTAACACAATTTCTAATCTTAACTGTTCGCCTCTTTAGATGGTAGATGCCTATGAACTTTTTCAGTTATTTGATATATACACATTAACGCGTCCAATTTAAGTTAGGCAGATGTGTACTTAACTACGTTTCCCACATTTTAAGTATGTGCAGAGCAGAGCGTACATTAAATAAATAATACCGTTGTTGGGAGTCGTAAAGTTTGTTTACTTACATAAAATAAAATATTTTTAAGTAGGTCCTTCAGAAGGTGTTGTGTTTTGAATGTGTGTTTTTTTATAATAATACAATATTTTTCTAGATTCCATTAGTGGGTCAGTAAAGTGAGAGACGGTTTTAATTAGCATTAGTTGAATAGTGGCGTGAAGTGACGTTAAAGCTAAAATAATTAAGGCAAGGTTTTTGCACATTTTGACAAAATTACTTAGTAAATTTGTTTTTAGATACAGTCAGAACCGAAATAATGATTTCTGTCCTGTGACTTTATATGTTTTACCGTAGTTGATCTGTTTACTTTCTGTTTTATTGGTAGGTGGTAATAAACAAAATTAATGCTGGTTTTAATTTTACTAATCCGATTTTCTGGTTTAATTAGGTTACCAAGTTTTTAATCCACATTACATGAAGGTTAAATTGCTTGTTCTTTGTTAAACTTCCGTCTTATGGTTCAAGTTTATTTATTGTTTATTTACAACAAATAGGCGGCGTCACTGTATTTCGCGCACTAATTTTGAAACATAGGTACTTGTACGTTATATCTTACAGTTTCTAATCTGAATGTTGATACTAATTTTGTTGAACCCAATTTTGTCGTAGGGGAGAGATTTTTAACTTACATCGTAGATAGTCGAATCAGTTTTGCATCCCTTTAAAAAAATATACAGCCGAGTAGGTTCGCATTGATTTGATTCCATCCAGATCTGAAACTGGAACATTTTGGTCTCTCGACCATCACTCATATTTATGCTTTCGTTTTTATTGCTTTTTTTAATAATATTCTTATTGTGGTTGAAATGGTCGTTGGAAAAATCATATGTATGACTCGGTGAAATATAAAAATAATGTTAAATATAATGTCTCCTCTTGTATGATCATGGTATCTCTTCATGCACTTCTATCTCTAGTTAAACATAAAGGCTATTATTAATTTTTTGCGGTTCTATTACTTGACTTTAGCTTTACGTGCACTCTGCACTATGTCCAATCAACTAGCATTGTTTCAGTTTTATTTTTAGTTCTAAGGTTAAAGTTTTATATTCATCCAGTTATTATTTAACAATGTTGTTTTATGATCTTGATAAACGATAAACTTTTTAAACCTATAATTTGGCATAGTTTCTTTCTTGTTATAGCGTGATTATGATAATGTAGAATTATAGTAAAATGATCGGTAATAATAAAGTTCCAAATTATAGGTATAAATTTACTATGTTATTTTATATTTTTCGAACAGGTCCTCCTGAGAGTGCAGTAAGAGGCAGTGACGGGACATAATGGAGTCCCACGTTATTGTGAAAGAAATGGAATATTTTAAAGAGCAAAATTTAAATTTTTTTGGAGAGGGACAACCCTCATATAAAGCAATTCGTAAAGCTGGGTATTTGTGAAGATTAGAAAGTAACTAATTTTGAAATCTTTGTATCTGATCTGTTTCAAAAATAATTGGTAGGGTCGGAATTAAGCAAATCAGGAAGTAAAAATCAGGATAGGCTCTATATGGCACGAACAACATGACCATTTTTATGCACAATAACACAATCGTGGAATTCAAGGCGTTTCGTTTTTACGGGACCATTATCAAGTCTATTATTTTATTTTTACCTATATTTTTCATTTTCACTTTTTGTAGCATTTGGACCTTGATTTCATTGATATATTAAACTTTTTTTTGTTAACGTTTCGTAGCTGTAAACTATCATCATCAGATCAACCGAATAGAACATTTAACAATAATAATATAATTAGTAGGAGAGCCCTCGACCAGGTTCGACCTCATCGCGACACGAGGATTCTATTTTTTTTTCAACAGTTCATGTCAATATGAAAAAAAAATTCTATTGCGACTGACATTTATCTCGTTGCTAGAGGTGAAAAAAATTATCAAAGATGTAAAAAAATAACAGTTATTTGATTTCGAGCTTGGCCGCGGATGGATATTAAGCAACGAAATTTTTAGGCATCCGAAAGGAAGGTTGGTTCTAACTCCCCTATGAATTCGGTCGAATAAATCCTCCGGGGAAGGGAGCAAGGGCCCCCGGAAAAGTACAGTTTTTCGGCAAAATCGACCTTTCCAGAAAAATCATTTCTCGGCTAATATAGATGGAAATAAAAAAAAGAGTTCTTCATTTTTCCTTCTTCTTACCCACCGTCCGGGTCTGGATCCTCTAGATCCAAAGGGAAAGGCTGTGACGCGTTTTTAAAGGGTACATGTTTGAAAATCGCTAAAATACTACAAAATTGCCTCTTTTCAAAAAATCATAACTTTCTTAGAAGCCAAAATCGAGACAAACGATTACGCCGAGGATTTTCTAAATTTCATCTAGTTTTCAAAAAAACAACGCAGATGGAGGCGCAAGTTATTAAGCTTGGCCTGGACGCGTGTTTGGAGAAATTTGAAAAATTGAAAAAAAATGCGAAAACGCGAAATCTTTAAAGGCTGTTTCCAAACGAAAAATCGCCGCCGGGTTGCCGTTCTGGGAAGAAATCCAAGGTAGAGGGTCCAACGTAGAACTAAATCGTAAATCGCACGGTCTCGCTGCGATTTTAGAGGCAGTAGGAGCGAACGAAAAAGTGGAATTTTGAAGTTAACAAAAATATTAAAGTTGGGTTAAAACTTAGAAACTTCTGCGCGAATAATCGCTACGAAATAAAGCCTAAAAGATTTTCCCGACACGAAGGCGCCTATAAAATTCGACGCCACGCGCTGACACTCGCCCGGAAGAAAGCCTTTGAGACGGCAAAAGTACATAATAAACTCACACGAAATTAGAGCGAGTCTGCTTGATCACCATTATTTTCTTTTACCGACAGAGAACCTATTTTCACCCTTTCCGCCATTTCATAAATAAAACCTGTTTCTTTTGACTCGAACTGAACATTTTTCATGAAATTACCCATGTCAAGATAACCCGAAATTTTGGTCGAGGGCTCTCCTACTAAATTGTATATAAAAGTGAAGAAATATCATTAAACATACTACACACGTGATTCAACAAAACTTACCACCCATTATAAAACCTTAGAGAATTTTTTCTCCAGGAATTGCATATTGTTTAACTGTCGGTATTTTTGTTAAAATCTCTTTATTGTGTCTTACCTTGCTTTCGTACTCGATCTTTTATTGCCTAATTAAAGAAAGTAGAATAATCAAAAATATTTCCTGTCGTTCTTGACATTTTTTTAAAAAAAGTAAAAATTTTAAATTTTCTTTTTATGTTTTCCTGGCGTTATTTGAAGAGTTATCAAAAAACCGAAGACAATGTTATTGTCGTATTATTTTCTGCAAGATAGTATAAAAATTTGTTCGAAAACTTTCGTCTTTTTACGCCCACAGGCAATTCTATTATTTTAAATATGCACTTGTATTTTTTATTGCATTTTTTTAAGTTTATTAACGTCAGATTCTAATGATGTATTTAACTTGTTTGTTGTTAAACGTTATTATACAGGGTGTTAAGAAAAAGTAGGTCAAGCTGTTAACCACAGATTCTTTGGACGAAAATAATGTGACAATTACGGTGTGATTTTTTATTTTGGAACGTAGTTTTCTTTATACAAAGTGTTAAAGTTTAAATTTCGAAAATTATTTTTATTAATAATTCTGTTATTTTATAAGATTTTTACCTGAAATTTTGCACACACTTTTATTGTATTCAGGTACACTTTTTGTGAAATTTTGGTAAAAAAAGTCAAAGATTAAACGGAAAAAAGGAGGGTTGTGGTACACTTGACCCTCCCAATAATTTCATGCGTACGCCTATGGTATCTATATATTTATTTTTTGATAATACTTATTTCCCTAACTTTTCTTACTCTTATAAAATTTTAATTTATGGCTTGGTTAACAAGATATTCTAATAAATTCAGATCTGTGATATTATACATTATACAAATTTTTGCTAATAATACGAATTTCCCAAAAACGTCTTTGGAATGATTTCAGTTGAAGTAATTATGTTGTCAAAAAAATATTTTTTATTTTTAGTTTTTGGGGAGTTCTGAATGATTTTGTATTCGGTTTCAATTTTAAATGAGCAACAATTACGAGAACGAGTTGTAGAAGGTACAAGGCAATTTAAGCAAAAATATTTTCTTTAAATTAGTATTTTTATTTGATTCTTTTACCTACGCCAGTGTCACAGTTAAATCAGAATTTTAGGTTTTCTAAGCAAAAATGTGCACACCACTGTTTTTTTATAATTTTTATTTTATCGAACTTTTTTAACTATGTACAACAAAATAGGCCCTTAGCATTTTTTTCTAAAAGTAATCGATTTAACGAAATCAATGGTTACTACGAACATCAATAATAAAAATAATAAATTCCGAAAATAGGATATAGAAAATGAATCTGAATTTATTGGACCACCAAGTTCTAAATTAAAATTTATTAAGAGTAAGAAAAGTTAGGAAAAGAAATATTTAATTTAAAAATAAAAATCTAGTTACCATAGGCGTACGATTGAAGAAGTTGGAAAGGTTAATGAGTACCACAAACCTCCTTTTCCCCATTATTTGCTCTTTGACTATTTTGACCAAAATTGCACAAAAAGTGTATCTGAATAAGACAAAAATGCGTGCAAAATTGTAAGTAAAAATAGCAAAAAATAATAGAATTTTAATAAAAATAATTTTCGAAATGTAAACTTTAACACCTTGTAATGGAAAATTCCGTGCCAAAATAAAAAATTATGTGATAAAAGTCGCATTATTTTCGTCCAAAGAATCTGCGGTTTGACCTACTTTTTCTTAACACCCTGTATTATTCATAATTATTCATTATTAACAGTGAGACAATAACAAAATCCGTACTATCCAGAGTAAAAAAATACTGAAATTAAAAAATATTTAACTTACCACAAAATGTATTCATTACATCTTGAGGGTATCGTTCTTGGATTAGTAACCGTAATGAATGAATTTTGTGGTAAGTTGAATATGCTTTAATTTCAATATTTTTTTGTTTTGGATGCTATGAATTCTGTTGTTTAATTTAATATTTTAACATATATTTATGGAAAATATTTGTTTTAACGAATTCGACAAAAATTGCGTTCTAAAATGGTTTAAATGATTTTGAATGTGTTTTTAGAAGCTGAACATCAATATAGTATGGAAATTAGAGATTTTTGTTATTATTGTGCTTATAAAAACACCAAGTAAAGTTGTAAACAATGGCATATTTCTGATAACCAAATTCTTCAACATTGCTCTAATTTAATTGGAACTGTCTCTTACCCTGTCCCATGTCCTTGTAATGAAGAATTATAAATTAGAATTACCCTGCATACTATCAAAATAATTTAGCCTTTTTTTTAACTTTTAAAAAGCATGATGACTTTTCTTTAATCATCATCGATTATTATTTTCAAGATTCAATTTAATTAAACAGAAACAGTCGAAGGTTCTGGTAAAATAATTGCTCTATTGACACATATCATTATACCAGCCTCATGAAAAACCTGCATTCAACTATCGGATCACGAAACCCTGAACCACATGAAAAGAACTAGATAATTTAGTCGTGATGAATTAATCACGTTTTCCCGTTTTTAGTTGGCTCTGTAGTTCTCAAAGACAATGGACAAACGACAAACGATCTCGGCCTGACGTCAAAACAAACGGAACATCATGTTTTCAGAAAAATATTAATTGATCACCGTGTAGTATGATTGGAGATTTATCGACGTACTGAAACATTACATGGAGCAACTTTTTCGTTCCTCAAAAGTCATGAGAACCGCACAGGGCATTCATGCGAATAGAACTGTGGATATTTTATATATCAGGTTAAAACTTATCGTCTTGGCTTTTATGGGCAGGGTACTACAGCCAACTAAACTATTGACGCCATTTTAAAGAATCAACCAGCAAAATTACCATATTTTGTCGTTAATAAATTGTAACGCTAATGCTGGTTGCAGATATACTAATATAATTTCGATCCTAATACATGCTAGATTAAAAGTTTCCATAAATACGAAGTTAACTAGCTTCACGTAGTCATGCCCTGCTGACCGCCGAATATGGCGTTATGATATTAACTCGGAAATGCATAAATAATTTTTAAGTTTTTAACAAATTCCTTCTGTAATATGAATTCATTTATCATTTTCAATAATAATAAAAAGTTTGTTCTGAAAGCAGAAAAGTCAAAAAATCAAAACATATCTAATGTACTGGATTGGCCGAAGAGACTCGGGGAGAGTGAGACTAACAAGATGAAGGTATATTTTAATCAACCAGATTCTAACATTGACTAGTTTAATTGATAATAATTTTTAATTAAAAATTGTGCAGTAAAAAGAAACGTTTATACGTCTACATCTGGTGAGCCTTACTATTGATAAAGGTAGGCATCTTGCCAATGCTGGGATGAAAACTTTTATCTAGTACCTTGACCAATAGCAATAATATCGGCTTTAATTTATAGACGTCCACTAATACACAGACTTTATTTGTCATAAAGTGGACAAGTAAGGTCGTAAAGCTTCTTCCATCCACGTCTCGTATAACAAATCAACGTAAGCCGAGACACAGTCTATGCTTCGTGAAATCAATATAAGGAGGATCAAGAAACACGTTTCTCAAGAAATCAAGTTCATCGCTCTTTTGCTAACTTTATCTCTGTACCTTCTGATAATAGAAACATTGCTAATTAATCTCTATTAATTACGCTAAATCAGTTATTGGTAAAGTCTAAATTCATTGCGTTACTGGAATCTTTCCCACCAAGCGTTACGAACATTTAATGAGATCGCTCACATTCAGGGCCGTCTTCGCTTCCATTCGCTGGCGTTTCTTGATGGTCAGTTCGATGGATTTGCCACCTTTTACCAAAATAAGAACACCGCTTTTATAAACATGCTTTTTATGTTTTTAGAAATCTTTATTTTGGTTAACAACCAGTGTTTACAACTTACTATTCCATAATGTGTTTTAAATTTCATTTTTCACTTTATATGGAAATTTTGTTGATAGGGATTTTTTTTTCTGTTTCAATAAAACTGGTCATTGCAATAGTTATATAACTAGCACTATTTAAGCAACGCTCAAAAAATCAGAAAATTATAGGAAACTAATAGAGATTTGCTTCAATAACCTGTTTATTGTGGAACCAAGCGCTGGATCATGTAAAATAGAGATGACACACCCTCAAAGTGTTAAAAAAGTTCAGTTACATGATTTTATTCACCGGTCCACCATTCCATCTGAAAAAAAAACTATTACCTTCGTCCCTAAAATTTAAAATTGATCGTTTTCTGAAATGCTATCGTTCGGGCGATTACTTCCTGATTTATCCTCCCATCTGAATATTGATAGCTAATTGTTGCTCTTTCTACTTCTGAGATATCTTCCACAATGTCTTACCATATTACTATTTTAACCATAGTTACTTCAGTAACTTCTTATTTAGCTAACCTTAAACTTCATTTCTTCTTTAATATTCTTTATTCTTTAACGTTTATAAACATTGTGCAGAAACATTCTGCTGAATTTTGAAAAGACTAAGTTGGTTTCTAGCACTATTGGCATATTAATCAAAATTTTGAATGACCATGTCTTTAATATAGAGACAAAAAAGTTGCTATAGACTTTAGTAATCCAAGAAAAATCGACATGCAATATGGAAAAATATTTTAACGGACTAAATTTTTGCAAACATGTTAGAATTAAGGTTCTTAATAATGTGTAAAAGTTCCTTATCGATTTGACCGCTGCGGGGTCAATTACGCGGGCCCAAAGGTCACAAATACATTATTTTGCAAATATCCTGAAAACTCTGAACTTTTAGAAAAAAACATAATTTACTAATTTGTAGCAGACCTACTTTGGTACAAAAACGAATTCAACAGTTTTTTTTTGTAGCAGAAACAGAAATCAAGAGCATAGTGGAGGTTGAGTAACAGGTGTCTCTTTTTTTATTATGTGGTATTCTCAGTAGGCCTGATCTGCGATGCCCTGATTGTCCTAACTTTACAATTTATTTATTTAATTGAAATTAAGGAAATAAGCACTAAAAAAAGATTTAAATTATCATGCACGAATTTTATTTTAAAAAATGAAAGATCTGTATTCCATGATTTAGTCGACCGAAAAAATGTATAAATGTAAAGAACAACAATCGCGATATAGTTAAAAAAAAATTGCTTCTGAATTAAAATTAAAATAATTTAATATAATTTAAAATAATAACAATAGAAAAAAAATATGCATTTAATAATAATAATAAAAAAATATATGCCGTTTTTTTCTGTTTGCCTTTTGTATGTATTATTTGTCTTTGTTTTTAAAATTATTTACATGTTAGTGTATGAAACTATGTATTTTGTGTTATACCTATTTTTATTGTAATAAAATTTGTAAAATTTGTAGTGTAAAATAATTTTAGATATATTTTCTTTTTTTTTTTTTAATCACTTATTTAACGTCGGCTTATTTCCGCTACCAGGGCCAATCACCGACGCCAGGAGACGAGCTACCCCCAACCTGGAAATTTTGCCGAACCTCTTATCTTACTAAGAGTAGGGATTTTTTACTTGCCTAATAGACAAGGGACCGACTGCTTTACATCCTCTCCGAAGGATGGTATATCCTCAATACACCTCTCGCCTACAGTTGTATTGCTTCTGCGATATAGCTGATATACAAGCCGCTAGAAGTAGGGAAACGAGACCGCGTCTTTCCGTGGATAGTCACCATCCAAGTACTAAACACGGTAGCTGTTGCTTAACTTCATATCGCTATGAAGTGAGTCAAGTCAGTCCTCCGCTCGCTGCCTTCTATTTGTGTTTATATTGTATCTTATATTTCTACTTGTACCCGTACAAGTATCTTGCAGATACTTCTGGGGTTATTCTACTTTATTTATATATGTACCTATGTATGTAAATAAAGATTTTTATTATTTATTATTATTATTATAATTAATGAATTACGATGGTTATATTAATCATCTTCATTTTCTAAGTCTGATTTATCAGTCTCCTGACATTGGATCAGGTAAGATGATGGATCCATACCATCGTTGATCTTCTCGTTATATCGAGTGTAACTGTATTCAAATATGATTGACCATGAAATTGACTGCAAACTATGAAGCAATTTAATTCTGTTTCTCGAAATCTATAATTAGAACCACAGCCTTTCGTGCAGTTACAAAGAATTGTAACAAAGATATTCAAAATTTGTTCAATGTTTACGCTTCTCCAACATCTGTTGCTGCTCAACAGCACTTTTAAACTTTTATCGGGCATATTATCAAATTCAAGCATGGCTTGAAAATTACGAAATTGAGGATGAATAGTAAAGAATAATGTCTTGGAGCCAATTATAACTCTCCTCCAACCTGCCCTTGATATAATGCTGAATACCATTTTTTGTAACTACAAGAAAGGCTGTGGTTCTAATTGTGGATGTCGAAAGCAGTATTAAATTGCTCTATAGTTTGTTTGTAACCAATGTCATGGTCAAACATGTTTGAATTCAGTTACACTTGATATTAATAACGAGGAGGTCAATGATAGATAACATGGATCCATAATTTCTTCTCATCCGAAGTTTGTAGATTGAAAAATCAGACTCAGAAAATGAAGATAATTAATGTAACTATCAATTAAGTAATTCCTTTGCAGCTGGCTGCATGGTCTATGACCCAAACCAAAAATAAAAAAAAAATTAAGTAATTCATTAATTAAATAAATAAATTAATAAATTAAGACAATATAATTAGATATCAGGACATCGCAGATCGGGCCCACTGAGAATACCACAAAATAAAAAAAGACACCTGTTACTCAACCTCCACTACGCTCTTGATTCTTTGGAGCGGATCTCGTGAACGGTTTTTCCTATCGGCTACAAATTAGTAAATTATGTTTTTTTTCGAAAAGTTACCGTTTTTAAGATATTTGCAAAATATTATTGGCGTTGGCCTCACGTAATTGGCCCATCGCCGGTCAAATCCATAAGGAACTCGCACACATTATTAAGAACCCTAATACTAAGTTGCATGCAAAAATTCAGCTCGTTACAATTTATTTCCAACTTGCAATATTTTTATGTGCCACGGCACTAAAGCAATATGGTACCATTTCCACAAACTATGTTATTCATCCAATTCTAAGAGAAGTGTCCCAACAAAACGGAAAGTTAGCTCATTAGTAACATTTTCCTCGCATGATCTCCATAAATTGTTAATTTGTAGGATTAAGATGTAGACCAAATGAATTACAAGAAAATATGATCACACATCACAGCTATAACATTAGCAGGAAGAGGCCATTGCATATGTGCAGCAATAGACAAAAACAGTTTTGCAGCGGAAGTGCAATCAAATCCCGGAACCATCAATGTCTTAGCTTCTGGTTGCCAAAGACTTTATCATCAACAAGTCTGTTACAGTTTTTCTACAGATCTGTTATTTTATAGACCTTTAAGTATGAAAATATAGACTAGAATCATTTATGGGTATTTGATGGTCCATTATGAACTTTCATGGAAGTACAGACCTATAAAAAGTTGTACCTGTAAAATAAGAGATCTGTAGAAACATTGTCACAAACTTGAAAATATTGAGAATATCTGATCATTGTCGATAATGGATTTTTTAAAAGTCTCTAGAGAGAAACTACAGAAGAAGACTTCAGACATAGGACTTCTCAGCAACAAGAAGTTTTCAGCCACAAGAAGTCTTCATATACAAGAAGAATTTACCATAATAAATTATCTACTGGTACGACGTCTTATAATCCCGCGTTTTTAATAACAACGGATTGAGGTTGAAGAATATGGAAATACAAATTTTAAACACTTAAAATATGCCGTTGTTGTTTTAGAAAGTCATCAGTTTATGTGCAAATATAACTACCTAATTACTTTTCCTCACTATAATAACTGTCAAGTGGAGAATCAACTTCTAGTACAAAATTGTGTCATTTGGTCAACATTATAAATATAATCCCAATGACCAATTGAATCTTTTAAAAAAATTTATTTGATACAAAAGCATTACACAAAACGAACCGCTAAGCGAGCTACAATAGTGAACCAGTTAACCAAATTCGGAAACAAAGAAAAACCACTAATCAAGATTATGGGACACAAGAAAACGGTGAAAGGTGAACCGAATCCAAAATATCCGTTTCCTTCTTTGTGTCGTTATTTGGAAAGATACCAGTTACCAAAAACAACTTTCAGTTGTTACGCTTAACTGTTAAAATATTTTTTTGTGAAAAGTTTCGTATATACCGGCTACATCCATAATTCTAGAATATATTATTAATTTTTTTCTTATTATCATTTATTTAAATTATTTCGTTCTACTAGATCCGATTGCCGCTGTGTTCCGGTCGAGTAATTCACGAAGGGCAGGTCTATTACACTACACCACAGGAGCACACTGAGCGTGTAAAGTTTGGGGAATATACCTGTTAACTCAGATCTTAAATACCTGAGGAGAATAGAACTGAAAAAAGACACTTTGTTTCTCGAGGATTAAACGATCACTGATGTTCAACCATTATGGAACTTCAAAGCACGAATATAAGTCTTCTGTGACGTTACTTTTGTAGAACAATCTCCATAAATATACCGATAAAAGATGCTGAGATCATCATCAACAATGCCCCAAAGAGGTTACCGAACTCGTAAAAGCTGCTCTAACGACTTTTTGTGGAACTAGATTTTGGATCGAATGCAAAATTTTCAATATTATTTTAAGTATTGTTTAAATGTTAATTGTGGCATTTCATAAATTATTTCTCTTCCTTTTCTTCTTTGGGATTTATTACCACATTTCTTGAGATTCCTATCCAAAGAAAGTTGAATTATCTAAAAAATATTCAAATTAACCAGTTTAAAACTGGGAAATAACCTCCACGCCTTTGACGTAATGTCAGAGGATCAGTTAGAGGGTGTTTTTTGACAACTAATAGGAATTAAATTAATACAAAAATACTGCGCTGACGTTTCGGAAACTACATTCGTTTCCTTTTTCAAAGTTTGGGCTTTAGATTTTTATGGAAATGATATAAACAATTTTTATTTTATGCCTTGTTATTCTACACGTTACATAAAAATCTAAAGCCTAAACTTTGAAAAAGGAAACGAATGTAGTTTCCGAAACGTCAGCGCAGTATTTTTGTATTAATTTAATTCCTATAAGTTGTCAAAAAACACCCTCTAACTGATCCTCTGACATTGCGTCAAAGGCGTAGAGGTTATTTCCCAGTTTTAAACTGGTTAATTTGTATATTTTTTAGATAATTCAACTTTTTTTGGATAGGAAATGTGGTAATAAATTCCAAAAAAGAAATGGAAGAGAAATAATTATTTTAAGTGTACATCCTAAATTTTCTGTTATTATTATTCCAAACCAGGACATAACTATGATTTATACAGTAACTGCTGTGGGATAAAATAACCCTTAGCTCTACATATGGTGCGGATTTAAAAAAAATCGCACCAGTCGCACCAGTCTATATCTTGCTTCCTAACTATTTAAAAAATTTGCAATATTTTTAGGTTGTTTTAGATTTTATTTGATATCTGTCGTCAACTTTTAATTTTCAAATGGAAAATCTTCTACATTTTTTGATATATGGATCTATTTCTTTCATTTTAATTACAATGGTTTTTTACAGTTTCCTACGATGAATATGAATGAGTGGTTTTAAAATTGCAAATTTTGATCAATGATTGCTTATAGTGACGAAATGACTAATGACAAATCTCACGTTTAAAATTTGTTCATGTCAAAAAATCGGTTTGATTTTTTGACCTACTAATCACTTCAATTCTGTGATTAAGATTTCCAATTTTTTTTAATTTTTTTTTATAAACCACATAAAAAAATAAAAACCAAAAAAATTTATCTGCAATTAAAACCGTATACCATTTTTTTATAATATATTTATATGTACTTTTCCTTTTCTGCAGTAAGAAAAAATTTGGAATTTATTTATTTTAGACAATTATTTACACTTTATTTTACTATTTATTTATTTCCAAAAATTTTTTTTGTCAATAATTAATTTTGGTCTAAAATTTTCTTATCAGATCTCCCTCGCTTTTGAATTAAAAATCCGGAATTTTTTTCTTCTTCTTCTTCAAGCACTAGGGAGATTACAAGTGCAAATCCTAGGATTTTGTGTTAGATAAAGAGAAATGACGCCTTACAGTTTATTGTGGAATCCGAACCACGTCTAGGGTATCGACAGTTCTCTCTCCGTCTAAGTTCGATGTAAATCAGAAATACATTTTTAATTTGCCTCAGAATGAATTCCAACCATCGATCTTCGCAACAGAGTAAGTGCAGGGTGATCATTTTAAGTGCCTCACTCGATTTTTCTGCTTTATTCTTCACATAGGAAAAATCTTCACATAGGAAAAAATTCAAAACTATACTTATGTACAGGGTGTCCAGCTTAAAGATGTTTCCCACTTTATTTTCGCTATTCTCAACATATTTTTGCCACTCAAAAACTTTTCTTGATCAGTTTTTAATGAACTTTTTGGATCTGTAATAACATCTTCTCTACGTCAACAAAATACAGGGCGCTTAAAAAATTTTTTTTTGTGTTTGTTATCTTTATTATACCTAATGTTATTTGTGAAATAAATATATAAGTGTTATATATTTTTGAAGTCAGCTTAAAAGGGTCTATCGAAATATATAATAAATATAGGGTCGTTATATTTAAAAAAAAAAAATTTTAAGCGCCCTCTGTATTTTGTTGACGTAGAGATGTTATTACAGATCCAAAAAGTTCATTAAAAACTGATCAAGAAAAGTTTTTGAATGGCAAAAATATGTTGAGAATAGCGAAAATAAAGGGGGAAACACCTTTAAGCTGGACACCCTGTACTTTTTTCCGTGGAATCCGATTCTGAAAAGATAAAAACACTTGAATGCCAAAGAAAAAAGTTATGGCCGAAAAACTGAAAGAGAAAAAAATGTACACCCTGTATATTAATGCGGAAATGGATATGTGTCATTTCACTGATAGTAAATGCGTATCAGATACATATTTTTCACTTCCGGTTTGACCGGAAATTGCTTTAACTTTTTTATTTTAAGTGATACATCTTGTGTATTGAGCTCAGTTTAAAGAACATTTATTTCTGAATTCAGCAATACTTATATAACATATTATCATTATCTTTCATATTTAATAAGATAATGGGGTTTAAATTTAAAATAACAAAAAAATATATGTTATGAAATGAAATCATCCATGAAAACAAATAAAAGCATTTAAATTATTTATTTATTTTAAAAACTAAAGAAGATATAGCATAATAACTTATATTTTATTTATAACAAATGTTCGAAAATATTGCCATTTAGCTACAGACAGAGGCAAAGGCGTTTGATCATATTCTGTCTGCATCTGATTAACATAATGGGGTTGTAGTTAATTATATCTATTTCTTGTTGAATTTTTTATTCAAGGCACTTAAAATGATAACCCTGTACGTATCAACGTGTTTACCCATTTGACTACCTCACACAATGTCATTGACAAGCTATTTGTACCTGTAATTTATTTATTAGACTTTGCTTTGGAAATATCTAAAGCTATGGATTGGGATTCTCCAAATTTCTATTGCATCTCCTGTACACCGTTTCTGACGAAAACCACATTGTCGATCGCATAAGATATCTGCCTATTCCAAATATTGCAGCCACGTTACTACCACTCTCCGTCACATAGAAAACCATAATATAGAGAACAGCGATGGAACAGTAGTTATTTGGAATTAACCTCATCTTATAGGTCAAACAGGTAGGATTTAGACGCAACTGAAGTTTTGTGGATATGATTCCATTCTAGTCTAGGAATCAAAGGCAAACCAACTACCAAAAAGATCGCTATACTGGTAAAAAATAGTTATTGTCCAATAGCTCAAGAACCAAAAAAGATACTGAAGAATTTTTAATATAAAGTAGTTATATGTATTAAATTGTCTCAATTATATTTCTGTCTGTTGATGTACTCCATCTTGGTGTCGCTTTTGGATATAAATGTATTACTAATTTATTTACAAAAAACATGCCCTGTTGATATTAAAATGAAGCAATAATATAATTATTAAGACACAAATTATTCAAGTCAAGAATAGAGCCTCTATGTTTGATATTAAGCAACACACCGGCTATAATACAACGTTACAGGCTTTAGCGATCCCCTTCTTTACTACAGCAATAATAAATAAGGTAAGGCTACATTACATTTTCGTATCTGGAAAGACTAGTAACAAAAACTTGTTCTAACCTCTTCCTATATTTTGTTCCTCTCGGACAATCGCCACAAATAAATATTAGTCGATAAACTGGACGAAAGAAGTTAAGTTCAATAATTTCTTATGAAGATATAATGCATATTTCTGATAGACATTATTATAAAAACATTTTTTCATTGACAGAAGAAGTAATTTCAGAAGAAGATTTAATTATTGAAAGTTAAAATGAAGGAATGATATTACTGAACTTAAGACAGCAACTGGAAATGTAGTTTATACACAGAATGATTACTAATCGAGGCGTAGCCGAGGGTCGTATAATATCTGAGGCCAAAAGACACTGACGACCCGTGGTGCATATAATATTGGATCTACTACCCGACAAAAATAATGAAATACCACTAATTTGGCACGAATCATGATTTGCTTACCGATCTACTATCAGGGCCATAATGGTAGTAGAAAAAAATATTAACTGCATAAAGTATACAATAATTAGTAGATTAGCATAGTTTCTAATTTTTTATTTCAGAAGCACTGCAGTGCCATGGAAGTTTTGCCTTTTGACTGTGCTGTGAATGCATTTTTGTGGCTAAATTGTATATTAACCCAGTATTCGTTTTTAAATTATATTCTCTATATTATTTCGGGCAGTGTATCCGATAGGATTTTGACCGTAGCTAATCCTCATTTAGAAAAACCGCTACGGTTATGACATGACATAATTTGCCACACGATGTTCTGTTATTAGAAAAAAAAGGTGCACGATCTCCTCGAGCCATCGAGCTAACTAACCGACATCTAACCGAGATATAACAGTCCGATCGATAATCAAATCCATCAAATTAGAGTTAAATTATATACGAGGAGACTACAAGGCTCTCCCAGCCATATTGAGCCCGTTTATCGTCTGTTTGTTCTGAGGTATTTTACGTTAGAGGCAATTCCACGGGTACTTCAAACTTTTTTAATAAAGGCGAATGCTTGTGTGTCGAAGCTACCAAGATCCATAATGCGATATGGCAAAGACGTATTCCTGAAAATGATGGGAACTCTAGTGAAAATGACGCATAAGGATACGAAATCATCTGGGACACTTTAGAATATTAAACAAGCAACCATAAATAATAATAATAATATCTTCTCTAATAAAACAATAAATCATTATACAAGCTGTTTTAACTTTCAGACTGTGGAGAAGTTAGCTCCATGGCTATTCTATTTAACCTCAATTAGAGACAAGATAAGAGAAAAAAACAGATTCACAAACTTGTAAAAAAAAGAAAAATCTACATGTATAAATAAAGATGCATTGACATACATACACCACTGTAAACATATGTATTAATACTACAATACACCTCTTTTTCTTATTACTTTGAGACGCAATGTAATATTTTATTTATTTTTTTACTTACTTGCCTCTTACTTGACTAGCTCAATCGACACTCTTTCTCATGGGTTAATTGTGGGTTGCTGATTTAGATTTTGAAAGGTTTTTTAAATTATTATTATTAAATTACTCTAAGATCTTTATTATATTTTATTAAATTTAGAATGATTGCCTGCAAAACAATCTTGTAATGTTGGTTGCATACTCTAATAAAATTTTTATGTTTTCAGAAAATGAACTTTTATTATCGTTTCAATAATTCAAATTTAAAGTTTTGAATAAAATAACATTCAATTATATTAAATCTCCTATAGCCCTATGCTCAGCTAATGCCTTAATTTACTAAAATACAGTAATAATTTGATATTTAACCTTTGACATTCAAAATTTCCTAATACTAATAATTGTCAAATAATAGCAATGAACTATCACCACTCCAGTTCAGAATTTTCAATTCGCACTTAAAGTTTATTGAAAAAGATCTAGTTAATGTTTATTTCTTACTCAAACTTCTACGCCGTATGAATAACAGGAGCTGCAGAAGTTCTGGGTGTTTCATCCAAGATTTTCTTACAGAAAATTATAATTTCCTGCCGCATTCATCGTTAATCTGCTTATTAATTCTATTTTTCTTATATTATTATTATTTTGTCTTCTTTTAAGCTCTTCTTCATGAAAATTATCAAAATCTACTCAAAATATTTTTTTTTCCTTTTAAATCAAAAAAAAACTTTTTTTCCGTCTCCTCGGAGATTTATTTTTTTCTGCTGATTATGTTTTTCAAAACAAACTGGATATTATTTCTGCTACAGCAGCCCATTTTCAATTTTCATTATTAAACACTGGAATTCTTCCTTGCACTTTATTTATTTTAAGTATCACCGAGAGTATTATTTCACATTTAATTTATAACTTCTTTTTAAAATACTTGTTCACATTTCTTATCTAACTTAAATCTAAATTTACAAATTTTTTATACTAAATTAATCTATGTAATTACATTTTAATGTTATTTTATCTTTTTTTTAGAGTGTTTGTCCCTTGGACGTGGATTGTTTTGCAACAGTCATGATCAAATTTGTGACCTGAACCAAATTTATGATTTTAGATTAAAATTGTAATAATTGCTAGTAATTAAAATTATAAAATTTTAACAGTAGGTATGTTTTCTGAGCTGTCGTAGCTATCTGTTATTGCATTTCAAGCTATTAGGTAATCGTTTAATATAAATTTGAGGTAACTTATGTTTGTGTTCTGTTTTAATAATTTTTCTATATTGAACAATTAATTTTTTTATGACATTTACCAAATTTTACTTGTGTTAATATTCCTTATTTATATGTTTGATTCTTTTGTGCTTATAGTCTCAATCCTTATGAGTTACAGTATAAAAATACATGTCAGTATATCAATAGAAACATTTATCTTGCTTATTATTTCTGTTTATTTGGCAAAATTTTTTTTTTGGGTTTATATTGAAATTGTTTAGGATTTAATTATAATAAATTATTAGATAACGAGTAAATTTTTATAAATTATGTATAAAAGAGCTTCGGTGATGTGAAGTCTATTTTTATGTCTAATTTACGTATGTATAAAAAAATATTTCAATAACTATTTAATAATTTCGAAATGATTTTTTCCCAAAAAATTTGGTAGAAAAAAAAATGAAAGTCAAATAAAAAAGTTATGGATGAAACTTATATTTTTTGAAATAAATAGAGCATAAAAAAGTTATTTTTAAATATTCTTATTATAGAATATTTTTTTCTGATTTCAAAAATATATCGTTTGTCTTGTTATTTTTAATCGTTTTTCAGTTATTAATATTTAAAAATCACATTGTTAAATATTTCATTAATTTTTGTGGGTAGGTCATGACTCAAAAACAAATTTTGTAATTTGACAGTTTTATTATTTTTCTGCCAAATTTTTGCATTCCTGAGAAAAAATCATTTCGAAATAATTAAATAGTTATTGAAATATTTTTTTATATAAGGCCGAAATTAACCCCCGAAGAGTACAAGACTCACAAATTCCTTCTATTCTAAGTTGGGAATTTAGAAAGTTACTATTAAAATAATGTAATTTTAAAGATGAAAATTACTTCTGCAGAAATTTTCTTACATGTTATCAGCGTCCAAAATATTCTCAAATTTTTTAAAAAATTTACGATCGGTACAACAAGTGTGTTGTTTATATTTATAATCAGTTTTTCACAAGAATTTTGAGAATCCGTAAATCTGGAAAAGTTCCTGGGCTGATTACTTTAGGCAATGACTGACCTATGTCGATTTTCTAGAAGCACGAAAAGTGTCTAGTTTCAATATAGCAGCCGATGATATAACTCTGTATTTATCAATAAAAGGCCTGCAATACTTTAGCATTAAATCTATTAGGTAGGTACCCACTCCCAGGCGATTTGGTTTTAACCCGTTTAAGATTTTATCGACATTTTCAATTAAGGTCAAGCTAAATAGAAGTCGCTGTTATTATTATAAACGTTAATAGTAAAGAAATCAATTTTGACGTCACAGAACACTATGGTCTGAAATATTGTCAGTTAATATTGTCTCGAGTGGCTTAACTAAACCAATATTTTAAACAAAAACAGGAAGCAGTACTGGTGATTCTCATAGGTTCATTCAGAATTTGTGTCAAATAATTGATCGACAACATGCACTTACAGAATTTATTTGGTTAAAAAAAATTGGATACTTTGTGATTCCTTGTTACATAATCCAGCATTATTTTTATCTTGAATTTTTTACTGTGTTTTCATATATTTCAAATTTTCTTATATTGTTTCCAGTTTCCAATTGTCGTTTTGATTAAATGGAAGCAAAATAATTTAATATTTAATATACCTATAAAGGAATGACGTAAATTATGTATCGTTTTTTATAATTGCAAACGATTACAAATTTTCATTGCCTTTTTTATTGGTAAGTGAAAGAAATTATATGAAAAATGTATGCATTATGGAAAAGAAACGTTGCATATTGAGGGCTCTGTACGCAGTTCTTTTTATATTTAGAAGTGAACAGATATACCAAAATAGTTCAGTAAGCCCCAATGGGGTATTTTCTATCAATCGAAATGAAAGTGGAAATTTGCATTTTCCTAAAATATACATATTTTAGAGTTTACAAACCAAAAATTATTGAAAACCAATCGGTAGATTTTTTTTAATTTAATTTTGAAATTTTAATGTATATTCGTGACGTCATTAAGCGAAAATTAGGGAATTATTGTCTCAAATGTTACCGCAGATAACAACACTGATCTGCCTATGGCTAAGTTCATGTTTGTTTGACTATTTGTTTTGTTGGATAAGAGGTGGTTGTTGATTGTTTTCATTTGTTGCAATTTTCGTGGTGCTTAAATTATCTTTATTAAACATGGAACAAGGTTTTGTAGAAGCTTTTTTTTTTTTTTTTTGGCATTAGGTCATTAACCACACAGCCAGACACTTACATGCACATATATCTAAGCTACAACGACAACGTTATATACACATAAATAACAATTCAGAAAAATAACAACTCAAGGAATGAAAACAGGGACACTCGCTTCTTCGTTCTGGGGTCTGTCAGAACATTTTTCTAATTTCACAAATACATTAAGAGGACCACTAAAAAGTAAAGGTTTAAACACAGGAGAACACAAAGGGTACAAAACTATCAATAACCCATTCATTCCCTCGCATCATTCATAATAAAATTTTAGTTTCTTCCAAAAAATCGATGATGCAATCGAAAATTTTCTTACTATTAAGAGATAGCATATTAAAGGGCGATTGTACATTGTAATTTATAAGGCTCTCATACAATTTATCACAAGCTGACTTATTTTTCAAACAATCGAAGAAGAGGTGATCAAGGTCGCCTTTGGTATCACAGGTGTCACAATTGTCAGAATTAACAACCCCTATTTTATATAAGTGTACCGGGAAGCAAGCATGTCCAAATTTGAGACGAAGTATAGTTGTTACGTATTTCCGAGGATAATTGTAATTTTCGTGCCAGAAATTAGTGGGGAGTTCTGGATGTAATAGTGTGTATCTTGTAGGGTTGGAATGACAGAACTCTCTCCATAGATTTGTCCATCTATTCCTCATTTTGTAGAAGCTAAATGTAATAATTTAACAATAAAATATGTATCCTTAGGTAATCCTAAATAAAACGTCCTAGTTTCCTCATTAAATGGTACAGTTAGAAATATTTTGTTGGAGGTAAAAGACGTATTTTTGCATGTCGGTACAAAGCAATACCTAGCTGTCTTTTTCGACATCCTAGAAAGCAAAATTAACAGTACTTTTGCAAATTCAACAAAACAGTCGAACTCACCTCTGCAAATTACGATATTTACTCCTACTACTAAATATACACTTGTAATAACAACGTAAATAGAATTCAACAAAGAACTTCTGCCAAAGTCAAACACAAACAAAAGTGAAGTATGAAACGAGCGTTGACATAATTTTAGCAGCGACACCAACCACACGAGTAGAAAGATCCTAGAAATTACTAGAAACTGGCGCGTTTTTTGAATTTTCGCTTAATGACGTCACATACATATGACACACTTTAAATAATTAATTTTTGGGTTAAAATAAACTCAAAATGAAAATTCCAGAGACACGTGTCTCATCTTTTTCTCTCTAATTTCCATATCTGACTTAAAAAAAAAGTAGGAAAATACCCCATTACTGTGAGAATTATATTGTATTGTAATTATACACAGTGTGATCCATTTGAAATGAGAGAACCAGTGTTGAAATCCATGTTTTGCAACCGATTCACAATTTTTTATTTAATACATAGAGCATTAAAAAGTCTACTTCAGCACAAATTTTCATAAATTGATTTTCGTTTTCAACTCTGATTATTTTTGTGTCGAAAATAGCAAGTTTGTTAGTGATTTTTTTATTAAAAATCTGACTACACCACCGAATTAGGAAGGTCAAGAAAAGGTTTTATCCAAAATTTCATTGAATTATGTTTAATAATAAAAAAGTTGTAAGAAATATATTTTCAAAATTACACCGTGAGTTAGTCTGAAAAATGGCTTCCAATAACATACGGTTACCATGGCAACCAAAAATTTTCAAATAATTGTTAATTCTAAAAGCCACTAAATAAGAGAGAAAAACAATTTCATTTATTTAAGTACAAAAAAACATTTTTAAATACCAAACAAAACGAAACTGGTAACTAACGAATTAGCTAACTCCGGTACATAACTATACCTCACCTAGGACATTTTTAACTTTTTGTTGCTTCCACCAAACCTCCATGTATTTCAATACATTTATCATATTGCTTTCGAACTTGGGCATGTTTTATAAACTATATAAAGCGACCCTAACAGAAAAAAATCGAGTGGTGTTAAATCAGGGAATTTGGGTGGCCAACCCATTAACTCACTACCTCGACCTTGTGGTGTGAAAAATGTTAATCTAACCATTGTCTAATAATTCTAGCATAGGGAACAGGAGAGCCATCTAATTGAAAATGCAAATTTATTCTTTTTTCACATGGAAGGCCATGTATTGCTATTGCATCCCATTTTTTAAAAATGGTAGCATTTATATCGTCTTAAAAAAAGAAGGGCCAATAATTGTTCCGTTAATGTTCCGCAACAAATATTGATTTTCTCAGAATATTATCTTTTGCAATTAATTACCCAATCTGGAGTTTCAGTCGCCCAAAATCGACAATATTAAGCTAATACATCATTTGTCGTAAAAGTAGCTTCATCACTAAATAAAATAGATTTTCAATTTAGATCTAATTTGTAGTTGAAAGATTATTGCCATTGTATAAGGGTAGTTCCATATATTTTGACACCTACCTACAGCCTTTATTTTTAGAGATATGAAAAAAAATGTAAAAATGAAAATTGTGTAGGTACTTTAGTGTGAATTATATTAGTGAAGAAAAGTAAAACAAAATGACGTCAGAAAGTAAAAAAACTTACATTTTTTAAATGGAATACCCTGTGCATTTTTGCATATTTTGAAAGATCTTTTTTTTCTAATTCCAAAAATATATAATATGTTGTAATTTACTCTATGCGTTCTGAAAATATTATGCAAAACAGTACCGCATGGAACGAACATAGGTTGCCATGAAAAAAAAAGGTAGTCGTAATATGGTGTGTTTATATTTATTTAAAGGAACATAAGTTGTTTTATATTATTCATATTTGGCACCAAAGTCTACAACTTTTGTCACTACACTTTTTTCATATCTAAATAAACATAAAGGCTGTAGGTAGGTGTCAAAATATGTGGAATTATCCTGTACTGCTATTACCAATTAAATTATAGTCAGCAAGTTTGTTTTCTTGTTTTATGTAACTAAACTTAGCCCAGAAATATTTTCTCTTAATATACCCTAAAATATAAACGATACTAATTTTGTTCCAAATTTTTAATAGTAAAGTGCTCAACATACTAACCGCACCGACCCTATTTTTGGTCATTTTTTAATCGCCGTACCAGGGGCCTGAGCCATCCGATTTAAACGACTGGCACATCACTCGAAAGCTTGTCTCTTATAGAATCGGCGATTGGGTTGCTTTTTTTAAACAGTTAATTTTTTGGGTGTTATACAGGGTGACAAAAAGAGTATTACAAAAATGTTAAAGTTTACCTCTTTGCAACGTTGATAGGAGCAAGTTTTTAAAATTCGTTTTTATGCCATCATGTGCCTTTGGAAAGTAACTCTAGACGTTTTTGGCAGATTTTTTATTAAGGCTCTAGAACGAAAGTTACGGGGGTTTTCCGAAATTTTTTAATTTTAATTTTAAATTTTAAATTAAATTTTAAAATGTAAAATTGTAGCAAATAATAAATTTGGACGCCTTGTATATTTCAAAATGGTTTAAGATAAAGGCTTGAGAATTGTACTTATGTTTGGAAAGATCATTACGAGGATCATTATTTAAAAATAAACTAGTTTTTCCGAGGAGAGATCTCCATGAGTAAAACATTTCACCCTGTATATCCTTTAAATGAAATCATATAGGAATTTGGTTTATGCAGGGTAGATTGTACCTGAATTAGTAGACCTAACTGACGAAAACAGATATTGGTCAAATTTTTTGCAAAACCCCCGTGACTTTCGTTCTAGAGCCTTAATAAAAAATCTGTCAAAAACGTCTAGAGGTACTTTAAAAAGGTACAGTATGACATAAAAACGACTTTTAAAAACTTGCTCCTATCAACGTTGCAAAGAGGTAAACTTTAACATTTTTGTAACACTCTTTTTGTCACCCTGTATAACACCCAAGAAATTAACTGTTTAAAAAAAGCAACCCAATCGCCGATTCTACAAGAGACAAGCTTTCGAGTGATGTGCCAGTCGTTTAAATCGGATGGCCCAGGCCCCAGGTACGGCGATTAAAAAATGACCAAAAATAAGATCGGTGCGGTTAGTAAATTATGGAAAATTGTGGTTTGTCTTACCATCATCATTATACACATTTGCCTCTTACCATACAGATTTTTAGAAGTATGTCAATCGCTTAAACCGTGAACATGATACGTAAAACTTCCATCTATCATTACAAGACGATTTTAACATTGAGTGTTTGGAAATATTGAATAAACCAGAATTAATCTTAGATGATTCTATGCCATTACATTTTCTAGGATACCATGCACTCATTTTATTTATCTCCGCTATTGATTAATTCTTGTTATTTATAGTCGTTTTAATGTCAGCACTTTAATCCGTCTCCTTATAATGGACACTTGATAAGTTCAGAGTAATATAATTAATGAAATAGCAGTAATTGGGGATTGCATACTGCGAATACCGTCTAATAAGTATTTGCCAATTAAATATTCATGATTCAAAAATAATACTGAAAGGTCAACTCACTCGATTATCAAATTATGACGTAATAAAAAGTTATGTGTCCCACACCCTCTGCTTTAACGATTTAAGAACGTTTTTATACCGTTTGTTTTATCCAATTATGATGAAAAATTATGCAGTAAAAAGTTATAGAAAAATTATTGCCTCAAGTATTTGGTATTTTGCCCAGGCTGCTTGCATTTCGGCCTGTCAAAAGTCAGCAGAGTGATTGATGGGTCAAAAGCAGATAACAGTCATTCTGGGTCTCTTTCAATTAGTTAGGGCGCACTATTCTGGAATATACAGCCACTAATTTAAATAAATATCAAAAGTGGGATTGTTCTCATATGGTTTTAAAGGCTACAGGGAGACTTCTGTTTCAGATTTCCAAAAATAAAGGAAGAGAAGTCAATCTATTCTTTAGTTTTAAATTTATAGTTACCACTATTGTAATGAATGGCTGCTTTTTGTCCAGATACTTACGTAATCTTTTTAATTAATGTGGACGACAAGCAAACGGACCTTTCCAATAGGATGTATTATAAACGGCGGGCAATCGATTAGCTATAGATATTTACGTCTTTTGCTGGTATTTGAAAATACGGCGAACTACTGCCACAAATGTCGAGCTATTTTTGATCGGTTATTTTATTTACAGCAAGTTTTCTAGTCACCCTGGTGCAGGGACACATCACAGATTACCCGATCGAGAAAATCTAATCAGTGGATGCACATTTAGGAATGACTTTTCTAATTACAGTGGGTTTTCCGGAAATCCTTGTACATGGAAACCTCTCAGATTACCCGAGCGAGAAAATCTGATCAGTTGGTGTACAATTTATGCAATAATGAAAAGAATAAACCAACGAAGGTATTATGAATTAGCTCTAGTTTACTTTGGTAGCAAAATACGGCGATACTCACGGAAACTAAGATCTCTAAATATCTATACTTAACTGAAGGCAGTACCTACAGAACGTAGCAGGTTACGGTGAATTCTTACCAAGATTTAATGCAAAGAAATTTACTATCAAAAACTCGGAGCGGCGGTACTGAAATGTTGACGGCTTTCGATATATCTTCAATGGCTGACGGTAAATCGGATCTGATCTTGCGGACTATTTCGGAATGAACCTGAACTGCTGCCGACTTTCTCAGAATGAGAGAGGAATGAGCGTTCCTCTTCCTTTTGTAACCTTTATGACGTATCTAGGTCGCGTGATAGAGGGCGGTCACCGACTTAAAACGAAGGATTCGGATGCACAACCCGGCGTAACTTGCAGAGGTCCAGCGGATTATGCAATTAGGCGCATCAACTCAGAACGTATATAACCGGAAATGAGTTACTTGTAATTTCTATACTATGTTGCAAAAAGAAACGGATTAAAACGGATACGGATTAATATTTTTAGTAACGAATGATTTTTATTTCCAACTCGGCCATTATTTATAATAATTCTTGGATTTTAATTATACGGGGGATTGTCGAAAATTAATCAATTAATTACGGAACTGCTTGTTTACCAGCGGACTTTTTAATAACTCATTAATAACTTAACTAGAACAGAACTTAATTACTAAAAACAGCGGCGGGTTGTACACAAGTGATGGTAATATTTAAAGCAAAAATGAACATTCCTTGATTGGAAAAAATCACTTCGTTACACTATCGTAATAGGTACTGCAGATAACAGTAAGACTCTGGTGTTTCTTCTGAGACATTGCTCAATAATAAATAGTTCATCCAAAAAATACCTTTTTAATTAAAAATGACAATTATGTTTGTTATCACGCAGAAATGAAAAATCATGTAACACTGATTTTAAATAATAAAACAGCCTACAAAACAAGAAATTTTTTTCATTGGACCAAAATTTTAATAAGAAGGGATATATTAAAGAACTATTTATTTGTATATTTAAATATTTTGATTAGCTTTGTGCTTTTTATTTTAAATAAATGGTAAATAAATATTAGATTACTATGTAATAGTAGTAAATCTTTCATTGTCATTGCCCTTTTTATCTGAAGAAACAAAGCATAAAATGTCGACAAAATTTACCTTGTTACAATGTCTCGCTAGAGGAAACATACATTATTTTCATAACTTTGTAAAGTTAAAGTAACTGTACCTACACAGAAGGTACTTATTACGTTTGTCGTATGAACACGAGAAAAATATAAAAGCGAATATATATACAATAAATAACATGCAAAAATGCGACCATAGAAAATTCGCATAGCTTTGACTCTCTAAATTTTTTTAATACTTGGAGCATAAGTGCTTGTGGGTGGGTCTAAAATTGTTTCGTAAAGTTGGATATAACTACCCTACAAAGTTACTACTGCCTACGACTGCATAGAATAATCAAATGGAAACAGATCATCCATTTTTATTGCCACATTAGGGACAAAACTCCTCGAGGCGTTTTGTCATTTGCATACCTATGTTTGTTTTTCCCATTTGCAGCAAACCATTACGTTTTGTTAGCGTTACATCAGATTTATATTTTTTAGATCATATTACTATTTGTATGTGTCGTGTCTGGAATGAACACGAATTCTAAAAATTATGTCACAGAGGAAAGTTAACATAATTGATTTAAAAAAAACGCCCTGACTGAAACACGACTTGTCACATCAGATTGTTATCCTTATTATTATCAAACTATATTAGGATCACTAACCGATAGACATATAAAAATCTCTCCACAGTTTTTCCTGATAAGAACCTGCTAAGAATAATTAATTAAATATTATGTAAATCGTCAGCACGTTATTAATTTAAAATTATCACAGCAGAAAAAACACTATACCCGTTATCGCGTAGTTGACAGCAATATATTAAAAGTGTTTTGGTGACAACTGAAACCTACGGTTATTAGATAAAATGTAGCGACAGCAAAGAAATTATCGTCACCAATGACGAAAAATGCATTACCAGTCAAATAAACTTCTGAAGTTCTGAAGTAGTGCCCATTGACCATCAAAATGTTGAACAGGTACTTTATATTCAATAAACGTTTCATCAATCAAGTTGCTATTATTGGGAGATTATTAAAACTAAACTCTAACCTAAATTTACCTAAACTATGACGGTTGCTTTGGAGATTAGAGAATTGCATTTTGAACTTCCTCACAAAAATATTTATTTCATAACTAATAAAGTCACTGGATTTTCCAAAAAGGCATCCATGTTGTAAGTTGAAGAAGAAATTGTGGTCAGTATATTCAATCAATTCTGCACCGGTAGTGGAATTTTACATAAAACAAAAGCATATATCGAACAATAGGCACGTTAGGCACATATACTATTAATAATTCACCACCCTGTATACGTGAAATATAGTAATAGTAGTAATTGATGCGATCAAAAGAGAATTTCAGTTCTCATGAGTTATCGAAGCGTATAAGGATAAGGAAATCAACGTTGCTTTCCATTTCGCTCTTCATATTACGGATAATTAGATGAATTAGATGATGGTTTTACGACATGATACATATCGATCGAATCAGGCGTTGAGGCGACCCTTTCTTTGTACTCGTTAACTTGAACTAGAACAGAACACTACTATTTAGTTTCTATGGGAAAGTAGACGTTGCAATTGGATATGTAAATAAAAAATTCCAACTTATTTATTTACCAGATATGATTTAGAAGAATTAATATTGACTCTCTTTTTGAGTTTTCTTAAATTTAATACTATGATACATAATATAATATATTGCCATCTACCTTTCTAGAGCACTATAAAATAACCCAATTCCGGAGACAAAGTATTAATGATAAGGGAAACACTTTAAATAGATTTATGTATTAGTGATTCAAGTTAAACTGTTCACAGTCAATTAATGTATTATACAGGGTGTTAAGAAAAAGTAGAAAGCCGTTAACCAGATTCTTTGGACGAAAATATGCGATTTTTATAGCGTGATTTTTTATTTTGGCGCGTAGTTTTCCTTATACTTAAAAAGGAATAGATGTGCTTTTACCCCTAAGAGGGTGAATAGCACCCGTGAATATAAAAATATAGATATTTGTTGTTTTGAGCAAGTAGAAGTTTTTTTGCAATATCTTATATTTTAGGATATAAAACTTATATCCTAATAAGAAAAATGATTGCTCTTACCCCGAAGAAGGTGAAAACTACCCCTAGTAGTAGTACTGAGAATAAATTTATGAAACTTATATTATTTATGTTCTTGGGGTCGCTGATCACGAATGTGAAGTCAGAAATTAAAAATTTTATGTTGCACCCTCAATAAGGTCGACATAAAAGGGCTAAAAGGAATGAATTGATTATTTTTTGTTTATTTTAAAAAATTAGGACTTTCTTAGGTTGTTACATTTTGAAACATTCCCTAATAAGAAAAATAATTGTTCTTCCCCTGAGAGGATGAAAACCACTCCTAAAATAAAAAAACCAATAATTAACGAAGCACTGATAATAAATTACCGCCAACAACCAATGGCATAATTTTGCTAAAACGAGGTGCGCTTATTATTTCGGTCATATCTCCTTTGAAATTAACGCTAAAAGTCTTCAAAAAAAAAGCATTTTGAAGGTCTTTTAATCCTCTTTTATGTCAGGTAGGTCAAAACAGTAGAAAAGTTGTCAATTTTTCTGTATTCATCTTATATGCGTTAATTTAAAAAAAAACATTAAGAGTTAACTTCAAACACTTCAATCTCCTAAACGCTATTGCTACCTATAAAAAAAAAACAAAAAAGCTAAATTTTTTCGTAAAGTTTATTGTCATATTTTTTGTATCTAGTAACACTCAGGTAAGATTCTTCCCTGTTGAAGTTATTTAACCTTAAAGCCGAAAAAATTCATTTTTCAAAACTTTTCAAAATATATGTATAAAGTTAAAATCTTCGTATTCATATAGTTATGACTAACAAAAGACATGATTTGGATTTTTTTTCAATTTGGAATTTACTGGAACCAAAAAAACGGACACTTTTTTTAGCAGATATCAAAATTTGCCAAAAGTCAATTTTAAGCTACTGTAATAAGCTTTAATTTGGTTCAACGTACAAGTTAAAAGGTCTTTTAAACCAAAGTTGGGTACTTTTTGAATGTGATCCTCTTTGAGTAATTTGCTTAAAACCTTTGAAAAATCAATGTGTTTAGCTTAAGAATCAACGTTTTCAACCATTGTAACTCGGCGGGTAAAGCAAAAATAACGTTTTTTTGGGGTAGAATTCGATGATCTACAAGTTCCAATAGTCGTTTTTTTTTCTTTCTTCGAAACCTGAGTTGGAGTGATATTCATCCCCATCGAAAGAGCACTCTTTTTCCTTTTTAATATTTCATATTTGACTCATTTTGAATCAAACTATCCAAAATTATTTGAATTATAGACTGCTGTAGACCAAGAGTCGGATAGGTTGGTCTTTCCGTTCATGAGCCATTATGCTTACACACGAAAATATAACCTGAATCAAATTTCTGGTAAATATTCCAGTCAGTATGTCCAAAATACCTATGTTAGGTAGGAAGTTCTACGACGTCGGCGATATTTTCAGGGCTTGTAGGGGGGCAATCGGTAAACGTAATGGTGAGTTGTCGGATTCGCCGCCATATTGAAAAATGAGGCACCGACGGTTTTATTCGAATATTTTAGCAACCGTTCAAGTTAGAACGAAATTAAAAGAAGCATCTTAAAACTCTTCAAAAGTACTACAACTTTGTCTACGTGCACTTTTTTCATGCGAAAATGGTTTTTTAGTTAATTCGCGGCAAAGTTTTAATTTTGCTCCGAAATTTTTTTTCTGCCTTTCTCAATTTCTTTTCTGTAAAAGGCCACATTTACGAGAACAATACAAGATACTAAAGTTGTAGCTCTAGAAAAAACCTACAAGATGGTATTTTTGTTTCTTGTCTTACGCGAATGCTGCCGCCTGTAGCGCGCCGGAAATGTCGACATTTCGGCGCACACACTGCAAATTTGTTTCCACACCACCCCTCTCGGGGCAGACTTCTTGGTGCGTTTTTTTACGTGGTGTCGCCAGGAGGCCTAATCCACGGTTTGCTGTTACCTCACATTATTCCTGCTTTTTGTACCTGTTTCTTCTCCTTCTTTTGGTAGTTTCTGCTCCCGTAGAATTTTTTTAATTTTTGGTAGGTTCTATTTGATGCTCCAAGCTAGTGTTTACTATCGTATCTGTACATATCTATCACATCTTCTTCACACAATCTAAGAAGATCTAGGGTGTTTTCGAAATTTTCGCCACTGCATTTTTGACAAATGATCCATCACTTCAACCCTGTTTTTCGGCATGCACACAGTTTCCTTTGCATTTGCATGCAATGAGTTTTAGAAGTGCATCTGGTGCAGCTTTTTCTGTAATGGTAACCGGTTCAAGTCCATTCCGCGTTCTACTCCAGCCCCATTTTTCCGCATTCAGATGGTTCCAAAGCCACGATTGCACGTGCAGGTACGTTCGGAAACTATGTTGTTTTGGCGCGTCGGAAGTTGGTGGACGCAAGATTTGTTTTTGATTCTGTGGATGATTTTACGAATCGAGTGTACCTCAGGGACTGCAGATTTTCGGAGACTGTTTTCTTTGTATAAAGCAAGGAGGAATGTCTCTCCTGCTTTCGCGTGAAGGTCGTGATTACTTTTTTTTTCCTTGAACAATTTGACTAAAATTTGTAATTCCTCACGTCTCTCATTTCCCGAATCCTAAAAGAGAGGAAGTTGTGTGGCATCTCCTGAAGGCATGCAGAAAAAGAATATTGTCTCGTACAATATTCTCGTGTTGCAAACTCTTGGTTGAGTATAACTTCTTAACAATTTTTACTTTTGCTGGTTTCTTAAGGAATACGTTGCATTTTTGTTATCTAATGCCGTGAGTAAAACGAGAAGATCAATAGCTTCGCCGACAATGCTGTCGGAATCGTATTCGGGCGAAAGATTAATTACCTGTCTGGCTGTTGTGTTCGATTCATCCAAATATTTTATTATTAAAATTTTTATGAATCGGTCCTTGTTTTTGTCGTTGCTTAAGAATCTTGAGCGTTGTTTCATTGACCTTCTTTGTCCCTCGGCAAATTTGGTTCCGATCGCATTCACATCTTCAGGATAATCGTCAAATATCATTTGATGATTGCTTCCGTAATGTCGCTTCACATGAGCGACGTATTTTTACATATGGAATCAAATGTATCGCCTCTTATCCAAATAACCGAATGCAGTAAGGATCGACCATCAATAACAAAACATTTTTTCGCCCCAAGGACGGAATCATCAGGGAACTCGGAGCATTCTTTAAGAAGCGTCGATTTTGTGCCTTTGCGTAACCCCTCTTTGGTGAATAAAGACAAGGGGTTGAAGTGTTCGATCATTTGTAAAAATTGTAGGGGCGAAAATTGCGAAAGCACCCAAGATCTTCTTAGATTGTGTGAAGAAGATGCGATAGATATTTACAGCCAAGATACGATGATAAAGACTAGCTTGGAACATCAAATATATAGAAACCACCGAAAACAACATATAACCAGTGATGAGCATTATGTAGATTTAGCGTACGGCCCCTCGTGAATAATGCTTCGTCGACGAATAATATTAGGAAAAAGAAATTTTAATATTGGTTCTTCTGTTTTGTAACCACTGTGAAAACTTTAATCGAGGTGGAAAATTTCGTTCTTACAGAGGTTGAACTTTTTGAAAATGCAACACAGTTGTTGTTTATTTATAATTCTCTAAACAGTAGTCTTTAAAAACCTCTGATGCACCGGCGCGAACCTTCTGACATTTCTGGAATTTCATCAACAGCTTTTTGTGTCAGCACGACCCACAAAAATTTCTTTGGGAAATCTCCACTAATAATGATAAACGTCTATCATTTGATATTATTTTAGATCAGCTCCTTAGAGACAAATTACGAAATTATTTTACTGATTCGTAGGTGTTGTACGACCAACTTAATACTATGCACAACATACTTTAATATGTTTTGCTACTACACGTAAATTTAATAATGTTACAGGTACCCAAGAAGCAGCTTCTTTCCAACAAACCCCCAGTGCAGGCGCTCAGAGTTCGAAGATAAACATAAATTACGGACAGGTAATTAATCAACTCCCTGACAAATATTCATTTAGAGTGTTGGATTACAAAAAGACATTCCAGTAATTTATTTCTCATATCCTCAGGTGAATATAGACACATGTGTGCGACACCTTAAGTACCTATTAAATAACATAATAAATAGTCTCTATATTAACAGTGTTATGATTAAGTTTGTAGCTGCAACGTCAGGGAGGAGAATTTACTGTTGTTTTTTTGATACCCTGGGAGAAATTACCCAACTCCCTTGGGGTATTAAACCACAGCTCTACAAAGTATTAAACTGTAATCAACCAACCTCTACGTCAAGAGTAACAACAAAATTAGTTTTTTTTTCGTTCGCAAAATGTGCTGACGTGATTAAAATATTCGGTAATATATACAATTAATGATTTTGTAAATTTTAGGAATATTGATCATCATATTCTTTAGGGTTCTATTTTTTGAGCAAAAATAGAAGCCTAAAAAAATCATCAAGCCTCCTATTATAACAGGCTTACTTTTTCAATTGTACTTATGAACGATTTTCTGATTTTAGATAAAAAAACTTATTAAAATGCTGACGTCAACTTTTGAAAATAATTAGTTCATTGGTTTATGAGAGGTAGCTAATAATTGTTTTTCATGTATGTGTTTGCAGACTAATTTAACTTAAAATGACCCCATCAATATATGTGAAATCCTGATTATTATATTAATACAATTATTTATTTATATAGCAAAGTTTTACTTATATTCACGTTCTATTTATCCAGCGAAATGGTTTCTTCAGTGACATGCAAGAATGAACTTACTAGGCATTGATAAATACATTGGCAATGCTCAGTTATCTAGTATTTAAAAGCAGATTGAGTGGAAAAATGTTCTGCTGATTTGTTTCAATAGAATATACATAACCGCAAAGCTACGAGCCATTTAATTAGCAACATGTTCTATTAATGTGCCGGTACGGCAACTGCTACACATTGCTAATTCAAATAATGAGGTGATTGTTACCTACTTAGTGATGCCATTTTTATGATGAAGAATAACCGAGTTAAATGGCTATAGAAAGCGAAAGAAAATGATTCTATAATATCTAAATTAGCATATAGGGTTATAATTGATAAAATCTGTAAGGTACAGGTAGTTATACTTTCATTTGATGATTTCAATAATAATAGTAAATTAATATTGTTTAAATGTTATTTGTGGCATTTCATAAATTATTTCTTTCCTTTTCTTTGTTTGGGATTTATTACCACATTCCTTGAGATTCCTATCCAAAGAATTCGATTTATCTAAAAAATATTCAAATTAACCAGTTTAAAACTGAGAAATAACCTCTACGCCTTTGACGTAATGTCAGAGGATCAGTTAGAGGGTGTTTTTTGACAACTAATAGGAATTAAATTAATACAATAATACTGCGCTGACGTTTCTTAAACTATATCCGTTTCCTTTTTCAAAGTTTAGGCTTTAGATTTTTATGTAACGTGTAGAATAACACGGCATAAAATAAAAATTGTTTATATCATTTCCATAGATACTTACCACAGAAATGTTGAAAAATATACTAAATAATATTAATTTTATTGAGTTCTTCTCTCAACATTGGTAACCAAGTTAAACAAAGTTCTACCGAACAATTTGATACGCATTTATCTTCATTAAGTAAAATTATTGCAGATTCTTTGATTTTTCTTTTCTTGTTGTCTGCTTCTTTGGTCAAAATTTTTGCTGAATCCCATTTTATCCTGTGATCGTTTTCCCAAGCATGTTCACAAATTTTAGATTTTTCAATATCACCTTTTCTAATTTAACTTTTGTGCTCGCCCAATCGTACATTAAGTGGTCTAGATGATTCACCCACATAATGTTTATTACACTCGCACGGGATACTGTATATACAATTTTTTTAATTTTGTTCAGGATTTAATGATTTCGTTTTTGTTAATATGGATCTTAAAGTATTATTTGTTTCAAAAATTGTCCTAACGCCAAATTTTTTACCGACACGACGTAATTTCTCAGATAAACCTTTTATATATGGAATTAATGTCGAATAATGATATTCTGGTTTTGGTTGCACCGGATTGTTAACTCTATTTTCAATGTTCATGAAAGTCTTATCAACAAATTCTTTCGGGTATTCATTATTAATTAAAATTTCTCTGACAAATTGCCTTTCATGTTTGAATATTTCATCATTAGAAGAAATTATTTTTGCTCTATCATACACACATTTTATAACACCTCTTTTAACGTCCAAAGACTGGTTTGAGTTAAAATTTAAATATCTGTTAGTATGAGTCTTTTTTCGGTAAACGCTATTTTGAAAATTATTATTATTGACTTTTTTAATTAAAACATCTAAAAATGGTAATTCATTATTATTTTCTATTTCTAGAGTGAATTTGATAGATGGTTCTTTATTATTAATATTTTCCAAAAAATTGTTTAATAAATCTATTCCATGAGACCAAATTGCAAAAATATCGTCAACATATCTCCACCAAGTTACCGGTTTATGAATATTATTTTCAACATATCTGTTTTCAAAATCCTCCATAAATATATTACTTAGTATTGGTGACAAAGGGGAACCCATTGCCATCCCGAAATCTTGTTGATAAAAATAATTTTTTAATTGGAAATAGGTTGTTTTTATTGATACCGTTAACAGTTCCATTATACTATTTTCGCTTAGTTTAGTCCTGTTTGCCAAATTATTGTCGTTTATTAATTTGTCTCTAATTATTTTCAAAGTTTTGTCCACAGGGACATTTGTAAAAAGGCTAACTACGTCAAAACTAACCATCAGATGTGTATCATGAATATTATTTTCATAAAGTTTTTCTAGAAAATGCTTACTATTTTTTATATATGAATTGGTATTTCCAGAAAGCGGATTAATAATTTTTAATAAGAATTTTGCCAAATTATGACACGGAGAATTAATAGAACTAACAATTGGTCTTAAAGGAATGTTTGCCTTATGTATTTTTGGTAAACCATAAAAATGAGGAGATTTACTATGATGTGGTGTAAGCTTTCTGCGTTCAAAGTCATTAAATTCATTTTTGTATTTAAAAAGAGTTCTGTAAATTTTGTTTTCTATTGATTTGGTTGGATCTTTATTTAATTTTGAATAAGGGCCCTCAGTTATGAGAGTTGTAATTTTTTAATCATATGTATCTGTATCTAAAATGACATTACCTTTATCCGCTGGTAAAATTTTAATACTAATGTCCTGTTTCAAAGAAGAAATAGATTGTTTTTCTTCAGAACTCAAATTATTTTTAATTTTAACTTATATATATGAATACCGTATACGTTCAAAAATTATTTTAGAGAATCAAGTTAAAATTATATTATTTATTTTTGCAATTTGGCCTCATAGAATAGATTTATTAAACAATTTTTTGGAAAATATTAATAACAAAGAACCATCTATCAAATTCACTCTAGAAATAGAAAATAATAATGAATTGCCATTTTGTTATAAAATGTTTGTATGATAGAGCAAAAATAATTTCTTCTAATGATGAAATATTCAAACATGAAAGGCAATTTGTCAGAGAAATTTTAATTAATAATGAATACCCGAAAGAATTTGTTGATAAGACTTTCATGAACATTGAAAATAGAGTTAACAATCCGGTGCAACCAAAACCAGAATATCATTATTCGACATTAATTCCATATATAAAAGGATTATCTGAGAAATTACGTCGTGTCGGTAAAAAAATTGGCGTTGGGACAATTTTTCAAACAAATAATACTTTAAGATCCATATTAACAAAAACGAAACCATTAAATCCTGAACAAAATTCAAAAAATTGTATATACAGTATCCCGTGCGAGTGTAATAAACATTATGTGGGTGAATCATCTAGACCACTTAATGTACGATTTTGCGAGCACAAAAGTTATATTAAAAAAGGTGATATTGAAAAATCTAAAATTTGTGAACATGCTTGGGAAAACGATCACAGGATAAAATGGGATTCAGCAAAAATTTTGACCAAAGAAGCAGACAACAAAAAAAGAAAAATCAAAGAATCTGCAATAATTTTACTTAATGAAGATAAATGCGTATCAAATTGTTCGGTAGAATTTTGTTCAACTTGGTTACCAATGTTGAGAGAAGAACTCAATAAAATTAATATTATTTAGTATATTTTTCAACATTTCTATGGTAAGTATCTATGGAAATGATATAAACAATTTTTATTTTATGCCGTGTTATTCTACACGTTACATAAAAATCTAAAGCCTAAACTTTGAAAAAGGAAACGGATATAGTTTCCGAAACGTCAGCGCAGTATTTTTGTATTAATTTAATTCCTATTAGTTGTCAAAAAACACCCGCTAACTGATCCTCTGACATTACGTCAAAGGCGTAGAGGTTATTTTCCAGTTTTAAACTGGTTAATTTGAATACTTTTGAGATAAATCCAATTTTTTGGATAGGAATCTCAAGGAATGTGGTAATAAATCCCAAACAAAGAAAAGGAAAGAAATAATAGTAAATTAAATTTTCGGTGCAGCATTTTTTTATATAATCCTTTCAGAACCACATTGATTTATGATTTCTCTTATAACGAAGTCATTCTTAAATTTTCTAAATGCATAATTAAAAGTCATGTTTGGACAAAAATAATAAGACCTAAGGTCCTATCGACTTTATATTCTCTTGTCAGTCATTATTATCCTTAATAAATACAATCCGTTTTCCTGTTTATCCATTCACCTTCCTAATTTTTGCACTTTTTAAAAAATCCAGTGTGTACATCACCTACGTCGGATCGAGGAAGCTTTTGCCAAATAGTCATAACTATTTCAATGAATTATTAGATTTTATCACGATTTCAGTGAAGTAATCACTGGTTTGCGTGAAAATAATAAGCCGACACGTTTTTAATTAGGATCGTCGTTACCAGCGTTTACATTACGTAATACGATAAAGCCAGGAATAATGTCAAGAGTCGTTGCAAGAAATCGTTGTTCGTTTTACGCCAAGATTACAGATAACGTTTGTTATACACATTTAATTATTGCTATACATAGTAACAATTAAACACTATCATACAATTATTATTTTATCCGACTGACTGAAATGGATAGGTAGAACTTAGCGTAGGAGTGTTCCAGCTACCGCCTTGTTTAATGTTGGGTAAGTGGATTCTGATATATTTTGTGAAAAACAACCTTGAAATAATTAGGTAAAACTTGACTTCATTTGTTATTGTTCAACATACATGTTATTTAAAAATTTTTTTTTTGGTCTTATTGAGTTAGGTGATTCATGTTCCAATGCGTGCAAAATTGTTAACCCACTTCCACATGGAACTCCTTTATTCTGGGTTTAAATTCGTCATTACTGACCCCTAAAATTCTTATTTATTAACTGCTACAGAAATCGGAGAAAGTTCAACTATCAGCAAGATCAATTCCTTCACCTCGATTCTCCATTTATGATCACATACACATTAGGAAATTAATATCAATGAAAGATAGGGTTATTTATATAAAACGAAGAGAACAATAACTTTTAAAAACAAATATATACCAATTGTCAATTAAAAATTCATTGGAGCTGCGAAACAAAAAATTTTGACTGGTTCATAACTTTTAGTCATTATATGATAGGCCAACGTTTATTTTCCAATTTGTGGGGTTTTAAGGTATTTTACAATGATAACAAAAAGTTGTTCTAATAAAATCACTTTATGGAAAAATGCCAGTCAGCATTGCATTTTATTTTGAAAACTGAAGAAAGGAGATTGAATTTTATTTAAAAAAAACTTTTAACCATACCTATATGAAAAATTGCCCACAAAGAATATTTTCCTTTAATTCACAAAATTCGTATGCACTTACAGGCAAAAAATATTATTGAGATATTGCCAGCAGTAAGAAGCATATTAATTTATCCCAGTCAGTACACGACTAAATTCGATGCTGTAATCTTCCAACCGATTATAAGTTTACCGAGTCGGAGGTTGTGTAATGCATTTATTTTATTACAAGATCTCGACGTTCTAGCGATTCGTGTCTAGCTGTTAGCTGAGTTAATGCCCCATTTTGCTATTTCTATTTGCTCATTTGATCTACATGACTAGATTTATAAGGCTCAGAAATGAAACCGATTATGCTTGAGTAACAATTGAACGGGTCAAATCCAATTAAAATAATTTTAATCATAAATGTGTACGTGTAAGGATTTATAGAGATAATAATATTTACGTTTTTTGCATCTAGAAATGTAGGGCATGCTAGTTGGTCATTGTTATGTTGATTGAATGTAGTAGCATTAGAGAGTAAAGTGTAGTTGAAATGAGAGTGAAATGCGAGTGTAACATTTGTAAGGATTTCTATTCCTTATACAGCGTGTATCGCCTAAATGCAATAGGTGATTTCGGTCTCAGTAAACGTCAAATATGGATTTATAAGTAAAACATATGTTATAAGTTCTTATTCTGTTTCGAAATATTGAGTGCTACCAGTGATAAAAAACATATATGTAATTCTATCAAGATTCAATTTAAGTTTATTATTATTATTACTATTCAAGTCGATGAGTTATGAGCTCAAGTTCTTGTAGAGTGTGAAAGACACGATTATTAATTTTTCACGTTAGAACTTTATCATAAGGTAAGTAAGTAAGTAAAAGATTAGGAAACCATTGTGAATACATATAATATTTCCTTCATAAAATGGAACAAAAAATTTTGCAGGGGTAGGATATCAGTTTTGTATTAAAAATCGCTAAATAGGGGAATAATTTACGTACCCGATGGAGTTTTTAGTTAATAAATTGGTATATAAAATAAAACCCTAATAATTATGTATGACCTAACGAGAGATAATATAAAAGATGTTGTTAAAAATGGTTCTAAGCATTTTTTCTGTAATATTTATCAAAAATAAAAACTGAAAGAGGGCTTTTTAAAGAGAAAGGCTTTCTTGTATTTTAATTTATTTATTAATTAACAGTTGCCTTTGACTTTCAATATTGAAAAGTTGATGTGGAAAACTCAGTTTAGATTTATAGACTTTCAAATTTACCCGAAAAATATCCTCGCTACTTTCTACATTTATTTATGAAATGAGAAAGGTTAAACATATTTTGAATTTACCACCATAAAGTGAGACGATTTTTAATTTTTTAACTATTCCTAAAATTTTATTATAAAGCATACGATACTGTAAAATATATAAAAGCTAACGAAGAAGAAAGTATATATTTTTTTATATTATCATTTTATATTATTGATAAATCAGCATTTCTTTAGAAAATACATTGAAACGCATGTTTGAGAAAATGGTAGTTTTTTATACAGTTCGTGAACGAAAATGATAATAAATGTACAAATATTCACTATATTATAAGCGTTTTGTAGCTGATTTTTTCAACAGTAAAAACACAAGAGCTTTTTTTTTATCGGATAAATTTCTCTTCGTAACGAAACAATTTTGCCAAATAGTAATTTTAAGAGAAAAACTGACATGAAAAAATCGTGAGACCGTAGGTCGAGCGATTTTGTCAAATGTCAGTTTTTCGAGCAAAATTACTCATTGGCAAAATGTTGAGTTACAAAGAAATTTATCCATAAAGGAAAAGCTCGAGTGTTTTTTGGCAAGATAAATTAACGACAGAATATGTGAACGAACAACAACAAAAATTATTTTTATTTATACAATTACATATTTGAAGGAACAGTTATTAAAAATACAGTTGTTATAAATGGTTTGGTTTGGTGTACTGATTTTAAAGTGACGTGCGACTACTAGATGTACACTGATTTTGAGGAACAGGCATTTTTATCGGTGATAAAAAACGATGCACCTTTTTTATCGCTGTCAAAGTGACAAAACGTGACTGTCAAATAGACTTTTTCATATAGGAGTTAATTTATCAACAGTAAAAACACAAGAGCTTTTTTTTTATCGGATAAATTTCTCTTCGTAACGAAACAATTTTGCCAAATAGTAATTTTAAGAGAAAAACTGACATGAAAAAATCGCGAGACCGGAGGTCGAGCGATTTTGTCAAATGTCATTTTTTCGAGCAAAATTACTGATTGGCAAAATTTTGAGTTACGAAGAAATTTATCCATAAAGAAAAAGCTCGAGTGTTTTTTGGCAAGATAAATTAACGACAGAATATGTGAACGAACAACAACAATAATTATTTTTATTTATACAATTATTTCAAGGAACAGTTATTAAAAATACAGTTGTTATAAATGGTTTGCTTTGGTGTAGGTACTGATTTTAAAGTGACGTGCGACTACTAGATGTACACTGATTTTGAGGAGCAGGCATTTTTATCGGTGATAAAAAACGATGCACCTTTTTTATCGCTGTCAAAGTGACAAAACGTGACTGTCAAATAGACTTTTTCATATAGGAGTTAATTTATCATCATAAAATAAATTGTTTTTGAATACTAGAAGGAATGTTTGAAACGGCGGCCTTCATTTGCTTTCCCCGAGGCGTCTCATGTGTGTGTCATTAGTAGAAGATTAGTAAGAAATATGATTACTTTTAAGAAGCAACTAATGAGGAAATTCAAGAAGAAACAGAAATGTTCGATGACGACAAAGAATATAATGATTAGCAATGTTTATTAATAATTACTATAATAATAATAATAATAAGGCCACGAAGAGACTGTCCAGCATCGGGAAACTGAAAAAAAAAAAATAATAATAATAATAAGGAGAGACTGTCCAGCATCGGGAACCGAAAAAAAATTACTTTGCTGAAACGTGATTTCAAATTTTGTCTAAAAGTTCCATGGGCAAAAGATTAGCAGGTAAAATTTTTAGAGAAATTTTAAACTGCTTTGAATAGAAGTAATGGCATAAAGAATAGCGAAATATGATAATCACTATTCTACAATTCAATTCTATTGGAGCGTATCTAAAGTTAAGAGTAAAAGAAAAATAAAATAAAATAATATTGGACAGTTACAGCAAGCAAAACAAACAAAGCACCGAGCAAAGCACCCAAAGAAATTAATAAGCATATCTAGAAGTAAGAAAAAAAAAGAATTTCAAACAAAATTATAGTTCAATATATTTAGTTCAATAAAATGCAAATTTTGTACGTTGTTGTGCATAAAAAAAAAAGTTGACAAAATTTCAAATAACACGGGAATACCGCCATTGTTTTGTTTCATTCACAGCCTACTAGTTGGCGAGTTAATATGCAGTGTATTTTTTTAGTTTTGTTGAAGGAAAGCAATTACGACTGGCTTTTTACAATTAATATCAAAGCGCGCAAGTTTTTCGCAGTTAGATCTAACAAATATTGCTAGTCCAAATCACTAGTTTACTTTAATAGCTGGTTAAAATCCTGGACAGAGACAAAACATTTGTTTACTGGCATAAATTCAGTATTTTCGTTTGATATTCTCGCCGGCCGATTGATTTTGATCAATGTAATAAATCAATATATGTATGCATGGCAAATAAACAGAATGTAAATTGGAAAACATGGAACAAAAGTTATTAATATTTTTGGTAATATAAATTCCATAGAGCGTATTTCCAAACTGAAAATCCAGATGAAGATTCATTGTTCTTTGGCTTGGTCTCCAAAGACATTTAAGTCTGATCTAGATCTTTAAATTCAGTCAGTCTTATAAGTGATACATCCTCAAGTTTATAATCAAAAATGAAAGGTTCGTTTTTCTTTGTGAAAGAAACTACATTACATTTTTGTTTAACGGTAAATTATTTTTAATGCACCATTTATTAGTTCTATTCAGATTCAATTGAATTTTAAGGGAGTCTGATAAGTTAACCTCACAAAAAATTTTCAGATCATCTGCATATAGAAGACAGTTAGTTTAGGTTTAAAGGATGGTATACCCAATGATTTTAAGGTGGATGAGAGAGAAAAAAACAGCAGTAGCGTGCTTGTAGATGTGATATAAATTATCAAAGCAAGTAGCCCTTATTATGCACAGTAGATCAAGTACTAAATCTATGGAGTTGATATCGATATTATACGATGAACGAAGACTAAGAATCGTCAATAATCCATATTCGGCTAATTTAAACCAGAAAAAGTGTGTGATATAATATGATCATATTCATAGAACAAGAATTTTGCAATCTTTAAAATCTTTTTTTTTTTCAACAGAATCTATAAATATACTATACATTACTTCGCAGTAGTTAAAATGTGACGGATCCAATATATCACACAAGCTCTTTTGTGAGCATCTCCAAAAAAATACCTGTTGTTATTACTTATAGTGCAATAAAAATTGGTCCTTAAATATTCCCAATATAAAAATTGGTCTCTACGTTCACAAAACTTTGGTTATAACTCCAACACATAATGCAGTTTAAGAATCCGAAGAGTTCCTAATGAATTGGGGGGGTGGAAATTAATTTTTGGGGGTGAGGGAATTTAGGAAAAATTAAGTTCCTCGAAAGTCGAAGTGTGGAGTGACAATTTATATATACCAAAATCAAGGCGAAAGGACTAACCATTGAATAGGAAAAAAAATTTTAATCTTGAAAACAAAAGAAAAATTAAAATAAATAGATATCTACAAAAGATTTGCCAACCAAAACACAATGGTAGTTATTATCAATAGGGCCAGCCAGTCTTACTCTTTTACACCTGCTCTTCCCTTCCACCAGTCTATCTACATGTCTGTACAATTTGCTACAATCAAAAAAAAATTTCTTACAAATGAAGAGAATAAGAAACAGTTGATCATGTGGCTAGAAAATAAATTTGAGGACAGTAACATTGAAGTTAAATAGTCCTCTGGAGATGCTCCCCTACTGATTGTACAGACAGCCATTGAGAAACACTGCTGTGCTGAGTAGTTGGATACTGTAATAAGAAGCACAAACACCAAATTTCCATAAATGTTCCATAATTAACCTTGATCCTGTTTTTATGTACACATAAGTACCAACTGCTAAGTTTAGAGATGAAGAAATTCTTTTTACCGAATTACGAGTATAGAAACTATAGAATGAGAATCACGTTTTACAGAAATGTTTTCACTATTGGGACTATTTCCACCAAGTCCAAGAAAAGTAGTTAACGACGGCGAAATCGCTGATATAACATTATCCAGAAATTGAGTGGCGATAATATTCATTATTATAATTATATTTTAATACTCCCTCATGAAGCATTTTTGCTGCAACAGTAAATATAGTTTTTTTTTCACTTTCAGTTCACTGATTGAATTCTTATCACAAATCCAATTACTGTAGATCTTAGTCACGTCGAATGTTTTGTAAAGAATGATGGTCTGGTGAGTCAAGATACAAACATTCCAGCATTACTGATTGCTTTGGCTCCCTTAGATCAGGAAATATTTTTACTTAAGCCAAAGATTAGTCGTATGAAGAACATTCTTCTGCAAGCCTCCAGAAACAGCATGTGAACATCAACATGTATATTTTCCTGACAGTTCTGGCGCATTATTTTACTGGTTACAACGAGTTCCATTTATGGCTAGAGGGAAAAAAACATCATGAAGCTGCTTGAAATTGAACCTGGTTTGGGTCACAGCATTGACGTCTTTCAGACAAGTACAGGCACCCACAGTGAAGTTACAAACGTAAGAGAAACTCTTTTCCTTTACCTCTACGGTTTCAAAGATGGAAAACATTAAATGTTTAATGAACTGCGCTACTTCATATTCAAGAGGTCAGTCACAAAAATTGTTGTCAAATTGGAATCACTTCATCCAACATCAGTCAGTGCCGTCCAACATTCACATCGTACCTTCTACCAAGCAAGTAAATAAACTGGACCCATAACAGTGGGGATTGGTATGGACTGTGAAGAGGGAACTACTCGAACAGCTGTACTGTACGGAAATCCCGGCTACATTAGAATTTGAAGACAGAACTTCTATGCTACCTGAGGACATTGATAGAGACTTATGTGGAAGTCACCTTGTGATGACGAGGATTACATATTATATGATTATTGAAGTAATTTGTTTTTTGCTTCTTACTCTGCTTTCTGCACATTACTTTTGTATTTTCAAAATTAAAATATTTTTTTCTATTCAATAATTAGTCCTATCATCTTGATTTTATTCGATTTTGCATGCAAGAAACATAAATTAATACTTCGACTTTCGAGGATATTAATTTTTCCTAAATTCCCCCACTCTTCCACCTCAAAAACCAATCAACCCTCAACTTAAGATGATGATTCAAGTTTAAACCGATGTTTTTTACTATTTCCTAAGGAACTAAAATCTCGTTGCCTATTTTCAAATTAAAATGCCCAATAAGCAGAAGCTAATAAGTCTCTTTTAGGCCCAATTAATACATTCTAGGGTCGCTATTGAGATTTTCTTGAACCACTAATAAATATTCGATGTTAAAACTACTGAATATTTGAGGGTCATTTGCATATCCCTATCTTTTGCTATTTTCAAGGGAATGCAATATATCGCTAGTATATATGCTACACTTAAAAACACTTAAAATTGAACCTCGAGGCATACCAGATAAAACAATCATAAGAGAGGAGGTAGAATTTTTAAATGCGCCTCTTTGAGTTCTACTGTCTAAGTATGACTTAAAGAGAAGGCAATAATCTTCTGACCGACACCATAATATTTGAGCTTTGGATACATTAGTCCATGATTAATCGTGTGACAGACTTTAGAAAAGTTAATCAACACCACGGCAGTTACTCTTTTTTGATCAGCGATTAAGGTACTGTAAGATTTTCTAAAATTTACAAAATCAAAGAGCTGCTTATGTACAATGTTTTCTAATATTTTAGATAATAGGTGAAATACATGATACAATAAATAAGAGATAAGATATCGCGCAGCTCGTGACGTCAGTCGGTGAGCTAGGACGCCATTAAACGTCCGCTGTCAGGAGTGTCAGGTAGAATTGTCACAAGTTGTTGCGGATATTTTTGGGTTTAAAAGTTAAAAAATCGTCGAAAATGAGATGTGCTGTGTACAATTGTGATTTTGATAATCAATCAAGAGATTCTACGCACGATATAAAGTTTTTTAGTTCCCTGAAATAAAAAAAATGCAGGGTGTATGGAAATGCGGTTTCAGAAAAAATTGTATGTGTATCATCGTAGTAAAAGCATATTTTCGAACTCCGTATTGCTTGCGCCTCGATAAGCAATCTGCACGGTCGTCCGGGAATCTTAAGTTATTCCTACTAGGCACATAATGTACTATTTAGCATTAATTCTCTTAGTAACTAGAAAATTTTTAGAGAAAGTTTATTTACATTTTTTACCTTAAATTATTAACATTTTTATCTACATATTAAAGGTAAAATTTTACGTCAAAACTGGTTTTTCTTATATACTTAACTTTCGGCAAGAAACAATTTTTGAAAAATTAATTATAAATAAGTTTTCTATTATGCTGCATACTGTCTGGCGATCGCACTGTATTTTTACGTAAAAACATTCTTCAAAATTCTTAAATATCAAATACATTGAATGTATATATGGTTAATTTATCCTTTTTTACATTTAACTTGCCATTTTTTTAATTTTGAAAACTTCGAATAGCAATTATGAACCCCAAAATTATTAATTTAATGTAGGGCCAGATATATTCAACAATTACAAATCGAAATACATGCCTACGAAAAATATAAATCGGGAGTTAATTTCTTATTATTATACTCATATATTCACGTATAATATAGAAATATCTGCATAAAATAAATCAAATGTAATAATCAGTGTTATCTCTGGGCTCTAATAAATTTCATCTAAAATGTAATAATTTAAATAGCCGTCATTAACTTAGTATTACACTATAATCAGTGAACCTATATTATGAATAAAAGCCATAAAACAGAGTTCCTAACTAACAAAATTTTGATATTAAATTCGAGAACGCAACATAGATTTTAAAAATTACTCACTGTGTGACGTCATGCGCAAACCGGACGAAATTTGAACGCTTTGATATCATATCTTGTGTTGTTGTATCATGGGTGAAATACTTATAGATCTTAGGTCAGTCAGATCATTTATTCCTCTCTACAAGCGTTCGTGTTAAAACTTGTCATAATTGCACTTCTTCAATAGAGGATAATTTAAAAGCAAGAAAAAGAAAAATTTTAATAAAACAATTTTTTATTATTTCATTATTTAGAAAATAGAGATATTAACAATTTTTATTAGGTAATACACCGTAATTTTAATTGCCAGAAAAATTATAGACGTATTCAAAAATTATCAACTATGAATTTTCGGTTCCTTAATGATAACTTTAAAACAATTTTAGTTGACAACACCTCCTGAGAACTGTGTGATATTGTCACAAATGGCCAATTTAATTATCTATTTAAAATGTTACTTGTTGCAACGCCCAGTATATTACATAATTTTATTTTATTTTTATTTTAATCAAAACCAGGTCATGAAAGTAGAATCTATAATATCAATATATTGTTGATGGCAAACAAATTAATTGCTGAATAATAGAAAATACTGCTGATGCCGAAATTCATGACCGTAGTGGAGAGACTGGGAGGTTGCAGGCAGTTGCATTTTTGGGGTTGATGAGGCCAGACGCTTCAAGGGTTACCTTTTCAGAAGTTTAAGTGCATATCTCTTCAGGTTACTCTGACCGTAGTCTGACCCCTATTGTAAGTAATACTCTATTTTGTGTTAATTGTGTTTTCTTGTTTCTTTATTTATTAAATATTGTTTTTTTGGCACCTTGCCGCTATGTTTTAATTTATTGAATACCACCCTTATTAAGTGAAACCCTCTCATGTGCCAAGCGAATCATTTATCTTATTTATGCCAAGCGAGTCAACTATCTAGTGAAATAACTTAGAGTGTCTTAGTATTTATCTCATTAAAATTAACCCCTAACGTAACATATGGTGGAGGTATGAACCCTACCATGACAATATTCTCTTCTTAAGAGAAGTTTATGTTAGTAGCATAGTAGTGCGGGTTCTGGACCACTTTGACCTTGACGGCCATGAACGTCAAGAACATGGTGGAGACCACGTGGGCGTTCCTAGATGTGCGGACCTAGTTCCTAGATTCGTTGAAGTGGGAGATGCTAGAACCTAGATCCTAGAATCGATGGGCGGAGTAATGGGGGATTTGAGCCAATGGGTTTTAGTATGTCTTAGATCTACGTACTTGAATCGGGGGCGGGGGAAGATTTAAGCTCTTAGATTTTTGCGTTAAGAAAGAGAAGGATGAGGCTAGGAGAGGCAAGCGAGATGGCACGATAATTGAATTATGGTGGTGGGGGAAGGGGGATATTAGATGGTAATAAATTATAGGATTAAAGGCGGCCGACAGTAATTACTACTGGCATCTCGCTTGCCTCTCCTAGCTTCATCCTTCTCTTTCTTAAAGCAAAAATGTAAGAGCTTAAATCTCCCCACTCCCTCGATCCAATTACGCAGATCCAAAACATATACTAAAATCCATTGGCTCAAATCCCCCACTACTCCGCCTATCGATTCTAGGATCTATGTTCTAGCATCTCCCACTCCAACGATTCTAGGAACTAGGTCCGCGCATCTAGGAACGCCCACGTGGTCTCCACCATGTTCTTGACCTTCATGGACGTCAAGGTCAAAGTAAATTTATTCCGGCACTATGTTACTACTTATGTTACTCAGTGACCTACTAGGCTTTTCCTTTTCTTCAGGTCGTCAATTTCATTCTGTTGCATCCTGTTACGATTGGCCATTCTTCCAACATAACACATAAACTAGAGAAATGACAGCTCAATATTCCACTAAGAGACATCGATTAGCGAAATAGGATTCACAACTTTATTCCAAAAGTAACGACAGAAACAAATTAATATTTCACACTCGACATTTTTACAGTGCGATGATTTATTATTTATACAGGGGTTAATGTAACAATATGTTATTTTTTACACATTCCCGACGTCTCGACTAACTGTATTGTTCAACAATTTTAATCAAATTTCATTTAAAAAATGCAAGTTCCTAAACACTAGGTAGAGGAGGATAACTGTAAAATGTGAACAGGAAAAAACTAATAGAGAACATCAATCATGTCTCTTAATGAATGGTTTCGCAGACTACAGACCTAAGCATTAATTAGTACAGGAGGATCGAGATAGAAAATACTTAATTTCAAGAACTAAATTAATTATTAACTAATAATTATGATATTATGATTATTTAAAAGTTTTGACACAAAAAATTTATTAAGAATTAGGTGATTCATCTTAGCCCAATATATAAGAACCTCTTATGATAAGCACTGAAGGTCCATTGTCGAGGAACATCATCGACCTAGCTATTTGCCTATCACGTTCCATACACGTTTGATTGGAGAAAGGTCAAGTAATTTTGCAGGTCATACAAGAAGTTTCATATCAGCATTTTGTAGAAAACAGATTTATTATTAAATATTAAATAGCAGAGGGCCTAAATTAGAACCTTATGATACAGCAGACATAAGATTTTTCCAACTATAGGATTCTACTTCTGTTAAATTTTCAAACGCCAGGTTGAATAATACGAATACATATTTTTAACTAAGTGCAAGTATTCTTTAATTGCTTAGATTCAAGACGTATTAAAAATTAAGTATTATTTTGTGAAACATCTTGATTAGTTAAGAACATACCGTTCAAACACCAAATGTTGGTTGTAAACACCTGATCTATAAAATCTCTCCATCCTCCATTGTTTACAGACGAGTATCAGATAGAACCTTACGCTGTTAATAAACCAAATTACGGCGAGCTACGACGATGTTTTGTTCAATTAAGCCTTTTTACGATTAACAAACTCGATCTCTCTGACATAACAACCACAAAATAACTCGGAATACAGTTACAAATAATGTAAATACCTTAATAATAGTACTACAACAATGGCATCGAGGCTCTCGTACATTTTTTAACCGGTTTACTCACAAAAAAGTGCCTATAATTTCTCTTTCAGTTTGTTTTCAATTGTCGGTGAGGATTTTGTGAGGTGAAGCGTCATTAAGTGGACGTAAATTTATTAGAGGTGTTAAAAACGTATTAATTTGCAGTTTCCTATTATTATTATTTTTTGCATAGGTACTACTTTTATTACATCAAATTAAATAAGTTCAAAAATGTGAATCAGGGATTCTAGGTTCAAAACCAGGCAAGACCGTGTTTTAATGTAAAAAAACACATGAAGGTTAGTTGAAAATTATTTGTAGATTTTTTTTAGCTCCTTATCCTGATGAAGTTTAGGTAGCTCCTCTACCATTCTACCAGAACACGCTCAACAGAACCAATTCTGGTGGCATTACCATCTGTCATTGGGATCGACTTCAAGAGGGATGAACTGTTGCTAATCGTACTCTCTCATGAGACCACTACCGTTTGCTCTAAGGAAAATGGGGACGGAAAACGGAATCACTCTGATTTTAGTGATGAGTATTTCTCCCCATTGTGGGAATATGGTGAATGTCGGACAGTTTTCTCCATTTTTCATGGAACTAGTGGCAGCTCTTATTAAGGAAGTTATGGAGTGGAGTGCAAATCTCAGAACGTTACCACAAAAATATTCAAAATGTAATTATTTGCTAAGACGAAGTTGTCTCATATTGGAGTAATTTCTTGTTCAATTAGATCACGAGACCTATCCCTGATCAAGAACTGCCTGTCCCATTACTGTTTCTGGGTGAACTAAACTATCTGCAGTTTTTTAAAGACTACTTATTTCTCTTTTAAATCATTCGTGTATTTTTTAATTAATCCTAGTAACAAATATTATATAACAAAACTGCCTGTCAGTTCCAATGCTCTGGATCTCACTGGTTTTATGCGGTTATTCGTTACCTATCAACACTGCTACATATCGATTGAAAAGCTAGGCATTAATATAATGATTACGAGTTCTGACTTTCCATTATTTTTAGCTGATATCTTCCTAATAAAAATCATTATGTAGTAATTTTGTTTTTGGCTCTGCAAATAAAAACAGACGACGCCACTTGAAACAGCACGCAGCTATTGAATTGCTCCTAAACACGCCAAAGCGTAAATCTTCACCTGCCACCTCAGCTAATGCATTTTGCTAAAATATATGGTTAAATTTCATTAGTAATTTCCTTAATGAAATTATAGAAAGAGCTGTAAACGTAAAAGAACTGGCAATGAATCTGTCAACACGCCTTAGTTGTCTCAATTACATTTCATACAACTTACAATCCGAACATTTACGCCAGGAAAGAGTAAACACCAGAATACAATCCGATCCTTGGGTTAAAATTACAGCGCAAAATTTAATACAATAAATATGTTACATATTTACGTAATTATAAAAAAATTACTTGAACTTGGCGACCTAAATGATCGCATTGTTCACACTTTTATAAAGCGTAAAGCGTAAAATGTAAAACTGTTTTCTTTTTTGGGGGATATCACTCTCCTGGACCGAGAAACTGATATCTGCTGACAAATCATTAATAAATTTTCTTGTGTATTTATCATATCATATCAATTATAGTATATTACATAATTATTAACTGTTCATAAATTTTATTTCTAACAAAACAACAAAAAAAATCTTAGTTCTTGCGCGTTTACTGGTTTAGTAGTGTGCAATGTAATACGGTATTTAATATACACGCCACAGTAGTATAGGGATATTATTATCATAGGGAGTTGTCGTTTCAATCAATATTTCTATGAAAAACGCTATTTTGTGAAAGATTAAATGGATCTGCTTTTGCTTCAAGGATTTGCAATTTTCTTGAAAATAATATTGGTAAGAATACACCGTGTCCGCTACTATCCGTCCGTACCGCCTTCAATTAAGTATAGATATTCAGAGATCTTATTGTTCGTGAGTACATACCGCTGTATAACCCTACTAAATCAAACTAGAGCTAATTAGTAATTCCTCCGTTTGTTTTTTATTCCATAAAATATGCATTAGATTTGCTCGTTTGGGTAATCTTTAAGGCCTCAGTGCATAAAGTTCTACCGGAAAACTTAACTTACGTCGGCGGAGAGAGTACTTGGCGTTTGGTTGGCTTTCTCTTGCCTCGTAGACACTAGTTTAAGTACCGTCAGTAGCCAAGGAAAAATGCTCCTTGTTAAATAGCTCTACGTTTGTGGCAGTAGTTCGACATATTGTAAAACCCTCTGTATAGACAAGAATATCAATAGCTAACCGACTGCCCGCCGTTCGTACTATATCCTGTTGGAAATTCCGTTTGCTTGCCGTCCGAAATCGTCCCAGCCGCGAAACAGACCCCGGCTATCAAAGCCTAACCGCCCGCCTTTCGAGATAAAATCATATCCACGCGTATCTACTCTTGTTTGCCAGCTTGCATATTATTATCGTTATAAAACTCGTACACATCCGACTGCAACGTCGCTGAAATATCCTGTTTACTGATTTATTCATTATTGTTCTAATAAATAAATACGTTGGTATGCTATGTAAAATTCACGAGTTATTATTTCCGTTGTTTATTTCTAATTAACCCGTTTGAGAAATTGCCCAGTCCAGTTGACAAGACAATCATCTTTCGCCTCTCTGGACAGATAACCGTATCTCCATCTGTTAGCTGCCCCTAAACGTTCTCACCCCGGAGAACCAAACAAGTGCTGTTCCTTGCACTTAAAAATAAGAACTGGCGCCCGAGTTTCCGTCTAAAAAGTGTTACAAAGCCAGAGAGTTCTGTTTGTAAGTAGCCAGTTACAAACAGTACAGGTTACATAAGAAGACGCCATCACAAGTTCTCCCCGTAGGGCTGATGTTTGCAAGTATTCGAGACCAAAAAGCCGCACTGTACGACTCGCGGGGCATTTTATATTTTTCGGGATACCCACGAATCATTAAACTAGAAAAAAACTTGAGAAAAACTAGTGGAAAACTATAATTGTTTGACTAAGATTTCATATTTGCTAAGCAAATAGTAAAAGTAGCGATGCTTAATATATCCATGACATCAGTCAATAAAATAAAAGGATGCGACTTTTATTTAAATGATAACTACTGTCAAGGTAAATTAAGGATGTTCAAGGGTTTCGCAAAAATGCAGAGAAGTCGCTAAAAGTTGAATATGTTATTTTTGATATAGAAATGAACCGGTCCCTGTTTTTTTATTACCTTCTTGTACGTAGTTTTCGAGAAAATCAAAAATGAAATCTATGATTTTAACATGGAGTCTTATGAAGATTGCATGTTCCCATGTTCGGAGACCTTCTCAGAGTAAAATAAAGAGGAGAAAATGCAGAGAAAATGGAAAAAAACTATGCAACGTATAGAAGAGACTTCAAGGAAGATTTTGTCTATGAAAAAGGGGACGGTTGCAATGCATTCTGATTAATAAACAGCATTTTTTTCGGAAATGCCGTGCCTCAGCAGACGCAGCAGACGGCAACGTCGCATCCTTAATTCAAAATAATTTATAACGTCAAACGTCGAACAATAATTTATTGAAACTTTTTCGTTAAAATAATTTACTTTTTGTATCATGTTTATGTAAAATATCAAAATATAAGTATTTCATGCAAGCATGTCAGATAACAAGAACAAATAGACTTTCATACATAACAATAAATGTAAAATATTCTTATCGGAGAATAGAACAACTAGGAATATTCGAAGTGAAGCTGAAATGAAGTTTTTGAATATATTATGGCAAACTTTTCAGGTACTTACTCTAGAATGCTTTTTAATATTTTCTTTGTTTTGATGACTTGTGGTTTTCCATCACATTCACCACGCAACAGTTTGATTGCTTGCTCTTCTCCCTGGGTTTTGTATGTTCCGACCAAAGTACCGTAGGTGATTTTTTATAGGTTAGCCACTTTGTCGCAACACCAGCAGAAAGAAAACGAGAGCACAGGAGAAATGTGCGGTGTTGTCTCTAACGCCTTCTCCCACCCCCGGGATCTCCCCCGCCCCGCTACTCCCCTCTGCCCCGTCGATGAAACCCTTGAACATCCTTAAATCCTATTATTATAATAGTTTTAAATATTTTTGAAAATAATGTCGGATATAGGAGATAGAGCAATTAAGGCTTGTTTGGATTTACTTCCAAAAAAGTCCCAAAAGAACATACCACAATATCCCAAGTTAAATTATCCCAAATTTACTTTATTTCCCTAGGTACGTTTTGAAAATAATATCGGATATAGAAGATATAGCAATTAAGGTTTGTTTGGGTTTACTTCCAAAAAAGTCCCAAAAGAACATATCACAATATCTCAAGTTAAATTATTCCAAATTTACTTTATTTCCCTAGGTACGTTATGAAAAATTATGACGAATATAGAAGGCTTGTTTGGATTTACTTCCAAAAAAGTCTCAAAAGAACATATCCTCGAACATATCACAATATCCAGTGGCGTAACTTTGATTTTTGGGCCCCCCCGCGAAAAATGTTTTAGGGCCCCCTCATGTCGTGAATAAATAACATAATTTTTATCAGTACTTTAAAACTTTTTTATTGCCTTTTTTCTATTAACGTCCTGACGGAGTTTAGCTATCGCCTATAGCTATAGTTCATTTCACGTCATCAATTTTAAATTTCTAAATTTATTCGCAGTGCCTTTGCTATAGAGCTATCGGTACTGCTCTCGTAGCCCCAGAAGACATGCATTTCTATTGTTATGGGGCTACGACAGCAGTGCCAATAGCTCCTATAGCAAAGGCTCTACTGCGAATGAATTGAGAAATTTAAAATTGATGACCTAAACACCGATATTTATGAAATGAACTATACCAATCAACATTTTGATTTTGGGATATTTTAGATTTTAGATGACTTTATAATTCAACAATAGCAAAATTCAAAACTTCAGTGAACTTAAAACAAAATAAACTTTTATTTTATAAAATATTACATTACTACAAACATAAATAACAAAACAACAAACAATAAAATTTATATGCGATTATCTATAAATCCAACATCGATTTTGCAAATTATGTAAATATTTTTTTTCGTGCCTTCATTTGTGCGAAATGTGATATTGAATCTGACATATCCATATTCAATTGAATTGAATCGTTTTCATATCTTAAAAGTGCCGACAAAGTACCGACTACCTTTAAGGCGGTGCAAATGAAACATTTCAGTTTCAATTGACTTTGTATAAACTATACCTTCTTGTTAGAACTGAAAAAAAAAATTGCATTAAAGTCCGACGGCAATAAATAATTTAATATACGCGACGCGGCTATACTCTGGCTAATGAATGTTAGTCGTTGCGTCATCACTGGTGATCGTACGGGCCAAGGCGGCCGATTATACCAGTGTCGGCGATGAAAAGTTGATGATATGATTGTCATCTTCCACTTACAAAATATTTCATTATACCTTTACAATCTCATATTAGTAAAAAAATATATTATTGTCCAAAACTGCAAAATTAATCTTATAGATGTTGAAAATAACAATTTCTTTTATATGGACCTCAAATTTGTTTGTATACTGTAAAAATATAGCCTGCTTATTCTTGACACAAAGGAACGTCTATGAGTGAAACCAGTACCGCGTCGTAAACGCTCAGACAAACTTGCATCCACCTTTGTCTAACGCATAGCGTGCGAGAGACGCATTTCTGTTCAGTAGGTGGCGTTATGCCGGCGACGTTCGGGCCTATTTCAGTTTGATAAACAGTGCGCGTTGAATAAAGACAGCATTTAGATTGCAATGTCTGTGATACATTCAATCAGTCATGACGCAACGACTAACATTCGTTAGCCAGAGTTTATAACTACTTTTAAAAAAAAATACACGTGCTGCTTCGGCCGTCGGCGTCTCAAAACTATAACTCGGGCCAAAAAGAGTAGTCAGTAGAGCAAAAAACTTACCGGCAATTCTTCAAAGGATTTAGCTGTTATGGAATACAGAAGCGGCAGCTCGTTTTACCATATAATCCCATATAATTCAGAGAAATATATCCAGTTTTCTCCGCCTACCAGAGATGAAAACCACAACTAGGTCATTATGTTTAATTGGTATAGTCAACCAAATAAAGTACATGCTTGAACGTGCCGCCCTAGTACCCAATAATTTGTTCGACTATTATAAAGGTCGTCGAGAGGGCTTAGATAGCGCATTCAGTGGCGTCACATATGCTGCAACGCAAAGGATGTGCATTGTTCAACTGCGTTGCTATACCTAATTCGTGGAGATAATGTTGCCAGATGTAAGCATATTATTTAAAATTTAAGACATGGTAACTCATACTCATGCATAATTAACACAATCCGCTTTCATTTGTTCGAATTATGGAATTTATGAAATTCGTAAATCCGTACGCCCCTGGCTCTACTGACTACTCTTTTTGGCCCGAGTATAAGTAAAATATCTGGGCCATTCTGGGCATATCTGCCATGGAATTAAAGTCGGATGTCGGGAAGGATTTATTATATTTTACAATGCAATACTTAAATAGAGGCTAGAGCGGCTTTTCTCTATTTTATTTTGAACTTAACTACATATTGTTAAATTCCTTCATTTAATTAAATTAAAATGTTATATGCAAAGAACACGTGCGGGTAATTGTGGCATAAATTTGTTGATGTCAGTACAGAGATCTAAGAAATATAAAAAACATAAAACCAAAAATCACCATCAATGATGCCGCCCGGCGCGGATGTGATTGTAGTAAGACAAAATACAAACACGAACCGCTCTACGGGCTGTGTTGTTTTTATATTTCTTAAACTCCACAAATCGCAACGAAAAGCATAATAGCCACGAGGATAATTTTTTTATAAGAATGGTTAGCAACGCATCGGCCATCGGCCCATTAGACCATTTCATAGAGATAAACAAAAAAATCGAGAAAGCTGCGACCGGCGCTTGACTTTTTTATTTAGGTCTTTACGTTGCACTCGACTCGGTCTCGGCCGGCCCCCTAATGTGCTCGGGCCCCCCCGCATTGCGGGGGCTGGCAGGGGTAAAATGACGCCACTGACAATATCCCAAGTTAATTTTTTGTACTATTCTCTTTGCTTGATATGCATTGTTTATAAATGACTTTAGACTTTATTTAGGATATATACAAGCATAATAATAACAAACATATCCAATTTGATATACTTGTATTTTTATCATGTATTAAAGAAAGTCCAATAAATTTAATAATTTTATGTTTAAAGAAGAAACATCCAATTATAAGTATATCAAATTGGATATGTTTGTTATCATTATGCTTGTATAAATCCTAATTAAAGTCATTTATAAACAATCCCAAGTTAAATGATCCCAAATTTACTTTTCTTCCCTAGGTACATTATGAAAAATAACGACCCGTGTCCAATGGCAACAAGTAATTGGCACATAAAGCGTCACTTACGATTAACAAAATAATGAAATTGAAAAATATGAAATTATTTTTCACGTTTTCAATAATTGATGCAATAATTCATGTCTTTAAATTGTTGAATTTTTAGTAACCAATTGCGTACTGATGTAATGTAAATAGTAGAAATAAAAATACATCCCACTACCACTACTACTAACAGACACCGCAGAAACATTTACAGAACATCAGGGGTAGACATGCGACTCTAATCCTGAGGAATGGGGCTGGCGCAGAACCGACCGTGAACTGGAAACGATTACCAACAAGGCCGATTCTGATGCACCAGAAAATCTGAAATTGTTCAACAAAATTCGGTAAGGCTTGTAAAAATTGCAGCGGAGATCGAGCACATACTTAACCGTCCAAACGAGGAACTGCAGCGACGAAAGAAAAATGCATAAAAGACACTGAGCAACCTGAAGATGAACAGTTTACAAGTGGTGCTTTTTTCGAGAAAAAAATGAACAAGAATAAACTGGGGCGGTCAAAAAACAAAGCAAAATAGTTCATTAAAAATGGGATTCATAAGATCCAATGAGGAATCAGGATTAAAGTATTGGAAACGTCATGAAATTGAAAACGCTCCTACTTTACCGCTGTGGTGGTTGTGGAAATATTTTACAGAACGACGCTACGTAACGAGAATGAGAAGCGTCTTTAAATCTCCCCACCTTCCTAAAGACCTTAACACACCAAAAAACCTCATATAAAAGTCGCAGATTTTTTTATGATCACACGTTCTAAATAATTATTTTTGCTGCAAGAATTAGGTACCAAAAATGACAAAACATTCTTCATCCTCATTTTTAGTTGTCCCAAGTCAGAAATGTAAATTTAGAAAATTTTAGTTTAGATAACGATTAATACGAATACCTTTATATAAATAAAATGCAAAGTAATATCCCTAGACCAGTGCGGTGTGTGTATTATAATCCTAATCCACATAACACCAATACATATGCAGTACAAAAGAAAGAGCTGTAATCACGTTATTGATTAAAAGTCTTGCCCTTGGAAAGTCTAATAACTAATAATTATTACATGGCAAATAGCAAGTTATGTGTTACAATTATTTAATTTTATTAAGAGCAAGACAAGGATTGTTATTTAAAATATTAGTGCTTATCAAACCGTTATCAATAAACCTGTCAAAGTTGATATATAGTTCGATACGGATATATTTTAAATGCTGTCAGTTTAAATTTGGTATGCAGGGAATGGAATTTGTTTCATTTTTGTTGAGGGTGGACATATGACACAAATTGTATACTACAGTCAGTTGCGTACATACATAAATTTATATATTATACACCTTAACATGAGTTATAAAAAATATATTTCTTGACGTCAGCCTAATACTGCGTGTTTCAGTCGTTAATTCTAATAGGGTTAATAATGTCAATATTACAGAGGTGCAAGCTGCAAAAATTTTTATCTCTTTTCCAAGGTACTATTTTGGAGATTTGCTAGAATATTAAACCATCTTAGAAGAAGTCTGATCACACTAAAGTTTGTATGAAGGTAATAAAGTGGCCACTGTAGGTAACTTCTTCTTTTATTACCAATCTTCTCATGAGTGAGTTCGAAACAAGAAAAATACTCGAGGATATTTTGGTGGCATTGCTTCATTAATTTTAGTTCTTTCATCCTCCCATGGTCATATAAAGTGGAAACTATGTAAGTATTAATTAAGTATTCAACACGCTTGAAGATTGATTATTCGCATTATGCAGCTGTAACGTTCATAACTGACTACCCTATTTCATCAACCAAAATAGTAAAGTCAAGTCAGGTAAGACGTGAGACAGAGGTGCATCCTATTGTCATTCAACGTCCTCGAGAAGCTGCCTTGCTCGTGATTAATGGCCAACTGATTAATAATCTTAGATTTTGGATTTGCATATGACATCGTAATCGCATCTTACAGGATAGACAAGGTGTTTACAGAGGTCACTTACTTAGGAGCGATCATCCAGTCACGTAAGATTACAGCCAAAATCGAAAAGCCAGGACAGTGTTCAGTATGATAAATATATTATTCAAAATGAATTTCAGATGTTGCCTTTTCTCTTTTTGATTCTGACTGGAATGGCCACTAAACCATTACAAACCTTTGAAGTTTGGGAGAGACGAGATTCTGGAGCTGTTAAACAACGAAAAGCCTCGGTCGAGGAATCTGACTTACATATTTAGACATCCTTCTAGGCATTCTTAGAAGACTAAAAATCACTTTGAAGGCTGCGCAGTGGTATCTTTGTTTCGAAAAAATTATGAAACTTCTCAGTGTCACCTAGGTACCGACGGTTGCATTCTCACTCGCTAGATTCTCCTAGTGTGTGATATAATTTACAGGGTGCAATCTTATCGTTTACAGAAACCTTTACATTTCAATAAATAATAAATAAACCAAATTAATTTTCCACAAAACTTTAATATCATTAGTTACAAGTAAACAGGTTCTAGAACAATTTAAGTTTCTCCTAGCGTACGAGGACCCCTGGAACGCCCTAAAAATATAAAATAAAAAGGGATTACAACCAACCCTAGTAAGTTAATCCTCCTGGTAGTGTATACATTTTCGTGCATATGCATGAAACAATAATAACAATTCCGGGAAAGAAATTTGTATTGTGTTTATTGTGAAATTTTCTTATAATAAAAGGATAAGATAAAACAAAAATTATTACTAATCAACTTAAACAAAAAAAATAAATCAATAAACTAATAAACTTAAGTTATAATATTTTATAAATCAAATAATAATAAATAAATTGTTAAAAAAATAAATAAAATAATAAATAAAGAACAAAATTAAATTCCACTGATTACATTACACTATATATACTATGTACTATCACACGAAGCGAATGAATTTATTTTAAGAATAAGAATAAGAATTTTTTTGGAATAAAGGTACCGTTGTGGAAAAGGGTGAAAGGGTGTCAAATACAAAAATTTTGTATAGAAATGTAGTTGAATGTATACAAGCGCTTCACTCTAGAGGGTAAAAGGGTTGGAAGGATGTTTTTTGGAACTCGGATCAGTAGTACTACAACATATCAGAGAAATTTAACGGATACCAGATTTCCACTTGTGGTGTGCGGTGTCTTTTACAGGAGATGTTCAAAGATATTGCCGTCATTCTCTAAACATAAAAATCAAAAAAAGGTAAAGGTAAAAAAGGTAAAGGGTAAAAGAGGTTGGAAGGATGTTTTTTGGGACTCGTGCTTATTGAGGCTTTTGATCTACTGGATGAGTAGTACCTACAACATATCAGAGAAATTTAACGGATACCAGATTTCCACTTGTGGTGTGCGGGGTCCTTTACAGGAGGTGTTCAAAGATATTGCCGTCATTCTCTAAGCATAAAAATCATCTTCTAACATAGAATTTAAAACATTATTCATTATTTTGACGTTATATTTTGAAAGGCTTTAAGAACCAATCTCCTAAGTTCTTCCTCTGTTTCAAAGTGGCATGCCAGCGCATTATTTTAGACATAAAGAATGTGATACCTGCAGATATTCATACACCAACTCAATTACCGAACCAAATCAAAATAATATTGACTTTACCCCTAAAACACAATTTAGTAGTAACTAAACAAAAATGAACCAAACATAACCATATCAGATAGAGTTATATCTAAGAACACTTGAATATCTGTACTTGGACTAATCATTTTATTATTCTTACTCAAAATATTTAATTTTATTTCAAATCGAATCAAGATTTATGAGGCATCAGGCATCAGTTTACTTTGAATCTGCCGTCACTTTACCAGATTTTTTTTTAAAGCAATAGCAAGCTATGGAAATCAGCCCCAAAACACATTTTCCCTAATTCCTAATCTCTTCAAGTTTTCATTAATTTTCTCGCAATCATGGCACCCATCATATATGACATGGTTTATTGCACCACCATTCTGTCCTTCCTCTTTTTCCTGACCGTCCTGTCCTTGTGAAGTGCAATTTAATAAAACAATGAAACCAATGGACAAAAGTGCTCTTTTTACTAACTAAAAAACAGTGCCATTTCTAAAATATTTGCTTAAATCCGATTTTTTTTCTCTTCTTGTTCTTTTTAGGATTTATTACCATACATTTCTTGAAATTCCTATCCAAAAAAAGTTGATTTATCTCAAAAATATTCAAATGAACCAGTTTAAAACTGGGAAATAACCTTTTCGCCTTTGACGTAATGTCAGAGGAACAGTTAGAGAGCGTTTTTTGACAACTAATAATGGGCATCGTGAAAACCATTTAGTTAGTGAGGCATTGAAAATTCTCATGGGTAAGTACTTTCTTCCGTGAAAACAAGTGAAAACGCACCACCCTACTTCCTCTCCTCTCAATGGAATATGCACCAAATAAAATTAGTTAAAAAATATTACAAATACTATTTCCATGAAAATCAATAATAACAGATTCAGTTCATTGTTCATTGTTACACCCCTTGCACTGAACCGAAATGGCCGTTAATAATGCCACCCTCATATTCACATAGGGGTTACGTATTCATATACCAAATAAGTAGGTATATACCTGCATCTGCTGCAGCGTATAATAAATATATTAAAAAAACTATATTTTATTTGTTTGGATTCCTAGCAATGGCATAGCGAAAGTGAGTAAAAGCCACTTTTGAGACTCGTCTGTAATTGCCCACAGACCTACAGACTCGTCACAAAAGTATCACTTTTACTCCTAATAAAACAATATACTATTTTCTTACTATTTTCTACTACCGCTATCCAAAACACGCTTTTGTGCACTGTTTACTGTACGCATACTAGACAATTTCTCACAGCACTTAAAAAGTGACATAAGAGTGCCGCAAAAATTTTATCTGCACAGTTTCAAGAAAAACTTTAAATATTAATGGAATGAAAACCTATTAATTTTTTGTTTTTGGAGAAGAAGTGTGGTTGAAGAAAAAGTATAGTGTACTACACGTACAAAAATGCAATTTATCACTCGTTTGAATTGTAACTTCTTCAAACTCGTGAGAAATTGGCACTTTTCTGCACTTGTCGCACAATATAGGTACTATTGGAAATGACTTATGCTAATATGATTCAACTGTAGTGTGTTAGAATAAAGTTCGTCTGAATTTATAAGGAATGCTTTCCTGAAACAATAGTTTTTTTTACTTTAAAAATAAATAAAACGTTATTGTACCTTATTCTTATTTAGAAACTTTCGTCTACGATAGAATTCCTTTATATGGTATAGTTCCTAATCCTAAATGTATATACAACTTGGTAATACTTTCCTCTACCATATCATGTCTATGGAGCCACTAGTAAGCCTTTAGTAAATATTGTTATAGAATCGCAAACCTAACCGAAAATAAATATATTTTTTTAAATTTAATTTTCCTAAAAAGTCGTACTAAAAAGTAAAAAATAATTTCTTTTTGGCAAAGAATTTCAAGTACGACTGCAAGAAAAGCAAGGCGTGCACACCCCAATTATACAAACGGCGCACACCTTGCTTCTCTTGCAGTCGTACATGAAATTCTTTGATAAAAAAGAAATTATTTCTCACTTTTTAGTACGACTTTCTTAAGAAAAGCAAGTTTTTTTTAAATTTTTTTATTTTCTGTCATATTTTAATCAAATTATTATTATTAACTGTGCAAAATTTCATCAATTAATTGTCAGAAACGATTTGTTTTGATTTCTCGAATTTTTTTTTAGTTTCATTCAATTTTTTTTTAGTTTCATAACATTTTTTTTTTAAGAGACCCATTTATTACGGGCAAACTATACATTATCTGTTTTAACAAAAATTAGTCTACTTTAATCTACTTTCACCTAAATTTTCATGAATTACGTTTTTTTCAGGTTCAAACCCTTAGCGACTGGGTATTCAATAAATATATCAAAAATTTCACTATTCCATCAATCCCCATCATGCAATTAATTACTTTTTATTATTAGCTATACGTGTAGGTGCTTTGATTGATAATTCGAGTGATAATACATAAATAAAATCCAAATTCATTAATTATCAAAATATGAAAGTTTTTTTATTTAATTACTGCCTAACGCACTGTCGATGTCGTCTTCCTACCTACTTGTATATTTTATATGCGAGCAGGCAACATTTTAGACTCCTAAAAATGTTCGCATTTTCAAGGTAATATTTATTTACCATACAAACCTTTTCATAACTTAACGCCCAGTTATCTGTGTAGCAGGAAACAAGGTGGTATAATTAATTTCACATGCTCATGGACAAAAATAGAATAAATATAGAGTAGAAACATATTATTTCATCATGTTTACTATGTATGTTGAACGTCTTCTACATATTCGTTCCAAATGTATAAATACAGAGTTAATAGCGAAATAATTTTAGCTGCTAATATGGTGCAGATTAGTGAATTATTTAAAATACCATTGACCTCAAAACAGCATATCGTTTTGTTTGACTCGTGTTATGTGTCGGTTAATTTTATGATACGTATTAATTTTATTTTAAATTATAAATGTAATATTATATTTGTCAATTACGAACTCAAATTAAATCATATTCTATTAGAATTACAGAATAGTAAATAAAATTGATTTAAAGTAGAGATGGAGATCAATTCAAACAATTATATAATATGCAAATAGCAATTTGAAATTGGTACCTACCTGAAGAAGCTTTGACGTGGTACTGCCAGAAAAGATTTTAGATATATATGTATCCTAATAATTTTTAGCATTGTATTCAACACAAAGTAAGCCTCAGGTTCAATGTCTATTAGGTTTCCCTCTCAATAAGAATAAGATGAGCTTTGACAAAGGGAAGCCCTTGATTAAAGATATAGCTAGAAACAACGATTATCCTGTAACTTTAGTTGATGAAACTTAAGAAACATTCATTTAAGAAGATCCTTCACACTTTTATCCTCTCCTCTTCATCCATATATCCATTTTCACTAAAATAAAGTACCAAAATCTGTCAAGACTTTTTTTTATATAATTTTTTTCTTTGAATTTTTTGAAGGGATTTCTTAACTTGTTCTTGAATTTTGTACTTATTGCTCAATAAATCGAGAATGGTTACAAATAGCCATAGCGATGTGCATACAGAAAACGCTCGTTTTTTATTTCTACATCACATGGTCGAAAAATAAATACTTAGGTCTATTTGAAGAAATGGAGAAAATTCAATCAAAAAGTACAAAAGTAAAAAATCATTTTGGCCACCTACCATATTTTTAGGTGAAGTGAAATGAAAATGCTTCAGAAACATTAATTAGATGTCTCGTTAGTATTCTCATATTTTTTTCTTAAAATCTCAAAAATGTGATTGTAGTGATTTTTTTCAATATGCATCTGCAAATGGCATTATTTCAACAAAAAAATTTAATCAAATATTTAAATCAAAAATCGACCGCAATGGTTTTCATAAAATATATAATTGAATATTCTGAAAAAAGTTTTGCAATAATTTTATAAACATTTGCAAAGAAATCCTTTTTTGTACCACAAATATCATCAATAGCAACTCTTTTATCCAATCTTAGCAGTCACTAATATCTGAAAGTTTGGCTTGGATCCCATGTTGTGATACTAAAACGTAAATGTTACCCACCCGCCCGAAATTATTTCCCATGAATGGTAAATTGCATATTTCAGAAAAATTGACACAGGGGCAGCAATTTTCATTAATACCCCTTTCTAAACATACCCCAATGAACACAAGAAAATCACCGTGAAGTACTTAAGAGGTAACTTTGTGGAAATCAATGTCCCTTGTGATGTCTTGCACAACTTGCATAAGATGCTTCATAATCAGCGAAATGTCCGCCCCGTTGAACATTACAGACAAAGCTTAAAGGAATCGTTTTGTGAACATTGGTCGACCTCTTACAAAACTTTTGTAAGAGTTAAATGATGGAATTCTTATTTAAATCACAATTACATCTATCTAAAACACCACTGTGTAACTTAAGAGTATCTCTGCTTGTAATGTTAAAAGGCCTTACTATGTGATTGTGCTTTTAAGCTTTTTAATGATTGCTCATAATACATTGCATCTTTGCAGTTTTTAAACATCGCTATTGGATGTTAATAGGCCATTGTTTGTGAAAATCTATAGCACTTTTTGAATGACATAAAAAAGATGTTTACTTTAAATTACTTACCGTAGTCCGTAGTCTCTAACAAATATACATTGAGGACCTTTTTAGGCCCTTAGGATGGAACAGCTGCTAAGATGGCATGGCATAATATACAGTGTGTCCCCGGATGGAGTTGACAAGAGGACCCCAACCTTTATTATTGATTTTTCGTTCTTCATAAAAATCTTAATTTGATGTTATTAAATTAAGAAAACATGAAAATTTATCAAGCGATAAGTCTACCATTATTTATTTCTTTAGGCAAAATGTTTATCAAACAAAGTTGTTTATAATTCAAAATTGAGTCTAAAAATAAATTTTTGAAGCCTAAATTTAGAATTTTGTTTTCATTGTATTTATCTTTATGAAAATTCAAATTAAAAATTCTACACAATGAGAATGAAAAAATGAGGTTTGTCAATTCAATATTATCGACAGCAAATTCTGTTTTTTAATTTGAATTTTCATAAATTCTACTTAAAAGATAAACGATAAAAACATAAAATAATAGTACCACTTCCTCTTGAGGCATTTTCATGTTTTCTTAATTTATTACTAGGTATAACTAATTTTTAAATGGTAAACACATTCTTTCAGACAAAACATTTTTTATAAATAATCACTATTCATCGTGAAACCAATAATAAAGATTTTTATTCTCTTGTCAACTCCATCCGGGGACACACCACACACCTGTATGTCATGAGGGATTTTATATCGTCTTACATGTTAGAAAAGTTTTGCTTTCCATAAAAACAGGATCTCAGCATCAAAAGTACAATGAGATGTACTGGGCATTAAAAAAAAAACAACAAAAAAGGACAAAATATGCTATAAAATAGATTTTAAAAAGAAATAAATTGTTTCAATAGTTAGTACTTAATTAGAAAATTTAGAAAATACCTACTACCAAATTAACTTTCTAGAAACTTTTCTATTTGGCATTTATCGCTGTAAAATATAAAAATAGTTTTTTCCGAGGTTTTTTCTTAGCATTTGGATACCCTGTTTAATTGTATTTTCTAATGTTAATTCTATTTTTGTGGAAACCACAATTCCTCGAGAGAATTTTTGTAAAATGTAAATATTCCTCTGGATAGTAGTTAATTCAAAGGACTAACTAAATATAAATAGGTATACATAACTAAATTAAAACTTATTTTTACTTATTTTAATTTGCTAAAAATAAAATAAAGTTTTTGGTATCTGCAATTTTTCTACCTGTTGCCATTTTATAGCCGCTTTACACTTTTTATTGCTGGCAATAAAATTACTCTTGTGCGTTTGCACACTACTACGTCTTTTGATCATCTGTGGCAATGTTTCCTGCATTGCAGAAATTATAACTGGATCTAATTTTAATTGCATTATTGTGGCTTGAGTTTTTTTCAAACATTATTGGTTTAAGTTATGGAAAATATTCAGGAGAATAAGGGCAAAATTGAAACTGGCGTAATTCAAAAACAAGATTTATTTTCGATTCATCCACATACCTACATCGTTTCCTACAGGAAAAAAAAAACATTATTAGTGAATGTATTTTATATCATTGAATATTACGTAAAACGATGAAAAAAAAATTATTTTAACGAAAGTGACATACTTATAATAGGCAGACTTCAAATAACCAAGGCTCAAAATATAAAATGCACTTTTAGATGTTATATACAGAGTACATCTGTGACCTCGAAAGCAAAATGTCGTATGTGCATTACAGTTCTATTACAAATAATTAGATGAATATTAAAAACATGCACAGATTTCAACTTTCCAAATTTGCATATGCACAATATATGATTTGCCCTATTATACATTTAAGGCTATGACTACCTATGTGAACATATAATATCTAATTATTATTCCTGATTTCCTTCCGCCCTCTCCTTGTTTGGAATGCCTTAGCCACTCTTTAACAAAAATTTCAAAATCACATATTGAGTAACGCCAGTGGAGTCTTGAACAGCAACTGAAATTAAATGCATGCATTATGGTATATACCTAATTATAATAAATAATGTGTAACTACATAATAATTACCTATATTTTTGTAGCAATAGTATCTTGATAGGGCAATATTATTATTGAAAATTCAAGTCTGATTTTTATGCTCCTCACACAGAAGTCAGTGGCTTAATAAACAAGTAAATTATATTATCATATGAAAATCAGAAGATCGGCCAAGAAAAGCATCTGCTTTAATTAAGTAGTGATTATCTGTTTTCATTAAAAAACTTTTTTGTTTTACTTGATTCGCAAATCTTTATTACATTAAAATTCTTACAAGGATGAAAATAATGAATAAAAAACAGTGAGAATATTTTGATAACCTAATGAGTAGGTATTTTATACTTATTTTAGTATTTTAGAGCGAAAATATATAGACATGGAAGTTGTAGACGCCATTTTCTCTAGAAACCTTTCTCTTCCGAGGTGCAAATAAATACATATCGAGATTGGATGTAATCTAAATTTATAACTTATCTTAGGTATAATAAATAAATAAAAACTTACTTACCTCTATATAACATGAAGATAATAGTGATTAAAACAGACGATATTACCGGTATAACCCCTTTTCTGGGATATAAATATAACACAACAGTAACGCATGATGGCTGAAACTAAAAAGGGCGAGGTTGAATTTTCTCATCTAAAATAAAGCCTTATGTTATGTCTTATATAAGGATTTATGTAATTACCCATATGACGACAAAATGGGTAAATTATATAGATCTACACAAATCTATTCAACACTACCGCCAACCGTTGCCTTTAAAAATACATTACAGTTAAACCAAAAAGTACGTAACGCTGAGAGTTCCATAAGATCAACAACTGGCAAAATTATACAAATTGCAATCAAAGATCGTCGCATTGTAATAAAAATATATATCCTTCTATACATTTTGTTATTGTACCCAATGTAACCACTCTTTTTCATTACACTGGTAATATTAAATGAACATCCGCTTTTTTAAGTATATGCAGCCTCCATACGATGTAACAAATCTAATGTAACATTTTAGATATAATTTGAACATTGCAAAACCTCCTATACAGTTCTGTGTTCATTGGGACGTTACAAACATTATTAAATGCATTTTGGCATTATCAATAGCGTGTACAAAATTAAGGTGCAGGTTACCTCCAACCCAAACCCCACGATAATTTGCATAATTTTAGTGCGGCGGATCAGATTTAATCAACGATTTTTTTTTTATTCTGTCTATGCATATACATGACGAATTAATGGCTCGCCGTTAATAAACCAATCCTAAACGTTCTATGCATTTTAGCCGCACCTTCTTTTGCAATCCGTCCTGTGTGATAAATAAAACATAAGTAGAGAAATATGTTATATTGTGTTGCAATTATGATTTTATCCTTTGTTGCCGGTGACACAGAATCGGAGACAGAGCATAGGACAAATCAGGCGTCGACCGAGAAACAAAAGTTTTATTTAAAATGGAGGACACGATGTAGGGGCTGGAAGGTTTGTGCGGTTGTTTATTTATTCAGCGTGTAAGTATTCACAAGTGTTTACAGAATGTAATTATTTAAGGATAAACGTTGAAATTATTATTTTGAATTGTAACAACCTAAACTCTGGAAAATTGATTTATTTTTGTGGGAATACATGAATGACATTTTGTAAGAGTTACTCCTGTAATTCCTGAAGTCAAATGATCTACCAACATCGATATTTGCAAATAATCTTTTTTTATTGAACTATGATGACTTTAACTATGTGGTAAAAATCGTTGAGAGTTTATTGTTATCATTCAAACACATTATGGTAAAGTGCTTAACGCTCGTAGACATAATAAAATAAAATCATGTATTCCTACATCATACGGTAAAAGCCAAAGTTCGATGTATTTATTAAATATGCAGAATATTAACGAGTTGAATTTTTATTAGCTGAAGAACAAAGAAAGAATATTAAGTTGTACGTTTAACGGGTTTCGAGTTACTATACATAATATACATACACAAACTGGATGATATATATTTAACACCGTTGGAAAGGACGTTCACTTCGTAATCTACTCGAACATTACCAATTTTAGTTACTTATCTACTTCCGCTCTTTATTGCGCTAGATTTTAATTCTTCTGTGAACATACATTACTTACACATACACTATGTGAAGTGTGGGTTCCAAAGAAGTAAGTGTTGGTGCTAACACAGCAGAACAAGCTTTATAACTCAGTATAATTGCAAACTATGCAGAGCTGTTAGTCGAAATGTGTTTACAGTTTGATGAGAGACTAAAAGAAAAAGTTCTAGTAACTTAAATTGTGAACTACACTTGTTGAAAAACAATTAGATCTCTTATTTAATAATAGTAGTACTAATGATAATAAAAATAATATTACTTAATTAGTCGCTGACGTGCCATATTTTTGACACTGTTATATCTTAGGGCCTACGATTACGGAATCCTCAGTAACTAACCCTATGGGAAGTAAGGAGTGATAATCCCATATTTAATTTTTTTTAATCACGCATTTCAGTGCGCACGTCACGTCACCTGTGTGACGAAATAGTTGGATTGAGGAAATTGAGCGATCATTCAGTGTTCTGAAGTATAATTATTGACAATGTAATGTTTAAATGATAAAGAATCGTCATTCGTCGAGATATCCAGAACTCAATCCACAAAGATAGATTTCAAAAATTAAAAGGCATTTGTAAAGAGTTTCACTACTGTAATCCCTAAATACTGTGGAGTGACTCTAAACAATTGTAATGCTCATGGGGTAAGACTTGAAAGATATAAGAAGACCCTTCCAGCACAGGGAAATTTGGTTTTTTGGCGTTGACCAGGTCAAGGGATTTCAGTCATTATTGGTCAACTACATTTTCGGTTTGGTTTTGGTCATACGACCAAAGCGCGAAAATGTATGTTTAGTGATTTTTGGTCTTCCTTAACCTCACATTCTCTGTACAAAAATTAACCTTGTAGAGTACTTCGCTAATGTGACCTATTTATTTACAAGAATTGACGTTGATAATGAGATAGTTTTAGATTACCTATCTTTTTTTCATTTTAGACAATTTTCTAATACCTCTATATGTCTATACATCTCTACACTTTCTGCCATATACAGAAGATAAGACTAACCTAAAAGCAGTGAAAGCACGACAGCAGCATTTTGACCAAATGCTTCAACAAGCTCCAGAGCGTGTTCAATCAATTCATGACCAGCTTGAGAGAATGAAACCTTTGAAGAAGCTAGAAAACTTTTGACCAAAACGCTGAAGCATACATATTATGTTTGACCAAGGTCGTTGGTTATATGACCTGGTCAACGCTAAAAAGCGATATTATGATTAATGCCGACCATGGTGGACCATGGTGACGACTAACTAGTATAGACTCTCTACAATCGAGCCCAGTCAGGAAAAAAGACATCTAGGAGGAGCCTTATCGAACTGTCTTGATGATGACGATTTAGTGGGACATTAAATTAAGGCCTGGAAGATAATTGACTGTAATTAACGGGAACAATGATTGACTGTAGTTACCTTGAAGAAGAGAAATAATCTTAACACTCGGTTGAACTCAAAGCCATTTAATACGAATTGACTAGTCGCCGAGTAAGATGACAAAGACGCGTCAACAAATTTTTTGACTCCGTTTTGTCTATCAGATAAGTTTTTAAATCGAATTTAAAACTAGCCAGTGTGATTGCACTACTTATATCATAAGATAGCATATTAAAATATAGTAGCATCCAGCGTATTGAGACGATTTTTTAAAGCTTGTGTAGTTGCACTTTTCTAAGCGTAGCTGACTGTTTTTCCTAGTTAGGTTGTTGTAAACATCTGATTTTCTTCAGAATTGGTCTCGATTAGTGTAGATGTATGTAAATTAGTATTTAATTATGTAAAGATTTTTTTCTCTTTGCTACATGAGGATGTATTTTAAAATCACCGACAAACGGAAACTTGAGATTCTGTGATCCAAGATAAGACGAGAATTGATATAAATATTTTTCTTAAAATGCATTACTAACCGAGCTACAGTGTTTTAAAAAAAAATTGTTTGTGGTTTTTAAGTTTTTTCGAAAACTAGATAAGATATTAATGTTGAGATTTGGTACACTCTAATGTCTTTCTGAAACCAATTAATCAGGTGAGTTTAAGTCGACTGGTCCCAGACGCGTAAAATCATGTAAGTTCTTAAATTAAAAAAAAAAAAAAACGTACACCCAACAAGACATTTTTAACAGTATCTATAAAATTAATTTTTGTAATGCCATATCCTAAAACGTCATTTTTTGACAGTTTCAATGAATCAAAACAAAACAAAAGAAAAAAGATTTTTTTGCACCGCGGCAGGGACTAAAATTAGTAGGTACTTTAGTCCCAGATTTTAGGGACTAATGTGGCACTTTTACTCCCCTAGGGAATAAAAAAATGTTTAATCCATGAGATAATAAAAGTGAAACAATAGAAATAGAGTAGATTTTTTAGGTTTATAACCTTCATTTTTCTTTTGATAAATGCTTTAAGTCTTGCATAATTCGCAATATTAACATTGTTTTGATCATTGACTCATTTATTGCCTCTTCTGCTGCTCATTTTTAAATTTAAAGTTATGACACACAAATTTGAATGACATTTTGTATGTAGTATTTTTAAGATATATGTCAAAATTCTAGCCTACTAGAATTCTGTTAGTTTTCAAACTTAATAAAGCGTAGCACGTAGGTACATATTGATTAATTTTTTTAAATAATTGTATTAAAATTTGCAATAAGACGAGGTTTTAACAGTTCCCGCGGTGCAAAAAATAGCCTATATAACACGGGACTAAAGTACCTTTTAATTCCTCATGTGATTCACGCTCAAGATTAAATGGCATACTTTAGTCCCTTGGTATATAATATACTATTTTTTTCACTGAATGAAAAAAAAATTCAGTTCTGAAAATCTTGATAGTATTTTATTAGTTGTTTCTATGGAAACAATAATAGAATTTAGTATCACGACGTGGTAACTATTGTAATTTGTCCGCTTGTCGTATTTTAAAAAAATTTAATTGGATTTCTGTCATTTCGAATGGCGATACAAAAAATTTTGTATATAACATGTGACTAGATGGTGCTTTTTTTTACTTGTGTGGTTTATAGCACTCGCCTTCGGCTTGTACTATAAACTCCACACTCATAAAAAACACATATTTAGCCACTTGTTATGTAAAATACTATTTTAATTTCTTTAAAATTTATTAAATATTTAAGTTTTTTTAAAGATTTGGAATGCTAAGACCTGAAATTACGATATTTGTATCATCAGCAAAGATGAAGACTTCCCCATCTAATATATAATCTGGAAGGTCATTAATAAAGATAAAGAAAATTAAGGGTCCTAGGTCCTAGTCCCTGGGGGATGCCCGATTTGACCTAAAACTCCTCTGATGTTTTGTCCTGTATTCGGACTAATATCTTATGGTTATTTAAAAATTAGTGGTTTTGTGGTCTTCCTTTTCCTCACGTGGTTAATTATTCATAACATTGATTTTCATGTTATTGGCAGTTGTAGTCCAGAATCTCGGTTGAAAGTATTTGGGTTTTCTGTATTTTTGTTGCTTCTCTGTCTCCACCAATAATTTCTTGTTTGTGCTAATCTTTCGATCTAGTCGAATTGTATCAAGTTCCAGATTTCTTTTGCATACAACTGCAGATTTGGTGATGATTCCATTTTTTCTTAAGTCTGATGGTTGTATGTCTTTTAGTTTCTCCAATATAAATGTGTCTACATGAGCAAAAAACACTATAAATGTTGAGAAATGAGTTCTTCTAGTGACTAGCATTTGATAAATTTCACTTTGTACATTCACTTTTGCATTTCTCATTTCTAATACTCCCTTAATTCAGTTTTTGCAACCTTGTATACAGAGTCTCTTTAAAAGGTCTGCATAAAGTGCTACCACATATTCCTGAAATCCCAATTCATTTCAATCTAACAGTGCTTGTTGAGGCACTATCGAATGTCAAAGATATTCAAAAAATTTCTATTTTATTTAAATAACAAGATAGCTCTTGGTCATGGGGATTAAATTTTGGATGTAAGTTTATACTAGAGAAAGGTGTTTTTGGACATAATTTTTTTGCTCATGGGTGTTACTTAAGTCGTCAAAAGTTGATCATCCATATAGCAAAGAAGCTCATACTTTTTTAACAATTTGATCGAAATGAGATGCCTATCTGTAAAAAAGTTTTAAGATATAGATCAAACTTATATATTTGCATATGAATGAACAACATTTGACCACGAAGGTTCAAAAACATTATATAAAAAAATACCTTTTTTCAGTATAGATTTACATCCTACATTTTTAGATAGCGATAAGGTTGGTTAAATCGTTTCATTTTGATTTCAGGAATATATGGTAGTATTTTGTACATACTTTTTAGAGACACCCTGTATGTATGTAGTTAAGTATCTCAACCTATCTCCTGCAGAAGCCTGAATAGAGGAACTCATACCAACGGAGCCCCCTTCTATTTAGAAGAAAATAACCACAAGATGATCGAAAAAATTTTTTTAAAAAGAAATTGCCGATTTCTTATAGTGTGACCGATTTGTTTGAGGGTCACTATAAAATATTTATTTATTGGCGATTTTAACCGGATTTGTTTTAATAGTAGAACTTGACGAACTACCTTGGGACAAAAAGCGCCTACAAAATCCAAGGCCTACTACGTCAGTTTTTATAAGTGAAATTTTGAAATTCATATTAGCGATTTTTTTACGAAAAATCTAAAAAATCTGTGCACGCCATTGGAATCACCATCCATCAAAACGGGCCTGTACCAAATTTTATCAAAATGGTGGATTGGTAGAAGTGACAAGAATTTAGTAGTTTTATTAACGGACTTCTCTATTTTTTTTTACTCAGTTTTGTTTCTATTTATTTTTTGATTAGTCAAAACTAGACATAAATAAGAATAATACCATATCTTACTATAGTTTAATTTTATTTCAATGTTTTTTCATGGATAACTTGACATAAATTTATGGAAATGGTAAATATTGTGCATTTTTCTACAAAATCGTTTATTTTTAATTACTTAAAAGTTTTGGATAAAATTTGCTACCGGCCCATTTTGAGGGGTAGTAAATCCAATAGAGCGCACAGATTTTTTCTAAAAAAATCGCTAATATGAATTTTTAAAATTTTACTTCTAAAAACTGACGTAGTAAGCCTTGGATTTTGTAGGAATGTAGCGCTTTTTGCTTCAGAAATACAATTCATCAAGCTCTAGTATTAAAAAAAAAACCATTAAAATCGCGCAATAAATAAAGATTTTATAGAGTGACCCGCAAACAAAGGGGTCACACTGTATAAGAAATCAGCAGTTTCTTTTTTAAAAAATGTGACTATTGTAAAATCGAGGCGACGCCGAGATTTTACTATCAATCGCGTCTGTTATTTGCGTGTCGTTCAGTATTTTTCATTATACCATAAATACTTTAATATTTAATGATGATTTGTAAGCCTTGCATTTTTTCTTCAATTCATTTATCGGCCTAGGCCGCTATTGGTGTTATATCAATGAAGAATAGAGTAATGATAAATTATATCGGCCTAGGCCGATATTGGTGTCATATCAATGAAGAATAGAGTAATGATAAATCATAATATCAGAATGGTATAATGAAAAATATATATTGTTTCTTTCCAACTGATTCCAGAAAAGTTGATATTTCAAGAAAAAAAGTTGAAATTTCAACTTTTTAAAAACGTGAAATTTAAATTTTTTTCTAGAAATTTCAAGAAGAAATGTTGAAATTTCACCTTTTTAAAAATATATATCATATGGCCCTTCAGAGCTAAAAAAAGTCAATCAGCAAAAACCTTAAAATCGAACAACAAAAGGCAGTCATCGTGAAATCTGTTCATCTTACTTGAGATAAATTAAATAGGTATTAATAATATTAAAAATCGTTTAATGCTCCCAATAATATTGTCTGGACCTACTCCAGGGCTTCATTCAAAATCTAAAGTTTATCATATTAGTTCTAGAGCGTAAATCTAAGAAATCTTGTATTAGAGAAATATGTTTCTTACTTCACACATTTGAACTGTTTTGAAACAATAGATACTTATATTTGTATATAATTACTCCCAGTGTGGCGGAAACTAGTAATATTCAACTATTAACATTGCACTTCATATCTACACACATTATTCTTCACCTTCTTACTTCTTTTAAGCCAGTCCTTATTCAGAACATGTAATATATCTACAATTTCCACATCAGACACTAATATTTCTGGTGAATGTTTGATACTGTGATGATGGTAGCTAATGATGCACAAAGTCACGTTGAGCATCGTATGAGAGATTTTAGTTAATGTGAAAATGACGTGTTAAGTAAACGTCAATAGAATTGAGAAAAATAAAACGAATCTACTTATATGCTTATATGGATGCTGGTCTTGAAAAGATATCCTTGAATACGTTTAAAACCGCTTTCCGATTTTCAGTTCTCGTGAATGAAGAGTTAGTGACACATGACTAATTATTTTAGTAATATGCTTAAGGATATCATCAATTAGATCTTATTCATGACAAAATAAATCTGTACCAGGATATATCTGAAATATGTCCTGTTCTAATGCACATTTTTTATGTCAATGCATTGTTCAATTGACAACAGGATATTTAAACGTTAAAGTATACAAGTACAATACATTCTCTCTAAATATAGTAGCTTAAGTACAACGTGACTTTTAATTAACTGAATAAAACACCATATTTTACAAAAGTTGTTTGACGAAATTAATTCCCAAGACTTTTCTAGAGTCTTCCGGGATAAAGGGGGTCGTAATTACATGTGGCGTTATTATTAAAAAAAAAAAAAGAAAAAATTATTTCAACTTGACTATTAAGGCATATTTGGCCAAAACTTCTCACACTTTGGTCTAAATAATCTGTGGATACTCTATATCCCATTACTTATGGCCCACCCTGTATAATGTATGCCTATTAGCATTTCCTACCTTATCTGCTATCATTTTCTTGATCGATATTGTTCTGCTCGACACAAGATTTTTTTTATTTTTTTTTATCCTTCTGAACTATACAAATTAAATCAATGCGAAATACTTCTAACGAACAGAATATGAGAATACCTGAACCACCCTGTATGCGACTGTCAATGCTCACCGTCGTGAATACTACTTGAATTATGCAAACGCGGCCCGATGATAATGCACTTTCAGCTTAAGATTTTGTGTTTCTGCTTCAGCTGACCTTAATTAAATCAAATAAGCATTTGCAGTTAGCCAGTGCACTTATTACTACCAACTAATAATGCCACTACAAGACTTTTACAAAACCGTGAGTACACTTACGCTGAATAGTAATTACCCTCCATTAATATTACCTGACATTTCAAAACTCCAACCCGTTTCGAGTGATGAGTTAGATAAATGTCAGTATTGATTAATTACTTCCTATCTGGTGATAATATCCTGTGAGGCATCCAGAAAGATGCAATTAACACGAAAAAGTGTATCTTTAACAGCTTTTATCAAAATCTAATTAAAAGTCGTTACTATAGGGAAACTTCCATAATGTGTATTGTGCTATCAGACGGAATTTGATATGTATTGGTATTGTTAAAATTTAATGATGCCAACAATAATAGGTCTCGTATAAAGGACAAGCGGTTCTACAAGGAAATTTTGACATTTGACAGTGATGAGTTAATATTATATATTGTAGAAAGAAGAATAAAATAATTTGTGCCTTTCAAGAGATACCAATATCTGATTATATCGACTACATAACTGTTTTTTTTTTTTTTGAAAATAAATTATAGTCCAAGTAAAGAATTGCTTTATAAATAAATACACAAGCACACAAAAAAAAGTATTGCACTACCCAACAGACTACTATATATGAGTATTTTGGAGCGCCGAAACCGACTCCGAGGTCCGAATTGGATTCAGGATTTTGACATAACCTCCAAAAACAGGCAAAAACCCGTCAAAACTGACGTTTAAAATACATTAAAAGCCTAAACGAGCCAACCACCTTACCTATATGTATTTTGGGGCGCTAAAATCAAATCCGAAATCAGCATTGACCCATCACGTTAGAATATATAGATAACCTCAAAAAAATCTTTATAAATTGCATTACGATCTAGGGTCTAGAGTCATGTGTAATGGCGTTCTTTTTTTCTTTGTATTTTCTGGTATATCCCGTTTCATCATTCAACAGTCTGCTATCATATTCTCATCCCATCTTCCTTGATATCGACCCTCTATCTGGTGAATATCTTGGTGAAGCCATTCCCCTTGCTCTTCTCTATAATCTCCCAGATTTTCAGAAAATAAATGTATATGGAAGTGCAAGAAGTGCAATTTTAGATTCCCAGGTTCTCTAAATTCTTTAGAAGGTCAGCCACTGTTTTTATAGTCTTGGTTCTTCAAGTTTCCAAGAAATCCTTCAATGACAATTCTTAAACCTCTCAAGGTCATCCATTGCGTTCTCAAAATCTTCAACTTTTAAAAGTTTCCGAATTTGAGATCCAACAATTATTCCTTCTTTTATTTTCGCATTAGATAGAAATTTATTTTCCAAGTATTTGAAACATGTACCTTCTTTATCCAATGCTTTTACAAATTGTTTGATATGAAGAGGCAGAAAAAGGATTTTCGGATATTCAACTAGAGGTTCGTTTATAATATTCTTCTCCTCAGGATCCATACGTGATCTTGCCCAAACCTCTTCTTTGTAGCGATTCGCTCGATCAATACTGTCCCAAAGATATAAGAAGCATGGATATTTAGCGAATCCTGATTGTTGTCCTAATATTGTAGATAAAACATTCAGATCTCCATGAATTTTCCATTTATGATTAATACCATTTATCTTGTCTATGATCAGTTTTATTGTGTTGTATTCTTCTTTCACCACTATTGAGTGTGCAATTTCTACAAGAAACAGGTTTGGACAGAAATATTACGTATGGATCCTGGAGGGAAAAATATCATAAATGAAGCTCTAGTTGAGTCCTCGAAAATCCTTTTTCCGTCTCTTCATAGCAAACTTGGTATCATGAAACACTTTGGAAAAATATTGGAAAAAGGAGGTACGTCAAATACTTGGAAGCAATAGTATACTCAACTATCTAATGTGAAAATACAAGAAGGAATATTCTATATATCTCAAATTTGAAAACTCTTAAGAGATGGAAATTTTGAGAACGCAATGGATGACCTTGAGAGAGTAGTATGGATAAGTTTTAGAAACGTCATGTCATTGAAGGATTTCTTGGAAACACGAAGAACCCAGACTATAGAACATAGTGGCTGAGCGTCTTAAGAATTTAGAAAACCTGGGTTGCCTATTTTTTCCCTTTAACAATGCACCTAATTCTTAAGATTAATAAGCATTTTGCTTTTGATTTAAATTACTAAAGTTACTTGTGTCCGGACATTCCCAACGGTCCATCCTTGTTTCTGATATATTTTGCTCACTTTTCGCTGAACTCTGCTTTTATATTGACTTTACACTATTACACTAGCTCAAAAGGTTTAGTCCTGTTGATCCGCCGCACTAGGTTTTGATTGTCTTAGTTGAAGCACTTCAGCATTTGGATGATTGTGAAGCCTCTCCTCGTGGCTTCTGGCCATTTTCTTGATTTCCTCTTTGACTTTTTCACCTGTAGTTCTCTGTGAAGATCTTCGTTCCGAACATACCATGGAGCATTGACGATGTTCCTTAGCACTCGATTTTGGGATACTTGAAGACAATGTAAGTTGCTATCTTTGATACATCCCCACAGCTGCAGGCCGTATGTCCATACAGAAGTATTTGTTGGTAGTTGATAGTAAGCTGTGAGTTTCTTCCCAACAGCCAATGCAAGTCTTTGTATTTTATCTTTAATTGCTCTGTTTTCATTTTGATATGTTCTTTCCATCTAAGCTTTGCATCTAGGTTTAGACTCAAGTATTTGGCTGTTTCTTTATGTGGAATTCTGTTGTTTAATTCTACACAGAGATAGTTTATTTTTATATTCGTGGAAGTTATCATACACAGATTTACTTTCGTTGAGTTTAATACGCTACCGTCTGGTCCAGGAGTTTATGTTGTTTATTGCGCTTTGGAGTTTGGCAGTTGTTTCTTCGATGGAGTTTCCGACTGCTAAGACTGCGGTATCATCTGCAAACGTTAATATTTTCTACTGGGATATCACATGTATAAAACAGGTAAAGTACTGGTTCAAGCAAACTGCCTTGGGGCACCCCCGCGTTTATTATTTGCAATTCTGAATATACGTTTTCCTGCTTGACTTTAATTAAAGGTTCAATTGGTGATGTATGATTCCAAGAGCTGTACGTGTTGCATTGGTAAGCATCTTTTCAATTTCCTGATTAAGCCTTCATGACAGACTTTATTGAATGCTTGGGCCACGTTCAGAAAAATGGCTGAGCATTTTTTTTTCTTCCAGACATTTTTCTATAACATCTGTTACACGATGCACTTGGTCGACCGTTGCATGTTTATTACGAAATCCAAACTGGTGGTCGGGGATCAGTTTTTTCTCTTCTATTAGTTTCTTCAGCCTTCTCAGAAACAATTTTTCAAATAATTTTGCAAGTATTGACAGGACTGAAATGGTTTGTACGATTTTACTTCATTGGCAGGTTGAGCAGATTTTGGTATCATTAATACTTAATACTTCTGCTGTTTTCCATAGGATTGGAACATGTTTTATTCTAAATGCCGCTTTAATTAAATGTGTGATTTTATTACCGCCTTTCCTTAGCAGTTATTTTAGAATCTCCCCTGTAATAAGATCGAATCCTGGAGTTTCTTTAGGATTGATATTTTCTTTTATTTCCTTAGCTACTTCTTTTGGTGTAACTAAGTCTATTTCTTGGATTTCTTGCATTATTCCAGGTTGGTTTGTTACTTCTAGTTTTTCGTTAGGTTGGAAGGTATTTTCTAGATATAAGACAAAAAGCTCAGTCTTTTGTTTGTTGTCTCTGGCTCATGTGCCATTTCAATCTCGTGTGGGAGGTGTTTGGATAATTGGTCTGTTCAGCCTGTTTTAGCTTTCCTAAGTGAATAATCCGTATTTTGGTCAGGAGTTAGTTCACTTAGGTATCTATTGATTGATTCATTTTTGATTTCCTGTATTTCCCTTTTGAGCTCTGGTTGCCTAATGACTCTAAAATTGTACTTCTTGCATCTCCATATAAATTTCTTTCCTGAAAGTCTAGGAGATTATAGGGAAGGGGAAGAGGTATTCACATGATGGACCATCGATATCAAGGAATATGGGATGAGAGTATGATGGCAGACTACGGTTGGATGTTAAAACGGGATATACCAGAAAATAAAAAGAATGCCATTGCACATTACTTTCGAAAGTAAGAGGGTACGCAACTTTGACCGCCTTCACAAATTTTCATGCATACAAATATTTTCTCTAAATCGCCCCAAAGGTAAAATGCAAGTGGGTGCAAATCCGTAGACTGAGGAGTCAATGAATTAATTCACACACCAATCGCTTTTTTCCCTACATTTGATTAAGAAAATTAACCAAGCTCATAGCATGGCATTGACATTGGCGCGGGTTTTTTTGAAACCCAAAACATTCGACGCGCGTTTCATCAACCAAGTTGACATCATCAGGAAAGGACAAAAATTCGTTCTTAAAATTCTTACAACCAATTACCGTGTTGCCCCACACCAGATTTTTATTTTATAAGGTTCGTGCAATTGCTATTCGATACGATCATACGATGGTTACATGGTTATAGAGGAAATTATTCCACAAGAATAACCTTGCAGTATTTTATTTTGTACACAGATAGAATAACTGTGTCGTAACTTGAACCTGCAATAAGTAAGTAAAAACACATTTAATATAAAACGGTGTAATTGGTATGTTGGAAGTAATTTCAATGCGGAGGAAAAAGTTTACCCAATTTAAATAATTATTCTCAAACACCTATATATGTTAATCGATAAGAAATTGATCGTTTACACTTTTTTCTCGCAAGCATTTTCCTAAAATAATTAACAAATAGCATGGCTGAGTAGTAAACAAGACAATAAATTTGAAATGGTAATTTTGTAATATGTACGAGGCATTGATGATATTTAAATACTTACGCTGATGATAAACAGTAACAACTGTGAACAATAAAAGTATTTATATTTATTGCAAGAGACTTATCGAACAATATTAAAAAACAATGGTCACAACTGGACACTGATTAAATTTCTACTTCATACTTCATCATTGTTATAAGTTTAAAAACTACAAACAATTGAACGCTATAATAAACAATATGACTAAACAAATACAAATATTAAGGTTCCAACTTATACTTTAATTTCTTAAAAGCCATGACTGCATAAAAATAATCGTGTAGCCTTCTCATTCAATTGTATTTAAGTTAGACATAAAATTAAGGCCCGAACTTTTCATCTTCCCGTTAACTTTATCTCATAAAATCTGAAAATTTAGTAGAAACAGCTTTTTAAATGAGTAATTTTTTGTATCTCTATCCTATCTTCTCTACCCTCTTTCGTAAATAAAAGATCAAAAGGCTGCTAAAAGAAGTCAGCTGATCAGGAAATCAAATCATTTCACAGCGACTTTTTCGAGTTCTCCAATATATTTTTTCTGTTCGTACAAAAACTTGTAAATACATTTATAACTTCCAAGTCCATTACGCATACAGTTATAGATGTTCTTATTTCCAATCGCCATAATATGTTCTCTTATTCCTTTACACATCTTCCTTGTTATTTGTTTCTTATAATGATATATAATTATTTTTTTGTGAGGCGATATCGAATCACTTCCTACTTCACTTTGCAATCCCGTGATTGATTTGTACGTTTAACAGAGGCATACAGCAAAACAATGCACAAATGGAGCAATCACTTAGCGAAGTGAAAAACAAATGCTTACACCGTCAGGGTGGAACCAGCCAAACCAGCTTCAACTTTTTAAAGTAGTGTTAATATCCTATTAAATTTGTGTGGCGAGAAGGTTGATATTCAAATGGCTCATGCTGATAGGAAATTTTCATTTTAGCTTTGATATTTATTTTGATGAGAGGAATCCACCTTGAAGGGAAGAGATTTACTTTTAAATCATACCCAGTGAGTTTCGATAGTATAGATGGAAAAAACTGAATAAAAAATTTTACAGGATACTTATTTACTACATTCCGATGTGGTGTTTAAGTGGTAGTTTAGTTATTTCATTACCAAGTCAATGATATTTTAAATACCAACCTACATGAAAATAAATTTTCAAAAATGTGGTTGATGGTTATGTTGAATTTAAATATTTACCTATATTAAGAGCTCCATTTTCGAAACTAGGCGATTAATTTATCAGAAAACTTTGTTTTATTAGTCTCTACCCATGTTAAATAAATTTTTGTTTCCTTTGTGGAGTTGCGTAATATTTTTCAGGAAGCGACTAAGTTTTTACTTTTTATTAAACGTTATATATACTTTTGATTGTACCGTAATTATTTAATGTGCACGTACAGGTATATTACACAAATTTTACACAATACGCCCTACTTTTTTATTAAGTTTATTCCTAACGGATACTTGATACCGTAAAGTTTTAATGGCAGTTAATCTTGAATATATAATGATATAAATAAGTAGTGAAAGTATTTCGTTTTTATTAGAATTTACGAAATAAATAATTGATGCAGTACCCACCCAAATTTATAATACATGCAATATTAAATTATTTTTAAAAAGCTCAACTAATTTAAGTTGTATGCTTAGTTGAATCTTTTATAATCACGAGAAGATAAATAAAAGTAAAATCTTGATGCAGATAGATTTAATACTTTTATTTAACTTGTCCCAATTAAAAATTTACCCAAGTGGATACCCCAAAAGATAACATGATTCTTCGTTATAAAGTGTAATTGTTTGTCTAGTTACGTGATACAGATACAGTCATAAACAAAATTACACTGCCATTCAAATTCTTTTTACCAATTTCAATCTTCCAATATCCTTTACTATTAGTTAATTTATGTTTCCAATTCACTTTTCGGTATATCATAGTGTAAGTTGCATCATCTTATTCTTAATGTAATAATACTAAAGGATTTTATGCATTAAAAAAAGACCGCGCCTTAAAATTAATTTCCTCTATCCACTGATTTTTCAAAATCACTACAATCACAATTATGGATTTAAAAAAGTCAATACCAGTTAAGAAATAGCTGTTTGGTGTTCGATTCATTTTGAGTTTTAAATAGTATACAGGGTAGCCACAATGATTATTTAATTTATAACTCTTTGAATTGAATTTTTTCAATTTTTCAGATGGAACACTTTCTACATTTTTATGAGTTTAATATTAAAAAGCGAACATTTTTGTATGGACATTCGTATGGACTATTTTTGGAAATTTATTGAGAAATAACTATAAAATTCAACAAAATTAAAAAATGAGAGGAAAAAGAAACGTTTCATATGTTGCTCATTTTGGTTGACAAATAATTCTGTATTTGGAATGAGATTTCTACTGTTCTTGAAATTACTGGTATGAAACTTCTACAAGCATTTATTAACCTTCCCTTCATATTTTGGATTTGTGATGGTTTATCTGTATAAACACGTATCTGGGAACCTAGGGACTATTTCTTCCAATCCATTTACGTGGATAGATAATAATAATAATAATAAAGTTCTTTATTAGCAAAAAATTACAATGAAAAAATATTTTATAAGTAGTTAGACAATAATTTGTTTGTGTTTTTATCTATTGCTAATGTTTGCTCATTTATAAGTTTTTTGAACAGTTGTTTTTTAAAAGTTTAGGAATTATTAATTAATTTGTTATACGAACACGATCGTTTAAATAATTCGGTGGTGTGCATAGGAGGTGTGAAAGTGCCCTTAAATCTTAAATTCATATTGTAACCTTTCTTGGTTATGGCGGAAGTTTGGAGAAGGTTACTGTGACACCTGAGGGGCGGCGGTGCTTTTTAGGACGGTGTCTCAGGCGCCAGTTTCTGTTTTAGAGTGTATAAACACCACTTTACTCTATTAGCAGGATAATAGAGGCTTCAGGTAACTGCAGTGAAGACACGGTTAATCCAGGGGTCTAATTAACCTATAAAGAAAACTCAGAATTTCGGATTAAAAACAGAACAAGCTTTATTCAAGATTTAATACAATACAATAAATTACGGAAAATAAAGCACAAATATTTACAAGCAAAATTTAAAGCAGGCAGGCTAGGCAAAACTAAAAGCGGCAAACTACGGTTAAAAATCGGAAAAAGGCAAAAGCAAATCTACGGTTAAGAGGTTAAGCGGAAAGCGTGCGGCAGGTAAAAAGCTCTATCTACAAAAGGTTACTAGCAAAGCTCGGATGGCAATCTATATTTGACCAGACAAGACAGTATAATTTACAGGCAAAAAATATGTTCGAATTATTTTTCAGCAGTTAATTTTATGACAAACACAATTTTATAAAAATAACAAGGAAGTAACGGAACAACCGGACTAATTTTTCTGGCTGCCCAGGGGGGAGACGCGAACTAGTGAAGTTAATAGTAATAAAATCGGCGACGCCCTGACGACAGTGCTGTTAAGCGATTACACACATCAAATCAGCAGGCTGTCAAACCGTCGAGTTTCGCGGTTACCAGATTTTATTAACACGGAGCAGGCGGAACAAAATATCGACGACGCCCTGATGACCGTGCTTGTTAAGCGATTACACACAGGCCGTCAAGACGTCGATTTCTACGCGGGGATAACTGATTCACGCGATTTAGGGCTAGGCCAGAAAATAACGACGACGACTTGGTAACTTTGCCAGTAAGCGATTACACACGTCAAATTGGCAGGTTATCAAGACGCTATACACGGAAGCACAATTTTGCTCTAAGCTGGAACGTTACTCATGACGTTGTACTGACTTAGAATTAAGCCACTAAAACGTTAAGCGCGGATCGTACATAACAATTCGAACATACATAGAAAAATAATTGAAATAAAATTACCGGTCAAGATTAACCTAATATGTCTTACTCGTTCCGGATGCGCACATCCCTTCTAGTCGGTGGAGCGGTTGGGTGCGGACTTCTTCTCGGACTGGCGGTCTGGACTGGATCGGGCGAATCGCTAACTGATTTTTAAACGGCGGGTTTGTTAGTTTTATAGCGGTTTGATGACGCGTATCCCTACTTAATTTTGCGCTGACTTCAAGCGTCTTATACATATGTTGGTGCGCTGCAGGCTCACACTGCAGTCCATGCGTTTTCTTGCATAAGGAGTGATCGGACCAACACCGGGATTATTGCATTCGTCGCGGCATAATTTAAAAATGTATAAACGGAAAAGACGCGGTTCAGGAGGCTCAATTTGAAGTAAATTAATATTAGTTAAATTCTTCCTGCCTGTTTTATACATTTATAATAATTATATTTTAATTTAAACTAATAATATTTCGGAGCTAAAATTCACTCCGTTACAATATTATGTACATCGGATCGAAAAGATATTTTAGAGAACAAATATGTCGCACATTTGGAATTAAGTATATTAAAAAATAAGCAAGCAGAATGTAAGTAACGCCCATTTTGCATATTTAACCAATTTATATTTTCAAATGTGTGACTGATATGTTGATATTTCCTGATATTAAATATTAAACTTAAGCAGGAATTTTGGAGTTTCTGAATTCTCTTAATGGTACTACTATTTAGACACGGTCAGTAATAGCGAGGAGCAGAAATTTAAAATATAAATGGTGAACAAAATCGGTTCCAAAATAGAGCCTTGAGGAACACCCACAGATAAATTACGAAAAGTAGAAAGTTTACCATCATATATTACAGCTTGTGATCGATTTCTTAGAAAGTTAGACAGCACATTAACAGCAGAAAAGACTTATGAAATGCAGAATAGAAGTTATTTAGTAGATATTATTTAGTTGATCCCTTACTGCTTACTGCTTACTGCTACTCTCCACCATATTATTATTATTACAATTTTGTTGAAGCTCCTAATTGGGATTCTTTGAAGAAGCTAAATACATTTTCTTATTTCTCTTTATTTTTAGAATTTGGCGTGATTCCCAAAACAAGTTTAATGAATATAAATCCTATCTACCTACTTCAATGGATTGGAAGAAATGGTCCCACTAAATGGCTTTATTTCAAAAGCGCAGAGACGTGTGTGTCAATCAAAATGGACAACGTGGAGCACTTATTATAATTTTTTTTGTTGAATTATTTTGATGTGTGAATTCCTGAATTATTTGAAGGAACGTCTATTTTTTAGTTTATTCTTGAATTTTGTACTTTTTGTTCAATAAATCAAAAATGGTTACAAATAGCCATAGGGATGTACATGCAAAAAATGTTCGTTTTCCATTTCTACATTAAAAATATACCTACTGTTTGAAAAAATTGAGAAAATTCAATTCAAAAATTTCTAAATTAAAAAATCATTTTTGGCCACCCTGTGTATTTTTATGAAATGAAAAAGATACAAAAACATTAATTAGATGTCTCATAACTAGTATTCACATATTATTTTCTTATAATCTCATAATTGTGGCTGTTGTGATTTTTTCAATATACATCTGCAGATGACATTATTTCAACAAAAAAATTCATTACATCCAAGAGGTTCGGAGAGAGTCAATAATAATAAAGGAGTAAGAGGAGTCTAGAAAGAGGCTTCGAGAAATGTACTGATATACAGTTTCCCATAAAAAAATGCACTTGATCCTGTAATATTGTCTTGGCTCGCTCTGTATATTCGAAAATAATTAGGAATTATGGTATTTTATTTCAAAATAATCACTTAACCCTGTAGAATCATCTGTTTTTAAAAATAATATCCGGTAATAGACTCATTTATCTAATTTACTTATGTTTTTTTCAGCTACCAAATCTCCAGAGAAAACCATACTTTTAAATGCCTCCCATCTTTTATAATTTAGCAACTCCATTTGTATTATAATAAAATGGCGCATCTTATACTTATTTAATCTATGGAAATATCTTTCCTAATTTACTCTGAAGTCTTGTCTTGTTATCAACTGGATGATAACAAAATCAGATATAGGTAAATAATTGCCTGTTTTAATGATAGCTGAATTTTGTCCACCGTCTATGTCTACTCCCTGTGATGCTACCGGGTACCTCTTATTCATGGTTGAAATGAAATTTATTTCACTGTGTCAGGTATAATAACCAGCTGTAATAACAGATCATACGATCACGCAATTAGGCTTCACTTATTGAAATACAATAAAGATAGCAGCCACGCTTTCACCAGATGTTTACTCACCTTCGCCCACTTCCCTTGATAAGATATGCCACTCATTATGTTCCTTAATTATTTTCCTGCCATCCCATTTTGCTTTGTTTAAAGAGCCCACACATACTACGAGCACCACGTGTACCTAACTTTAGTTATGTGCTTGTAAATTTGTCAATGTCTTGTAGTCCTTCCTGGTTTCGCAGAACCTTAAAGGAGTAGATACTAATATGGATTATAGTACAATAAGTAGTCGTTTATACACTGAGAGAAACGGTGCTGAGTCATGAGTTTCATAATTCATGAGGAGCTAGATATCTGTGGGTCCGTAAAGTAAAAATGTAGAATTTATTAATTCGATAAAGACGTTACAAGACGAGTGACAAAAAATCAATTTTCATACATTTTAATTTAAAAGTTCACTTTATCGAAATTATACCTCATTACTAAACTATTTCATGATTACTTATGTGCGTTGCTTCAAAAGAATGTTTATTGTATTCGTTAATATTATGGTTTCCCATTCAACTTAATCATCTATTTTCTATCATCGACTAATCTTTCGCATTAAATTATTGTTAATAAAAAGTTTTAAACGGTTTGTAGACAGGTAAATGTTAACAATTACAATTTTCACGGTTGGTTAATAAAATTTAAATACAAACATAAAAGGCATTTGATCAATTGAACGTTGTATACAAGTCCAACGGTAAAATTAATGGCCTTTAACCTAATATTTATGAGAATATGTTGAGTTGAAGTGTTAACATCACCTGACTGATCAATAATGCATAAATTAGACTATTTTTATGCTGGCGCAGTACTCCTAAATATTCCAAGTAAGGAAAGGTATTGTTGAAGAACCGTTTAGTTAGATTATTAAAGATGTAAGATATGCGAGATGTTTCGAATGAGTGAATTAATTTCAACTCGAAGATGGTGGATGAGTAGATAATAATATTTTATTTCGGTTTATTATAATAAAATGTTTATAAATAGACATTTTGGACCATATTTACTCACTTCATAATTAAACAACCCCAAAATCTAGTAAGGGAGCCTGTCAGTTGAAAAAGTGTTAATTTTTGTCAGTGACGTCAGTCAGTGGGGCAAAATACTTTCTTCGTTCAAATCAACATTCCGGACGCAATTTTTAAGATAAATTCAAGATTTGTTTTTAAATACTCTGTGCGGAGTTTTCCATTATTTTTAAATACTCATGGAGAGCCTGGAAAATTGTATTTTTTTCCTACAAATATTCACAGATGTTTCTAGATGCTCAATTATTTATTTAAAGAGTTGAGCTCTATTTGGGTTTTCGGGGTCGCTGATTGCAAATCAAATGTCAAAACTGGAGAATTCCGCAAGGAAAATCCAATATAGCAGCGTTTCCATTTGTGATTGTAATTCCAAAGGGATCTGTCTTATCACTAACGTTGATCCTTCGTGAAGCGCCGTTCAATTTAAAATGACCTTAAAAATTATCATAATTTTCAGTACATGAACATACCAATTATTATTGCTATTAGAAATAATATATTTATATTATTCACAAATATGTTATGTACGTATCACACCTAAGTCTATGTCTACGTTATTAATACGCAAAAATTCTAATAGGTTGGAAAAAAAGTTGTATAATAATTACAGAACCTTTTTCGTACCATTCCAGTTAATTAAAATTCCTAATTTATTTTAGATTTTACTGTTAGGCCAACAAATAATTTCAATAACTAATTTTATGTTAATAGACTTAAGCATTCGCCACCTAATGGCATAGTTTACTAGTAGCTGCTACATTTACGTCATAAGCCGTTATATCTTCAGACGGAATTATAAACTGTTCAGTGTTATTTCTCAAATACATTTCAAATTGTTTAAGTAACCATTAATCATTATCAAAAAATTAACTAAGATTAATAGTATATAACTCTCCGTGTCGGGAAAAAATTCTGAATGGTTCAAAATGTTTAGGCTTTTTGTAACATTATTGAATAGTGTATTAATGTACAAATACTTTTGTACAATAACTAACTATGTAACATAAGGGCGGCAGAAAATCAATAGAATTTGTATTTATCTATTCTCCTATAAATACTCCACGTTAGGTAAACGAATCAATTAGGTTGCAGGTCCCCTTAGAAAAGGCGATAGTACAATTTCCAAAGAGTAAAATTTAAAAAAAAAAACATAAAATTAGCTAACCAAACTAACTGTATGCATTCAACTAGTATTTGTGTATGTAATGAAAGTTTAGTATTATGGGTAACGTACCGGCTTTGTCTTAAAAATTGTCATAATAATAGGATAAAATGGACAAAAGAGCATTTTCTGTAAAAAAATTAGGGAATAAAGTATTTTACGGAAATTTTTGAGCAAATCATTAAAAATAATAATAAAAAATCGCTACCAATTATAAGATCAAAACTTCCTCACCGTGTGGTGGAATTTATAATAAAAATAATTTTTGACATATTTTGTTTATTTCAATATTTGGACACAATATTATAATGGATTTGTATATCAGACATTATTTATAATCTTTTATCATGAATACATTTTTTGCGTTAGAAATAGAAATATTGGGATCCGGTAAACCCCGTTTCAGTGGATTGATTTTGCTCATCAACGAAATCAATCTTTTCCTTGGCCTCTACGACGTGTGTACCAAATTTGAAAGCTTTATCTCAAAAACTGTAGCTGAAATCGCGATACACACACAGACAGTAATTTTTTTTGTCTGAAGTTTTGTGTATCGTCATAATTCGTCGAGATTCGTCCAGAAATGCAATAAAAATTTTCAAAATTTTTTTGATGAATACATACCATCCTCTCTTTTGTTGAGGAAGTAATAATATATAATTATTTACGTGCCTATCGTAACCAATTCTACCGTCGATGTAGAGGTGGTGATTTTGTCCCATTTATTTCTTTGGCCTCTTTTTTCCAGCTTAATTCTTTTTTTCTAGTATGTCTGCCACATCCTCGTTCCATCTTCTCCTTGGCCTCCCTCTTTTTCTTTTATTACCGGTTTTTGCCTCCAGAAACACGTTTACTGCCCAGCCTTACCATGTGTCCGAACCACCTTCGTTTTTGTTGTTCGATTTCTTATATTGCACGTATCTCGTTTCACTTTTTATTTTGCTCAATCTGGTCACTCCCTCAATTTTCCGTAACACTTTCCATCTCGTAGGCCATAATTTTTTTGAATCTCTTGGTTAGAACCCAAGATTCACTCTCACATACAAGCTTTGTTACAATCACTGACTCTTGGATTCTTGTTTCTGTTTTCGTGTAGTTATTTCTTTGTTATTATATAATGATCTGTGACATTATTTTGTTTATTGTGGTTGCTACTTCCTCTTCCAATTTTCCATCTACTTTAGTGATTGTACAGGGTAAGTCACGTAAAAGGTCCACCCCATTTATTTGGGTAATTTTGAATATATTTTTGGTTTTCGGGACTCTATCCTATATGAATTTTAACGTAGATTACGATTCTGATAAAAGATTTTTAATTCAACCAAACATATACAGGGATTTTAAAAATACGTGTTTTTTTTAAATGACACACCCTATATATTTCTACACATTTCTATGCAGCTATTCGAGGGGATTTCAAAAATATATAATACCTGTATGTTTGTATCATAAATAAATAATGTGTAGAAATATATAGGGCGTGCCATTTAAGATAAACACGTATTTTTAAACACCTTGTATATGTTTGGTTGAATAAAAAATGTTTGATCAGAATCGTAATCTACGTTAAAAATCATTTAGAATAGAGTCCCGAAAACCAAAAATATATTCAAAATTACCCAAATAAATGGGGTGGACCTTTTACGTGACTTACCCTGTACCTAAATATTTCGGTTTGTTTACACTTTTTATTTGTTTTCACTATACTTGTAGTTGCACATCTTCGGTCTGGTTTGCTATTTCTCTTATTTCGACCTTCCCGTCTTTATTTGTTGTCCGTATTTCTTTATTTCCTTGCGCCATTTTTCCATTTTACTCTGAAAATCTTCTCTATTGGTGGCGAATATTAAGTGATCGTCTGCGTTTATCAGCTCACTTATATATACTGATCTACGTTTTCTGTATCCTATGTGGGTTTTTTCGTCTTTCCATTTACTTGCTTGGATTTGGTCCATAACAATGACAAAAATTCACAGTCCTTCGCAAAGATGCAACCGGAGGAGACATTGGAAATGACGAAGTAGAACGCAAATCTTGTGATATTTCGGATGTGATAAAAATGAAAATTTGTTGCAAAGTAGTAATAAATAGTTATTTCATTAACACAAAACATTTTCAAAAAGTAAAATGTTATTATCAGTAGTTTAAGAAATTAAAATAAAAAGTTATTTTATTAACAAAAACATTCTCATAATGAAAACTAAAATGGTATTATACAAATTTTTTTCACTAACAAACATTTTTAATGTTAAAACTAAAATAATTTAATATAATTTCGGGAAGATGAAAAGTGATTCCTAACAATTACAAATACCGATATCGATTAATCGCAAACTATTAAACGCAGCTAATAGTTCAGGAAAAGAGTCCAAACTGAACAAGAACATAGTGAATTCGTTGAAACTTGACATATACATTTAAAAATACATACCTATGTTTCAAGAAACTTAAGAGTCCCGAACCGTAAGGGGATGTCGAAGCTGCCTACTTGAAAAATCGTGGGATGAACTAGGTTTTCACATGCATATTAAAAATTGGCAATTGAACCATGAGAAATTTTCAAAAAATAAGAATATTTTCATTTATAGAGAAATATTAATTTTTGACTTTTTTATTAAATTTTTTTACCAATTTTATACGTTTGTTTCCTTCATTTTCTGCTTGTTTATCTGTGAGAATATTCTGCAAAATGAAAAAGTACATAATCATTGTACAAGTGAGGATTATCGAGTTGTTTAAAATTTTATATAATATTGAATTAAACACACTTTGTATCTAAATCTTCTGCGTCGTTTAGATCCTCGATAATTTTATCCATGTATGAATTTAGACTTCGTACTCCCTGACAATTTCCGTAAATTTGTGAGCATCTTCAACCTGCTTTTCTGTTGCGGTTGCAGGAGATAAGCTGCAATATTGATTCTGCTGTTGGCACAAAAAGTGTTGTCAGAGGTTGTAAGGAGCCGTTAATTTTCTTTTATCCCCACTGTTGTGGATTTTTTCATTGCCAAGCCATTTCTGAATTTTGTAGAATACTCGTAATGAATATTAAGCGACTGCCTCTGAAGTTGGTGGTAATAATTCCAACTTTGATTTTTGTTTGTGCAGCGATTTTTTTGAATTGATTAAATCTGTATGAGTTGAGTGAGACATTTGTGATTTTCCTTGCACCGTATACAAGTAGGAAAAGAGTTTCACCAGCCGTTTTACTTGTGAGGGGGTTGAATTCTTGCCATTCTTACTACATTAACCAACTGCATTTCTTTCTGAAGAAGTTTGATGACTTTTAATTTTTCTTTTTGAAATATTCTAGACGTGGTATCATAACCACTGAAGGCGTGAGCCAGTAAAATTGTATTTTTCTACTACCGTCTATATAAATGAACTTTGTAACCCTAGCAATACGCGCGATAACGAAAGTAAACATTCGTGTTACCTGGTTGCTAAGGCGTTGCTATCTACGAAAGTAAAACTTATGCGGCCAGGACAGAAAAGTAGAAAAACAAATTAATTCGTTCTATTTGAACAAATTAATACAACTAAATGAACTAAACAATTTTGTATTAATACAGAAAGGTCTTTCTAGGAAGTATGCCAACATTTTTGTCGGCACGTAGTACGTACCTACTCCATTTTAAAAACGCTTCATAAGTTTGCATATACCTTGCTTTGGATTTCTTGGGGTAAGACAAGGCACAAGCAATATTCCCATTTATATCGCCACAAAACATATGTATTTGTTTATTTTAGTTTGAAACCACCAGAAATTTAAATGTGTAATATTTCGTTGCCATTGAAACACTTTTCACAGGCAGCCTCCTAAACTATAAAATTTATTAAAAATGTCAATTAATTTCATGAAATAATTAGTTTTAAATTAGTAAATCCCATAATTTTTTTCGGTATAGTAGAAAAAATATAATACGTTTCACGATGCGAAAGCCCTTTTAAGTATTCGGTCACACCTTAAAGTAACCTTTCGCATCTAGTAATATAAATAACTATTTTTATACGTTCTTGTCATTTCTGGATTTCTGACGAAGAAATAATTTTCCATATAATTTTTCCTGTTCCTGGCCTTATGAAAAATATATCTTTTTCTTCTGGAGTTAAAGCGAATAATAGAACAAGGAGATCAACGTCCTCATCAACCAAGTACAAATGTTCGTCTATTATTTAATATTTCAATTGCTATTTTAAGAATAGGTGAATCCACATCATCTATAGCTTGTTTTACAAACAATCCTTTGTTTTAAAGAATTTTTGGCAACATTGAAATTAATCGGATTTCGTTTATATCATTTGACAAAAACTTTTCTTGAGGGAGGGCTACGATTACTGAATTTTGCCTAAATTTGGTTTTCACGTAGTTAACATACGTCGTACAAATGTGGATGCAATAAAAATCCACCTTCAAATTACATTTAAATAATAAGTATTGAGCTACAAAGATTTCGCAATTTTCTTGCTTATTTGATGAATTTCGGTACATTTTGCCTGTACTGTAACCGTGTGACATATCATTGGATCAGGCATTGAGAGAGGAGTTGAACATATATTTTATTTTGCTTCAAATCACCGCTATCTTTGTAAATTGCGAAAAACGACAAAATTTTAAGTTACTATGGTTTTCGGCTATACATATTTCGACGAGACAAAAGGAAATAAGCTGATCGACGTGCTCCTCGATGATAAGTTGTCTTGGAGATTGTTGGGCGTGACTTTTCTAACGCAGCGATAAATTCCCATGTAATAATTTTTTGTTTACTTTTGCTTAATCTACCTCATGATAAAGTAATAGCACTCAAACCTCTAACACTCCGTAATACGTACAAATCAGGTATCGGCAACCTGCCAGAGCAACCCCGATCCTAAATCCTCCCCTATGATTTGTCAAATTGTAAGTAATTGATAAAATTGCAAAAACACGAAAACTTCAAATACTATTTCCAAACGAATTTCCGAGAGACTGTTTTGGTAAGAAATCCAAGGTAGAAGGTCGAACTTAGAAGTACATCGTGCATTGCACGGTCACGCTCTGATTTTAGGCTCAATAGGAGTGAACGAAAATGTGTAATTTTGACATCTATCGTTCTGAAACCACTGAAATCTCATTCTGCCATGAAACTGATTTTCGACCCGCTATTAGGAAACTAAAAACATTTGTTTAATCCTACTCTTGAAACATACAGTTTCTTAGTTGGATACAATACTCGATACAATTAAATGTCAAAGTGAAGGAAAGGCACTATCGAGAAACAGAAAATTGTTTCGGGGTCCTGAAGTCGTCCCGAGTCCGAAACTGTAATCGGTTCCGTCCTAGGACCGATATTAAGAAATCATAAAATTTCTCTGGATCGACTATAAGGTGTAATCTATCGGACGCACTATGGATTTTTTGGCGAATTTTGCGAAAACACGAAAATTTTAAACCTTATTTCCAAACGAAAACAGGCCGTCGGGCCGCCGTTCTGGCAATAAATCCAAGCTCGAAAGTCCAACTTGAAAGTACATCGTGAATTGTGCGGTCCAGCTGCGATTTTGAGGTCAGCAGATCCTAACTAAAAAGTGACATTTGTGACCGCCGGTACCACGTGATTTAGCCAACCAATCAAAAATTGGTTACTCTGTTGTCGCCACTGTTCATAATATGCAACATGAAACTGATTTTCAACCCCCTATACGAAAACAAAAACATTTCCAATGTTAAAAGCATTGTAGTTGTTGTGAAACTTTCTGTTGGTTTTCCTTTTAATGGTACTACATTTTCCTATATTTTTTTTTACTTCGATAAGTTTCTTGTTTATTTTTCTTGCTTTCAGAATATTCAAAATTTCATCTCTTTTTATACTGACAAACGCTTTTCAAAATCTTTTACTGCCACTGACATTTTACTGTTAGTAATTCGTTTTATTGTAAATATCCAATCCTGCGTGGATCTATCTGCTCGGAGAGCTACTTGTCACTAATGTGTTTTCAATTTTTTTTCTTTTCTTTCTTCTATTTTGCGTACTTTATAATTGGTGCAAAGAAGCGATATTTCTCTGTAATTATTACAATCGTTGTAATTTCCCTTTTTGTGTATTGGGATAATTATTGCTTTATTCCATTCGTTAGGTATTGTATGAGTTGTCCATGCTAAATTCAACATTTTGTGTAGTAAGGTAGTAGGGTTATCCCCTCGCTTCCTATGTATTTAGTCATCTCTAGAATTAAGTCATCCATACCTGGTGCTTTTCCTATTTTGATTTTATTTAGTGCTTTAACTATTTCGTCGTTATTTCTGTTACACTTTCTTCTTCGACTGGTTCTTTTTCTTTTTCCTCGTCATAATTCTCCTATTGTGTTTTATTTCTTATTCCAGCTTCTTTTTGTAATTCTATGTAACCTCTACTTAGTAACTCTTCAAAATCTTTTTTCCATATTTTGCTTATTTTATTTTCTTCTGTGTTGATTTCTATTTCTGTATCTTTTCCTCTTTCCTTTTTTCAAACCTCTTAATATAATATGGTTCAACATTTTAGCGTTTCCTGAAGTGGCTTCCTCCATCTTGACTCCGAACTCCTCCCTTGATTTTGCCAAATTCAAAGCCTCTTTTACTTTTATTTTCACTCTTTCTCTTTGTCTTTTGTATAACTGGTAATCATCATCTGAATTTTATTATTTCCTAAATACTTCCATAAACGTTTTTTCTCTTTACTTATTTCTTTTTTTTTTTTTGTTCCACCAGTGCCTTAGCTTCCTTTTGCTTGTAGTCTTGTTTACATTACAGACTTCTGCTGCTGCAGTTACAATTATTGTTTTGTACGTTTCTCATGTTTTCTCTAGGTTTGCTTCATATCATTTCATTAATACAGAATAAACCATTATATTAATTATCATGACATTCTTCCTCGTCTTCTCTTAAATTTCTCTAGTAGTTTCTACGTGAAACAAAGTCTTCACCATTTTCATTTTCTTCTAATAGTAATATATACGCTTGCAGTGCCACAGACAACAGATATCGAACCAGGTAAACAAGGATCGCCCCTCAACATGTATTCTCCTATTCAAAAACATTTATTTTATGCCATAAGAGTACAAAAGTCTTATAATATATTGTTAAGTATTTTATTTTTTTTTTCGTAACTCAAACATTTTCCAGAGAGATCATTTTTTTTTGGTTCAGTTGGTCTCTGTCAGATACATTATTAAATCTCTAAATAGCTAACTTTATTTAACATGTAACGACCGGTTTACCTGACATTCCAAAGAAACATAATTGTTTTCAAAATATTATTTCAAAACTCTTTTTTAATGGTTTTATTCTCTATGGGTATTTAGGGTACTTTTTTCTCGTGTGACCTCGGTTCATAATTTTGTTTTACTTTTCTTTTGTTTTTGAGGATGTATCAACATAAAGAGTAAAATTTTCAGGAAATTCATAATAAAATAACTGTGACTGAGTTTTAGATTGATCTAGAAAAATATTCCCAAATCCATCTACAGAAAGTATTTTTAACAAAATAGCTCCGCTATTTAAAATAACAGTTCAAATCTGATACCTTTCTGAATGATTACCTTTCGGAATTAAGTAATTAAACAAATTATGGCTAGCAAATTAGTTTCGTTTTTGTGAAGCACTATAATTTATTCCTCGTTGCGCCACTGGATGTCGCATCGGAACTCGCGATCCTAAAACACCAGACTTATGGTTTCCACATAATAAAGCATCATTCTTTATGATGGTGCACTTTTTAGACTTCACCTGGGAAAACCGATGTTTGCAAAAAATACCACATATCATTCGATAAAAGTCAAAGACCGAATCCCAAGCGGCTAGTCGAAGGTGAAGGGAGGGAACGGAACGAGATGAATACTTTCGATTAGGCTTAGTTACTACATACTTAGTAATTCAAAATAGAGTTGCCGACATAGACAGGAGCATGTGAACTGAGCAAGAGCAAAATTCAAATGTATAATTTACTAAATGTGTACTTATCGAATAATCTGTGCGGAAATACTTGCAGCTTATTGAAGAAGCTCAGTGGTGTACCGAAGAGGTAACAATGTGACGCAAAAATTTTATTTAAATTTTCCGATATTTTAATTAATACAAGATTACAGTGGACACTGAACGTTAGCATTTGGATGAATGTTTAAATTCAAGTATGGGCGAAAGATTGAAAACAAATTTTTTAACAAAACACAAATTATCCAAAAATTATGCTATAGCATAATTTTTATAAGGAAGAAACTCGTTTTGAAGCTGAACCAACTATGTCTAGTGAAAGTGAACATGCATGAATATTCCAGAAGATTGGACTGATAGCGATGAAGATCTCTATTCATCCAAACTAGAAAATGAAAGGCAAGATAATAAGAAAAGCGAAAGTGAAGAGGGCATGGAAAGACGATGACAATGAAAATGAAGAAGAGAAGAGTAATATTTACCCGAGTATTTACCCAAGTGAAAAAAATGCAAAAAGAATTTCGGCAAAAGCCATGTTTATACATATTAGTAAAATTTTAGGCCTTAATTTTGTAAGTCAAATTTTAAATATGTTGGAAAATAATCTGTACCTATATCAATTTTTTAAGGAAAAAGAAGACCAAAAAAATTATATTATTGTTTTGTTTTTCCAATTATAGAAGATAGAGCTTTAATATTAAAGACTAATGTGTTATTTCAATATTATCCAGATCCACTGATTTAAAGAGTAGATTAATGTTAAAAAAAAAAAAAATTATGAGACTATAAGTTAACAGTGTTAACAAAGTTATTTATTTTATTAATTCTTCATTTAAAAATTTTGTATTTTTGTTAGTCTTAGATGGACACCAATTTTTTGTTTGTTTTAAGTTATATGTTCTCTACATTTTCAGGTTTAAATCCAGAAGGAGCCTTTAGGACCCCTATTTTTTGCCTCAAATTTTTTCCCGTTATCTATTTTTTAGAAAAAATATATTTTACTATACAATGGCTGTTCAACTTCATCCCCTTTTCTTGATGAAGCTGAACAAAATTAAAATAAAAAAATTTATAAAATATTAATTTTTTTAACGTTTTTTTGTCAAAAATATGTAGATACCTAAATGACTGAAATTTCTCGACCACACTTTATCACATTAGAATGGATATAAATTGCTGACTGACAACTGATTTTTATTCGCATGCATTTTTAAAAATCTCTAGGAATCTTTCTACTACCTCTGCCCAACAAGATAACATTTTATTATTCGTTGGAAACTGCAGGTAAATGGAATTTTTAAATTTGATTGTGTTAACTTTCATGCAAATAGTTATTCTAGTATATCACTGTGTTAATTCAATTTGTTGAGATTACGATTTGCTACAATTTTTTTTAATTCAATCAAAAACATTTTCGAAGTACCTAATTAAAAAGTTCCGCATTTTTATAAGATTACCATTGCACTCGTCGAATATTATTATTTCTGCTTACCTTTTCTAGGATGTGATGTACTTCTTTGCAGACGATTACAAGTGTTTCAAGCATTTTCACTTCTGTATTTAACTCGGATAAAGGGAATGCAGTAATGTATTCAACGTTTTAACGTTGGCAACTTTAACTATAGACGTATATGTGCACGATAATACCTTATTGGTATCTACTGGATGAATTCGTCTATTCACTAGCTAATTCCTACTTATTAGAAACACTTTGGTGGTTTTCATGACTAGGAAATCACCGATCCGATAAACAAAATAAAACGTGTTTCTCATAACATTATTACGAAAATTGTTTCAATCTGTGAAAATACTAAGTAGAAAACTAGATGATATTATTTGTATATCATCCAGGGCCAGTTTCAGGAGTTTATGCTGGACAAGAAAAGTAAATTGAATTTTAATGTTTTTTTTTTTAATAACAGCAGCAGCAGCAGCAGGTAATTTGTTGAAAGTATGGGTCGTAGATTCGTAGATCAGATTAAATGAGACGCAGGGAATGTTAAGTAAGCAAGAAAAAATTACGAGGTAAATGAATTTATAAAAGGTCCAAAATATAAACAAGTAGATGTAATAATAATTGTCAGCACATAAAATCATCTCATTTTTAACTTATGTGCATTTTAGGTTTTTACTATTCCTATTTACTACAACTACCTGCTATAAAAAGTCAAAACCTATCTTTTATAAGACTTTGCTTATCCTCGATATTTTACTTTCATATTTTTTATGTTATAGAGAAATCTCTCCCACTGTTGACTAAAATCAACAAAATTTTCTAGAAAACGATCAAAGTGACTGTGGAGGTAGTGCAGTGCACCTTAGAGCTCGCATTACAAGCGAGTTTAATATAACTGCTGGACAATTGAAACGGACCAATCGAATTTTTAGGTTACCCAACGTTGAAGTCAAATATTTTGCTAACGAATAAAGTTATCGAGTACGATTTGCAGAATTTAAAAGAGAAATTATTTCTGAATATACGCTTGTTTGTTCCGATTTTTTTTTCTTTGGTTTTAAACATTTCATTCTCAACAGGTGTGGTAAAAGAAAAGTATGTTCTTTTAACCTAAGTTTTAAGCACTAGGTTTCCAGAATTTTTTTTTTTTATTTTTTGATTAGCATTTCTTGGTCAAATTTTTGAAGTTCGTTTTCGTTGATGAAATTTGGATTTCAGGAACATTTTGGATTATCAACAAAACGTATCTTATTATAGCAATATTAACCATTTACACTTCAAAATCTCCTAACTTAAACATCATTGAGCACGTGTGGCCTTCTTTAAAGTTGCGTGTACAATCGAGAGAAAATGCGCCTCAAATGTTGGGTTGGGAGAACGTGCCGTAGCAATACGGGATAAATGGGAAAACATGCTATAATTTATTGAGAAGAAATGAGAAAACATACATAATGGGCTTTTACATCTCAATTGAATTAAAGGTTTTTAATAGATCTATGTCAAAGTTGAATACATATTAAATATAATAATGCAAAAAATTCCAATAATATATTATTCTTACAGTTGCTTTAAATATTAATCAATTATTGTATCAAGTTTAAAAGTCCCGCCAATTTTCCGTTAATGACGACAAAAACGGACGGTCTTGTTATTGGTTAAACTCCAAACAAATTCGTTTGTGCACGTGATGTCACAATACTAATCTCAAAAATATTCATTTTTTGCGGTTTTCGAATATCGCTTTTATCAAAATTTCTACTTAGTTCCTGTACAATCAACTAAAACCTTGTTCAGTCCATTATTAATGAAGTTTTCATTGCCTTGATCTAAAATAGGATTATTTTTGTTGGTTGTAAATCCAACCTATAATTAGCCGCCTATTTTTAATAATTTACAATATTAAAATTTTATATATCTTCTGTCTGCGAAAGTTTCTAAATCTTATAATGAATCCATGTTAAAACTAGAAAAATTAAAATTAAAATTGAAAATAAATTTACAAATACAAAAAATTTAAGGTTATGTGAGTAATATGATATACACGACCTATACCACCCAGGCAACACAGTTTGGTTTAAAATACGTTTATATACATATAAAATGGTATAAAAGTTGGTTTAGTATAATAAATATACGTTGTTCGTAAACAAAAAATAAAACGAACGTATAAAATACGTTTAATAAACGTGACAGAAATCAGGCTTGGTTGAATTATGGTATAATATTAGTTTCTTAGTTTATAATATTATATTCGTTTTTTAAATTATGTGTGTATAGACGTTTTTCGTAAACATATTATAAACTAAAGTATAAAATACGTTTAATAAACGTGACAGAAATCAGGCTTGGTTGAATTATGGTATAATATTAGTTTGTTAGTTTATAATATTATATTCGTTTTTTAAATTATGTGCGTATAGACGTTTTTCGTAAACATATTATAAACTAAAGTATAAAATACGTTTAATAAACGTGATAGAAATCAGACTTGGTTGAAATATGGTGTGATATAAGTTTCTTAATTTATAATATTGTATTCGTTTTTTAAATTACTTTTGTATATACGTTTTTCGTAAACCTATTGTACACTAAAGTATAAAATACGTTTAATAAACATAACATAAATCAGCAATTGGTTGTATTATGGTGTAATATAAGTGTCTTAGTTTGTAATATTGTATTCGTTTTTTAATTATTTTTGTATAGACGTTCTATGTAAACATATTATAAACTAAAGTATAAAATACGTTTAATAAACGTGATAGAAATCGACTTGGTTGAATTATGGTGTAATACCTACCTATATCTTAGTTTGTAATATACATGTACATACATAAAGTATAAAATACGTTTAATATAGGCTGTCCCCCCTCTTCATTCCCGCGTACACACGTGACATACAGACGCAGTGTAGACTTCTAGTGAGTTCTACTCCTAGTTTAGTGTTTAGTTTCTCTATGACTGTCTTGTGTGTTGCTATTGTGTAGTGTTGGTGGAAATAGTTACTTATTTAAATAAAGGATAATTATTTGTTTTAAATATTTTTTATTGCCTACTTCTTACAATAATTCTGAACATTTATGTTTAGTATTTTACAACTTTTGCTGCATTAATTTTATTGTTATGTAAGGAGCAAGTATTTACTTCACATTCGATACTAAATCCGGTTGACTATAAGTTTACTTATTTCTGTATTTTAAACCTAAATTCCCAATATAATCGTTCCCAAATATGACCAATATCGTAATGAATCATATAATACACAAATTTTAAATAATGTCACATGTAGATTCCAAAGGTCTTGCAGAATATTTACAGATGGATCCAAACAAAAAAATGGGGTAGGAGCTTCATTTTTCATTGAAACTAATAACTTGTCTTTTATGTTTAAATTATGCAATATACATTCAATCTTCACAGCCGAAGCTATAGCTATTAAACAAGCCCTGGAATGGTCCAAGGAAAATAAAGAATTTCAAAATTACTTGATATTTTCTGACTCTCTGTCTGTACTTACAGCACTTCAACACTCGAAACGAAACATCTACAAAAACAAAATCGTCGCTGAAATTATACAAAACATAATAGAATTGACTGAAATGGGATGTAATGTCATACTTATATGGGTAAGAGGACATGTGGGAATCATGGGCAACGAAGTCGCCGACAAATATGCTCATAGAGCTGCACTAGAAGGTAACACCGTAAATGAAATACCGGCAACGGATATTATTCCAATACTACATAAAAAATGCCGAAAATTATGGGAAGACAAATATATAAACATCGCAGCGAACGAAAAGTATAGATACTGCAAAATCCGAAACCGGCTGCAGACTAACCCTCTTTTCAAACAAATTAGTGTTTCAAGATATGTCTTTGTAACTTTTGTTAGAGCGTTATTTGGGCATGGAGCATATAGATCACACCTCCATAAAATTAAATTAGCAGACTCGCCTCTATGTAATTGCGATAACCTGTCTATTGGGGACATTAACCATTGGTTGTTTGCTTGTGAACACAATGGCAATGCAACAAGCTACCTAATGATGAGTTTAATTCACAAAAAAATTCCATTACCAGTAAATGATATCAGTTTTCTCAAACTAGTCAGCGACAGTAATTATTTACAAAACATATTCTTCCATTTTATTAGATTATGCAAATCTAAAATTTAAAAACTTCACGTGTAGTAGGTTAGATAGATTGTATCCTTATGTTTATCCTATTGTATATATTTACCCTTCTATCCGAGATATAACCTGTGTTGTCACTGTAAGCCGTTAAGATATATCCCTTAACGTGAAACGAGTATCCCAGTCTATTCCTGTTTGTGGTTTGCTGGGTTTTATTAGGGGATTAGTTGATAGGTTATGTCGATAGGTTATCTATAATTTGTCGTGGCTGAATGAGCATTGCCCAAGGCCAAAAAAAAAAAAAAAAAAACCTAAATTTATTTCCATATTAACTACTAAGTAAATAAAAATAAACAGGATTTCGATATGTACAGAATTAACTTTAATTTAAAATATTTACCTAATCTTAATAAATACGTCTATGCTGAACTTATTTTGAACTTATCTTATTCAATTGTATGTGGCCTACGAGGTAAATGTATTTTTGATATACGTATTTAATATTTTAATATAAATACGTATAATATAATATGTCTATATTCTACGTATTTAATATGCTTTCGCTATACGTATTTTAATTCTAATATAAATACATATAACATACGTCTATAATCTACGTAATATATTTGTTTCCGCCACACGTATTTTAATTTTAATATAAATACGTACAATATATGTTTACAATCAACATAATAAATATGTTTTCGCTATACATATATCCTACATTTATCATACACGTTTTTTAAATGTTAAATAGTAAACGTTTTTTAGACTGACATTTTTCCATATTATATATGTTAATACTAAACCGTATCCATACTTTATGATCTACATAAAAAAAACGTTTTTTCAAGTGAAATGTGTTGCCTGGGCAATGACTAAAGACGGATTTATGCAGACTGCTTTTTCATTTTCATTTACATTATCATTTTCACTTTTCATTAAGAATTGGAAAATATCCTTTATGCAAACAATTTTAACTTTAATTACGCATGCGCAATTTTATATCTATCATCAGTCAGACGTCATCATAACATAACCAAAGTTAAAAAGTTGTTATTAATATTCTTAAAAATTTGCGAGATGGAAATGTTGATAACAAAAAGAAGAACTCGGCGATATGCAGTACGGCCAATTAATCGTGTACGGAACAAAAAAGGGCTATTTAATAACTTGTTGCGAGCCATGGTTGAAAATGATCATGAAATGTTCTTTAAATACACAAAAATGACTCCTAGGATGTTTTTTTATCTGCTGAATCTGGTAAAGAACTAATTACAGAAAAATCGTTAAAAAAATCCACTACCTCCTGCGCATCGGTTAATTTTAACGATGCAGTAAGTATTTTTTCTGATATTATCATTGTTTATTAAATTTTTTTTTTTCAGTTATCTCTCTTCAGGATGTTCTATGCAAGAACTGGCATTCAGCCATTATTTAGGTTTGACAACTGTTTCTAACATTATAAAAGAAACTACAGAAGTACTGTGGGAAACATTACAACCTTTAGTTTTGAAACAACTTAATAAAGAAGAGTGGGAAACTATATCCCAAGAATTTTTTTACCGATGGAATATTCCCAACTGTGTTGGAGCCATAGATGGTAAGCACATTGAAATACAAGCCCCTTTCAATGCAGGTTCAGAGTTTTTTAATTTTAAGAAAACGCACAGTATTGTTTTAATGGCTGCATGTGATTCTTATTACAAGTTCACTCTCGTAGATGTAGGTTCTGCAGGGGGAAACCATGATGCAGTAGTTTTTAGTCAATCAGGACTAGGGATGAAAATATTAAAGAAAGAGTTACCTTTTCCAAATCCTCGACGTTTCCCCCAATCCAATATTCATTTGCCAGTTTTTTGTGTTGCCGATTCTGCGTTTCCTTTGCACACCCATATTATGAGACCATACCCAGGAAAAAACTTAGACATTGAAAAGAGAGTATACAACTACAGGATTTCGAGGGCTAGGAGAACAATAGAAAATACCTTCGGAATTTTAGTACAAAGGTGGAGGATTCTGAGACGATCATTAACCACTAACTTGGAAACATGTGAGAAAATTGTTCTGGCGTGTGTGGTACTTCATAATTTTATTCAGCGTGGAGAGCAGGAAATGAGTGTATCTGAAAAAAAGTATTGTCCTACCGGTTATGTTGATGAGGAAACTGAAAATGGAAATGTGAGGTATGGTTTGTGGAGAATGGAGGGACGTGACCTATCAAATGTTAGACGACTTGGCACAAATAATGCAAGTAGAGAAGTGTTTCAAAATCGAGATATCGCTGACTATTTTAATTCTCCGCAAGGCAGTTTACCTTGGCAGGTTGATTATGTCTTGCGTGGAAGTGTTCCTCCAAATTTTAGGGTAGATATATGATTTTTATTCGGTTTTATATATACTTTACTTAAGTGTATTCAGGATGAATTAAAACTTGAAATAAATTTTTGGTGTTTTTATTAACAATATGAGAACAAAACAATATATACCTACTTCTTAAAACCAAAATAAAACTTAACAACTGAGATCAGTGTTGTCATACACATTACAAAAAAAAAACACTACTTAAAAGAACTGTATGTACCTACAGGGTGATCCATAACTTTCTTTTTATTGTAATTCATTCGCTTGCTGTCAAGATATTTCAAAGGTAAATATATATAAAAAAATAAAAAGTCTACCGGACTTTAATAAAAAGATAGTTGTGGATCATCATGTACAACTTTAATAAACATCTTCAAAAAGTGATAATATTTGTGATTTTATATTAAGTTTTTTCTTTATATCGGTGATATCACTTAAATATGAAGCAATCATACTACCAAAGAGCACATCAGCATTTTCTTGTCCACTTTCAGTCTTGCTGGCTTTATTTTTCAACATATTCTTGAATTCACCTAAAGCTCCTGTAAGAACCTCTCCAAGTACTTTATTGTCGCTTCTCTTTCTTTTTATACTCTTTACATCGTTTCTGATGTTTTGTAGTCCCTGCGTAGAGCTGGAGGTAGTTGCCTTTTCACTCTCTGATAGCTCACTCATACTGATACTATCCTCACGCTGAGACTCTGACTCGTTTAATTCCTCTGATTCAATATTACTACTCACAGGTATTTCATGATCATCCGATCCTACATTATCTTCCCCGCATGCTTGCATCTGAGATAACGTATCCCATGCATTGCTTGATTTTGGAGCTGGCAGAACGTTTCCTCTTGTCCTGAAAATGTATCTTCATACATCTTTCAACATTAAATAGAGTAAAATTTACCGTCTTTGGGTTACATGATCTTTCAAAAAACTCATTGCCGAAACCAAATGCCAATTTGATGTTGCTCCACTGCCAGAAGGAATGTTTTTCATCTTCCGTAATTCTGTTGCAAACCTATTTCGCAAAATTCCCAATCGTTGCTCACAGTCTTCAGCTGTAGAATCAAAGTTGAATAATAATTTTTTAAATGAAAATTCTCAATTTACCAATTACTTACGAGTTGAATTTAATATTTCAGCTATCGTAGCCCACCCATTCTCTCTAATATTTTTATTTTTGTATGATACGTTGGACTTATCATACAAAAATGTATATTGTCTAACAAGATCTATGAGCGCGTCGGCGTCATCCGTTTTTTGTTTCCTCAAGCTCAAGACAAAGAATTCACAAAATATAAAAGGAATCGCACAGAGCCTCAGCCTATTAACGTTTGCATTTCAAATTCATTTCACATTGAAAATTGAGGTTATGATATTATTTGTATTGGAGAAAAGAAAATCACCACAGAAGTTACCAGATGAGAAGAAAAAATCAGACGCGCATGCCCAATACCCTTTTCCACTTTCATTTTCATTAAAAAGATAAAAGTTAACCAACTCTTAATGAAAGTGTAATGACAGTGGAAAGTTAATTTAAATGCATAAATTACCTTATTCAAATACATAGTTTTAACTCCTTAATGAAAATGATAATGTAAATGAAAATGAAAAAGCAGTCTGCATAAATCCTCCTTTACCGTTTTTGACGCAACAAAAATTTAATAGATTAATTACTTCGGTTTGAAAAAGTTTTTTGGCCTTAAATGAAAAATACTAGCAAAAAGAAAAAATACGTCAGAGCTATTTTAAAAAACATTATAGTCTGGTATCATTTGAAAAATTTCGAGGAAGACCCCATTTATTAATAGCCTGGCCAGAAGTATGCCTCGGTGGTGTCAGGAGGTTTACAACCTCCTGGGAGGTGCCACCAGGTATTAGTTATCCCATTAGCCCAAAGTTTTTCGTTTGAACAGTAGGAAGTTAAGGCACACTAAATAAACATTATTCAAAATTTGTTCCTTGTTAATTGTTCAATTAATAATAGAATCGTTTTTTCACCGAGTGGTTAAACTGGTTAAAACTTGTTTCATTTTGCATACTCCGCGTATTTTAATTTTATTACTTTTATTTGTCCTAACTGTTGCCAGAAAAATATATATATAGATATATTTTTTATTATTATTTTTGTAATGATTTTTATAAAATGGTTTATCAAAAAAATTAAAAAAAAAACAGAAAAAAGGTAGCTCTATGGAGTTAGAATCACACAAAATACAGTAAGGTCTACTAACGCAAATACCTGAAATTTCATGGCCGAAAAGAGATATAAAAAATTTGTGAAATTGGTTTTTTCCTTATAAACAACATACTTACCAAAAAAATGTCAATCAAAAAAATTTAATTTTTTTTGTGGAAACCCGGTACTTAGAAACTTTGGATAAAAAACATACCTTTCTTCTACCCCCTGCAGACAGTAAGATGTTTAAAACCAAAAAACTCGGAACAAACAGGAGTGTTCATAATTAAATTCTCTTTTAAATTCTGCAAACCGCGCATCGATATCTTTATTCAGTCGCAATATATTTGACTCCAAATTTAACCTAATAATTCGCTTGGTCCAGCCAATTGTCCAGCAGTTTAGTTGAAAAGCATTTCTTCCACTAATTTGATGTAATTATCTGCTTCCCACTTTCCAAGAAAATTTTTAACCACTTGAACAAACGAGCACCAGGCACTATAAACTCAACTTCGTTCATTGATTCGAAGAAATGTGGACCTTTTATGAGCTGCCTTATCTGATGACCATAAAAAATTTCGGCCTTCAGTTTTACTGTGCTCGGCCCAGTAAATTATATGACAACTAACAAAAACAAAATCTTCACAAATTGTTTCATAAGTCCCAGCTTGATAAGCAAGAGTGGAAACATTATTTTGTTCCTCTCAATAAACGATTCACTGATTACGTTTTGTTTTTCTTGAATCATGTTATTTCTTGAGGACCAATGTTAATCCACTGCTGATTCTTATCTATACTGTCCAAAAGACGTAATAACAAGGATGTTTTGTATAACCACTTTGATGTCCAAGGAAGACAATCTTTAGATCGACACTGATGTGCCTCATACTTGATTTTTTATGCTGGTAGATTGTCCAGTGGGTAAAGAGCCATATTTGTTATTGTTGAGTAAATGAACTGTCAATAAAAATGCACCATTAATCTGTGCGACAAACTCATCTAAGAGTCCCTTTATATCATTACAGACTACTAAGCTATTTTCTTAAGAGAGAAAGGCCCCACAAACATTTCTCTGTTATTATAACATGTAATATTAGTACCTGGATAAACTAAGTTCTCTCCTTTTGATCTGAAGGTAAGTAATTCGGAAGACAACTTGAGAGGTTCATTGAATCTCTTGTTGATTGAAACGTTGGGCTCTTGCCAAAATACTTGTCGCTTTCCCCAGATCTGCTATTGTACTTCGTCAGACATTGGTGTTTCTATATCATCCTCTGGAAGCAGAAACAGACTACTGAATGAGGAAACAGGATGCAGTAGAGGCCACTTCGCTGAATTCAGGTCAGTCCATTTGAGCCGATTAATGAAATTGATGTTCAAGAAGAAAAAATAGCAGTCATCATGATAGTTTTTCGGTTTCCTCCTGTCATGGGGAATTGCCAGTACCTTAAATCGGCCTTTGGAGATACATTACTTGGTCATGCTGTATTTCAAAAACTAGAGTTGATATGAAAAAAAGCGATGTATTTTTAGAATCAGCACATCAAAAATATTCAAACTCAGTTCATACTTTTCCGGCACCAAGACAAAAAAATGTCTTTAGTAGGCCTGTAACATGACAAAATACCATTAATTCTTGGACAACCTGCATTTGCGATTATCATCTGGAAACATGACAAGAGTCGAAAACACGTTTCTCGTTTTGTTTGGAAATATCCCTTGAAATACCTAGGAAATTAAGAGACAAATTCGAGAGGGCTGAAATATAGTTTATAACGTTTGCCTTAAAATTGTGTAGATAAATTTATAATACTAAAACTACCAGTACTTGGTGTGCAGAATGTTGAATGTTGTTGAATGAATTACTTGACATTAACAACTGTAAAATGTATAAAAATTTCATCGAGACATAAAAAATGAGGGAAAATTCCTACGATATCTTCAGAGAAGTGAAAAAATATGTCGTTAGAAATGACATTGGGGTGGCTCAACTTTGAATTTGAGATAACATTGATCACAATCGAATCATTTGGAATCAGCGGAGATAATAAAAAAAGTGGGGTGTTAAAAAATTTGTTTAAACTACTACCTAGATCCAGAAAAACTAAATGAATTATGCTCTGACTTATTACATTGTAAAATTATTTATATGCAATGTTGACAACATTTTGATGTATCTTTATTGCATCTTTATTTGTTCTCAAACCTTTATGGATCTAATTAAACAGCTGTAAGGCTGCTTACTTAGAAATTGACACAATCATAGTGTATATCTTAATGTTAGCAATGAAATAATCTAGTAAAGACATAGACACATCCGCGAGATTCTGCATAATTTAATAGTACCAGTTCTAAGCACTGAAAAATAAGATGTTTTAAAGCATTCGTCAAGAAGCTAATATATTTATGTTAATTAAGAACGGCAAGATGCGGTAGACCACTTACTAATTAATGTTATAACTTTTACTAAGTGTACTTCATTAAAAGCGAATGGCTTCTACTAGTTCTTGTTATCGCCTGGTCTAACTGAAAGTAATAGAATAATATGAATGTAAGATATAAAAGAATATCGGGAGACCATTGTGAACCACCTTGTATTCCTACAAACAAATGCAAGACTAAATAATTACGCGTCCAATTTTAAAATTTATTTGAAGATTAGGATGCATTCTTTCCTGGGAACATTACTTTTGCCGCTAATTTGATATAACTGACTATATATATTAATGTTTCCTTTTATAAATATCGAGCCACAGCCACAGCGATGTCTAAGGAAATTATTTTAATTAATTGGACGATTAAATAATTTAATGTTTAATGAGCTACAGGTGTAACTCCGAATCTACTATTTAATTGCCTTATTTACGAGTAGTATGTTTATAATACAACTTCTATAGCCTATGTTTAGCATGCCCATATGTAAAAAGTTGATCTGTTGGGTAACACTTTTTTTGTATAAATAAGAATAAAATATTTTTAAAGGTGTAGATTTATAGAGTTGTTTTTTTTTGTTATGTGAATATTTTTGCATAAGATATTCCTTCTTTATTGGTAGACGTTTCAAATAGTAATTTTGGCAAATAAATTAGATATCACAACAATTAAAACTGGACTCGTTTGCGTTACTTCCTATTTATTCATTAAAGTTATTATTGTCATTATTAAATGACGTATAATTCCAAGTCGTATAAATTATTGGGGAGTCTTTGGTAGACCTTGTATTCGCATTCTAATATGCTGCCAGATATCAGAATTTAATTACATGAATATACACAATACACATCGAATTCGAAGCATTCTAGGGATTTCAACTATAAGTGGATTAAATTAAGGAGCAATGAGTCCCTTGGGATCGATTTTAGGGCATACATTTGTAGATGAATTTATTGCCCAAAGTATTATTTGTAGAAAATGGTGTAACTGGGAATTATCCTGTATTCAAATATTCATTTAAAATATTTTTAGAAAAAGTGTGTTTTCAGTTCAAATATTAGTGGGAAAAAACTTCATTTTAAAATCGAATAGGCAAGTTATATGAAGAAATTTAACGATACAATAATTACTGAATTTTGCTTTAATTTTTTTGTCTAAACAACAGCAGAAATAACTATGAGGATGTCGTCTCGTGCAAATGGAAGTTTTATAATCTATTGCTAAAGCTTTAGGGTACCTACCTATATCACAATACTTACCAAAAGAACTCCAAGATATAATAAGAAACACTATACCATAAACCATAAACGTAGCACCTAGAACGAAACACGTAGATAATAATTAACAATGTAATGGAATTTCAGTAAAATTCCATGCATAATCAACCGTTTTATAAGATTACTTCTGTCAATCCATTATTCTAATTAGCTTGTGGATTTTCGTAATTAGGTCACTACGTCTTAAACTGCCACCCCTTGAGTAAAATTAGATCATGACATCAAGCCAAAAGACATCACAGCCATAGCGAAACATCGCATGTTATTATTAATAATAAAGCAACCTGCACAAAAATTACAAACGTCCTAATTATGATAAATTATTAATAGACTTTTAACGTCGTTTAGGGCGCGGTTGCACTGTTAGCTGGTTTTAATTTAATCAGATTTCAAGTAATTTCTATTTTTCACATAAAACGAACCAACCTTGAAAATAATGCGTTGAATAATTTACGGCCGTGCACTTTCAGATCGGAGATAATTTTTTAATCATTAAGTTCATATTTTGTAAGTGCTAATGATTACTAGGTGCAAAAAATTATGAAATATGAATAATCTGTATTTCTTTATTATCTTCTAGTAAAATGAAAATTTAACTATGAAAGATGGAAATTGTTGGTAATCTTGAAAAGCTTTCCGCTTGGACATGTGGATGGCTTCCTTTTTACGAGTTTTGAATAGTGTTGGTGTTCCATAATTTGTTTATGTGAGCTCGAGGATTATTTAGCAGAAGACAGTTAAGGGTTCCCGAACTATCAAGACAACATAAAATTGACCGTTTACAATGGTGTTTGGAGCATCAAAACTATAGAAGACTGGCGAAATGTCTTATTTTCAGATGAAACCAGAATTGGCCTTCGTTCAGACGACCGGCGAATTCGAGTTTTGAGAGGTCGTGGGAGACAGGCTAGACTCGCTGTTGCCAAATCTGACCCCAAATACAAAGGAGGAACTGTAATGTTTTGGGATGGAATTATGATGGACGAGAAAACTCCTTTACTTCCCATAAGACAAAACTTAACTGGTCCTAGGTATGTTGATTTAATTCTAGGACCCATAGTAAGAAACTGGAGAGGCGCTTTTGTCGAAAATTTTTTATTTATGCACGATAATGCACCTCCTCATACAGGCAGAGCCGCCTCAAATTTTTTGGAAACAGAAGGTGTGACAGTTTCACAGTGGCCTAGTTGTTCACCTGACCTTAATCCCATAGAACACTTATGGGATATGATTAAAAGAAGGATTAGAGCTCGAGTCAATAACCCTGGCAACACAGACCAACTGATTCAAGCAGCTTTAGAAGAATGAGGAAATCTTCCCCAAGAAAATATTAATAACCTTATCAAAAGCATGCCTCGTCGAATTCACGCATGTATTGAGGCTAGGGCTGGCAACACTGATTATTAAATTAACAAAAAATGATTATTTGTTTCTTAAATTCCGTTACTTTAAAGTTTTTGTTTGAGAAAAAGATACGTTTTATGTTTCGTGTTATTACAGAACTTATTAAAAAGTTGTTCTTTATTTTTTCAATAAAAGTGGTTTGCATACACCTCTATTTATTTTCTATCAATTTTTCATTTCTTTAAATTTGATCAAATAGGAGAAAATGGGTGATTCCATATAAGTTTGGTTGTGTGTATTGTCAGAATAGAGATTTGTACCTTTAGTTAACAACGACTGTGGAAACTACACCAGAATCAGGCATACGTATTAATCATTTTTTTGTGAGAAGTAAATGGAAAATTATGAAAATCTTATAGAGGTAGTTATTATTACTAACATCACAGATTATTAGTTAGTCTTTAAAATGTGTCAAAATCTCTATTCACATGTAGTTAAGTACAATTAATCCAATAATATAAATCATCAGAAAACAATTCCAGTATAAAGTTATTTAATAAAATTATTACGTGAAGAAACTGCACCTATATCTCTCAGCTTTACTACGTTGCGCCTTTTTAAAATTCTTTCACTAAATGGTTAGAAATACACAGACGACCAAAATTAACGCACCGCCCAAAATTTACCATGATTTTGAATTTGATTTTTTTCTAAACCGTTTGTCTGATTTTAATGTTTTTTTTTGTTTTGTAGGTTAATTCTTCTGGAATGTATAGCCGAGCCAATTTTAAGTAAAAATTATTATTTCTTTAACTATAGGGTGTAATAATAATGCTATGTTTTTACTCCAGTTTAGACCCAATTTTAGCTTCATCTATTCTTAACATTTACTTTTTTGGTACACTTTTTTATCTTTGTTATTAAAGGAGATATACCAAATTTTGGTTTCTTGGATGCCATTTTTTGTTATTCAACCTATTCGAATAAACTTGACATCATCAAATAGGTAATTTGGTAGACTATAAAACCTATAGGTCAAAATGGTAGACATGAATAAATCAAAATGTTAGACACCTTTAAAAATTGATGTTTTTCTACCCTCGTTCTTTATTAAGATCTGATTGAACTTAATCTAAATAAATTTGTTATGAAAATATGATCAATAAAAAAATGTCTGTCGCTTTTAAGGCCAGTCCTCTTAGTGTGGTAAGATATTACGTGAAAAGATATATTTTCAGCTGGTCGTAATGTTATACTTATTAAACAAACACGTGTCCGTAGCTGCATCATGTTTCTTTCTTGGGGTAAATGGCAAAAACTTTCTCTATGTTATACTTATTATTGAATCTATTTAGGTTTCCACGCAGCTACCCTCAATAATTTTAAATGCATGCTTTTAAATAACGTTTGCTAGCATTTTTTAATTGGTTATATCTTCGTAACCTATAATGGACCGATTTAGCTCAATCAGATTTTGATAAAGGACAAAGCTAGAGAAACATAAATTTTTAAAGGTGTCTGTCATTTTGATTTTTTAAGGCCCGATCTTTTCATCTTCCCGTTAACTTTATTCGACAGTACCAAAAAAGTAAATGTTAAGAAAAAATAAAGCTACAATTGAGTCTGAACTGGAGTTTAATTTTCCTGCTGACGATTCCCATATCATTGAACAATAAATTTAAAAATATATCTATCAAACTTTACTACGCAACAAAAAACATATCTTAAAAGCACAAATCATAATATAATAGTTTGCCTTATCATCTCACCCTCTCAAAATAACGAAAATACAAATTTTGGCTTATATCTCGAAAACAGTAAAAGATATCGAAATGAGCCTTTAACCGTTTGATTTGTCTCGTAAATTGATCTCGGGAATGTGTCGTCAGTTTTTTTCCAGCTACTCTGGAAATGGGTGTAACCCCTCAATCCCCACCAATTTGAGATACCTTGTACAAGGTAATTCCATATATTTTGACACCTATCACCTACCAGCAGCTTTTATGTTTAGGAGATATGAAAGAAGTGTAGAGACAAATTTTGTAGATTTTGGTGTCAAATATCTTTTGCCGAAAAAATATAAACAAAATAGCAGCGGAAAGTAGAGAAAGAAACACAACGTATGCTTTTTTAAATAGAACACCCTGTATATTTTAGTATATTTTGAAAGATCATTTTTAACTGATTCCAAAAAGATTTGCTCGAGTTATAATAGTATCTATGCCGCTTTGTGTAAAACAATAGAATATATGTATAGGTTGCCTTGAAAAATCTGACAAAATATTTTTGACATTTTTGACAGTTTACCACCAGATTTTTATCCAAAATCCCAAATACTTAAAAACGCTTTATTCATATGTGGAAAAACACAATTTCATTTGTCATTCATCAATTTTTTTTTTTCACCTAACTATAGAATTTATTTATAGAAATATGAAAAAACTGCAAAAATAAAAGTTGTAGATTTTGATGTGAAATATATTTTGGTGATAAGAAATAAAGCAAAGGAACATCCAGAAAGTAAATCAGTAATTGTAAGATTGTATTTTTTTTATGGCACCCCATGTTCCTATTTTTGGAATCAGAGAAAAAAGATCTTTCAAAATATGCAAAAATGTACAGAGTGTTCCATTTAAAAAAACATAACTTGTGTCTTTTTCTCCACTTTCTGACGTAATTTCTTTTTTACTTTTCTTCACCAATAGATAGTTTGAACTTTAAAATCTACAATTTCAATTTTTATACTTTGTTCATCTCTAAAAATAAAGTGAAAAAGGAATTATTTTACAAAAGCATTCAGCCAATTACATTCAGTGATCCATTGTTTAAAAATAGGCAGTTCAATAAAAATAACGTAAAAAAAACAAAAATTATATGTAGATAACCACATTTTCTACTTTTCTTCACCAATAGATACTTAGTTCACACTAAAATCTACAATTTCTATTTTAACACTTTTTTGATATCTCTAAAAATAATGGGAAAAAAGGGATTATACGTTCGAGGAATCTTGAAGGATACAGACTTTTGGTTGGCCATGTACAGGGTGATTCCTATAACGTTCTCACACCAATTTTTTGGTTTGTCTTTGGAGATAAAATAAAAATATTTAATGTAACTTATTAATTTTTTCCAAGAATTTCGAAAATATCATCAAAAAACAATTTAGCATATAAATCTAATCTAACCGAATAGGCAAATAGGAACACGAAAATAAAATAATGAATTATGAATCATACCTTAAAAAACTTAAACCACTCTGCAGCATTCTCGAGAAACGTTTATTCCATTTTCGGTATTCCAGAGCGTATTAACTTACCGGAGGTTGTTCCTTCTGCCCTTCTTACAAACTTTTATCGTCTTCTTGCATTCACTATTCTCAGTTTTCCAGTACTTTCCCCATAAATATCAACATTTCCAGACTAGGCAAATTATTTGATTATATTAAACAAAGTAGATTTAGCCATTCTTAATTTATTGTCGATATCACGTACTATTTCGCCTTCATGATACTGCTTAATTATAATTTCCATTACCTTCCTATCAATAGCTTTCCCGCGTCCCATTTTTTCTCAAATATTGCGGAGAATATGCTCACAGCAAGCAACATGATTGTTATATGATGAAACAATAACAAACATGTCCACAGATATTTTATTATTGATTTTTAGTTGAAGTTGAAGTATACTATTTTTAACTCTCATATTGTTCGAGAAATGATGGTTATCCCAACATATAGTCATTGCTTGTTAAAAATAAAGTCCCACACAAGTTTACGTTTATTGGCTAGTTTTAGAGTACCTTCAATTACTAACGATCTTAATTATCTATGATTCTAGGTTGTCCGTAATTTTTCATAATTTCAGTCCTCATTGCCTCAATCAATATTGCATTTAACTAACGACCAAAGTTAATTCCTTCCCATTTCCTTAAATGTCAACGCTTAGTTGTCGAACAATCAATCAGCCATATATGAACAGGGACAAAGTTCAAAAGTTTGTACTAATAAATTAACTTCCCGTAGTTCAAAACCTGGAACTATTTGAGTATAATGGTTTTAGTTAATATAGATAAGAACGTTGCATGTCGGTTGCGCATTTTCATCTCTCAGCTTGCTATGTATTTATGACATTAGCTTGAAAACACCGCAATATTATCATTCGGGAATAATATGGAACTCTGGTTCTTGAATAATTCACAATTACTGAAATGCAACCCCATGACAATCGTGGGGTACAACCGTACAGTCTGTTGAAATATTTACACGGCAGTCCTATACCTATCAAAACATATTCTTTTGATATTTGATTTGGGATAATAATAATTTCATCTATCTATCTATCTATCTCACCAGGGTTGTGGTCAAAGGTCCACTGCACTGAAGCTCAATTGGCTTGTTGTGCCCCTCCATCAGACCGGTGTCTCTGACGAAATTCAAGCCACTGCCGATGGGGGCATTTGCAATTTCTTCAGGTTTCAGAAATGGCTCTCCAAAGTGCCAGTGCCTTTTTGCACATATTAATACTATTCCTCGAGTGTGCGACAAGGTGGACTGAAAATGACCAAAGTTCTTTTTCTATTCCGATTCATTAGCCTATACTATAGAAAATAGTTAGTTGCCTTTTGTAAGTGTCATTTATTGTGCAAAATTTGATTTAGCTCTGACGTTATCTTGGGCTGCCCATTTGGCACGGAATTTTGATAAAAGAAATAATTCGATATTCGGCAAATTTTCATGCAGCTCTTCGCTTATTTTCATAAGGAGCGCAAATAATTATTGTTTCCTTTACGGTAATAACCTAGAATCTTTTATTTGTTGAAGCTCATTATCAGGAATAAAAACTGTTAGAGGTGGTTCAGTACCTTTTATTGATTGTCAGTCGATTAGGTCGATAAAATCAGGATCAAAATTGATGATTGGAATTTTAAACTGTCGAACTTTTGAATGTTCCTTTTGTGACTGCCTATATGTTAACGGTCTTCTAAGGCCTAACTCTCTTACTGGTTTTCTAGTGTCAGCCAACATCGTTAGTAATATATTTTCGGAGTGGCCAAAATACCCGTTTCTTCGTGAAATTGAATCTACCATTTTCTTTACCTCTTCTGGTAAAAATCGTGATTTTTTAATGAAGCCGAAAAGGTTATTATTGCCATGTTGACATAAAGGTCTCGTCTTAATCTTAAATCATGTCAGGGTGTAAATTCTAATGATGTATTCGGTTTTTAAATTTTCTGATGAATTATTTGTTGACACATAAAGCCGTAATATCCGATTAGCTGTCGTTAACCATCTGAAATGCGCCATTTTTAAATGCATTATCTTTCCTGGTTCCCTCTGTGAACGTAAAGAAATGTTACCTTAGAAAAACCAATGGCAAATTTCAAAGAGGTGAGTTCATCAAGATTGATTCCTGGCAAAGATACTTCTGTTCTTTTAAAATCTGTAATAGGCATTTTTTCACAATTTTCTAGTTTCTTTCCAATTTCGCCACTGCACCCTTTGGGTCTACTAGTTTTTTCATCCAAATGTTGCAATAAATGGCGTAATAGCAGCTCACTTGGATGTAGCAAACAAATGAACCATTGCAAAAATCCTCCTAAAGAATCAAGTTGCCAAATAATCCCATTTTTGAATCCTTTGTTAACAGCTGTTCCATCACATCCAACTGCTTGTAATTTAAAAAGGTCGGCATTTTCTTGTAAGAAATTCAAAATACATGTCTTAATATTCTGTGAACTACCAAATATAGGAGTTACATGACCAAGATGTGTGGATCCCGGTTCTGATACCAGTACAATATTGTAACAAATGTACAACTCGTTACAAGTACGTGGGATTGGAGATAACACCCAGTATGATAGGTCTTTCATTTGTTAAACTGTAATTACCATTAAAGAAATAGCAGTTCTTTTGCTTTTCCCAGAAAAGACACTTTTAGCCATAACTCGAATATTTTTGTAAAAGTTAACAAGAGGGTTATTCGTTAAATAATAAACAAGTCAACTTCAAGTGTTATTGCTTCCTTTTTAAAAACTTATAAATCAAGAAACAAATCCAAAACCCTCTGTACAGATTGATTTATAACGTGCACTTTTAACATTTCTAATACAATCTTTTAAAAACTCTTACTTGGGTCAGTAAATCGAAACCACATGTCAAATGGGGTACATTGCGAGCGTCCGAAAGACCATTAGTCCGGGACCTTCTGCTATATGTTAAAGAAAGTTATCTTGGGTTATGTATACATAGTAACGGCCGGACAGGTAGTTATCACGCGATCAGATTACTTAATAGGGTAGGGCAGTTGCTCAATTTAGCGATCATACCTGAAGGTATATCTCTATCTACGGGGTAAATTGAATAACATAACTGGGGTAATTAATTCTTGAAACATTCGATTATCGACAATGTAAATAATATTAAGTTAGGTAGAGTCTATATACACCTGAGCTAGGTTTTGTCCCAATAGTAAATGAATCTTAAGAATGAGTTTCCCTCAGCTCGAGTTTGCGAATGCAGGTTCTATATAGAAATAGATTATAGGAATTGTATTCATGATTAGGTTAATTAATTAATATGAGGCGTATGGAAACTTATTTCACGGAGCCAAGGCACTTGCCCGAGGACAGTAATTTTCCACTACGTCGGCTTGGCAGAGCAAACAGGTTTAACCCCTAAAGTAGGATACTCAGAGGCGGGGCGGGTTTCAATTGGTCAATTCTTTTTAACCCCCGCAAGTCAACAGCCCCTCAGGCGATGGTTCGAACCTGATGTGCTAAATTCTCAAACTTTTGGAAATCACTTTTCGTTTAATCGTTGTGCGGTAAACATCTTTCTTTTTTGTGTCGTTGGTAAGAAATAACAATACATTTAACTTAACTTTATTCGGTAATTTCTATTTGTTTTGTGTTAGTCACATGACCGTTTTCAAATTGCCAGTAGAGTCAGTTATTTCTTCATTACTATTTTTGTAAATTAGACTAGTGGACGTTTGTCTGTTTTCCACTAGCCGGGGATTGCAGAACGGTTGTCTATTTTCTGGAAATCCTAGCGATAGATAGCTTAACCGTGGTTTGAGGGATATTTTCGACCCATCTACATGTTATCCAGACGTTAAGCTATACATCCGATTTGTAACCACTGCCAACTAGTTAATAAGTCACTAATAAGTTGTACATATATTGTTTTATTATAAGAATTCCACATCTTGTTGGGAACCCGTTATTATTTTTGTTTTATTCATTATTATTTTCTTCATTCATTTATGTGTAAATAAATAGATACTAAGTGTTTTGAGAATCATTTGTTTTATTGAAAGTATGGTTGGCTAAGTAAATTAAAAGTAAGATCAGAATTGGTGAATAAGCATATTCTAAGTGCCCATTAATATTCGGGATATACGTCGCGAGTGGGTCAGTGTCCAAAGGTGGCAGCGGATCTAGTGCCAAAAGAAGGCCGCGAGGTGTCTGATCAACTGTATTGTAAAGGAGTAAGATCTAGATAGTAAGTAGTCATACGGAGAGTCCTCAGAACAATGAAGATTAGTGATCACCGGGTGAGTCAACGTCTTCCTTTTAGTCAACACCAGAAGATATTGTTCAGTGCGACTATTCGTATAGATCTGTCGTTCTCGCGTCAATAACGAATCGCGGTTAAGATTTAGAGTACTTAAGGGCGTTGTCTAGAGACTAATTAATTATGCATATCTCCATATATGTACTGAGAATTTGTCAGAAAAGGTTGAAGGTAAAGATTTTTGGTATAAAGTATAAAATGTAACTCGGTCAGTAAGAACTGTTATACAGTAAATTCACTTTTCAACCAAAGTACTTTGTGAGTGAATAGGAGAGAATAAAGCGAGAGCGCTAACATTCTGAGATCGACATGCAGTCACGCATGTGTAGTGCTCTCGCTTTACTGCTATCTCCTATTCACTCACAAACTGCTTTGGTTCAAAAGTGAATTTACTGTATATGTTCCTCAGTTATTGTTTTCCTCGACACAATTTCTCCTTCTTTTACTTGAACCAAAGTAGCGTCTTTTCTTCCATCAAGGTATATACCATAAACAAATGAAGGTTCCTCCTTATATTTTTTCTTAAGGCATCTCCGAGCTTTTACTTTTTCTCGTCTATTTTACTGCGACCGACTATTTTAGATGGTTCTTCTTTGGTTAAAATTCCAAAATTTCTCAAACCTGCGTTCACGAGAATTGCAGTTGATCTGCCGAAGAGCTCTGTGACCTGCGATAAATTTGGAAATTTAGTTCTTAGTTGAGAATGGAGAGTTAACACTTTTGTAGACAACTTAGATTCAATATCTTGTGAGGAACATGGAGAAATGAATCTCGGAAGACCTTCGTTGCAATATTAACAAGCTCTGACTTCGATGTTGAGGAGTAAATTTTGACATTTTTTCTAAGTAAGTAATTGTTTAAGCATTAACTAAACTGTGTTGCAAATTTACATTTGATTCATTTGACATTATCGTTTATTCAGCAGATGCTTTTAAGTTTTGTTCTCGCATTCTGATAGAAATTGTTTTAAGAAATGTTATTAGTTTTTACGAAAATTACATGAAACCTATTTTGAGTTATCACTAAAATTTTCACAATGAAGGCACATCGTGTTTGCCACAGCTCACAACCATCCTGGTTTCGAATGCCATTGCCATTACAAAAATCTGCATCTGAAAGCTTTGAACTAAATCCAAAATCGATCTATACAAATAAACGATTTGTTCGCGAAGACTAACTACTCAACAAAACTGAGGTGTTAATACCACCACCAGTGATTTATTCTCGTGCTACTAAACAGTTGCCCTGAAGCCTTATCTCGTTCATCACTTTATCAGACATATAATTCATTAACCAATAATGTTTCTGCTGAGTCTCACTCTCCTCGGGCCATTAAGGTCAAAGTGAATGGGCCTAGTGTTCCCACATTCACAGCTCCCCTGCGGTGTGATAGTGGAGTGTCGTTCAATAATTTAGGAAATCCTAATAGTTTTCTAATAATTCTATCCTTTATGTTAACCAGTCTATGCAAGAGATTGTCGTGTTTATGTACCGTCAAGTAAGCATTAAATTTGCACAAAAATGTCGCAATATTATAAATGAATTTAATTACCGAACACTCCCTCGCGTATAAATACTTTCAGTAATGGAGAACAAAGTTATGTTATTTACTTGCACATTAAACATGCATTGAACTTTTTGCTCCGTGCTAATAAATGAGCTACTTCCTCATTAATAATATTAACATACCTGTATGGGATTGTATCTATATTTTTTTAAATATTCCAAGAGTAACTAACCTTTATTACTGTTGTTAGCAAATTATATGGTTTTATGTAATAATTTTCATATAGTTCATTTATCCAAGCTTTAGTTTGTTTATAGTTTAAGATTTTTAAAATGTATTTGAAGAGAACCGTGTAAATGTGTTCAGTTTTCAGGAAACATCACATAATATGAGAATAAAATAAATTTTGTGCAATATCCATACTTCAAATTCAACTTTTAATCTCAAATTTTATATGTACCCCAAAGATAAATACTCATAATTTTTTCCATTGTTAATACTTAACAAATTACAATGGCCGCATTTCTGCAATCATCTCTGTCCTCGTTGCCCTTGTGTATTAATTTGCTATTGGCAATATTGTAGATTATTATATGTAAAGTCCTTAGTCGGTAATTGGATAGTATTACCGACTAAGGACCTTACATATTAAAAACAGTAACAATAGTAACATTAGTGGATACGAATTTCCTGATATATTGTAGATTATGAGAAATTTCCCAAAACTCTTGTTTCAACCATTTTCTCTCACAGTGAATTGTTTAAAAATTACAACTCTATAGTTTGTAGTAAATGAGCCAAATAAAATAAATTATAGTACCTTATATTTTTCAAAAATAACCTCAACTTTCGACTACTCCTGTGAAGCAAAACCAGTTTCTTATTAAGATTATTTTAGAAATCTTTTCGGTACAAAATCTGCGCTGACAGGAACGTTACCCACACACGATTTTCCTAATTATGTCGGTGTCATTTTTTACCTAATCAAAAATACATACCTTCCTCACTTTTGGTGAGGAAGTAATTAATTATTACGTTTCCACGCAGGCTCGTTGAATAACCCATAGCCTAATATTCTTGTTCAAACATAATACAAAATTACACAAACTCATAAAAAGGTGTATAGGAGAGATTTTTAATTAAACTTCGAGGACATAAAATTAATGAAACGTGAAATTCGTTATTAATAACGTGTTGTCGCCGTTATAAAATATTCATATAGTTTTTTCTTGAACCATAACATAATTACCCATAACAATCGTTGCATAACAAAAGCCAACCTTGATTTTTACGTAGTAAGTAAGAAATAAAAGTTATTAATTAACCATATATGAAATTAATACATTAATGTCTAACAAATAATAACAGTTGTTATTTTAAGAGCTTTTAATTTTACTTTACTCATTGCTTGTTGTATTCACCTCGCTTTCCCAATATGCATAGGCGTAGAAGAAATCGCATAAGATAGGATATGTGTATCAATGAACTAACTTATCGATAATAGTTCTTAAAAATGGCTGTGAATGCAATCCAATCACAATTTTTGGAGTTTATTGCACCTATTTGATATAAACGACTATACTTCAATTGTCAAAGAAACTGATTTTAGAATCAAATACCATGTGACCTCCTTTGATCGATTTGAAATAAAACATATTTCGTAAAGCACATGATGGATTAATGAAAGTTGTTCTTAAATTTATATGAAGCACTTAAGACGCAGTGACATTTCATACTCACATTTTAACCAAATCAACATAAAACCTCTTTTAATAGTAAAAATCAATACTATTTTCATTTAACATTTTCGTATTTTACTGCAGATTCGCATAAAGTATGCTTGATTTATATTATAATCATTATTAACTGAAAATATAAATAAACCTATTCTTTTCCACTGATTTAGATCAACAGATTTTTTGCTAGAGACATTATAAACAGTAACAGAACAACAATTTTTTTTTTTTTTTTTTTTTTTTTTTTTTTTTTTTTTTTTAATCGTCTTATTTATATTAACGTCCTGGCGAAGTTTAGCTTAGAGCTATTCTGACACTTAACCAGGACACACCACATACACCCATTCCCTCCGACATTGCCATCTGCCGGAGCTGGGACTCGAACCCAGGAGAGATAGGCAGTAACTAGTCGCCTTGTGCCACTCAAGGGCGATCTAGCCCGCTGCACTATCCTCGGTAATGTAATGAGATACGGTCACCCATCCATTCCCCGGCTCCGACCACCGCTGCTTTGCTCCGAAGATCGAAGACCGGCAATTGTATGCATGACCCCATCTCACTACAATGGCCGCATTTCTGCAATGAGAAAAGAACCACAATTGTAGCAGTATAAAATGTTGAGAGCTTCATACTAATTATATATAGCCTTCATACTAATAAAATAAGTACCTACTGATAAATAATGGATACGTTACTACGTAGTAAATGTTAACATATAGTAGCTAGTAGTTATAATGTAGTAAACTTACTATCGAAATATAATTTTATAATTTCGATAGTAAATCCAGAACACAAATAAATTGAGAAATTGTGATTTTTTAATTTTTTAGAAAATCGATATTTTTTTAGAATTTGTCATTTCTTCTTACCCCAAATTAAGCTGAAGATCCCAAATGGATTGGAAATACAGCATTTTGACAGTGACATGTACAGGATGTTCCTAAATTACTTGTCATTAATCTTTGAAAACAATATACATATATAAATAAAACAAATAGACATAAGGGTGTTTTATGACGAACTGTACATACTTCTCAGGATGATAGAGATCCCTTGACTATTCACGATTGGTATAGAAATTTGTCTTTTGCGCTTAATTACTGAGATACAGGGTGATAAACTACTTATGGTCAATATTTCTTTTGGCCAGAACTTCCTTACTATTTATCACAATTTGCTCAAATTTTATACAATTTGTGTACTTATCACAGTTGATATAATGCCGTTTTTAATATTTAAATTCCAGGACCGGACTTTTTTAATTCAAGTTTTTTTATTTCTGTATTAAAAATCCCCCTGTATAATATTTTTTCAAATTATATGGAAAATTATAAAAGTCCATACATCAGTAAAGAAAAGCGTGCGAATAGATTTTTTGTCGCACCTTTATTGATTTTTTTACAAGCCATTGAATTTGGCGAAATGAAAGATAAAAATTATAATTTGCTTAACTAAATTATCTAAATAAGAAATAAATGTGTATATAAATCTATGTATTTATTATCTAAAATAAACCGCCAACTTTTCTACATTTTTGTTGCCACCCTCTACTTTGTTTTTCAAATACGACCTGATATTGTTTTTCCTTAATTTATTAGTATTTTCCATCATTATTCCAACGATATATTTTAGTTAAATCAATAACAATGTAATTAATATTAGATTGATATTTTAGGAAAAGCGACCTAATTATTACTAACTAAGAAATAATTGAATGTTAGTGCAAATAACAAATAAAAATGGATATGAAACAGACAATTTTTTTTTACTTGCTTTTATTTAACTCACAATGCAGTTTTCAGAATGTTTGTGTTCAAATTTTGCAACCTTCCTGATATAATTAATTGATGAAATTTTGCAGTTACTAAGGTCGGATGACAATACATGAATACAATATCCCACCGTTACTTTTGCAAATATCCCCACGCAGGGGGCGGGGGGGGGGGGAGGGGGTTGAAAATTGGAGCGCGAAATCAAAACATCGTTCCTGACATAATTAATTGATGAAATTTTGCACAGTTAATGATAATAATTTAATTAAAGTATGACTAAAAAGTAGAAAATTAAAAAATTTAAAAATTTTTTGAAAAAAAAACTTGCACACCTCCAAGTTCGCACGCCTTGCTTTTCTTACAGTCGTACATAAAATTCTTTGCCAAAAAAGAAATTATTTCTTATTTTGTAGTACGGCTTTATTAAGAAAAGAAAGTTTTTTTTCAAAAATTTTTTAAATTTTTAAATTTTCTACTTTTTAGTCATACTTTAATTAAATTATTATCAACAACTGTGCAAAATTTCATCAGTTAATTATGTCAGGAACGATGTTTTAATTTCGCGCTCCAATTTTCACCCCCTCCCCCTACGTGGGGATATTTGCAAAAGTAACGGTGGGATATTCTATTGTTAATTTCATAATCAAAACTAGTGCAACAAAGTAGGTTCACATGTTTATGTTTTAATAAGTTTAATAGTAATTTAATGCAATCATTTTTACAATTGCTGAGTTTGAAAAGTTTTGATGACGAGAGAAAACTCGCGACCGTAGGTGGAGAAATGAGGTGTTAGATTTAGTTGTTTCTTTGGGTTCGTAGAGGCAAGACGCCTCAAGGGTTACCCCTTCAGGGCTTAAAGTGCATTCTCCTCCCCAGGTTACTCTGACCCCTGTTGTAAGTAATAATATTTTCATAATCATTATTGTCTCTTTATTTCAATAAACATTATTATTGTTGGAACCTTACCTAATGTTTTAATTTACTGAATACCACTCTTATAAATAAAATCCTCTCGTGTGCCAAGCGAGTCATTCATATTAAAGTATTGTACTTCTTAATATAGCTTATGCCAAGCGAGTCTACAATTTAGTAAAATAACTATATTAGAGTGTCTTAGTATTTGTCTCAGTAAAATCAACCCCTGAGTCACGACATATGGTAGAGAGTTTAACCCCCAACGTAACATAGTTAAACCCAAACGTGACAGTATTATCATCCGACCTTAGTAACTGTGCAAAATTTCATTTTTTTTAAGAAAAGCAAGTTAAAACAAAAATGTTTTATTTTTTTTAATTCTGCCCATACCAAATGTGCCCACATTTAATTTACGTTTGCTGAAATATAAAAACTATCCTCAATTCTGCTTTGGTGGAAACCAGTGTTTTATTCGTATACTCTTCATATTAATTTATGTAAAAGTTTCTATGAGAAATGTATTCATTTTATTCAAGACTTTAAAGTTCTGAAAAACAAAAAGAGAACAAGGAATGCTCGATGCTTATACATCGTATATATGTTCATAGACTCCAGTTGCAGCAAAATTGCCTCTGATATAGTTTATCTAAAATCAGTTGAAACACCGAAGTTTGATTTGCACCGCCTTGAACGTAGTCTTTTTAAGGAGGTACAGATCGGCTCCTTTAATATATAAAAACGGTTCAAACTGAAGTTTGGATAAACTATACTTAGAATTACTGATGGTATTTATTTCGTTTTGCAGTTATTGAAAATCATCTATTGGATATGCATAAACCAATTGAGGAAGAATGATCCCCAAAAGTAGAAGTCAAGAGGAAGTAATTCTGAGGGACGCGACGTGCAGGCCAATTAATAATAGTATTTTGTTCATATTGTGGAAATAAAGAATATAATAATAGTAATATTTTGTGCATTGCATGCCTTAAGTGCATTGCATTCTGTTCATAACTGATTAACCAAAACTGGAAGAATCTTCAAATTCATGTACTAAAGAAATTAAATTAAATACTCCTGCTAACCATTGTGACGTACCAGTCAGAGTGTCTGAAACTATTCCTATCCAGCCTATTAAAGTTAATCTATAGTGCATTCTGTGAGTCGGACGAACATACAAATATTTGGGGAGCCAGCCAAACTACCGCTCCCCCCCGTTTTCGAGGATGCTGAACACGATGGTGATGTTTTTTCTGCTTCCTGAGTTGACCCTACCCCCTAAACGGCCAAAGAACCGCCCCCAAAGGGGGAGAATTGCGTATTTGACGTCTTCCACCGGCAAAACTTATGTCACCCCCGTTTTCGAGGATGCTGAACATGATGGTGATGTTGGTTCTGCTCCCCGAGGCGAGCCAACCCCCCAAACGGCCAAGAACCACTCTACAAGGGGGTGAAAAATGTGTCTCGTGTTACAAATGAGAAAACCCGCGTTATCTCTTATTTTTGAGTATGATGGGCAAGAGAAATATATTACGAAGTCACCTCGACCACCGCGAGCCCCTCGAATGGACACAAATTACCCCTTTGACGCGCGGTTTTATGAAGTACGTGAAGTAAGTTAAATCATAAACATTTTTATTGACGCATAAAATTATTTATTTACTATATGTAAATATAAATCATTTCTAACATTTGTCGAGGTGACTTGGTAATGTTTTCCTCTTGTCCAGCTTACTAAAAAACGAGAGATAACGCCGGTTTTGTCGTTTGTACCACGAAATACATTTTTCACCCCCGTGGAGGGTGGTTTTTGGCCGTTCGGGGGGTTGGTTCGCCTCTGGGAGCAGAACCAACATCACCATCGTGTTCAGCATCCTCGAAAACTGGGGGTGACATAAGTTTTGCCGGTGGAAGGTGTCGAATACGCGATTCCCCTTTGGGGTGGTTTTTGGCCATTTGGGGGGGGTAGGGTCAACTCGGGCAGCAGAACCAACATCACCATCGTGTTCAACATCCTCGAAAACGGGGGAGTGACATAATTTTTGCCATTGAAAGACGTCGAATAAGCGATTCTCCCCCTTTGGGGGTGGTTTTTTGGCCGTTTGGGGGGTAGGGTCAAGTCGGGGAGCAGAACCAACATCACCATCGTGTTCAGCATTCTCGAAAACGGAGGGGGGAAGTAGTTTGGTTGACTCCCCAAATATTTGTATTTTTCGAGTTTTTTTCCGACTCACAGAATTCACTACTATCTAATAGTAACGTTCTCCCCGTTAGAAAGACTTAACTATTTTTAATAAATCAGCCGATTTACCTTTTGGATAACGAGATGTCCTCCATACTGATGATTTACTGATTGCCGAGTTGCAGATTCCTTATGTTTCTTCAAGAACAGTCTATTAAACCAAAATATTACAGTAAATTCAGATATTGAATCATTCAACTCAATCAAATTGATTCTGATAATGCAGCGACGTTTTTGATAAAAAAAATGTACCAGAAACTATGAAAAATATAAGTGGGTACTACCAGGAAGCTATATTTTTTTCCTTGTTGCTCTGTTAATAATATCCTTTAAAATATAATATACAATATGCCTTAAAATTATTTTAACAAATATTTTCATCGGTAGTACCAGTGAAGAAAGTAAGCCATATTGTCCTCTTGTAGTGACCACCTTTAATTACAACCATGTCTTCCAAATTTTTGCAGTTATATAATATGTTCTTGATTTTTACCAACAATTCTAGTAGTATCTGGAAATAAGTAATACTATGCAACATATTGGCACACTTTTTATCCCAAAAAATACTTTAGGAGAAGAAAAAATAATCTCGATGTTTTACTTGCATCTCAAACAAGTGAGAGATCCTCGAAGGTCTGAGCATCAATTATTGACAAAAGTACACATTGAATAATTCTGATCGTTGAATAAATATTTGTGAAATTATGATGGATATAAGCGATAGTACCTCAGTTTACAAAGATGTAAATAAAGCGGATTATTTTCTGACACCAGTGTCTGTCTCACAATCCAGAAAACCGCAAAAAGATGACGACGTACTGGGTGGTTTAGGCTCACACTCAACATCCTCAAGAAATAAACGCCTGGAATGATATTGTAGGTACCTAATTATTGTCATATGACAGTAAAGTACACTGATTCGAGAAAGTTCTTTACAATGTTTGGATGAAAATTTCCACAGAAAGAAATTGTAACCGAGCATCAATAGAGTACAAACCATCTTGATCAATTTTGATTCGGCTAAAATTGTGAAACGAGATTCAAATATTCGTGAACACTGTTAATCCTTCTATAATCCTTTCAGTATGTTTTCCAAAAAAATCAACAAAAGTGAACCAAAGACCACCACAAAGCTGATCAACTTGTGAATATAACCCACTTAATATCTACATGGTGTATTACGAAGACCTTCTATTGGCCGTTTCTAGAGAACTACGTATACTGAAATTCTGAAAATTTTCGCTCAGATGAGACTTACGGTTCTACAGGAAGTTGACATCAACTCGCTTATTTTCAATAGAATGCACTATTTTCTTATTCCATTTTTCTAATAGTTTTCGAGATATTTTGTCTTTTTCAAAAATTTTGGGAAAAACGTAATTGAACTTAATCGGTTCTATGTCCTTTAGTTCTTAATCTAGAGGACATAAATTTCAGACAAGTAATACTAAAATTATTTAAATATCAGCAATATGCGAAATTTGTTGAAAGTTATACAAAGCGTCGAAAAAAGAAAAGTCAATTGGGTCAAATTCAAAGTCCAATAACTCGCTTATTATAAATAGAACACCCTGTGTTTTATAATGGTGTTCGATGCACCTTTTAATTCTCTTTCAACTGGTACTAGCATTTCCCATTAGGTTTACTTACCTCTTGGTTAAAGCGATATCGAAAGTCAAAGATTCTTAAAAAATTTAAATTTTTTTAAATAACAAAAGATTACTTTTAGTAAAGGGGTTAAATTTTGGATCAAAATCTTTACTGAAGAAAGATGTTTTTTGACATAATTTTTTTGCTCATGGGTAGGCAAAAGTTGATCAATCACTTGCAAAGAAGCTCATAGTTTAACAATTTAACTTACATCTTTAAAACATTTCTTACAAACAGCCATTCTCATTTCAAATATTTTTTGTCTCTTGTTCGATTTCGCTGTCTGCTATAGGCTTAGAGGCAGAAAAAAATTGGTTAGCCATACTATAACTAATGTAAAGTTTGTTGGTGTCCAAAAGAAGTTTATAAAACCAAAACTATTTTAATACAGGTAAATTTAATACAGCAGCAATGAACTTGTTATAAAAAAATCGTATACAAATTCTCTGCAAAATGCATACGAAATTCGACGAGTTATTTTACGGACAGTGGACAGTAGCCGGTCAGAAACGTGTGTAGCGCTTTACGAGCACCACATGAGCACGTACCTCTAGACGTATTGTAAATTCAAAATGAATGACAATGGATTGCTGCAACTTAAAAATGTGTGGGTATGTGTCGGTAACTCAATACTACAAAGAGGCGTTTTTTATGCCTCTACAACAGTTAAGTAACAACAGTATGCAGGTAGGGCGTTGGAGCCCGGACTCGAATGACCTCCAAGAATGGCCATGGAATAGCTGATATGAATATGAAAGATATTAATTGAAAAAACTGCTTACCACCCTGTTCGACAGGACCGTAAGCCAAGAATTTAAGTGCATGAAGAAATAAAGTACCTAACTACAGCAATTCGATATTTTAACAAATATCTTAGCATTGTGCACAATTTTTGTTTATTTTTATTGTTGCGAGCGATATGTGCGAATATATAGGCTCGCCAATATATATTCTTTCTTAGACAAACAGGCATTTGAAGAAATAGGATGGGAAGTGCACTCACTGGTGAAATTTTATAATTCCATGTATACAAGAAAAATAGTAAAATATACATATGATATTCTTTTTCGTAAAAAAGTAAATTAAAAAAAAATAACGATTATAAAATGTTATGAATAGTATTTTTAGGACAACAAAATTTTTGTTATTTGATTTCGCTTTGTAACCAGCAATGATGTTAAAAGTTAATTGTCGAATGTATTCACTGTATTCAAGGATTGGCTTTATAAAGTAAGAGACAAATTGGAAAATGAGTTAGAAGTATATATTTCAGAAAAAATCGGGATAGGTTAATTTTTATTCTGGACTCAGGTATGGATTCTATTAAACATTCCAGGTGAACTACGTTGAATATGTGACCTCTTTGGTATTCCTTTTTAAATAAGGCACCCAGTATTGAATGAATTTGAAATATCGTTGCATAAACCTTACCAGATTTGGCATATTTTTTCGCTAATAATTGCTGAGTTACTGAGTGAAATAAATTCAGAATTTAAAAAAATACATAAATAATTTTCGAAAGAATCCAAGGACACTTAACTTGCTTTAAATAATTGCACATATTTCAAAGTTATCAGCAAGTCTATAGCACTACATAAGGGACAGCTAACTCATTCCTTATTTTGGAGCCCATATCATGCGTAACATAACGTAAGTATGGAAAATCAGCAGTAAAATTTAAATTTGATTTTACACGATTCTTTCCTTTGTTTTTGAATTAAGACCGGGCTACAAGATGGTAGATGAGTCAGGTGCCTTTTAGAGAATGCTGCAGGAAATTTTGTGACGTTATTCATATTTAATGGAAAATCGTCCATATATTCCCTACATAGCAACCGTTATTTTCATAAGTGGATTTTATGCAGGGTGGGAAAATTTGAATGTTTCTATAAGGTAACTCGATAACCATAAAAGATGAAAAAAGGGATGCTGCATTCTCGATGTTTTTTTTGAGAGGAACTTAATGGCTCCAGTGGCTCAAAAATAGCTATCGTCTTTTGTTTTCGAATTATAAATAAAAGTTTGATTTTTCAACTTTTCCATACACATTTTAGTTGTTGGTGAAATTTAAAAAAAGTTATTTGCACGTTCTTCAGGCACTTTTTTTAGAAAAGATAGTAAAAGGCTTGACAAAGTTTAAATATCTGCGTTAATTTTCAAGTTATGCCATAAAGTGGTGTTTTTTTAAATAATAATAATAATAATAATAATAATAATAATAATAAATGGTCTTTATTAAGGCGAAGTTTAGTTATACAACTATTCTTACACTTAACCCATAATATCAAGAAATTCAGTTGAGACATTAATCAAATTTTAAGAACAAAAAAAGAAAAAGAAATTGAATAACGAAGAGTAGGTAACATTAGAAATTAAAAGTTAAAGCAAAATTACACATAAAAACACATATCAACGTAATATTTGATAAATACGTATATACATATATATAATATATATATATCACAGCAAAATCATTCTGATCTTTGTTTATGAAATATAGATTTCTTAAAACTACTAACACATAGAGTTATGAAGGTTTCATATTATGTACTATTAAATATTTGTGGTGCTGGATACGAAAAAGATGACCGAAACTTGGGTGTCGAATGAATAGGAATATCAAGTTTATTAGGAGCAAGGATATTTACCGTGTGTAAAGAACCAGGATATATTAATTTATCATGCAAGTAATGGGGAATCTTAAATTTAATAATATTGAAAATTTACGTATATTTTTCATGTTAACTTAGAGAATAAAGGAAGTATACTTATAGGCCAATAACCAAGATATAAAAAAAAAATGCAAGTCATAGTTGGATGTGACTGATTTAAATAGTGTTTTTTTCTCTTTGCAATGATATATATCATGTAGGATAATATATTATCAAAACTACTTATTTTATAAACAAAACAAAACCATCATAGGCGATCTGACTCATTATTCTCATATTTCTCCCAGTTTGTGTGTCATTTAGATTAGAATTCGAAGTAATTACAATTCTGATATTGCAACCGAAACACATTTCAATCGCTAGAAACTGCTATGTAATTGAAATTGCGGTTGCAAATCCTTTAATTTCAAGTCATCAAATTGATGCTGAATCTGGGATCTCAAGGCGTCGAGCCTTGTATTGTAAAACAATACAAATATCAGGTCTTATACAATAAGAAAACGACATCACCTGCAACCAAATGATCCTCAACGACGATTGGAGTTTTGCATTAGATATGGTCAAAAATTTAACAAAAACCATTTTTCTCTAGTAATGTGATTTTAACAAATGCGAAATAATTTAACATTTTATGATTTAAAAAATGTTAAAAACATGGGATGGTAATAACAGATACTGAATGATTTGCATTATAATTGGCTACGATGACAAAACACAAAATCAAGACGAAGTTTGTCGAATATTTAATAATATACATCCATACTGCTGATAAACGAGTGAAGGATCTTTCTAAAAATGGTCGTTCTAAAGTATCGAAAGATACCAAACTAAACGTTCCACAAGCTCTGCAAGATGTTTCACATAGCATCAACCGTCAAATTGAACATGATAATAACAATATTCATACAGTGTGTCTCACTTTTCACCACCACACCCCAATATCTAGGCCATTTGTTGATCGATTTAGATCAAATTTGGTGTGCTTCTTTTCTTTCAGATTGTGTTTAAAAAGTTATTAATAAAAAATTTTTTCAAACTTAAATACGCCTACTATGATCAAAAGAAATTGGCAAAAATTAGGAATTTATATTAGCGATTGAGATAGGGTTTTTATTTTTACAGATTCTTGTTCAGCATGACCTAAAACGCCAGTATACCAAATTTCGGTAAAAAAAATTTTTTTAAAAAAGTAATAAAATCTAAGATTTCAATAATAAAAAATAATAAAAGTTGAGTTATTTGATATTTTCTAAAAAAAGTATCCTAATGCTTAATTAGCGTCATTATATCACCCGACTACCAAGTTATGTAAATATCCGACAATAAATAACTGGAGTAGTAGGGTGATTATTATTGAAATCTTAGATTTTTATTAATTTTTTTTTTGTGAAGGAATGAATATTTTTTAACGAAATTTGGTATACAGGCGTTTTAAGTCATGCTGAACAAGAGTCTGTAAAACAAAAACCCCCCAGGCAACACAGTTTGGTTTAAAATACGTTTATATACATATAAAATGGTATAAAAGTTGGTTTAGTATAATAAATATACGTTGTTCGTAAACAAAAAATAAAACGAACGTATAAAATACGTTTAATAAACGTGACAGAAATCAGGCTTGGTTGAATTATGGTATAATATTAGTTTCTTAGTTTATAATATTATATTCGTTTTTTAAATTATGTGTGTATAGACGTTTTTCGTAAACATATTATAAACTAAAGTATAAAATACGTTTAATAAACGTGACAGAAATCAGGCTTGGTTGAATTATGGTATAATATTAGTTTGTTAGTTTATAATATTATATTCGTTTTTTAAATTATGTGTGTATAGACGTTTTTCGTAAACATATTATAAACTAAAGTATAAAATACGTTTAATAAACGTGATAGAAATCAGACTTGGTTGAAATATGGTGTGATAAAAGTTTCTTAATTTATAATATTGTATTCGTTTTTTAAATTACTTTTGTATATACGTTTTTCGTAAACCTATTGTACACTAAAGTATAAAATACGTTTAATAAACATAACATAAATCAGCAATTGGTTGTATTATCGTGTAATATAAGTGTCTTAGTTTGTAATATTGTATTCGTTTTTTAATTATTTTTGTATAGACGTTCTATGTAAACATATTATAAACTAAAGTATAAAATACGTTTAATATAGGCTGTCCCCCCTCTTCATTCCCGCGTACACACGTGACATACAGACGCAGTGTAGACTTCTAGTGAGTTCTACTCCTAGTTTAGTGTTTAGTTTCTCTATGACTGTCTTGTGTGTTGCTATTGTGTAGTGTTGGTGGAAATAGTTACTTATTTAAATAAAGGATAATTATTTGTTTTAAATATTTTTTATTGCCTACTTCTTACAATAATTCTGAACATTTATGTTTAGTATTTTACAACTTTTGCTGCATTAATTTTATTGTTATGTAAGGAGCAAGTATTTACTTCACATTCGATACTAAATCCGGTTGACTATAAGTTTATTTATTTCTGTATTTTAAACCTAAATTTATTTCCATATTAACTACTAAGTAAATAAAAATAAACAGGATTTCGATATGTACAGAATTAACTTTAATTTAAAATATTTACCTAATCTTAATAAATACGTCTATGCTGAACTTATTTTGAACTTGTCTTATTCAATTGTATGTGGCCTACGAGGTAAATGTATTTTTGATATACGTATTTAATATTTTAATATAAATACGTATAATATAATATGTCTATATTCTACGTATTTAATATGCTTTCGCTATACGTATTTTAATTCTAATATAAATACATATAACATACGTCTATAATCTACGTAATATATTTGTTTCCGCCACACGTATTTTAATTTTAATATAAATACGTACAATATATGTTTACAATCAACATAATAAATATGTTTTCGCTATACATATATCCTACATTTATCATACACGTTTTTTAAATGTTAAATAGTAAACGTTTTTTAGACTGACATTCTTCCATATTATATATGTTAATACTAAACCGTATCCATACTTTATGATCTACATAAAAAAAACGTTTTTTCAAGTGAAATGTAGCCTGGGCCTATCTCAATCGCTAATATAAATTCCTAATTTTTGACAATTTTAATCATAGTAGGCGTATTTAAGTTTAAAAAATTTTTTTATTAATAACTTTTTAAACACAATCTGATAGAAAAGAAGTATACCAAATTTGATCTAAATCGATCAACAAATGGCCTAGATATTGGGGTGTAGTGGTGAAAAGTGAGACAACTGCTTGATAATGTAATTGCCAATGATTTGCAGTATACATGAGTTTGTGGTAATTATTTGACACAATGGCAAAATAATATGAAGGAGTTAGCAGGACTAAATATAACAAAAACATGAACTTATGCCATAGAGCCCAAAAAAACATGATGCGGCTACGAACACTGGTTTAGAATTTATTGCTCTAAAGACAAAGCTTATTTAGGTTACCGTCTCTTTGGAAAACCAAAAAAACAGATATTTTAATAAAAAATATTTAATTAATACTTGAGTCACCCTCTAGAAATGCTATCAAAACTTCAATTCTGGAAGACGAATTTAAAAATTTACAAAATGTGAGAGTTGTACCTACTAATTTATTCCTTTACATACAAAATTGTATCGCCAAAAATAATTGCTAATGCCAAATGTTAAAGTATTTGTTTCAACTTGACAAAGCATTAAACATGTAACTACGACATTGTTGGTAAATCCTTATAAATGTTAATCTGAGACCATACTCTCTGCATAAATAAAAATATTTTTCACGAGATACACGTTTCCAATCAAATTATTCTATAACTTTACCTGCATCACTTCATAAATTTACATAGTTACTTCATACTTGTGCATAATTTAGAATCTATATACACAAGACCGGTTAACGAAAATAATTACATCAATGCATTTCATTACCGACTACTTGCTAATGCAATTTTTCTATTTGAATAAATTAATTAGCATACGTTAAACTTTTATACTTGCCTAGTCTCAACACGTTGACTTTCATTACGATCGAAAGCTCAGATAAAACGTTTCATTGACAATGGTGTTCCTCGAATGGATGGGTATATCTTTATTAACCAGAAAGGCAGATCGACTTGTTAAAAATAATATTCTATGGAAATATGCAAATTGATTTACTGTATGTAGTACCGGGTGTTCAACAAACATATATTACCAACCTCACCTATGAATTCCCCACTGCATATCATATCTTGGATGGTTTAAGGTTTTAGTTGCATTGCCAAGAGGTTTTTCTCTTTCAATTTTGCGCATATCTATAAACATAACTTTCTAGATTTTCTGTTATTGTATTTTGAATTAATCAGAAATTTTGTAGATAACAATCAGATTGGTTTATTCATTGGATAAGAAGATGATGAACTTTGAATGTATAGACATTTTTTGAGAATACAAAGAGAATGTTTAAGGAATAAAATAAATCCTTTTGAAATGTCCATTAATCATTTTCTTCAAATGTTTAGACTGAAACAAAGAATTTAGTAAATGATTTAATCCCTCATATACAAAATATAAATCATAATTCAATATCTCCATAAAAAAAGGTAAACATTAAAAACGAAATATTGTATTTATAACTACTGTATCGTTTTCAGGTACTCGATACTCTCCACTTTTTAGTAGTAGAACATTATCAAAATTCAGTAGGTACCATCAGTACGTGGAGTTCAGTTTATCAAAGTGCAGTTAGTAGAGTAATAAATGAAATTTGTTCTCTGATTGCCAACCATTTACTACCCATTTGGATTAAATTTTCTACTAGGAACAAAGAAATTGTTACCAAATAAAAGGGAGAATATCAATATTTTTCTATTAAGTAATTTTCAGTTTTAAAAATAGCATTGATTTCCGATTTTTTTGAAATATGGATTCGAGATGTTCTAGGAGCTGTAAATGAAACACATGTAGAAATGATTGCCTAGTGCTGATGTTAACCATCCACCTTTTTTTGTATAAATCAATAGGAAAGTGAAACATTCAGTGATAAATTAACTTTATGAAATTCCAAAATGCTAAGTACATAATTATATTTTTAGTCAAGATCTCAGATGCAGATGAAAAAATATTAGCCTGTGGCGCAAGATTTCTAGGCTGTGTTCATGATGCAGCTTATGGCAGTACAAAGAATCATTTACAACAAAAATATAGACAGGGTGATGTCAGCAGTCATTTAGTAGGTCAGTTGTGAAAATTATTTAACAATATGTATTTAAATTTATTTTCCTAAGAGATAGTAGTTATCCACTTGAACTCTGGATGTGCACCCAAGAGACCAAAAGGAAGAAGTAATTAATTTTAACTCCTGCAAGAAATGTAATTAAAAGAACTAATGGCATATTGAAAAGAAGATTTCGCTGCTTGTCAAGACCACGTACACTAATGTATTACGTACCTTGTGGAAACAGCTAATATTATATACGGTGTTAGCAGCACCGGAAAAAGAAAAGAAAAACTGCTAGATGGTTAGGATTTTTCCTTAGCTATCTGGTGGCGACTTTGGATTTGACGTTGACAATGACCTTCAAGGTCATTTAAAGGTCAGGTTCATTTTTTTTTAAAATGACCCAATACTTTTGACCACAGAAATGAAGAAAGCGAGAATTTTACGTTCGTCAGCCATCTTGAATTTGCAAAATTCGACGTTAGATTCGATTTCAACGACGTCGAAAATCCCAGCACAGTATCTGAAAAAATTATTCGTAATCGATCGAAGTGTAGGTATGCTTCAAAGTTTTTATTTATCTTGATTCTATCAATGTCAAACAGATAATCAATTTTCCTTGATATCTGAATTCTACATCACGAAACAAAACGGTTTCTCTTAAACATTTTGATTTTTCATCGATGTAACAGGTTTTGATTTCACATTCAAGTGCTTTTGAATTATTATCACATTTTTAATCAACGGCAGTTTGACGTTTGAAATAGACTTATCCTCGATTTGACCTTAAAGATAATTTTCAACATGAAATCCAAGGTCACCATCACATAGCCAAGGAAAAATCCTGACAACCTAGCATTTTTTCTAGGACTCAAATTTCATGAGTTATTCTGCGGTTCCGCTGCTTTTTTAATATGCTTGTTGTGAATTACATAATATGGCAAAAAATAAAAATTTAGAAGATATATGGGACTACCAGAAGAAAATGAATGAAATTATGGTATTTCTAATAGACTTTAATAAAACTTTTATTTACATATTTTTTTTTAGAACCTGCAGTAAATTTTGAGATATACCAAATTAAAACAGCAGCTAGAGCACATTATGTTAGAAACAATTTTAATTAAACTAAGTATATTAAATACGCTGATGACCAAAATTAACGCACCATCCAAAATCTACCATGATTTTGAATTTGATTTTTTTCTGAACCGTTTGTCCGATTTTAATATTTTTTGTTTTGTTTTGTAGGTTAACTCTTCTGGAATGTATAGCCGTTCCTGTTTTAAGTAAAAATTATTATTTTTTTAAATATATGGCGTAACAATAAAGCTATGCTTTTTTTAAAAAATTCAAAACACAATGTGGGAATCGCCAGCAGCAAAATTAAACTCCAGTTGATACCAATTGTATCTTCATGTTTTCTTAACATTGGCTTTTTTGGTACACTCTTTTATCTTTGCTATTAAAGGAGATATGCCAAATGGGGAAAAAATTAAAAATTTTTGTTTCTTGAATGCCATTTTTTTGTTACTTAACCGATTAGAAAAAAGTTGGCATCATTAGATTTAGTAGGTTACAAAACCTATAGGTTAAAATGGTATACACGAAAGAATGAAAATGTTAGACGTCTTTAAAAACTGTTTTTCTATCCTCATTCTTTATTAAGATCTGATTGAGCTAAATCTAAATAAATTGGTTACGAAAATATGACCAATTAAAAAATATCTCTTCTGACGTTTTATGGCCAGCCCCCTTAGAATGGTAAGAAATTAGGTGAATAGACAGACAACTTTTCAGCTGGTCGTAATGTCATAATTATTGAACCTATTTAGGTATTTAGGCAGTGTATTAAAAAAAAAAATATATTACTAACAAAAAAAATTACATTATAATATTGATGTTTTGTTTTCACTAAAACAAAACGTCACCAACCAAAATAAAATGGGCAAGATTTTTTTTCTATTTTAAAATTTAATTTTTCTTCTCGTCAATATATTTTTTTTAAATTGCAATACAATCATTTTGGTAGACGACACTGCTGTCAGATTCTACTGTAACTTTGTTGCTTTTGAATTTATCGGAAAAGTAAAAACTGCTTTACTGACTAATTTTTTGCCAAGAATTCAAATTTTTATAGAAAAAAACAATCGAGCATCGCATTACAGAGATACTTTGTTGTCTCTTATGTAACATCTTATTATTATGGCTTTTGATTCTTCGCTTTTTCCTAATTTCATAGAATATAAACATGTAAGCTATTATCTTTTATTTTTAACGAGATATATAGATAATTTGGAAAAAAGATATAGGTTATGTGTAGAAAAGCAAGGAAGGCAATTTGAACAATATCTATAAAAAACAATTATACAGTACCCCACATATTTTTATATTCAACTTGAAAACAAGAACAGAGAATATCAGTAAGGAGTATAAAATAAAGACAGATACCAGAGCACTAGAGACACGCCTCTCACTCCATTCTACTTCAAATTGAAACACCTAAAAACTTGGGAAAAAAACGCCGCAAAAAGAATTTAATAGGGCATCACTTACCGTATGTATGCAAGTCGACCACATGAGTAACCGGCATACATAAAACGATATTTTTACTGATGCTTTGGCGGTATTTTTGCCCACGTTTTTAGGTGTTTTAATTTACGGTCTTTACCGCTGTCACTCTCCGTGTAGGCGTTACATATTCACCGCTTGTTTTCTCTTTTTAATTCACGCTTTTCGTACTATAAACTCATCTTTGTTTCCAAGTTGAATATAAAAATATGTGGGGTACTGTATATTAATTGTTGTAATTTAAATTATGTAATTATCTACTCGTATATGTCGTAAAAAATAAAAGATAATAGCTTACATGTTTATATCGATGAAATTGGGAAAAAAAAGAATCAAAAGATGTAATAATATATAGAAGACACACATAAGAAAAAACAATGCCGATAGCTATGTCTCTGTAATGCGATGCTCGATTGTTTTTTTTTTTCTATAAAAATTTGAATTCCTGGCATACAATAATTAAACGGTAAAGCAATTTTTACTTTTCCGATAAATAAAAAGGCAACAAAGTTACAGTAGAATCTAATATTTTCACGTGATGACCCTCTCCTTGGCATACATAGTGTTCTGCATCTACATCATCTAGGGTATTTTTAATGTTAATAAAAATTATTTTCGCATCATCCACATTTTGATCAATATTTTCATTTCATATTTTCAAAACAGTTTGTCATAGCAAAAAAGTTAGCTAGTGAAATAACAAAAATTGTCCTTGAAGTAATAATTTGTTCAGGCTCATCGTTGCCGAGACACAATTCATGTTAGGTGCGTTTGAACCCTGAAAAAGTCATGGGCTTCAAACAGTCATAACTCTGATTTAAAAAAACCTTATGACATGTACCGTGAATCAAATTGAAGCTTATTAAATAGTTTAAAATTGTCCTTTGGTCAAATTTTATTATCTCCTAAATCAGAAATGATGCAAGGAAAATAAAGACAAAATTTTGAGTTTTTGTCCGTGATGAATTTTTGATATAATTAATTTTTTTGGCTTTGAAGTTAAATAACTTAGCACAAAGTTCTAGATACAAACAGCTGCTCTTTAATTTCTCCATGAAGGAAAACTAACCTAACATAAGCTAACCTTCTCTAAACAACAAACAAAATACAATCAGTAGTAGAATTTTATTTATCACAGCATACCTACATGCTGTACTATGAATTTCTGGAAAAAAAATCATTAGATTTATTACATGTTCCTGCTAGCTTATTCAGTTTTAATGTTTACGAAAAACACTAAATTTTAATGTACGTAATATTTTTATTTTTACTTTAAAGTGCCTAAAACAAGTATATTTTAATGTGTGTTTCACTATTATTTTAAATTTTTATTTATTTATTGTCATTTCCTATTAGTGTTTATTATACATATATTTACATCATATGTTATATCTTACAGAGCCCTGAGGATAGTAATAAATTTACCGAAACGTCGGCAATTTAATTAATTTGTGTTTGAATATTATTGGACCTGACACCCAAAAAATCTGTTTCAAATTATAAATTTGGTATGAAAACCTATATCATAATTCATACTGTTCAGTAGTTATATTTCTCATTATTTCTTTTCTTGTTCTTGTTCCTGCTCCCGATGACCATCTGTCGGGCATACTAGAATCATTTGTGTAGCACATCAAAGGGTTCAGGGTGTAGTTAATTTGTTTTTCTTCCACTATTTTATGCTTAGCAAAATAAGAGTATATGTCTTGTCCAACTTGGAAAATGAAGATTTTTTTTCCCCAAGTTACCTATTATTAACGCTTTTTTACAACTCTGTCTTATTTTAACAGAATCGATCGTCACAGCCCTGAGGGAAGAGTCAGCAGACCAAACAGAACTTCTAAACTGTGGGAGTCGTCTCCCAACGTGTCTATTCCCAAGCAGACAATATAAATCATTGACCCTTGCTAGCATTTGGAATGTGCTGATTCGATTCACACTTTACCAAATCACTGACCCACATACAGATCTACATCTGATTACCATCATAAACATTATATAATTAAAGCAAGATCCATGGACCAAGGTCCCATTTTTAAGTACGTCTGTTAGAATAAATCTGAAAAACAAATTCGTGTCACTGTATTAAATATTTTTCAACTGTATTCAATATTCACGGTTAAAAAAAAATATTCTTTTATTTGAATTTATTAACGACCTGTATTATAGTTCTTAATAGATTTTTTTGGGATTCAGGTCTATTTTGAAAGAAACTAATTTTTTCAAAAAAGCAAACGATTTATTGTTTTATTGTATCATCTTAATTTTATTCGCTCGCTGGTAATAAAAGTATCGAAACGTTAGCTTTTCTAAAAAACTAGTTTTCTTCAAAATAGACCTATATCCCACAAAAATCGATTAAGAGTTAAAAAAAAATATATTTATTTCAAATGTGGAAGGCGTCATTCATCAAACACGATTAACGTCGTCGATGATTCTAACGATGCCAGTTTTGTGGTAGCTAGGTGGAAGAATTCTATATCTCAATTTTAAAAGAAAGAGTTGGGTTAAACAGAAAAATTTAATCCTTTAATCCACCCCTTTTTTTCCTGAAAATGATTTTACCTGTATCTGACTTGTTTGTTTGCTATGGACTATTCGTTTCAAGCATTGACTATAACAATGCGGAGGATAGCCTCAATCGACCCTCCCCCTCCACAAAAAACAACCCTGTTTATTTTCCTTAAGGGTGTGCTAGCCATAAAATATTTTTACTTTTGAAAAATGTTAGAAATATTAGAGAAATTGGAAAACAAATAACTGGGGGAGCATATTGACTGACCCACTCTTATAGTATCCATAATTTACAAATAATTATTAATTTAAGTGTTTAAGTCTAGGATGAAAATATAATTATGTATAAGAATAAAATTTTTCAAAACAAGACGAACCTCTTTGAAATATTAACCGTTATCTTGCATCTTTAATATCTCGATTTCATTAAAATATATAGGAATAAATTCGAGTGGCTTCCAGTAACCGATAGAATAATTATATTTGCAAACCGTAGAGCTTTTGTACTGATAGGCGTCAACGCTCGATAATAATTCGGCGAGTGACATTAAAGTCAAGTTCACACCCTAAACGGCACTCCCTCAGATTAATATTAGAAGAAGGAAGAAGGCCTGTCATACGCCGTAAATAGAATTGACAAGCTTGAATCGTTACTGTAACAATAAATTAGCGCGATAATGGCGTTATGCAATCTCTTTTCCATTCGAGATTTTCGTGTGTAACTGTGCAGCAAACTTGGGTTTAATGGCGCGTGAAATGTAAGCATCACCTGGAATTTAAAAGACTCGAATCAGTTTTCGTTATGTGCGTTATTTTGCCATTTGGTAGAGGTAGAAACGGCTAAGTTGTGTAATCGTTGAATCTGGATCAATGCCAACCAGAGGGATTTGTTGAAATCAAATCGCAATATACAGAGTGTTATGAAAATTTTGGGGGAAATTAAATGGATGGCAGGAAGATCTAGCAAACAATAATTATTTGTGGATTAAGAATTTATCTAAGTATGATTAAGATAAGAAAAATCTGATTTTCCTAACGAATAAATCGATATCGAAAAATGTTACTCAAAAAATTATAAAAGGCGGATCGCTTTGTAACGATTTTAGTTGCACTTCGTTACAGCAGGTTATAGTTTCTATTTTGCGTATTAAAATATGACTCGTCACAACTGAATAACCCTGTATTCGCATTTGATTGGTATATGGTAGAAAAAAATACAACAAAAACGCCACAGCGAATGAACGTTGTGAACGAGGCTCGTCCCGGGCTAGAGAGAGCGTCTTTTGCCTTTCGAATTTTACCTAGGTAAGTCATACATTTCTTGTAGTCGCTTAAATATCGCTATTCATAAAATTTGCTTATTAATTATTGCTTCGGCTTTATTGTGCTATAGTAAAAATAATAATTTGTCAAAATAATTACCTTATTTCCTATTATTTCCATATTTTGGATTATTTTCAGATAATTACCTAGTAGCACTGCGTTTTTTAAGCACGTGGATGGGTATTCCCATTTCCGTTTTACCGTATCTTGTCTAAAGTAGACGTTTTCGTGGTTCAATTATTGTTAATTGACACGTTATACAATATTTAAATTGTATAAATTATCACCTTAAGTAAACTTGCAGATTATCGTTATTTCGTACATAGAACAATTTCTGTGTGGATTTTTATTGATTAGGTTCGACTGAGGTTCATATGAGCTGGAAAAAAGGAAAACTACACTGGTTTTGGATAGTCGAAGGAAGTCCACTTCAGACTTAGGTTTTTGCCGAATTTATTTACTGTCCAGAGCTACAGATTTCTGTCCAGGAGCTTCGAAAGCATACGGGGTAAGTGATCTATAGTATTTTTTTCTTCTCTTTGAATTAATCAATTTGTAGTACATTTGATCACTTGCTTCGGATGTGACAGAAGTCCGATTTTCTGGTTTCCTCTTTTCATCATATTCACGCTATCACAGTTCTATATCGATTTTATTATTGACAAATTTGTATTATAGTTTATTCCTTAATTTTCGTGTAAGTTACAAGAGTGTAGATTTACCTTGGTTTTACGTATTTCCTGCCATTTTGAATTAGGCATATGTTCATTCATTTTTGTCCGTCAGAAAGCGAAAGACATTATCGGTATTTCATATATTAATTTTTGCTATTTTTACCGTTAAACTATTAGTAAAATATTAACTTGAAATCTTTATGTGTGCTAAAATTTCGAATTTATTTCGATATTGTGATTATTGTTACCAATTATTTTGTTATTAATATTAAATATCTGAATCTTTAGAGTTATTACTTCATTAACGTTTCTAAGTTTAAATTGTCCCGTACAAATCTGACATTAAATTATAGTCCTTTAAAAATTACAGTCTCCTCATGGTTTTCAACCTATAGGACAAATTCAATCAAGTTAGGTTATTTGTTAACGAACTGATAGTGAAGTTTTGCAACCTTACTAAATTCTTGTGTTCGAATTTTAGTATTATTTTGTTAGTAATTCAATTTTTTTAGTAATTGGTGTCAGATACCGTATTTTTATGTAAATTTGGTAATTTTACAAATTTTTATATCTTGTGGTGTCTTTTCTAGTTTATGTAGTAAACACTTAATTGTGTTTTCGATCAATTTTTGTGTATCTATTTAGTTATAAATACTCTGGCGCCCATATATTGCCGCAATATTAACTCAGTACTCTAAAGCAAGGCTTCACCGAATTCACCACCACGCTGTAGCTAGCTGGAGCTAATCGTTTGGCTGCACTTGGAATTGGGCCAATTTAATTCACAAATGCTTGGTTCAGAAATTACATCATTTTGTAGTAAATATTTAAAAAAATAATTTTTTTCATTCGTTTTGTAACATTTCAACACTAGTTAGGAACAGTTTTCGATACCCAATTAGAAAAAAGTTTAATATCGTTTCTTTTGCAATAAAATAGTTGACTCGTCCAAAACGTTCATCAGTTACAGAACGTTCCATGTGGACATTAGTTGGAGCAGGGAATAGACATAAAAATTGTTAGTCAGGAAATTAGAGACTACAAATGACCAATTTTACATTTAGCCTACAAGCACCTACATGAATTTTAAATGTATTGAATTGAAGAAATATTTGGTTATCGAATTAGATCATTTCTTCAATTCGTATATAAATTGTTTAATTTGGAACGACGAAATTTTGTGTTTTCAATATTGAGTGAGAAATGTGAAACAAAATCTGTAAAAATTATGATATCATTTTCGGTGTTACTTTCTTTGAACTAACTTACGGGTTAGCTGAAAATTTTTATAATTTTATAAATAAACCTTTCTTGGCACTTTCAGGTCTTCAATTATTAAAAAAAAATGTGGTTAGTTGCTTTTTCATAATTATCATTAATAAAATTAAACTATTTAATTAAACATAGATAATACTTACACAACAAATAGAGATGATATTAATAAATTATAGTTTTAATTCAACGAAATACTGGCAAAAGATAAATTCATTATTTTCCGCGATGGTCGCATACATTACTAGCAAACATTCTCCTACCACTCTTATCGTTTCCTTCATGTCTTTCATATTGAAAAAATATATATTTTTTAAATATCTTGGACTTTTCGTTGTAATTTTACACCCACTGATCCTCCAAATATCAAAACCTCGTGATTGTTTTGCTTCTGAAGCGGTTTCAACTAGACACCAAGACACCAAATGATTAACATTTGATGCGCCAAAGTTGGCATCATTGAGAGATATTTTAAGCTGATCCTCTTCAGGACTAATTATTCTGAAAACATTCCATTAATGATGAAGTCACGAAATACTTTTTATGAATCTAATCTATTTTAAATATTATTTGGTAACCATGTTCTGTATAGAGAAAATCGTGTCCTTTAACATATTTGCTACAACAAAAAAATACATTGGCATTAAAAAAATTGATTATCATAGCAAAGTAAGAATCTTCATAAATAATCTTTAAGGGCACTCAAAATACTTCAAACAACTTTTGGTGACATTATTTTTAAAAATTGCCATTAAAAAATTACACAGGCTTTTTACTTTTTACACTCTTTGTATAAGTTGGGCTTAATTAAAGCAACAAGTAACAATTAATTAACGCTTGACTAATTAACATTTCTTAGAATATGTATATTAACATTTCTGTTTCCAAGTGCTGTTCTACCATTTACACGTGTTACGTTTGTCATATTAATTTTTATGATAAAACAAGAAATACCTTTCAAATATAGTCGGAAACCAACAATATTGAAAATTATATAAATAATATCTATATTATTATATGAAAATGAAGGCAAGCTAGCCTACGCCGTACAGTGGTAAATGTTTTATGGTACAAAGAACACCTAAAGGTCTTCTCTCGACATTTAGCGTTGCAGATTCAAATATCGATTAGCTGTTGTGACAAAGAGCATCGTCTTTCTCCTTTTGTTTATCACCAAGGTTGACTTTATGTAATGCATTGCAATCTTCTGTAGCCGTGTTGCTCTGTTATTCAGGCTATTTTATTGTATTGTTATTGTATCGGCTATATTTTCTATTGCGCAACTTTTTCTTGTGCCCGACATAAACAATGGAAGGAACGCATAAAAATTGTATTTACATCTTGTTCACGGATACTGAGAAAGTTCCTTGAAAATATGTAGTTTATAAATTATATACTTTCTATACGTTTTTACAAAAATAACTATATCCACAATATTAAGCAGAAATCCCATTTATAGGATTTATATAAAAATATAAACTAAGTTTCAATGACTCGTGATACTTTTCCTTTCAACAGTACTCCAAGTATTGTCAATTGCACAATGTAAGAACCGACCAGTAGGTACGTGTAATGTTCCTTAACGTAACATTCCAACCATACTCAAGAAGGCGTTAAAAGCCCTAAAGAAATTAAAAAGCAAATTTATTATAGGTCCCAATGGTATACCAATTTTTTTATTCGGCGGTTGTGCTTCGAGTTTTGCCTTACCAATTTCTTTAATTTAGCTCTTCAAATAACTACTTTTCCTCAAATGTACTTTATTTTCAAAAAAGATGATAAAAAATCCATTGAAAATCACATAGTAGATATATTTGTGTTTTGATAAAGTCTTTCTATATGATATATTCTCTTTTCATATTAAATCGTAAACTAATTTTCTACACAGGTCGATATTTACTAATTCATTTTTTATTACAATATTTTATCTTTTGCTTGATACTAATTCAGTCACTCTTTCACATTTTATTGCGGATACACTGAATAGTGGGGTCAAGTAGATGTAATTCATACTGAATTGCCTAAAGCTTTTTAGTCTTGATCATCGCAAAAATTGTCAAATTCCGGATTTGCTTTCCTAAACTTTTTTTTATTCCTATCTTAGCAAAAGATTAAATATGCAGTATCATTATTTTTCATCTATTGAAGTGTTAGCAACTTCAAGAGTTTCACAGGGATCCGTTCAGAGGCTACTATTGATTATATTACTTATCAATGATATTTGCCAAGCTATTCAAAGTTATGCTCTTTTATACGCTGATGATTTTAAGTTGCTTGCATGAGTTGACTACGATTAGATGGAGATTGTAATCGTTTACAACAGGAATTCTCAGAAATTAATTTGTGATATCTAAATCATAAATTACCCTTAAGAATAACAAAATGTCATAATGCAATGACTTTTACGAGAATAAATAATCTGACATATTTTTCATATAAAATAGCCAATGAAACAAGTATTAGACGTAGCCAATTTAAAGATCTAGGAGTTATTTTTTATTCAAAATTAATCTTTATTGTGCATATAAGTTACATAACTGCTAATAATTATAAAAATCTAGGCTTTATGATGAGAAACTCTAAAAGGCATTTTAAAGACGTTTCCATATTTTTTCTTCTCTTTAATGCTTTTGTCGGGCTAAAATTAGAATATGCTGGCATTGTTTAGAATTCACAATATGATATTCATTCATATTTCTAATTTGGAACGAATTCAGAGAAGGTATATAAAATATTTATCCTTTAAATTTGACGGTATTATTCTCACAATAAATTTGGGTCTACTTTTCTATATTGCTTTCGCATAAACTTCTTACAAATCAGACGAACTGGCCAGATTTTCTCTGTTCTATATATTTTAATATTGTTGAAATTTGTTGATGGATCAAACGAAGAAAATGAATTTGCTATCATTTCCATTTAATGTAATTTTTTAAAAATATTTTTTTTAATATTATAATGAAAAATAAAATAATTAAAAGTAATAAATATAAAAAAAATTGTAATAAAATAAATGAAAAGTATTAATCAATTTAATAGGGCTATTTATGGGATTAAAAATTATTTAAAAAAAATATATTTAGCTTGACAAGCTAATGTTATTAGTTTAACTAAATGTTTCATTAGAAATAGGCGTTGTTCTATTATGATATTGATTTAAAATTTCAATGCTTACATTCAGCCATCTAATGAAATTTATAAATTTAATAATTTGCTCCACAAATTTCGCAGCAGTGTCTAATAAATAATTTAATCGATTAGAACAAAATCTAACTTCATATAAACGTCCAGGGTGTTGCATCAATTTTTACACCTAAGGCAGGAATGGTTCAAGAATGCAATAACTATTATACGAATTTGAGATACTTAGAAGATTATAATTCGATTATCAACATATCCAATTGTTTTAATAGTAATTATAGGGTTGTTAGTTTCATCTAAAATATAAAATAATCGTGTGCAATAAAAATTAATGTTACGGCGCGGCGGGGAGAATAGTTCAAATTATTTCCATTAATTGTCCTTCAAGTAAATAACGAAGAGAGAATTTATTAAAAAATAGAATAATAATTGTCCAACTAGAATTGCAATAATAATTAAAATTATTAAAGTATGATCGTGAAAAAATTAAAGTTGTTCTATTAGAGGTGAAGCCCTATCTTGAAGAAGGAGAGTTTTCCATATTGCAATTTCTAAAAAAAGTTTAAACTTTATATTTTGGGGTTTAAATCCCGTGCACTAAACTGCCATACTAGAAATTAGCAGTTAATATAGGAAGTTCAGAATATCTATTCTATATTTTGTAGAAGGAAGATATTGCAGTCATTCAATAGAAGTTAATAGATTTAATGAAATGAAACTTTTTCCTTGAACTAAAAATACCTCTCAAAAAATAAATAATAAAAGTATTACTCTTACTAAGGAAATTAAAGATCCAATAGATGAAACAATATTTTATAAAGTAAAAGCATCTGGGTAATCGAATATCGACGTGGTATTCCTCTTAATTCTAATAAATGTTGAGGAAAAAAGTTAAAGCAACTCCAATAAATTGAATTTTTAATAATTTTTTATTTAAAGCTAAACCAGTAAATAAAGGAAATCATTGAACAATTTCTGCTATAATTGCATAAACCGCTGCTATTGATAGAACATATTGAAAACGTTGTACTACGTAATAAGTTTCATGTAAAATAATATCAATTAATGAATTAGCTAGAACTACACCTGTTAATTCACCAATTGTAAATAAAAATACAAAACCTATTATTCCTAAACTTACAAGTCTATAGAAAATTTGAGTTTCATGTAAAGTTGCTATTCATATAAAAACTTTAATAATGGTACTGAAATAATTATTGTTGCTGAAGTAAAATAAGCTCGAGTACCAACATCTATACCAACTGTAAATATGTGATAAAATCTAAACGTTCAATAAAATTGTTATTATTGCATAAATTATTCCTAATGCTTCACTTTTTTCTTTCTTCAAATCCAGGTAAAATTAGAATATAAACTTCAGGATGTCCTAAAAAATCAAAATAGACGTTGAGAAAGGACAGGATCTCCTCCACTAGCAGGGTCAGGGTAAATTTCGATCTGTTAAAAGTATTAGTAATTGCTCCTGATAAAACTTGCAGGGAAAAAGTAAGATTGCAGTAATTACTACTGCTCAAACGAATAAGGTACATCATCAGGATTTATACCCATTGATCGTATGTTAATAATGACTGTTGTAATAAAATTTACGGCTTCAAGAATAGAGGAGATGTCTGCTAAATGTAATCTAAAAATTTCGAGATCAAAGATTATCCTCTCCTCATCTCAACGAGTATTCGAAAACAACTTCAGAGAACCATACCCATACCATTATTACGTAAACCTTGTATTAAATTAAATCATTTTTACCATTATATTGTTATATTCAACCTAAACAACTCATGACCCAAACCCTAAAGCTAAAGTCATAATTTATGGTTGCCCTGAAATAGAATTGGGAATGAATTGAAGTGGTCTTCACCTAATGCCAATGTTTTCTTTGGAGATTTATAGAATATGTTTATGCAAAATCGCTTAACAATTATGAAGAAATAGTTCCATTCCATTCAAGCAACCATGGTTTTATTAAACGCAGACATTTTCGTATTCGTACGTGCTTTATGTGCATTTTGATTCATTCCCCATATAGGGGATGCTATTTAAACCATTTTGTAAAAACTTGATTTCTATTTAGTTTATAATTTAATTTAACAGTATACGATATACACACAACCAAAGTTAGGTATATGGAATCACCCATTTTCTCCTATTTGATCAAATTTAAAGAAAAGGGAAATTGATAGAAAATAAATAGAGGTGTCTACAAACCACTTTTATTGAAAAAATAAACAAATAAGTTCTGTAATAACACGAAATATAAAACGCATCTTTTTCTCAAACAAAAACTTTAAAATAATAGGGAATTTAAGAAACAAATAATCATTTTTTGTTAATTTAATAACCTCTAGCCTCCTTACATGCACGAATTCGACGAGGCATGCTTTCGATTAGGTTATTAGTATTTTCTTGGGGAAGATTTTCTCATTCTTCTAAAGCTGCTTGAATCAGTTGGTCTGTGTTGCCAGTGTTATTTAGTCGAGCTCTAATCCTTCTTTAAATCATATCCCATAAGTGTTCTATGGGATTAAGGTCAGGTGAACAACTAGGCCACTGTAAAACAGTCACACCTTCTGTTTCCAAAAAATTTGTGGCGACTCTGCCTGTACGAGGAGGTTCATTATCGTGCATAAATAAAAAATTTTCGCCAAAAGCGCCTCTCCAGTTTCTTACTATGGGTCCTAGAATTAAATCAACATACCTAGGACCCGTTAAGTTTTGTCTTATGGGAAGTAAAGGAGTTTTCTCATCCATCATAATTCCACCCCAAAACATTACAGTTCCTCCTTTGTATTTGGGGACAGATTTGGCAACAGCGAGTCTAGCCTGTCTACCACACGACCTCTCAAAACTCGAATTCGCCGGTCGTCTGAACGAAGGCCAATTCTGGTTTCATCTGAAAATAAGACATTTCGCCAGTCTTCTATAGTCCAGTTTTGATGCTCCAAACACCATTGTAAACGGTCAATTGTATGTTGTCTTGATAGTTCGGGAACCCTTAACTGTCTTCTGCTAAATAATCCTCGAGCTCGAAGCCTTTTCCTGATGGTTTCGACGGAAACGCTAATAACCGTAACTTGCAAATGTTGCCTTTGAAGCTCGGGATGAGATACAGTCGGATTTCTTCTTGCTATTTGAACTAGAAACCTGCTCTTCAGTAGTAACTTTTTCACGACTTCTTCTTGATCGATTTTTTAAGGTTCCCAATTCTACAAACCTTGAATAGGTTTTCGAAACGCCCCTTGTGTAACCCCTACCGTCCTTGCAATTTCTCTTTGTGACATTCCCTATTCTACCAAAGTAATAATTCTTCCCCTCTGCACGTCTGATAACTCCACGTAGGGAATTATTTCAAAAATTTTCACACAGAAACAATTTATAACCGAACTACGATTTTACATGTGTACAGCAAAATCACCACTGTAATAGCAAATTTCATCAACTTGGAATGAACCTACTTGTGATTGTTAGTAAACTTATATATTTCCAGGTTTCCATATTAAACGACCGCACTGTATAAAGGAGTAAGAAGACAGTTTTTGTTTAGGGAGAACCTCGGGGAGAACAAACAGTTTTGAAACAATTGAACCATATTTTTGTGTTTGCAGGGACAATTTTGGATTTTTGCTTAGAGAGAAAATCTGAAGTATTAGTCGAAATAATATTTTTCATGAATCAAAGCCATATGTTAATAGATAATTAAATTAGTAATTATGTTTAATCAGTTTTTCCAATTAAAATGTATACACATTTGGTTTCACGCAGGATGAGTTACATTGCTGTTAATAAAACATGCTACGAAATCACCTTGATGTATTGATTCTATCGACACCGAAACTTTCCTGCTATAAATGGATACGGTGGGTGTAGACCACTTTGACCGAGATGTATGTAGCTTATCCGCGCGATTAAGAGAAATTATATATGAAACTACTACTTTTCTCGTCATATTTCTCAATCTCGGTCAAATGTAAAATAATAGCAATTCACTTTTTTCCTATATTAAATATCAGTCAATTGTACAATCAATCAATACAAGAGCGGGTTAGTATGCGAATAAAATATGACAGTAAAATGCAACATAAATTTGTTTTGTAACCTGGAACATCTGACCAAAAGAGGATGAGATGAATAAGGAAGATAGTAAGTAATTTAGTGATGTTCTGGTTGATAGTCATTTATTTGCAGGACTAGCAGGATCTAATTTTGAATAATTGAAATAGTTATTTGCGCATTGAGTTAGGAAAAGTGAAATTTCCGTTTTAAATGTTGTTTTGATAGAGATTTGTTTACTACATTTTAAAAATTACTTTATTGGATCACATAATATCCGAGTTGAAATATCATTCTTGGTTATTTTTCATGATCACGCCACTTCCTTTATAAACCATTTTATAAAAAAGTAATAATAGAATCATGCTGCTGTATGTCGATTACACCTAAGTAGAACATAATAGTATTATTTCAAATAATACAACCATATCACACCACTATTCGCCAAGGTCATTGTTTTCATTAAGGTCAACGAAACGTACGTACGTTATTAATTAGTGATAAAATCTAATAATCTACTTTTGAGTGCACACACCTACGACTAATATGACATTGCAATAATTTCGTCAGCCTCACGCCATGCAATGTTGTAGAACAAAGAGCAAACTAGTTATGTGCCACGCGATTAAATTTGTACGGAAAATATAATGTTCGCTTTAATTTCAAATAGCATAAAACGTAAAAGACTTGGTGAATAATATTGAAAATGTTTAGTTATTTATTTAAGGGAATGGAAACTTGCAATACTTGCTCTGTATTTAACGATATTATTTTCCCATAATGGCATAAGTTAGAACTGGAGTTAAATATCTGTAAAAACTGGAGGTAACTACGTCGTACGTCGAAAATGCTTTTCCGTAAAAAGTACAACGTCCTCACCTTATCGAATTTTGTCAGGACCTTTCCTTTGACAAAAACATGTTGAGTTTCGGATTTCCAATAAGTAGATGAGGATACTGAGGTATACAAATTCATTATAGTTTTATAATTCTTAGTTGAAGTAAGGCACCAGCTGGTGGATCAACGAATGGTATCCTGATAGATCGATTGAAGGAATTAGGCCAGCAAATTCGCAGGATTTATTACTACTAGTGAAGAGTGTCGTTTACGTGAGATAACTGGATATTTCTAGAATATAGAATGGAGAATTATGGAGAGTTATTGAAATGTCCTTCACGAAAAATTTCGAAGTTTTCGAAGCGAATAGTACTTAGAGAACATTTACCTTGAATGCACAATGAATCTACCACTATTACTATTACATTTCTTCTTACACTTGTTACTTCATCATTAGTCATCCGAATTTTAAAAGTTTTATGTCAACGTGAAGAGTTTGGAAATACCTTTAAAGTGGAGTGTGTTTATGAAACTTTCTGTTTAATGAAGGTGATAAAAACCAGTACTAAGGTACCTCATAGAAAGAAAAACTATTTTCGATGTGGTTTCATGCAGTTCTTAGAGCAAGCGAGTATCTCTTCATTCTTACGATACTCAAGAGAGGAGGTTGTTTCATCCTGACATCAGCTAGAGTCCACGCAGTCGTCATTCTCCAATTCTGGAGGGTAACCAATATTGTTGCAAACGCGGGAGGTACATTGAACTGAACGTCTGCCCATCATATCTAATAAATTTCTAACCGTCCACTTAAACAACTTATATAAACATCTATTATGACTGTATGAAATTTTTCAATATTTGAAGATAGCCTAATGCAATTGATTAAAATACTTTGTGAATTAATTCTAGTGCATTCCTTTCCAGGAAGAGTAGATAACCTAAAATCAAGAGGACTCATAAATTATAATATTAAAACATTGAACTTATAGAACAACAGAAACAACTCGAAAAGAAGATTAAAATTTAATTTAACCTTAACAAGAAAGTGATTATAATATTAACAAAATTATGCATATTTATCACGAATGGTTAAAAAGGACCTGGTAAGATATAAGATATTTTAAGATTTACTTGTGAGAAGTACGAAAACACTATGCCATGAACATCTCGCTCCAAATTGTATAAATCGGGAGAAAGACGCTGCTGCAATTTAGGGAGACACTACATCTAACGAGATTGTTTTCGAAAGTTTCGAAAGATATGACACGTTACAAATACTCGGTTGTGTTTTGTAGCAAATAGGGGCAATAGAAATATGTTACCAAGAACATAACGGAAATAAATAATGGGTTGGAAAATATATTAATATTTATTTTAAAGATAATGATAGTGAGAGTGCTTATAGTCATAATGATATTGGCAGTATAATATTTGCCAAGGCCATTGCATTACTTTCATTAAGGTCAACAAAACGTACTGACTACTGATACTATTAATTAATGATAAAATCTTATAATCTACTTCTCAGTGCACACCTACGACAAATATGACGTTGCAAAAAATACATTAGCCAGTTTCACGATATGCAATGTAGCGTAAAATAAAGAAAACTTGGTCATGTGTCAAGCTGGTAAATTTGTACATAAAATGTAATAGTTGACTTTATTTCGAACAGAGTAAATAGGTGAGATACGTGCTGAAAGTATTCTTTCATTAAGGAAAAAGAAACTGACATCGTTGCTAAATATTACTTGCTCTACCTTTAACAATTCCTCGACATATATCATACTCATATTTGATCCACGGTTCTTTAACGACTAATGCAAAACCTAGTAATGGTTATATGATATTTACAAAATCTGCAAAATGTACAAGGGATAGAAATAAAGATAAGAATTATAAATTTTCAAACTTTTATTATTTTTATTAACAAAGGGCCAAAATCAGAAAAACTGCGCAACCTTAGTTACAAATTGATAAAATATGTGAAGAAATTAGAAAACGCTCATTTTTATTATTAATACGTATTCTTAAAACTCGCCACATATCGATTTTAAAGTGATTTGCAACAAATTTTCAGCACAAAGAAAAATTTTTCGCCCCCGACACCCACAATTGCATTTTCTTAAAAATTACAGTCGACCCGTAAAAAGTCTCAAAACACCGAATTTCATACAAATATCGATTTTCAGCTTTTTCCGGTAACTACAACTTTTTCCTATTTTTCAACCTCCAAATTCACCCTGGACAGAAAACTTTTTAAAACCCACAGATTCGTCCACATATACTCTCAAAAACGCATTTCAACATTTTTTACTCATCAAAACATCAACAAAAAAATCACCCCCGACCACCCCCACAACCGTCCCAAAACACCAAATTTCAAGCAAATATAACTTTTTAAACATTTATACAGGGTGTTTCATGACGAACTATATCTACTTCTAAGGATGACCCTTGACTATATAGAAATTTGTCTGTTGCGCTTAATTACTGAGATACAGGGTGATAAACTCCTCGTGGTCAATATTTCTTCTGGCCAAAACTTCCTTACTATTTAGCACAATTTGTTCAAGTTTTATACAATTTGTGTACTTATCGCAGTTGATATAATGCTGTTTTTAATATTTAAAAATTCCAGGACCGGACTTTGTTAATTCAAGTTGTTTATTTCTGTAGAGAAAATCACCCTGTAAAATATTTTTTTCAAATTATATGGAAAATTATAAAAGTCCATACATCAGTAAATAAAAGCATGTGAACAGATGTTAGTCGCACCTTTATTGATTTTTTTACAAGCGATTGAATTTGACAAAATGGGAAATGACAGATAGAAAATTATAATTTGCTTAACTAAATTATCTAAATAAGAAATAAATGTGTATAAACTTAGTATCCATGTATTTATTATCTAAAATAAATCTAATAATTAAAAATTCCAGGGCCGGACTTTTTTAATTCTAGCTTTTTATTTCTGTATTGAAATTCACCCTGTATAATTTCTTTTTCAAATTATATGGGAAATTATAAAAGTCCATACATCAGTAAACAAAAGCATATGAACAGATTTTTTGTCGCACCTTTATTGATTTTTTTTACAAGCGATTGAATTTGGAGAAGTGGGGAAATGAAAGATAAAAAATTATAATTTGTTTAACTAAAATATATTGTTGGAATCACGATGAAAAAATACTAATAAATTGTGGAAAAACAATATCAGGTCCGTATTTGAAAAAACAAAGTAGAGGGTGGCAACAAAAATATAGTGTGTCATTTTGAAATTTTGCTATAAATATTTGTAAATTATTAAAAGGAACTTGTGTTAAAGATTTATTTTAGATACCTAATAAATACATAAATATTAAGGCTATACACATTTATTTCTTATTTAGATAATTTAGTTAAGAAAATTATAATTTTTTATCTTTCATTTCCCCATTTCGCCAAATTCAATCGCTTGTAAAAAAAATCATTAAAGGTGCGACAAAAAATCTGTTCACATGCTTTTGATTACTGATGTATGGACTATTATAATTTCTCATATAATTTGAAAAAAATATTAGGTATACATGGTGACTTTCTCTACAGAAATAAAGAACTTGAATTAAAAAAGTCCTATCCTGGAATTTTTAAATATTAAAAACGGCGTTATATCAACTGTGATAAGTACACAAATTGTATAAAATTTATAAAAGTTCTGGCCAAAAGATTAAGAAGTTTATCACCCTGTATCTCTGTAATTAAGAGCAACAGACAAATTTCTATACCCATTCGTGAATAGTCAAGGGATCCTCTATCATCCTGAGAAGTATGTACAGTTCGTCTTGAAGCACCCTGTATTTAACGTTTATAATTTTTTTCTCATTTTTCAACCCCCAAATCCAACTCTGCCAAAAACTCTTAAAAACCAATAGATTCGTCCACATAGTGCCAGAAACGCAATTCGACACTTTTTGCTCATCAAAACATCAACAAAAACCGACCACCCCCCACAACCGCATCACGGATTCTCTTAAAAATTACAGTCGACTAGTAAAAGTCTAAAAACACCGAATTTCACAAGTATAGAAATTTTCAGCTTTTTCTGGTAATTATAACGTTTTCCATTTTTTTCAATCCCAAAATCCAACTCGGCCAAAAAATTCTTAAAAACCAACAGATTCACCCACATACTGCCAAAAACGCAACTTGACACTTACTTTTTCTCACCGAAACTTCACATCACATCACGAAAAAATAAATTTCATCCCCTACGTAAGCACCCCTTTCCCCCAAACACATCCCGTATTCTCTTAAAAATTACAATCGACCTGTAAAAAATCTCAAACGCCGATTTCTTACAAATATCGATATTAATTTTTTTCCGATAATTATAACTTTCTACCAAATCCAACTCTGCCAGAAAATTTTGAAAAACTCTCAGATTCGTCCACATAATGCTAAAAGCCCAGATCGACATTTTTTGTGCATCAAAACATTAACAAAAAAAAATCACTCGGTTAAAAACCTACCTCAACTTTACACCCCTGTAACTTCACCCTTGTGCATCGCAGACTCCAAACCCAGACGGTACGATGAGCACTGGTTCATCCTCTTTCCAACTAGACCAAAATCAAATTTGAATCCTTCAAAAAGTATGGGATGTAACAGCTATCTATAAACTTTACTTCAGATCTATACTTTTCCTTTATTTGTAACAAAATTTCGTTAATTGCTAATAAAAAATAATATTACTTAAACCATCGAGTAAAGATTAAACTATAAGGGAATTACCATTTTTATAAATCTTTACAAGCACGTCATTATAATGTGCGACATAAGCATTCAATGATTACATTTATCCCATCTATTTTACTCATTTTATTTCTTACCGTGTGTGACTGTTTGCAAAAATAAAAAACCAAGTGTAAAAAAACACTGCATTATTTTCTGACATACTATTTAAAATCAGCACACCACAAAGAAATAATAGATACGTCCTTCTTATAAAAAATGTAGATATACTAGCAAGCCCTTTGATTTAAATATTTTTCTACCCACACTATCCCCTTATTTATTGACAAATATTAACCAACTGACAACTGAGATAAACAAGTAATAAACTGTATCTAACAAATTTCATCGAGAAATCTACTTCCTTGATAAAATTTCATTGCATTATAAGGAAATAAAAGAAACCAAATCTCAACCTAATATACATTTATAAGAACCATATTGTATCCTTTCACGAGGCCAAAGAATTGACTGTATGCCAATGAACGTCTACCAATTTATTTATATGTTTTAATATCTTCTATATCTATATCTATATCTTATTTGTGGAGTAAAATTTTAATTAAAAAAGTTCGGCTAAATTTATTGTATGAGTAAAAATATGCTTATAAAGAGAGTTTATTGTTTTTCTAGTTATGAAGTTAGTCAAAATAGCTCTTAAAATATAGCGTAAAGATCTCTAGAATGTGGCAAAATTCTTATGAGAAACGTTTATTTGTTAAGCAAATTCTTGAACGATGTAAATCAAATACACCTGATATTATTATAGCTTATGTTTAGGTCACAGGCAATGTCTTCGTGTCGATAAGCCATTACGGAAAAACTGTCAAAAGAAGTGACCGAACAGTAGATAATATGACATAGACTGGGAACATGTTTCAAGAAACTAGATTGGGAAAAGCCAGATCTTCGAAATTAGGATAGAAAAAACATTGAGTTTGGAAATATTACTTCGATAGCGTACTGCTTAAAACCCTCTGCATAAACCACAAAAACGAGACTACGAGAACTAAGTGATCCTCCAGAGGAAGCTTTTAATGAAGAAATCATCGACAAATTAAAAAAATAGCACGCAGAAACCCAAATATAGAAAAGAGAAAAGAAAGAAGAGAATACTCGTTGTGTCTGAAGATAGCACTACAGACAATGATTTATAACTGCCTATGTTCAAGAAAAACGGGGGAACTCCTTGGACATCGGATGACTTTACTGAATCTTGAGAGTTTTTACGATGTGAGTGAAAAAATGATAACCAGAAAGAAAATAATAGTGGTAAATAATCATTTCTATCCACATTTTTAAGCTTAAAAATTCACCATACATTTATATATCCTGGGATTGGAGACAGTGTTATAAATCTGGAAGGAACAAAAGAAATACGCCTTGCCCAGAGAAACTTGGAAGAGGCCACTCAAATGATTTAGTTCATAACATCTCCACTATTTCTACAGTTTTACTTGAACATCCTTATATTTGTCAATAAATACTGTTTAGTTTGTTACTTACTTCTTATTATTTAAGAGACAGAGTTTCTTAGTTCATATTTTTTTAAGTCATCACATCGTCAGACATCAACTCATTACCAGCTTCATCAATGTTTTTTTTGCTATAAGTTCATGAAATATTTATTTACCTCTTAGCCACAGGTAGGTACGGGTATACATTCAAGTAATAGTCCACGTAAAATAATCTTAATATTGTTGCCCATTCCATTGCACAATATTGACCTGCTTTACATATCGAATATAATCTCTTTTGTAGAGAGAACATAGTTTTATTTGTATAATAAAATGCATCTGGCATCCGCAATCAGCAATTTACTTTCAGCTTTATATTGACTCGGTATCATTTATTACTACTAATCTAACATATGTCATGCAGCATTATTATTTGGTTCTGTTTATTATTATTATGCTTAGTAGATTTTCGATTAAGTGTATGTAGTTGGTATCTTCAAACACGTTATTGTTTCCCTAAAATTAACTTGAACTTCAATTTTAACGTTCTTGTTAATTAACGGTTTTATTTTTATTGCACTTTTAAAATTTCAGTGACTGACAAAATGTTTTGTTTCTTTTTTTTGGTGTTGATAATACTCTTAATTAGAAACCTTTAATTTTAATATAATTTAAGACGGACTTAAATGTAAATGAAAACTAAACAACAATTGGAACACATTCATAAGTAACTCATTGCAATAGAGGTACCAGTAATTAGATCATATTTGAAAATAATCACATACCAGTTCATTAAACTATTAAATACCACGAATGCATAGCCAACAACTGATCAAAATTATTCTACAAAAATAAATTAGGGTACTATTAAGTCTTTTCATCAGAGAGAGAGAGAGAGAGAGAGAGAGAGAGAGAGAAAGAGAGAGAGACTTAAAAACACTAATGCAATATTTATTTGACACAAAAGGTTAAATTGGTTTACCAAACAATAGACCGATTTAAGATTTACCCATAACCTTTAAGACTTAACAAAAGTTTCGATCTACTTTATGTTATTAAGCACAATTGAAGTATCATGATGATGTTGTGCAATTAGAATAGATATGAAAAAATTCCATTGTTTATATCGGGTTCCTTTAATGCATTTTTAAGGTCAAGTACTCTTTCAACTTTATTTAGAACAATAACGGACGAAGTGTCACACATTTAACCACTACGCCATAGTAAAGACAATTACGTAAAATCATAGCTGAAGTCGCACCCGGACGTCAAGGATGACCAACTCTTATTGGAGTAACAATATTTTAAGGATCAACCAATGATTTGTGTATAATGTTCTTTGATCCTGGATTAGACTTTGTTCTTCTTGGCGATACTTTCTGAACATAGTGATTTTTTCTATCTCTACTATCCCATAAATATAAGACGGGATTTTCTGTGTATCTTGATTGTTGCACTGTTTGCACTCTCACCTTGACTACCTTCCCGAAAACCTTGAGAACTATAGCGAAGAACAAGGAGAGAGATTTCATCAGGAAGTAAAATGGAGAGCCGATACCAAGGAAGGTGGGATATTAACATGATGGCAGATTTCTGTTGGAAGCTAAACAGGGAAACCAAGCAGAATGAAAAGAAAAGAAAGAGAAAACCGCTGCGTAGATCATTCGAAGACAACAGTTCGTTACAAGATGAGAAATGAGTATTTACGTAGCAAAAAATATCGTTCACTTCTTCATCTATTTTCCGCTATGTGCGCGATGTCAGCGCCTCGTAGCGTTCACAACTTTGTGGGCTGTGATGTGTCTGTCAAAACAGTGTAATAAAGTTGGAAAATTAAAATTGCACATGAATTGCATTAAATTTCATTGCATTGCATCAATTTGTGTGGCCAAAGAGTCATAACAAGCGTTTTCTTTTAGTAAAATGAAAAAAGGTATGTAAATTCGCATAAAATGTATATTTTGGTTTAGACGTACATATTCGGTTATATTTACTTATAATTTTGTTATAAAACAAGGAAAATAAAACTATCTATATAAATGCTTTTATTACAATCTGGCAAACATAAGTAGAAGACTTATACCGGAACCCGGTCTCCCCCCACCACTTTTTTTTCTGGTGGGGGGTAATTAGAGTAATTAGAGCATTGTCGGTAATTAGGGTAATTAGAGCATTGTCGGTAATTAGGGTAATTAGAGCATTGTCGGTAATTAGACTGTAATTACAATGGAGGTAATTAGAGTATTGTCGGCAATTAGACTGTAATTACAATAGAGGTAATAAGAGTAATGTCTGTAATTAGATTGTAATTACAATATAGAGGTAATTATAGTATTGTCGGTAATTAGACTTGATGTAACTACTATGGTGGTAATTGGAGTGATGCAATTGTAATTGTAATTAGTATATGTATCAATAAGTATTTCAAGTATGTAAGTGTATGATAGTAATTAGTATGGTTGGAGGTAATTATGGTTGTGGGAGGCAATTAACTGTCACATTTCATTCTCATACGCAGATGGTGGGGCGAGTTCTATCATATCTCTATAAAAGCGGGAGAGGAGTTAACATGCGATCATTGTGTAGCCTAGTGTTCTAGAGTAGTAAAAAGTGAAAATGTATGTGTGTACTGATTGTGGTAAAAATTTTACACGTGGTGACAATTTGCGACGTCATCAAAGGCAATCATGTATACAACCAAGCCATGATGGATCTCCACCAGCAAAGCAGTTTAGAGCGGACACATTTCCTTCAACATCAACAAACATGCAAACATGTAATTGCTGTAATGTGACTCTAACAACGTCTCAGATGAAGTCACATAAAAGAACGTTACAACATAGAACAAGGTCATGTGTTCCTATGATGAATGGTGTGGAAATTGTCCAAAGTGCCTTCAGGAACAGGATTGTGACGTATCGTGTGCACAGTGAAAATAATCATATAGACTACACAATGTTCTTCAACGAGATCAGACCCAAAATTTTAAATCTATTGGAAGAAGTTTTAAAAATACATAAAGCCATTAAAGTGAATATGGAAACGTTCGCAAGATACATATTACCTACACAGGATCTGGTAGAGATGAAATCATTTAATACCAGTAACAGAATTTTGGATGAATCCATGGATCTGAGGAATATCTTGGACAGCTTTGTGGATTCTATGATTATGCAAACTACGGAGTTTCAAGAACGTGATTCGGGTAAGTTAATATTTATCAAAATATGGGAATAATAATTAACGACTATTCATTTTTTAGGGTGGGCTCTTGAACGAATTACATTTCTTGAAATCAATGTCAACAAGTATAGTCCTATGGGAGGTTCATCCTACATTAAATTACCAAAATATATTTCAAATAAGGGAGCTGTGATAAATGTAGAAAACCAGGATCAAAGTTGTTTTTTTTGGGCTGTGACTTCAGCATTATACCCTGCAAATGGTCATACATCGGACACAGCGTCATATCCGCATTTTTCAACAGTATTAAATGTAACAGGTATGAGTTCTCCAGTAAAATTACGAGATATTTCAAAGTTTGAGGAAATGAACAACATTTCAATTAACGTATATGGGTTAGAACAGATATTTGAAAATAATAGAGTAAAGTATGAAGTTGTAGGACCTTTGCGTTACTCGGGGAGAAAACTGTATACACACATAAATTTATTATTGATCTCTAGCGAGTGTGATGATGATAATCACCATTGCAATAAAGATTGTGCCAACAGTCACTACTGTTGGATAAAAGATATATCTAGGTTAGTTTCCACCCAAATTTCCGGTAGCGATCATAAAAAACATTTTTGTGACGGATGCTTATTATATTTTAATAATGAACGTCAACTATTTCAACATCAGAGAAACGATTGTAATCACATTTACACCACAACGCCAACAACAAAAATACGGGTAGATAAATTCGGAAAGGAAGTTGCAGAAAATATATTAAAATTTGAGAATTTCGAAAGACAAATGCATGTGCCATTTGTAGTATATGCTGATTTTGAATCGATTTTAAAACCTATCAATACTTGCGCACCAAACCCCGAACGTTCTTTCACAAATAAAACTTTTAAACATGACCCTTACTCATTCGCATATTTCATAAAATGTTCTTTTGACAATTCTCTATCTAAGTTTGAGCTGTACCGAGGTGCTGATGCGGCCGAAGTATTTGTATCACGTATAGAGGCTGATTTAAGGAATATATATAATCAACATATGAAAAACATAGTCCCAATGGCTCCTCTTACACCGCAAGAAAGCCAAGACTACCAAAATGCAACCACATGCGGTATATGTAATAAGCCTTTCGAAAGAGAGGATGTAAAAGTAAGAGACCATTGTCACTTAACGGGTAAAGTGCGTTTTGGTGCTGCACATTCCATCTGCAATTTAAATTATAAATTACCCAAATTTACACCTATTATATTCCACGGGTTAAGTAATTACGATAATCACCTATTCGTGAAAGAGCTCTGTAAACACCGAGACAAGGTTGATGTAATAGCACAAAACAAAGAAAAATATATATCCTTTACGAAACACATTTATATGCACGATTATGTAAATAAGAAGGGTGAAACAAAGAAAAAATTTTTACAACTACGATTTATCGATAGTTTCAAGTTCTTGTCTGCATCATTACAAAATTTGGGTGTGAGTTTAGATGATAACCAGTTGGTGGTAACACGAAGTTTCTATAACGATAATGTCAAATTCAATTTAATGAGACAGAAGGGTGTGTTTCCATATAGTTTTTTGGACAGTTTAGAAAAATTAAATAAATTGGAATTACCAGCCAAAGAGGAATTTTTTGATAATTTAAACAATGAACACATATCGATTGCGGATTATCAACGTGCTAATGATGTGTGGAATTTATTTGAATGTAAAAACTTGGGGGATTATTCAGATCTTTATTTAAAATCAGATGTGCTTCTTTTATGCGATATATTTGAAAACTTTCGTGAAATTTGTTTGGATAAATACAAACTGGATCCAGCTCAATACTATACAGCTCCAGGTTTATCGTGGGATGCTATGTTAAAATTAACAGGGGTGAAGTTACAATTATTAACTGAAATCGATATGATTCATTTTTTTAAAAAAGGGATACGGGGCGGCTTAAGTCAGTGCTCAGAAAGAAAGCATATTGCAAATAATAAATTTCTACCCAATTACGATCCCAACGAGCCATCATCATTCATAACTTACCTCGATGCAACGAATTTGTACGGATATTCAATGAGTCAATGTTTACCAACGGGGGGATTTCAATGGCTGTCCAAAGCGGAAATTGACGAATTAGATATTATGAGTATTTTGGAGGATGACCCCCACGGATATGTTTTAGAGGTAGATATACATTATCCACAACATTTGCACGATTTGCACTCGGACCTCCCATTTTTAGTCGAAAATATTGTTCCACCCAAATCAAAATCAAAATTAGCGAAGTTAATACCAAATTTAAACGACAAAAACAAATATATCGTACATTATTTAAATTTAAAGCAGGCTGTTAATAATGGTTTAGTGGTTTTAAAAACACATAGAATTCTTAAATTCAATCAATCGGCTTGGCTGCAAAATTACATTAACCTTAATACTCTTTTACGAAATAACGCAACAAATAAATTTGAAAGAGACCAATACAAATTAATGAATAATTCCATATACGGTAAAACAATGGAAAATATTGATAACAGATCCGACATAAAGCTGGTTACTCACTGGGAGAGTATCAGGCGTAGTAAAGGTGCAAATGCACTAATATCTCGCCCAAACTTTAAAACATGTTCAATATTTACCGAGGATTTCGTGGCTATTCATATGGGTAGACAAAAGGTACTTTACAATAAACCAATCTATGTAGGATTTTGTATATTGGAATTATCCAAGACGGTACTATACAATTTTTTCTATAACATAATTAAAAGTCAGTTTGGTGAGAACGCGGCTTTATTATATACAGACACTGATTTATTAATTATTAAAATTTTTACAGATAACTTCTACGATTTTATAATAGACAATCCCGACAAGTTCGATACTTCAAACTATCAAGTGGGAAATATATTTAATGTACCTAAGGGTGTGTCAATTTTAGGTAATTTTAAAGACGAATTCCCCGCGGACCCAATAATTAGTTTTTACGGAACAGGCGCGAAGGCATATTGTGTACAATCTGTGGCAAATGAATTAAAAAAAGCTAAAGGTGTAAAAAGATCCGTCATTCAAAAAGAGTTATCAATAGACGACTATAAGCAAATCGTTGAACGAGAAGGTTTGATATTTAGAAAGATGAATACGTTTAGAAGCTATTTGCATGATATATATACCGAAGTAAAGAACAAAGTGGCTTTGAGCCAGTATGACGATAAGCGATTCGTTATTCCCAATACAACTAAGACATTACCGTGGGGGCATTCTGATGTACAATTCTTTCAGGACGAACCTGAACAAAACATACGCTGGTTAATGTCAGCCATAAATGAAGTTGAAAATTGTTCTGTAAAAAACGAAAAGTTGGATAAATTACTCGCAGCCATAGCTGAGTTAAGTCAAGAATAAAAATACTTCACTGAAAAACTTATTGAAACATTATTTTTTCAATGCAAGGGTCTAAAACTAAGTTAAGTTGTGTACTTTACGAATATTATTATTCTTTTTGGAAAATGTGTTTAATAAAATATATATATATAGGAGAACTCATACTGATTTCAACAAATACATTATAAATTAAATTCTTAGTTTAACTGTATACTTATCAAATATTGTATGTATGTAAGACATTTTTTGACAATTGTACAATTTTAGGTTAAGGTTAAAATTAATTATGTAACTAAAATGTAATAATAATTGGTTAATAAATTTCAATTTGAATTTGAATTGTTGTTAATTATTACCACAAAATGACAATTTAAAATAATGCATCGCTTTATTATGTGGCTGGGTATTGTAATATGGCTGCAAGGATAAGCACACCTTCTTTGTTAAATTTGTGTTTAGTTTCAATGATGTACAGATTAATTTAGGTTATGTGACAACAATGCTGGCGTCGACTCTACTAAATTTGTATCGTGTGGTATTTGGCTTGGGTTACGTGGCAACAATGTTGGCGTCATTTCATAGTCATGGATGTAATTACATCAGTTGGCACGGCGTGGCTTGGCGCCACAAACGTATAATGCTCTCCGTTACGTAGTGGCGTGGGTTTCCTTCAACCAATGGAAAGCGAGCATTGGTGGCGTGATATTATATCGACCAATGAGAAAGAAGTTGACCACCCCAACCTCTCTAGTAGTGACAGAGGTGGAGGGGCGAGAGTGGTCTAGAGCTTCTTTGAGATGCTACAAAAATTCTTTCCACCTTCAACTTTCGTCGTGTGTACAAGTGCCACAAAAAGTGCTCCGTTTTCGCATTTTTGTAATTGTTTTTTTGTGTTCAATCGTTTTTGTGTTCGTTTTGTGAAAATGGTAAGACACCTAAAGAAGAATGCGGCCGGTGGTAGTCGCAAACGCCCGTTGGAGGGTACATCACCTGCATTAGTAGGTTTAAATTTGATGGCCTATTTGCAAAATTTTGTGCCGGACCCTATTGTCAGCAATATTGTTGAAGCACCCACAGAAGCTGGTACTGTAGTGCAACAGCAACATGCAAATAATGCCGCAACCAGCGTGGGTGAGGGTTCGGCGAACGTTGCAACACCGCCGGGGCCATCTACCAGCGGAATAAATATTTTGCAAGATGTTGTAATCCCGGCGGAAAACAATATATATGAGGCCATCTCGCAAGCCTCTAATAATGGTGAAGTACAGCTTCAACAGGCGTATTTTGGCTACCAACGGACGCACGCGATTGACCACCCTGACACGGAATATCCTGTATTGCATTTGCCCGAGGATGGCGCCGGAATTAATTTCGATGCCATCGTCGACCAAAATGCAGTACAGCAAATTCAAGATAACCTTGAAGCGGAAGGTGAGGTGTTACTTTTGAGAAATCAAATACTTAAAAGTAAATCTTTACATTCCGGCTCAGGTGGTCAGGGTGGACGACATCATAATAATAATTTCTCTGGCTCTCAACACCTACCCACGGTGTCGCTTGTAGATAGCGACGACTCTGATGACGATTTTGTGAAAAAACCAAAGATCGACAAAATCATAATTCAAAGGATAAAATCGTCATCATCGGCTTCGCTAGGAAGTAGACAGAGAAAGGCTGTAAAGAAACCGAAACAAGGAATGCGTCGTCCTTCTCGGAATCCGACCCCAGTAACTGTTGAAATAATTAAATTGGGGCCGAAGACTGAGGAGGACAATGCAATCCAAAATATAATCGATTTACAGACCGCTATGCCAACGCCTCTTACCCCTCTTACGCCCGCAACACCACCAACACCTGTTGAACAGGTTTTCAAAATTGTTAAGGGCAAGAGAGGTAAAAAGGCACCAGCAAAAAGGTCTGTTTCGGTTTCTTTACCTGATAATATTCCGTTAGAACAACCTAGTTGCTCTAATGCAATATTACCGACGCCTTTAAGTGGTAGCAGCACATTAGAACAACCGAGTTGTTCTAATGTGGTGGTTCCAACACTTCCTCTGGTGGTGTCGCAGCCACTTGCAGAACCGATTCAACATCCCTTAGAAGTTGAGTCGGTTCCACAGGTGGCGCTATCACCACCACTACCTATTCTAGAGCCGGCTCAGGATTCTTCAGATTCAGAGCCGGATGTATTTCTGTCTCAGCCTGAGAATAGAAATATTTTAAACAAATTCTTAAATTTCTATTCTGCGGCTAAGACAGAATATCAGGAGAAAGTGGCAGCAACCCAAGGTGATGCGGACCGTGAAATTGAGGTTAACGCAAGATTAGCTGAAGCCATTCGCCAGGCTAACCATGAGTTAGCCGAAATAGCTGGGCGCCGCGTCGCTTTGGAGAAAGCCGAAAGGGCGTTGAGAGCAATTGAATCGGGTCTAAGTAGAGTCGGGCGGTAAGGCTTGTACAACACACATGGTGGAGAGGCTTTGTTATGCAGTTTTTTTCTAGTTATTAAGTTAGGTTAAGTCATTGTAAATATATGTAGTTAGTTTATTAATAATAAGTATTGTACATAAAAAAAAGTGAAAAAAAAATATAAAAAAAAATATATATAAATTTTTTTATACGTATAAATGTAAAAAAAAATATTGATTAGTATAAGTATTTGTATATATTAAATTAGCGTATAAATGAATAATTAGGTTAAGTAATTGTAAAGAAGAAAAAAAAGTTAGGTTAAGTCATTGTAAATATTTGTAGTTAGTTTATTAGTAGTAAGTAATTGTACATAAAAAATAAATATAAAAAAAGTTTAAAACAAATTTTAAAGAGTAAATAAAAAAATTTTAAATAAAATATGTTAAAAAAATTAATTAGTTAATAAAATAAATACACCACATGTAATTAATTAATTGTGCATATTATGAGTACATGTTTGACATGAATAATTAGATTATGTAATTGTAAATAAACACATAATGTAAAGGTTAATTAATTTAAATAAATAAAGAGTTTAAAACATTTTTCTTAATAATAAAAACTTTAATAAAATTACAAACTTGTCTTTTATTAGTAGTAAGTAATTGTACATAAAAAATAAATATAAAAAAGTTTAAAACAAATTTTAAAAAGTGAATAAAAAATGTTAAAAAAATTAATTAGTTAATAAAATAAATACACCACATGTAATTAATTAATTGTGCATATTATGAGTACTTGTTTGACATGAATAATTATATTATGTAATTGTAAATAAACACATAATGTAAAGGTTAATTAATTTAAATAAATAAAGAGTTTAAAACATTTTTCTTAATAATAAAAACTTTAATAAAATTACAAACTTGTCTTTTATTAGTAGTAAGTAATTGTACATAAAAAATAAATATAAAAAAGTTTAAAACAAATTTTAAAAAGTGAATAAAAAATGTTAAAAAAATTAATTAGTTAATAAAATAAATACACCACATGTAATTAATTAATTGTGCATATTATGAGTACTTGTTTGACATGAATAATTAGATTATGTAATTGTAAATAAACACATAATGTAAAGGTTAATTAATTTAAATAAATAAAGAGTTTAAAACATTTTTCTTAATAATAAAAACTTTAATAAAATTACAAACTTGTCTTTTATTACTAGTAAGTAATTGTACATAAAAAATAAATATAAAAAAGTTTAAAACAAATTTTAAAAAGTGAATAAAAAATGTTAAAAAAATTAATTAGTTAATAAAATAAATACACCACATGTAATTAATTAATTGTGCATATTATGAGTACTTGTTTGACATGAATAATTAGATTATGTAATTGTAAATAAACACATAATGTAAAGGTTAATTAATTTAAATAAATAAAGAGTTTAAAACATTTTTCTTAATAATAAAAACTTTAATAAAATTACAAACTTGTCTTTTATTAGTAGTAAGTAATTGTACATAAAAAATAAATATAAAAAAGTTTAAAACAAATTTTAAAAAGTGAATAAAAAATGTTAAAAAAATTAATTAGTTAATAAAATAAATACACCACATGTAATTAATTAATTGTGCATATTATGAGTACTTGTTTGACATGAATAATTAGATTATGTAATTGTAAATAAACACATAATGTAAAGGTTAATTAATTTAAATAAATAAAGAGTTTAAAACATTTTTCTTAATAATAAAAATTAATAAAAACTTTAATAAAATTACAAACTTGTCTAACTCAAAAATTACCCTCATATCAAAAAAAAAGTATTTAGGTTAGGTAGGTTAATAACAATATATAAAAAAAAAAAAAAAATTAAAAAAATCGAATTTAAAACACATGAAAATCAAAATTAATGGTTAATTAGGAAAGGTCAAAGGTCAAATTTAAAAAAAAACCGGAGATCCACCACCTCCTTTCTCCGGGGGGCGTCCGAGATTCGAACTCGTGGTCTTCTGAGTGGCCTCAAGATCGACGCGTATTCGCCCGCTCGGCTAATCGAACGCCCCAAAAGAGTTAGGTCTATTTCATAATTTCAACAAAAAACTACCTGCTCATCGATCCGTATTGACCAGGCAGGGTCGCAGCGCCTTAGGGCCTTAGGCTATAAAATCAACCCAAGCTATCGGCTTTATACATTTAGAACTGTATTATTTTGAATCAGTTTATATCTTGAGATATTTTAATTTAATTTAAATAATAATAAATAAAAGATAACCATTTTTTTTCAAAATACTTTTTAATAAAATCATTCATATGTTCATTTGTTTTAATATTTATATGATTTACTAATTTTCACAACTTGTAATATACAGGGTGGCACAAATATTTTTATTAATTAAAAAATATATACAATTAAACCTAAAAATAAAATGAAATATAAATTTACATTAATAAATACTAATTATAACGAATCATCTTCTTCTGGTTCCAATACTTGGTCATCTGTGAGGTTGGACACAGTTGAATCCGTTGGAGATGATGGCCTAGAATTAGGAACCGTCTCTATTGACCAAGCCGACGGTGAAGAAGCACGAGAATTGGACGCCGTCTCCATCGACCACCAGTCACTTGGGCTACTGGCATGTTGTATGACCTCACTGTCTATAGAGCATGTTGGAGCCATCACTGTGGAGTCACCAGTAGTTGAGGAGATGGTACTATCTTGTACAGGTTGTTCGGTCTCCATCTCAATACAAACTGAGCAACAGCAGCAAAGAACTTCATTTTATACATTTACCCCCTCCAAAACATGTGAACACTTAATATCATAATAATTTCTTGACATTTGTATATAGAACAGTTATTTTATACTCATACTATAAATAACTACCATAAATATCTAATTTAGTAAAACACGTTGTATCGTTCACGCAATTGTTTTATTTACATTATTACATGTATGACATACTTCAATTCGATGCAATTGCACCAAGTTTGTGCTGCAACATTTACATTTCGTTATCATTGCACCATCCAACGTCGTCGTTTTGTGAATATTTACATGCTGGTGACGTCCGGACACTATCCGTGTATAGGATATATAACATAGCCCACACAGGAAGTGTTTGGTTGTATCCGGCCTGGTTCTGATTATGACAAAAGACGCTGACGTGCAATATAGTCTCCGCCGATCATCATAATTGTTTAATATTTTTCCGGAGAAGGCTAACTCTCCCGCTTCGTCTTCCACATCATCCCCAAGACCTTCATCTACACTGACGGGAACCAGGTTGCCATCTCCCCAGTCGGCACCCTCTTGGTCGACATTGATATTTTCCACGATGATGGGATCCTCCCGGTGGACAGCATCTTGATTCAAGTCCTGAAGCTCTTGATTTACACCATCTCGGTGTAACACCATTGCACCCATATCATTTTCTGCCAGTTCAGTGAGGAATCGTCTATAAGCCATCTTTAAATGTTGGAACTCAACTGATTTGATGTTAAACCTCCTCCGTTTTATATTCTATAATTCGTGACGGTGACGCCCTTCCTATGGCGTCAAGTTTACTATTAGCTATTTGAACCAAGAGTGACCACAAGAGGAACGCATTCAAACTTCTTACGTAACACAATCGTGTCTTAAAACAGAAGTGCATACAATGGTCCTACCAAGAGAGTTGAAATTAAAACCAATAATAGCAGTACAACCGTATAGTTACAATAATTCAAGAATTTGCCATAATTGCTATACTGCATGGAGGAAGCAAATTATCAACCCATGCACTGGACTGTGCAAAAAGTGTGTAATTCAGAATCCAGTGCAGAAAAAAGAATTTCGAGACAATTGTCCAAATGAAACACAATGTCGCAATTGTCTTACCATACTCAAAAGAACGAATTTTGGTATATATCGAGACGTATGTGAAGCTTGCAAAGCAGACCAACCACAATTAAGACAACGATGCGTGTACTGTAGTAAGTACGAGGACAATTGTTGGAACAACATTTGCATAAAATGTATGTCAGGGGCACTCATCTTGTGTGATCGCATTGGTGTGTTTTATAGTAGTTGGACTCACCATAATAGGGACTGTTGGTGTCTTAATTATAAATAAATTATATTATTTGTATATATGTATGTGTGTATGTAATATATATTATAACCATAAACTGTAAATATATTTTTAGTATTGTAATAACATATTATTTTGTAGGAAACTTTTAAAATTATACAAAAAAAAAAAAAAAAAATGATTATTTTTAATTTTTTTACAATTTAAAATGAAGGAAATAAATTAAATAAATATTAATAAAGTATATTCATTTTATTATTCATTTGTGACACATATTAAAATATTTCAATCGACATAACTATATAATGATACATTAATATATTTTTCTAGTTAATGACAATTTTAAACAATAGAAGCTATATCAACCCACGAATTGTGTTCTATAGATAGCCCCAGCCACTTTACCAGCACTTTATTTCCTTTCTTCTTTAATACATTTTCAACTAGATACACATCGGGGTATTTTGCTTTTAGTAGCTCCATTTCATAAAAACATCCCTTGATTGGGTGTCCAAACAAGTCTTCTATCAGGTAAGTTGTGGGATTTGTTATGTTTATTTTGGTAATTTTAAAAAGTTCTGTTGAAAAGTTCGGTGTAAACCCTTTATCAAATACACCTTTATACTTGCTAATACGAACTATATCACCGAGATGAAATTTCGGTTTCAGAGCAATCTTAATATAATTATATACGTTTAAATGTGTAGTTGGTTTGACATCAATGGGCTTTCTGCCAGTTGTACGATGGACTTTGTCATTGTAACTTTTTGTAACGTTTGGTAGGATATCGAGCCATTTATATTTACCCATAGCTGAGAATTCTTTATACAACCAATTTTTTAATGTGCGGATTACTCGCTCAACAATTGCTGCTTTTTTTGTGCTATACGTAGAATAATGATTAATTTCGTGCCGCTTCATTAATGCGGAGAACTTTCTGTTATAGAATTCAGTACCATTATCGGTCTGTAAATTTCTCGGTGAATAATTTGCTTCTTGAATAATAGTCTGCATAGCCTTGGTAACTTCTACAGTTGCTTTATTTTTAATAGGTTTGGTCCATACGTACTTGGAATAGCAGTCAATCACTACAAGAATATAACGATACCCTCTATTTTTATCAGCGTATGGCTGCATTTCAGCTAGGTCTGCTTGCCACAAATCACCAAACCCCTTAATTATGGTTCGCCTTCTACGAAAATTTCGTCGAGCATTTCTATGTAACTCGTTAACAACTTGTAATTTTTCGCTGCTAACCTCCATTATAAAATTGTCTTCAGCTATATATCAATTTCAGACATTAGTTCTGGTGGAAATGTTAGGCCTCCGGATTGCACCTTCTTTGGTTGGAGTTCGGTGGCAATATGCTCTAATTTAGAGATTCTAGGGATTAAAGTATTGTGATTGTTTATGGCCGAACGTTTAACTTCAGAAATTGCTTATCAACATATTTCCTCATTTCTATTTTCATTTTCTGCATCATCTCATTATTTTGTTTATTGAAAATAGCGCGATTTTCTTCTCCACTTCTTATAAGTCCCACATCAACATATTTTTTCATTTCCCCAATAATTACATCGGTTGTATCAAAAATAGCTTTGGCAGCATTTTCATCATTTGTTTGTAGACGCTTGTTAACGTAATTACATGTTGCACCATCTTGATCATCGACAGGTTCCCCTAGATTTTTTAAACGCTTATTTTCAATATCATAGTGATTATCTCTGGTAAGTTTAAAACCCACGAAAGGTAATCCACGATGGGCTATTAACTTACTCGCACTAATTCTTTTGCTGCGTCCAAATTTGTCGATAGTGTTTACAGTAGACATTTCTGGTTGCATCTGATCCAGTTTATAAAATTTCAGACTATATAATACTTATTAAGTATAATGATACTATGTTTTATTTCATCTTTAATACACTATTTTTTCTTCCCTAAGTTCTGATATTATTTCTATTATTTCATTGTCGTGGTTGTTATTTCCCGCTATTTTCGAACTCCATAGTAGACGTAGACGATCCACGAGTTCGCTGGGTTTATTCCAAAAAATATATTCTTTATCTTTATTTCTGTACAATTTGTGGGTAGGTACACGTTTTAAGCCGTGACCACTTGTTGACGATCGTGTCGCAATTGTAGAAGATGTTAATGGTTTGATAATTTTGTGAAATTTTCCACGCTTAGTAGTGTTATAGCCATTCGCTACATCGAATTTTTTGTAAGGTGCTTTTGTTTTTCTTAGTATTTCTCCATATATCTTACTCCATTCATCATCGAGAACACCCTCTCTATTATCATCTAAAATTGTTGGGCGTTTTAGAAATATTAGATCGTACAATTTAGGACTACCTAGATACACGCCAAGTTTCTTATTGCCATACCATAGCGTAATATTTCCATGGGAAAAACGTATTTCGGCATTGCCCATCAGCAGTTTGCCTGTCTTGGGATCTACACGCACTCCATATAAACTATCATACTTGGAATCACCAGATTTTAAATTTTGTGTATATGTCTTTTTACAACCTCATGTCTTTTTTCTAGTTTACTAGCTGGAGAAGTTTCGGATACAGGGGTTGTTCTTATTGACGATGGTGGTGTTTCCATAATGGGGATATAAGGTGGAACATCATCACCACCTACATACTTATCGGATCCTTCTTCAGAAGCACTCTCCCATGATACAGCCCTCTGGGTGGACACCCTTGATGATGATGGTTTTGAATGTAATTGTTGGATATGAGATTTGTTCTCTGCTGCTGAAGATATAACATTTAAAGGTTCAGTTATCGGTTGGTAGATCTTTTCAAGTGTTACGTGCATCTCCATATCTTTGTTCTTGATATAGTTAAACTTCTTCCGCACAGCATCTGTTGCCTCAATCAGCTGTCGCTTGAGTGTTATTTCGCTACTGGGATGTGCAAGATTGTTATATTTTTTATTATCTTTGGTAACCTTCATCTTAGCGCATACGTTAACGAAGTAATCCTAACGACGTATGTAATTCAAGTGAAGTTTTTAATAAAATGCATTATGGATATATGAAGCTATCAAACCCTTTTCTATATCGCCCACCTTGTACTTCTCTATCCTTATCAATCACTAGAAATCCATATTTGTCATTCCAGCACTTTGCACACATATTTTGAAATACTGTAAACGTTACATCAGGTGACACATGATCGGAAAAGATGTGATGCAGATTCATGTCGTCCTGTTTAAAGACAACAATTAAATTACTATTGTCTCTTATTAGCTGCTTCGGGATTCGAGAGTATGTCTGGCCAAGATAAAAACAATCCACATTTCTATGTCGGCCCATACTGAAATATCCCCTTATAACATCTTGTTTCTCACATATTACATCGTCAAATATAAACACAGACTCTGGCTTTGCCTCGGATGGTTCCACTATTTGCGTACCATTACTAAATGTATAAAATCCTAACCCCTCAATCGGCGCTAATACATTACGTAGATACTCATACTTGGGTTGATTTATAGACTTTGAGTATAGGTAAATATTTAAAAAACGTAAACCTAAACGATGCGTGATCAAAGATATTAAGACATTTGTTTTCCCACAATTCGAGGGTCCTATTATGAGGGCACGTACAGTTGAAGGTAGTAGTGGTCCATGGCGATTATCAGCACTTAACCCACGCCCAACTTTTTCATCCAAATTATCTATAGAAAGCGTTTGTTTCTGTTTCACAATGTGCATTGTACCGCGGCTAAATGTTATATAAGTAGATGTGTGATTTACAACTCTTATTTAAATGGGTTCTACGATACGATACACACGTGAAAAACGTACGAAGCGCGGTGGAGGATTAGTTAATTCCCTGATTAATAAGCTCCCCTTTGAATTGCATTTGCCAGGTTATCAATTTTGTGGTCCAGGCACAGATTTAAATAAAAGGTTAGCACGAGGTGATTCTGGCATAAATCAGCTCGATAAAGCGTGTAAGCAACACGATATTGCATACGACAAAAATAGCAGTAATCAAGCAGCCCGCCATAAAGCAGACTATCAGCTTGAACAGGCTGCGTGGAAACGAGTGAAATCTAAAGACGCAGGACGTGGAGAAAAGGCAGCTGCTTGGTTAGTCACAACTATAATGAAAGGAAAACAACGTCTTGGTATGGGATGTAATTCAACAATATCTCGCAATCCAATAAGGAAACGAATCATCAAGAAAACAAAGAAAGGTAAGAAGAATGTTAAAAAGACAGCGTTTGGATCTGGGATAGTACGAAAAGTGCGTGACACACTGCGAAATGCTGGAGGCAAAAGAGTAAAAGACCAAAAGAAGGTGACTGAAATTGCTCTAAAAGCTGCACGTCGATATATAAAACAGGCCGGTGGAAAACGCAATATTCAAACACCTCGAATTATACCAATTCCAAAAGTTGGTGGTATTTTACCTCTAATACCCATTTTTGCTGGATTATCTGCATTGGGTAGTTTGGCTGGTACGGCTGCTGGTATTGCTAAAGCTGTAAATGATGTGAAAAAGGGTAGAGAAGAATTAGCTGAAGCAAATCGACACAACAGAAGTATGGAAGCAATCGCTATGAAAAGTGGCAAGGGGATGTTTATGAAGCCATATCGAAAGGGAATGGGTCTTTATCTGAAACAGAATTCAAAAAACTAATAGACTCCCTACCTCGGAGACCTCTTACCGACATTGATCTTAAATATTATGCTAAGAAAATGAAGGTAGCATACTTTCGAGGTGTGTTTATGCGCGACTCACTACCAAGACATGGGCCACATTACAATGAATCTTCAATAATCAATTTGGATAGTATATATGGTCCTGGGACACATTGGGTGGCATATAAAAAACGAGGTGGTTTAGTAAATTACTTTGATAGTTTTGGTGATTTACCCCCACCTATAGAATTAGTTACATATTTCAATAACGATTCAAGGAGGGCCAACCAAATATTCTATAACTACAAACGTGTACAGAATTTTAACACAGTGTGGTGTGGACATTTGTGTTTAAAGTTTCTCTCTACAAAACAAATATAAAACGCCATGGAGCTGAAATCTATAACCCCAGCAATGGATCGAGAAAGTATCAACCGAATGGGTCACTCACTAATTGCATTCTCCCGTTTGCGTAGTCTGTTGAAGATGAGCAAACAACAACTTGCAGATATGCCCAAAGAAGTGATGATTGGGCTTGCTTCACATGAAATTGCATTAGTATGGGATAAGCTACCTACACATCTTCAGAATGATATCGATATATTAAAATATCAATATTGCACAGAACATTACCTTAATGATTATGAAAGCAATGTTGACGTAAATGATGGTCCAACACCTAGAAAAATGTTTTGCTGCTATTGTAAGGTAAACGATGTAAATGTGGCATCCAATAACAATGTAAATATATTACCATCCACTTCTAAGAAGAGGAAATTATACCATTATTGCTGTAATCCACAATAAATTGGGTAACACAATTTAATTATATCAGTCATGTCGTACACGTTCACACTAACGAGCCGCTTAAGTGAGCTAAGTGTCAACTTTGATCCACCCATTGAACTGGATAGGAGCAGTCGTCATGGGTTAGGTTTAATTGGATTCTACTCTTACAACTCCATATACAATGTGGATGAAACAAATAACATCTTCCAATATAGGGTTAGTGCTAAAGATACATTCACTACTGTTCACATACCTCTGGGGGCTTATGAAATTGATGAAATCTATGCTACAATGTTGAAAGCTATGAATATTGATGGAAAGGATTACACGCAAATATTCACTTTAAGGGCAAACAACAATACCTTAAAGTGCGAGATTTTGTCAAAGTATGAAGTAGATTTTAGACAACCAAATTCAATAGGAAGTCTGTTGGGATTTGGACCAATATATTTACAACCAAATAAAAATTACGAATCAACACAGCCTGTTGATATTATGAAAGTAAGGATGATACGCGTAGATTGCAATATTATTTCTGGAGCTTATCTGAATGCAGAAGAGTCACACACTCTCTTTGAATTTGACATAGACGTTGAGCCTGGCTACAAACTTACTAGAGAACCCAAAAATATCATATATTTACCTGTTAGACCTAAAGGGCGTCAGTTAATAGACAACATCACACTACGCATACTGGACGACAACGGTGATTTGATCGATTTTCGAGGTGAGAAAATTATTGTAAGGCTAGAATTGAAGAAAGTCGGATATCACCAACCAAATGGGTTTTCGATATAAACAGCGACAGCAAGTACATCACCATCAGTATGATACTGTAGCGAACAACAGTATGGATAAAAAGAAAGGGAGATGTGGAAAGCAATTCATTCAAAGTCTATACCTTAAACAGTTAAGACATAGATTGTCAGCTGAGGATCAAGCCTTTTTAAAATCTATTGGATTAAAACTGCGAAAAAATTGGTCATAATAATGGTGGCTACTGCAACTAGTGACAAACTTGAGGTGTTTGATGAACCTGTGTTAGATCATTCCCTAGTTAGCCTACATGAGCATACATATAAACCATATGGATCCCCATATTACAGAAACTCTGATGAAATACGTATTCCCATCAATTTTCAAGATGTTATACTCGACATTTCAGAAAGTTATATATACATAGAGGGAAAATTTACTCCTAGCGACACCACAAAGCGTTGTTATTTATCCAATAATGCACTAGCATTTCTCTTTGAAGAGATACGACTGGAAATGGGTGGTGAACAAGTAGCAGTAGTTAGAAGACCTGGTATTACTACCACAATGAAAACTATGGTGTCGTATGGGCAAACGCATGCACGCTCATTAATAACAACAGGTTGGGGTCTCACTGAAAAGAGACAAGATATTTTAGATACCACCAGTCACGTGTTCAGTGGCAAACTACCCCTTCAGTTCCTTATGGGTTTTGCAGAAGATTATACCAAAGGCATTCTGAATGTGAAGCAAGAATTAATTATGATAATTGCACGCTCATTTAAAGACTCCTATATCGGTGAGGTTGATGCAGAGTTGGATATCAGCAAAATTGAGTGGAAGATAAGGCACATTGTACCTGAAGATCGACAAAAGTTAAAATTATTGAATCGAATTAATAAAAGTGGTAATAATACCAAAGTTAAGATGGTCTACCGTGCGTGGGATTTTTATGAGCTTCCCTGTCTACGCGATACTACCTATGACATATGGGCTCTTAAACTCTCCACCCGTCTTGAAAGTCCACTTTTCATCCTTCTTGGCTTTCAAGGCACTGATCAGGCCAATGATAGAACAAAGGATGTTACACAGTTCAAACACGCAGACATAAATAATATTCGACTATTTCTAAACTCTGAAGTATATCCATATGAACGTTGGAATTTAGATTTCGATAAGAAGCTCGATTCTGCAGCATATTATGCTTATGAGAACTTCCAACGTAGTTACTATGATAAAGATATGAGCGAACCCATGATGGATCTTGGGGAATTCAGGAAGAATCCTTTGTTTGTCATTGATTGTTCACACCAACCTGTTGCAGTGAAATCATCTACAGTCGACATAAAGATAGAATTTGAAACACGAAAAGCGAAATTTCCGGAACAAACTCGAGTGTATGCACTTATACTTCATGATACATATTTAAGTTATAACGCATTAGATGGCTCGGTTCAGAATGGCTTTCTCGATGTTAAGTAAAAAAGAAAACATTTATTATTGTGCAATTAAGTAGTGCAGCATACCATTTCTATCAAGATGTCTGGAACATTTTATCAATAATAATCATGATGTACTTACAAATGTTCATTTTCTCAAAAAATGTTATTGTAGATTTAAATATAAAATTACAATGAAAACTGTTTTAATTATGCTAAGGTATTTTTAATTATGTAATAAAATGAATGTAATCTTTTAATGTGTATTTCATTTATTTATCCTTATAATACAAAATACAGCACCATATTGTTTACTGCAGACATATACAATATTTGGTGTAATGAATATGTCAATCAAAATTAACAGATTATAGTATTTATTTATCTACATTGTCCTCATTATCTTCTTCATCAGACTGGTTGAGTTGATATTTTTCAATGATATTCTTAGGTAGGTACTCCACTATGTCATATAGAAAGCGTTTTAGATCCACTACGCCCATATGCTCACAAAACTCATCCAAATTTAGGAAGCCACGAGAATATCTACCACATAAATTAAACCAATGCTACACGCCTTGGAAGTTTCTTTAACACGTCGAACTTCTTCAGCATCGAAGCAGACATTTATGTCATAATTCAAAGAATGCAGTGAATCCCTCCTTATGTCATCTAGTTTACAAGACAATCTTTCAATGGCAGATTTAATGTCTTCTGCCTTTACCCATCCGTGAGATGAATATTGCATCCACATGTTTTTTTGTTGGTTAGAGTTAACCTGGAATTAAACAAATAAATTAAAAATAGATATAAAGAGAATAAATCTAATCACATACTTACACAAAATATGATATCTATTCAATTTAAAATTGATATATTGTTCAAATCAATAATTCTATATTTACAAGTGAACAGATAATTATTTTTATAATACCCCCAAAATTCTTTCTAAATGTACCCCATTTTATTATATAGTAGCAACTGTAAACTAATAACTAACTAATACAAATATTGTTTCTTAAGTACTAGAAATTAAATACCAAATTGTATTATTGCGCTGGATTTTGCGCCGATATACATTGGAGGACGTTGTCCTAAATATGTCAATGTGTATTTACCACCGCTTGAATTAATATTATTAATAGTATCTTCACTTATATTTTCTACAACCCGTTTTGGTAAAAATGATTTAAAATCTGTAATCGCACTTTCCTCAAATAAATGTACTACGATTGATTTTCCATATCGCGTATTGACCAATGACATTTTCTTTATAATATAAGGTTTATTTATAACTAACGATGTAATAGATCTTTGCACTAAAATCTCTATATTTTCATTTATAATCGCATTAAGTGCTAATAAATCGAATTCGGAAAGTGCCATAGTTAAAATTTAAAATTGACGTACACAATGAAAGAATCGCAAAGAATAATATAATATATTGCTCACTTGAAATATATTGCTCACTTGAAATAAATTGAGATAACTGCACTACTCTCACTAGTTAACTCTTGAGTGAACAACTATGGATGTGATTTTGAGCTACCAAAGCGTTTTATTTATAGTGAAACATTCGCCCCCTCCAACCTACTTACCTCCCACCATACTAATTACTATCGTACACTTACATACTTGAAACACTTATTGATACATACACTAATTACAATTACAATTGCACCACCCCAATTGCCACAATAGTAATTACATCAAGTCTAATTACCTCTATATTGTAATTACAATCTAATTACAGACATTACTCTTATTACCTCTATTGTAATTACAGTCTAATTACCGACAATTTTCTAATTACCTCCATTGTAATTACAGTCTAATTACCGACAATGCTCTAATTACCCTAATTACCGACAATGCTCTAATTACTCTAATTACCCCCCACCAGAAAAAAAAAGTGGTGGGGGGAGACCGGGTTCCGGTATAAGTCTTCTACTAACATATATTGTTGCTGTACCACTAATAAAATAAATAACAATTTGTTATACACCACTTTTTAGACAAAAAAATGAGCTTAGTTATAGAAACCGGATTCGAGAATGTAACTCAAAACTCACATGACTTTTGAACCTCAAACTCAATTGAAAGGAAAACTGTTAGTACCTATCTACTGAACACGTCAGGGTTGTGCAAGAGTTAAGAACAAAATATGACCAAAAATCAATAATTCAAGCTAACCATTTGTTGCGTTATTCTAATTTCCAAGCTACCGTAGGAAATCGATAAAATTTGCATTTACTATTCCGTCCAGTATTTTGCAATTTACAACACAGCAACTATAGTGGTCCATTTTTAAATTCGTTTACAAAATTTACTTTTTAAACAAACTGTGACCACTACTACTGACAGCCTACTTTATTGCAAATTTTGTCCACTGCGAGCGCTGCCATCCAATTCATTACCCCCACCCTATACTCTGCACATAGCGAATAGGCACAGAATAACTAAATTTTGACAATTTTCTGGAAATAGAGGATGTTATTTGCTTTTGAAAGAAATACTAATCGATGATGGAGCACTTCCGATTCGAATTCAGCGCATCCAAATACGTAAAGTCATGTGTGAATCTTTGTTTACACCAATCTCCTTTAACTTCATGCCAAGGCCTGACCAATAGAAATTCTTTTCCGATACGGTGAAATAGAATGGTCCATTGTTATTGAGGGGAGGAAAGCGATTTGACATTTGAATATTTTTGACGTTTAATTAAGTTAAATAATAATTGTGTCAAAAATATGGATTTGCACTTGCGAAGGTTAGTATTTATTGTTATAAGCGTAGATAAAGTATAGTATTCAACTCGTGGTAATACTAAATAACTCACTTGATGAATTACAGCACTAGCCTTCGGCTCGTACTGCAAAATTCATCGACGTGAGTTATTTAGTAGATTACCACTTGTAGAATAATATAATATTATTATAATTACCGATTTTGAAAGTCTTAAAAAACTTTGGACTTTTTGGAAAAAAATTCTGACACATCGAAGATACTTTATATAATTTATTTAGTGAAACCACCATTATTTGTTTTTTAATAATAATCGTTGCCATAAATTTAGTAGTTAAAAGTTCATTTTCTTAATTCATCAAATTAATTCATCAAATATACATACAAGGGAATTGAAAACTGCAGTTATGATTACTTACACCAGCACCCATAGTTTTGCATATATATTCAAAGAAGACACTTGTTCTTTGCGTCTGCTTGCGCTTAGATTTTTACACACCCTGTATATCGCACATGCCTATGTAAATTCACCACAACATTTAAAATTTATGGCTCGTATGTTTCTTTTGTTATTTTCATGTAGTCTGCGGTTTGTGTGATAGCGAGCGTACCCGTGGCTCTATATTAAAATGACAATCATTTTATTCTACTTCGCCACTTTTGCTGTCACGACAGGTTAAGGTTGTAAATAAAAGAAAAAGCACGTTCCATGCTAGCCTGAGACAACGTTTACGAGATTTGGCATATTGCGAAACAAATATACAATGGATATGTGTGTATATTAGGTTAAGGTGAATTTTGCATGTTCGATGTGCAAGATGTCTTAATGAAAGACATTAGGAATGAATCAATTGATTCACAATCAAGTGAACTAACTAATTAATTTAGCGCAAACGTTATTAATACAGTCTGTACAAAAAAGGTGCGAAACTTTTGTTTAAACATTTTTTCCCTGTTATACTGTTATTAATACTCTACAGGATTCACACTTCGCGCAACAGTAATTTTTAAACTAATGACCAAGGAAGAAATCGTTTAAACAACACAAGTTGCAATTTATTTTATTTTCTAACTAATTTTAGGATAGAAGTGACAGGAGAGGAAATTGTCATAAAAAGGATTTCACAAAAAAATTGGAAGATTTAAAAAAAATAAGGCAATTCGTCTTTTTTTGAAAGCATGAAAATATAACTTGTAGAAAGCTTATTCTAATTGTTTTTAACCTTCATAAACATGGGTCGTAGAACGACAAATCAAACACCCTGTATTTACAATACATATATGATTATTGATTACCGTTTAACTTTGTTTAGTGGATTTCAAGGCTTTTCTACCACTATGAATATATATTGAAACTTATAAAAATTATCAAGTTGACCTCGAGACTGAAGAAGATACGTACAATGACGCACTTTATTTTTATATATGTGTCAGTCTCTTCGTTTATGGTGCTCGGTTGATGTTATCTCGAAATGCTTTAGGATACCACTGGCGAAGTATCATACCACAACCGAACGACATGGTGGAAGCTCATTTTCCAGCAGTATGACTTATGTAAGGAAAAATGTCACAAAAATAATTTTTCATTATAATAATAAGTGATGTGTAAAGTTTTTGAGTGTTTTAAGTCATTATTGTTGCAAACTTGAAATTAAGTAAATTATTTTACACACTACAAATCGAAGTGCAAATTCCTACCCGCATCTAACCCAAAGGTCAATTTAATTACATGTTCTTTAAATGCAAATTATCTTTATATATCTATGAAATTTATTGTTTAATTAATTTAAATTACTTTTCAGACCTGCAAAATCATGAAACAGAAATTTAAGTGCCAGGTTTTAATAAGACAGTTGGATATGGCTATGTTTTTAACAGCGTTGTGGTTAAGTAGCAGGAAATTTATGTGATTACTAATGTTAAATAATGCTGGAATCGTTAAAATAAAAGCAATATTAGGAGAAGAACTTTTTAGTTGTAAAAGAGATGAGATTATAAATTTACATGATACAGAGTCTATAATTTTGTGCTATTCCAATACATGACGTCGAAGAGAAGAAATATTCCTTGATCTAGTCTAGTATTTAAAAGTCGAAATTAAACTTAAGTAGCAGGAAATTTATGTGTTTACTAATTTTAAATAATGCTGAAATCGTTAAAGTAAGAGCACTATTATTATGAGAAGCACTTTTTAGTTGTAAAAGAGATGAGATTATAAATACATATACATATACAGGGTGTTCCAAAATTATGCGGCGAAACTCTTACAGCATGTAGAGGGGCTCAAAACAAAACGAAAATGTTCTATACATATTTGGTCAATACTGCATATTAAAGGAGTTATGACCTTCCAAAGATGAAGAGAATCAATTTCTTTATGCTATAATTCAGTATCCGAAAAAGGTAGGTACATCAAAATTTGGACGTTACCTTTTATTTAGGTTCTCGACTATATCCTAAATTCATTTTTGAAAAAACTGTTCAGGAGTTTAGGTTAGGTATTGTTTAAATGTTATTTGTGGCATTTCATAAATTATTTCTTTCCTTTTCTTTGTTTGGGATTTATTACCACATTCCTTGAGATTCCTATCCAAAAAATTCGATTTATCTAAAAAATATTCAAATTAACCTGTTTAAAACTGGGAAATAATCTCTATGCCTTTGACGTAATGTCAGAGGATCAGTTAGAGGGTGTTTTTTGACATATAACACGTCTTATGTTGAAAATAACATTCATAAACCAGTAACTTGGTGGAGATATGTTGACGATATTTTTGCAATTTGGCCTCATGGAATAGATTTATTAAACAATTTTTTGGAAAATATAATAATAAAGAACCATCTATCAAATTCACTCTAGAAATAGAAAATAATAATGAATTGCCATTTTTAGATGTTTTAATTAAAAAAGTCAATAATAATAATTTTCAAACTAGCGTTTACCGAAAAAAGACTCACACTAACAGATATTTAAATTTAACTCAAACCAGTCTTTGGACGTTAAAAGAGGTGTTATAAAATGTTTGTATGATAGGGCAAAAATAATTTCTTCTAATGATGAAATATTCAAACATGAAAGGCAATTTGTCAGGGAAATTTTAATTAATAATGAATACCCGAAAGAATTTGTTGATAAGACTTTCATGAACATTGAAAATAGAGTTAACAATCCGGGGCAACCAAAACCAGAATATCCATTATTCGACATTAATTCCATATATAAAAGGTTTATCTGAGAAATTACGTCGTGTCGGTAAAAAATTTGGCGTTAGGACAATTTTTCAAACAAATAATACTTTAAGATCCATATTAACAAAAACGAAACCATTAAATCCTGAACAAAATTCAAAAAATTGTATATACAATATCCCGTGCGAGTGTAATAAACATTATGTGGGTGAATCATCTAGACCACTTAATGTACGATTTTGCGAGCACAAAAGTTATATTAAAAAAGGTGATATTGAAAAATCTAAAATTTGTGAACATGCTTGGGAAAACGATCACAGGATAAAATGGGATTCAGCAAAAATTTTGACCAAAGAAGCAGACAACAAAAAAAGAAAAATCAAAGAATCTGCAATAATTTTACTTAATGAAGATAAATGCGTATCAAATTGTTCGGTAGAATTTTGTTCAACTTGGTTACCTATGTTGAGAGAAGAACTCAATGAAATTAATATTATTTAGTATATTTTTCAACATTTCTATGGTAAGTATCTATGGAAATGATATAAACAATTTTTATTTTATGCCGTGTTATTCTACACGTTACATAAAAATCTAAAGCCTAAACTTTGAAAAAGGAAACGGATATAGTTTCCGAAACGTCAGCGCAGTATTTTTGTATTAATTTAATTCCTATTAGTTGTCAAAAAACACCCTCTAACTGATCCTCTGACATTACGTCAAAGGCGTAGAGGTTATTTCCCAGTTTTAAACTGGTTAATTTGAATATTTTTAGATAAATCGAATTTATTGGATAGGAATCTCAAGGAATGTGGTAATAAATCCCAAACAAAGAAAAGGAAAGAAATAATTTAGGTTAGGTATATTAATAAATATTTTTGAATCCGTTCGCGTTATTAAAAGTTTGACTTTAAAATTTGATTTTTCAATCATTATTACAGAAAAATGGTATACCTTTCACATTTTGATAGAATGCGCCGTTTTCGAGAAAATTCACTTTTAAATTTGAATTGCACTTCAGGCTTCAATTAGTGTACCAGAATAATATTATAATAATTATTATAGTAGATTAAATCAATCAAATTCTTTTCATTTTGTGTAATAATGATTGAAAAATCAAATTTTAAAGTTAAAATTTTAATAGCGCCAACAGATTCAAACATATTTATTAACATACCTAACCTAAGCCCCAAACGCGCCGCCCCTGAGCAGTTCTTTCAAAAATTAATATTAGACACGGTTGGAAACCTAAATAAAAAGTAACATCTAAATTTTGATGTACTTACCTTTTTTGGATTCTGAGTTACAGGCCTCGGTTACAGCATAAAATAATTGATTCTCTTCATCTTTGGAAGGTCATAACTCCTTTAATATGCAGTATTGACCAAATGTTTATAGACAATTTTCGTTTTGTTTTCAGCCCCTCTACACGCTCTAAGAGTTTGGCCGCATAATTTTGGAACACCCTGTATAATACGGAGTCTATAATTTTGTAATCCTTGATCTAGTATCTAAAAGTCTAATTGAAATTAAACGTTTATCTGACCAAATGCCTGCATTTATTATTAGGGATTGTCCTGATGTCTTCCCGAAACCTCTTTATACAGTTTCCTTCAATATTAAGGACTAAAGTATTTAAAACACACGAAAATATTCTAATATTTGTTCAGTGTTCAAAAACAATATTGAAAGTCATCGACTCACTGCAATTTTTGAATTTATTCGCTATGATTTGTATCATTTCATACTAAGGCTATGCTAGCAATACAACAACATGGATTTACGCAAAGGCTGTACACGGTATCGAACCTTGTGTGACTCAATTTATCGTTGAGGTTTTGGATCAGAAAAGTCAGGTGGATGTAATTTACATCAACTCCTCTTAAGCATCTGATGGTAATTCTTGTTAACTCCTTTGTAATCCAATAGCGTAATGTTGAGGGAAGCATTCAAGGAGACGAAGAGTTCTGAGAACAAAGCTTAAAAAATTACTGTTTGACTAGAACAGGATGTTTCTAGTCAAACAGTAATTTTCAATTAAACTCAATACAGTAAATTAGTTTCTTGGACGTTTATGTCTCAATCACTTGGTGACTTACCAAACAAAAAATTCACAGTTCTCTGCAAAGATGCCACCGGAGGAGATATTGGATATGACGAAGTAGAACTGTAGAACGCAAATCTTGTGAAATTTCAGGTGTGATAAAAATAAAAATATGTATTATACAAATTTATTTCACTAACAAACATTTTTAATGTTACAACTAAAATAATTTAAAATAATTTCGTAAAAATAAAAAATAAATCCTAGCAATAATTACAAACACCGATATCGATTAATCGCAAACTATTAAACGCAGCTAATAATACAGGCAAAGTGTCCAAAATAAATAAAAACATAGCGAATTCGCAGAAACTTGACATAAATACATATATTTCAAGAAACTGAAGAGTCCTGAACTGTAAGGGGCGTGTCACAGTGTCAGAGCCGCCATCTTGAAAAAAACGTGGGATGAACTAGGTTTCCACACTAAAAATTGTCACTTGAACCATACGAAATTTTCAAAAATTAAGAATGACTTATCATGTTTTCATACCTAGAGAAATATAAATTTTTTATTTTTTTATTAAAATTCTTTTCTCAATTTTACGTTTGTTTCCTTCATTTTCTGCTTGTTTATCTGTGAGTATATTCTGCAAAATGAAAAAAGTACATAATCATTGTATAAGTGAGGATTTTCGAGTAGATTAAAAGTTTTATATTATATTGAATGAAACATACTTTCTATCTAAAGAAGACCGGATTCGATAGCTTCCGTCTCCTGGACGATATCTTCCAAATTAGTTTCCGCATTCTCGTCGATTGCATCTAAAACTTCTACGTCGTTTAGATCCTCGATAATTTTATCCACGTATGAATATAGACATTGTACTTCCTGACAAGTTCCGTAAATTTGTGAGCATCTTAAATCTGCTTTTCTGTTGCAGTTGCAGGAGATAAGTTGCAATATTGATTCTGGTGTTAGCACAAAAAGTATTGTCACAGGTTGTAAAGAGCCGTTAGTTTTCTTTTATCCCCACTGTTGTGAATTTTTTTCATTGCCAAGCCATTTCTGAATTTTGTCAGAATGCTCGTAATGAATGTTGAACGACTGCCTCTGAAGTTGGTGGTAATAATTCCAACTTTGGTTTTTGTTTTTGCAGCGATTTTTTTAATAGATTAAATCTGTATGAGTTGAGTGGGAGATTTGTGATTTTCCTTGCACTGTATACAAGTAGAAAAAGAGTTTCACCAGCCTGTTTTTCGCTGAAGGGGTTGAATACTTGTCAATGAAAGTTCTCACTACATTAACCAACTGCATTTCTTTCTGAAAAAATTTGAAGTTTTTTAATTTTCTTTCTGAAATATTGTAGACGTGGTATCGCCACTGAAGGCATGAGCCAGTAAAATTGTATTTTTTATACGTTCATGATTTTTGGATTTCTGACAGAGAAAGAATTTTCCATTTAATTTTTCCTGTTCCTGGCCTTATGAAAAATTCATATTTTTCTTCTGGAGTCAAAGCGATTAATAAAACAAGGAGATCAATAAGCTGTTCGACATGCTTCTCGATGTTAAGTTGTGTTGGGGATTGTTGGAAGTGACTTTTTTAACGCAGCGATAAACTCCCATGTAACACTTTTTTGTTTACTTTTGCTTAATCTATCTCATGTTAAACTAATGGCACTCAAACCTGGCAGAGCAGCCCCGGTCCTAAATCCAAATGTTAAAACCTTCCAACTATTCAACTCAATTCTAACCCATTTAGTTATACAAGAAGTTCACTTCTAGAATCTCTAGATATTTTTTCTCGATACTTCAAATAATTTACCGGCTATTGCAATTTCCATAACACCCATGTTTGTCCAACGATTTAAATCTGCTCGCAGTGCTTATACCATATTTTTATGTTTCCAGGTAGCTGAAGTATTAAAAGGATGAACATTTTTATCTTTATAATTAGACCTCTGCTCTGTAGTTTTATGGCTGCAGACAACCATTAAACATGTAAATGCATTACAATTACTTCAATTATTTTAATTACTTACAGTAGCTGATGGCTGCGCTAACAACACGTATTAAGGGCAACCCAAATAGGTGTTTCTGTTCAAGGACGAAGTATACAAATGAAAGATGGTTTCCAAGAAATAAAAGTGTATCGTCGCGCGTCGGTATGTTGGATGTTGGATAATAAAATAAAGTCGGCATTAATTTTAAGCGACGCAAGGTCGATAGGCTGATAAACGGAATTCTGATGAAATTTTCACTTTGTCGCAGGGTAAGGATATTTGACATGCATTTCATTTCAATGACATCAAATCTGAAGAGAATTATATGTGTGTGTGTTTTATGTAAGGTCCGCTATAAGTCATCAATTCAAACTGAGATGGGTGGGAAAAATAGGTAATTTGTTAATAACAGGTTTGTTAATGCAAATAGTTTTCAAGGAAATTGGTTACTGCAAAAAATCTCGAACTTCATTCCTCATTCAGTCATATTTCTCGTTTAAATTAAAATTTCATATTCAACACTCTTCCAAGATAAAATTATGGCTTAACCATCTATTAGCGCATGATGGATGCTAGTAGCAGTTTTTTAGTAGCGATAATAGTGGTAGTACTTGTAGTGTTGGTAGTAACAACAGCAGTAGATGGCAGTAAATGAAGAAGGTTTTGGTAATTGTCTACTGGTATAGCAAAGATAGTACGTTTTACATATTATTGATTGGTTCTAATTTGGATATATTTTGCTTAAGGTAACAGAAAATTCGATAAAAAATTAGAAACAAAATTCAATTTTTATAATTACAATATTTACGAGTGGTGAAGGTTTTCTCTTTCCTTACCCAACAAACGGGTTAGATAGTGCCCATCGGCAAACACATATACTTTGAAATAGCAAAGACAGTAAAATGTAGAGAAAAACTAGAGAAGCAGAAAGGAATGAAACAAATAGAACCAGAAGCAATAACAGTAGATAAATACATGAACTAGACCTAATCAAAAAATCATATAAATGAGTCATCTATGTACAAAATAACAACATCCAGATACAAATGTCATATTGGTTGGATGTTAAAATAAAGTAAAGAAGGAAATAATGTATAGCTATAACTGCCAGAAGAAAACTTACCAGAGAAATAACAAGTAGTGGGATCAACGAACATATAAATTAATTATATAATTAAGGTAAAATGGTAAAACGTTACTGTTATGTCTGTAGTAATTACTAATATATATTTTTTAGTTTACGTAATATATAAGTTTTCCATGACAGTGGTAGTTAAGAAATTAATTATTATTCATTTTATGTATTGTCATTCTCTTAAATAAAAATTATATTTACAAATATAACAAATTGGCGACGAGGATAATTTCAGAATGAATAATTCTGGAGAACCAAATAATGTGCCTGGTATGATAAATACTACTACAGTCCCTACAACTATGTCTACATCAGTACATGCCGTTTTTCATATTGAGTCTTTCGATGAATCGATAACCAATTTTACAAGATGGATAAGAAGACTTGAAAGCGCATTCAGTGTTTTTGGAGTTCAACAGGATTTTAAAAAAGCATACCTATTACATTACATTGGTGCTGAAGCTTTTGATATCCTATGTGATAAAATATCACCTACAGAACCTGAAACAAAAACCTATGAGGAACTTGTGGAATTGATGAAACAACATTACAGTCCAGAGCCGTTAGAAATTGCAGAAATTTTTAGATTTACACAACGAAAGCAAGAAGAAAGTGAGCCTGTTAAAGACTACATTGCAGCTTTACGAAAATTAGCTATCAATTGCCAGTTTGGTAATTATTTAAATAAGGCTTTACGAAATCAATTTGTTTTTGGTTTACGATCTATAAATGCTCAAAGTCGTTTATTGGAATGCAAGAATTTGACACTTGAGAGAGCTTTTGAAATTGCGATGTCAATGGAAACTTCATCCAGAGATGCAGTTCAATTAAATAAAAATGTAACTTATTCCAAATTAGTTAACATTATAACTCAAAAACCTTTCAAGAAAAATCCTTATGGTAATAAAGTTAAACATTCTCCTAAACCTAAATCTACCCAAAAAGAATCTAAATACAAATGTTTTCGATGTGATTCTGAGTCTCATTTAGCTAACAAGTGCTTCAAGAGAGATTCACTATTTTGTGAATTTTGTAAGAAGAAAGGACACTTAATGAAAATGTGTATCAAAATAAAAAATTCGCATGAAGCTAATTCTGTAGAGACATTAGAAGAAATACTTTACGTTGATGATGGTATTGATGAAAATTTGCGTAAAAAAATTAAACTAACTTTACTTGTAAATCAGGTACCCATAATATTTGAAATGGATACTGAGGCACCGGTAAGTATTATTAGTTTGCCTGTTTTTCGTAATTATTTCGGTACATCATTAACACTACATAAAACTTCACTGAAATTAATGTCTTATTCCAAAAATGAGATTCCTTTGGTAGGTGTAGCACAAGTAAATGTTAAATATAATAATAATTTATTCACAAATTTAAACTTTTACGTTTCTGAAAGTAACAGTTCTACATTACTTGGTAGAGAATGGCTTCAACATTTAAAAATCATTTCTGACATTTTTGACATTAACCTTTCAAACGAAAATGACGTTTTTCAAGTAAATGTGAAACAAGAGTTAGAATTTTTATTATAGAAGGAGTACAAGCTAAATTAAAACTAAAAGAAGGAGTTCAACCAATTTTTTGTAAGTCACGTTCAGTTCCATTTTCCTTAACAAAGAAAATAGAGGACGAATTGGATTTATTAATAAAGGAAGGAGTTCTTAAAAAAGTCGAACAATCAGAATGGGCTACGCCAGTAGTACCTGTACCTAAACCTAATGGCAGAGTATGTATGTGTGGTGATTTTAAAGTATCCTTAAATCCTTGTTTAATAGTTGATGAGCATCCTTTGCCCACAATTGACACTTTACTTTCTACATTAGCAGGAGGTAAGTTTTATTCAAAACTTGATTTAAATCAAGCTTATCTTCAGTTAGAGATATGTCCCTCAGACAGAAAATATGTAACTCTTAATACGCACAAAGGTTTGTTTGAATGTACGCGATTAATGTTCGGAATTGCAAGTGCGCCCGCAATTTTTCAAAGAGAAATTGAAAATATTTTATCTGGAATTCCCGGAGTTTCTGTTTTTCTAGATGACATAAAAGTCGCTACAAGTGATGAGAACACTCATTTAGAACATTTAAAAATAATTTTTTAAAAATTTGCTAAGTATAATATAAAGTTGAATTTAAAAAAATGTGAGTTTATGAAAAGTTCAATAGAGTATTGTGGTTACATGATTAGTGAGAAAGGAATTCATAAAACTAAAAAGAAAATTGATGCTATTCAAAATGCGCCCGTTCCACAGGATAAAAACAATTACGTTCTTTCATTGGTCTTGTAAACTATTACGGTCGGTTTATTAAGAATTTAAGCACAATTTTACATCCATTACATCAATTATTAAAAAATGATGTTGATTTTAAATGGAATTCAGATTGTAACAAAAGTTTAATTTTTATTAAAAAAGAAATTCAATCTGAAAGAATTCTTGCTCATTTTGATCCTACAAAAAGAATTGTACTAGCAACAGATGCAAGTCCTTATGCAGTAGGTGCTGTGTTATCTCATTTATATGAAGATGGAACAGAAAGACCAATCCAGTTTGCATCACAAACTTTGTCATCGACGCAATGTAAATATTCACAGATTGACAAAGAAGCATACAGTATAATCTTTGGCGTTAAGAAATTTTATAATTACTTATATGGAAATAAATTTTTATTATTTACGGATCATAGACCACTAGTTCAGATATTTTCACATAATAAAAGTTTACCAATTTTATCTGCAACTAGAATGCAACATTATGCATTATTTTTACAAGGGTTCAATTACGAAATTAAATATAGACATTCGCACGAAAATTCAAATGCAGATGCAATGTCGAGATTACCATTAAAAAATTCTGAAAATATTATTGGCGATGAAGTTGATTACTTTGAGTTAAATCAAATTCAAATTTTACCTGTTACGTTGAATCAATTAGCTTTTGAAACTCAAAATGATACATCTTTGATAAAACTTTTTCAAAGTTTACGTGATGGTAAACAAATTAATAGAAATGATAGATTTAACATTAATCAAAATGAATTTTCTTTACAAAATAACTGTATTTTCAAAGGTAAAACTGCTGTAATTCCAGGTAATTTGCAAAAAATCATTTTGGATGAATTACATGATACTCATTTTGGTATGATTAAAATGAAGAACTTAGCCAGAAGCTATTGCTGGTGGCCTGGAATTTCATTAGACATTGAAAACACTTGTAAAAACTGTGTGCAATGTAATATCAACAAAAATAATCCACCAAAAGTTTTTTTACATGCTTGGGAGGAAACAAATGAACCATTTCAAAGAGTACATGTTGATTATGCTGGACCATTTAACGGATTCTATTATTTTGTTTTAGTAGATACATATACCCGTTGGCCAGAAATTTTCTTATCAAAAGATATGACTGCTTTAACTACAATTAACTTTTGCAGAAGAATTTTTGCTACTTATGGTATACCATTAATTTTAGTGAGTGATAATGGTACCCAGTTTTCTTCTTACCAATTCGAACAATTTTTAAAAGAAAACGGTGTTAAACATAAATTTACAGCTCCATATTACCCTGCCACTAATGGTATAGCAGAACGTCAAGTTCAAAGTTTAAAAAAATCTTTAAAAGCTATGTTTCTCGCAAACAAAAATAATGATAGAGAAAAAGATTTATGTAAATTTTTATTGCAATACAGAAAGAGTTGTCATTCAACAACTAATGTCAGTCCTTCATTTCGAATGTTTAATAGAGAAATAAGATCTAGACTTGATTTGTTAAAACCTGAGAGTGATATTGAAACTGTCAGGAATAGTTATGGAAATGTTGTAGTTCGAAAATTTGACGTAGGGAAAAGAGTGGCTGCTAGACATTATAATAATAAAGACAAGTGGGAATTTGGTAAAATTCACGAAGTTTTAGGAAAGTTACATTATTTAATTAAATTAGATAACGGGTCCATTTGTAAACGCCACATAAATCAAATAAGAGACATCGGAAATGATACACCTTCCAAAGATGAATTTCAAATAACACCCTATTTTAACAACAATGATAATTCTGATTTTATCGATAGTAGTGATGTACCGATGGTTTCGAGATCTGGTAATTCTACTAATACTGATGTTGGTGTTTCAATCTTACCTGAAATTCCTGATAATATTATGATTTCTGATACTGATAGGAATAAGAATATTGTTCGTAAATCAGGTGGAATTAGAAAAGAACCTGATAGATTTGTTCCTTAAAAATTTTAAGAATTATTTATAAGAAGGAAGACACTGTTATGTCTGTAGTAATTACTAATATTTTATTAGTTTACATAATATATAAGTTTGCCATGACAGTGGTAGTTAAGAAATGAATTATTATTCATTTTATGTATTGTCATTCTCTTAAATAAAAATTATATTTACAAATATAACAGTTACCACTACACATCTGGGACAATGTTATAGAATAAAAATTAAATGTTTGAGGAATCCTCTTCTATCGTTTACGAAATAGAGATAGAAAGAGAGAAAATGTAAGTCGTTCCACTCCAAGATGACCATGGAGTAAAAGAAATAGCAGGATAAAACCTGAAAATGCATCTGATCCTAAGCAAATTTCGCAAGAAGTGGTGGGGGGGGGAACTCACTCAGCATTCGCTATTTTGTGGGTAAAGAAGGACCAATTCAAGAAATAAGATTATTTTAAAAACGTGGAAAATAGTCAAAATCATACTATTACTGAATGGTGAAAGAACAGTCTAAGACCCATCTGCATCAGACCCTGATGCCTTCTAAATATATCAGGAAATCTGAATGAATGTATAATATTAAAAGGACTTTAGGAAGATATTTCTATCTCTACAGAAAGATTATCCGACCACTATTACAAATCCTAAAAAGTACGTTCCACAACTTAGGCTGTGGAAAATGTTTTCGATGGGTAAAACAAAGAAGAAATAAACGTAAAAGAAAATTCCCAAAATATCTAGTAATAACATGTAAATAAAATGTTTTAAGAGTGGCGAGAAAACAATCACTGCAGGGATTCATAACAGAGGCGACCTTATTGGGTATTCTTTCGTGGTTTCCTACATCTGGAGTTGGTAGGAAATACGAAGGAATTTGGTTTTACTGACTACCTAAAAATACCAGCGACAAATAACGTGAAGGCTATCTAGAATTCACGACAAACGAGTTGCTATGTAGAGTATACATGTGAACAACTAGACAACATCTAAAGTTGGTTTCAGAAAAACAGAAGCTGTTATCATAAATCCAAAAAAATCAAGCAGTTGAGGAGTTGCAGATAGCTTCAACCAAAAATATCTAAGAATAATTATAAAAGAACACCAATATTTGGGAAAAGATCATCACAAATGCAGAGTCGGTTTATGTAAAGCATCGAAAGCTCTCATAACTTAAAGAGAGAAGTATTAGACATGGTTAGTCCATAGTAACTATTATGCACCTATAAGATGGAAATCAGTCGGTACTAGAAAGTATGAGGCATTCTGTAGAACATAAAGGAAAATGCCCTCAGAGTACCAGCCTTTATAGATTCACTATACTTACTTCGGTGACTTGAGAAGCCAGCAAACCAGTAGTTTATGAAGAAATTAAGAGTGTCATGTTTTTAGTTACTTTGTTAATCCCTAAAGTTCATTCCCTTTTGATTGGAACAATTTAAAAGAAAAACATGCGTTTCTTGCACATCGGAGAATAACTTCAAAAATATATAAAATAATAAATAATATATTACTTAGTAAAAATTTTAGTTAAACCCACAGTAGGTAATAAAGAATACTCAACAATTCAATTTTGCAAATAAATACTTACTGTGCAAGTAAAGTAGATTATAGTTAGTAGTAAAGTTTTGTACATAATTTTTATTATTGTTTATACACTCGTCAAAATTTGCATCTATTGATAAAAAAACTCGGCAATCTTCACTTAACAGAAAAAGGGAACTTATGTAGTAGCTTCAGTTAGAAATTTGGCAAGACATTTGCCTGTGGGTAAGACTCTCACAAAAAGAAATAATGAATGCAAGACAATGACTGCATATACTGTCGAAAAAAAAGACAGTAGTTGATCAGCATAATATCGACTGTTAAAAGTCTATTGGTATCATAACTTAGATATTCTGGTAGCATACAACTTTTATCTTAGCATTAAAAAAGAAAACAGATCGAATCGAAGAATCTGCGAAATATCATTATTTTTGTTTTTATTCAATTTATATTCTGTCAAAAGAAACAAAGTTCATTTTTTATAATCTAGATATTTTTCAGATTATCTGGTACTTCAAACTGTTCAAAAATATGATAACAATCCCCAAAATCCAAGTCCAAGGTCAATACATTTAAAAAGAGGCATACATTTAAACTGCACATAACATGAACATTGAACAACCAAGCAATTAGCCAGAACGCCATCCTCTCCTGGTTTCAAGTCCCAGATGTGACAGATGGCAATGTTGGAATGGTTGTATTTGCCCTTTTTTTTTAACATGCCATTTCCACCGGACAGCTCTGGCATGAGATTCAGTTATTGCCTAATAAATGCAGTGTGGATGTTTATTATAAATCAATTTTTTTCGCTTGTATTTATGCAGAATCAAGTTGCATTTGATTTTTTTTAAACATATTTTAAAAGAATTCTTTAACATCAATACTGTTTAAAAATATCGTGTTACAGGCATGTTGAAATAAATAAGAAACAAGTTTCAGACCGATGTGATCTCGGGTCTCATTTGTATCAGTTGGATGGTTTTACTTAAACAGATGATAAGATGGCTGATAAACTCGGAGAATGAGAAATGCTTGTAAGTCATTTCAAGACTCCTCATTATTTCTATGCTTTTCACTATCAATGTCAATGATACTAAAGCTGATTATAATATAGGTGAGGGGACATGCATCATTTGGTATTACGCAAGCGGTCGTATCTTCTCTTTTTAACACTGTAGATATTTATTACAGGTAGGTACTTTACCAATTCTAAGAATAGAAAGTTAGAACTCCCTAAATACCCACACACAGTCAGAGTAGAGATGATTATATTCAAATTCATGTTTACCTCCATTAAATATATTTTTATATTTAATGTTCTGTACCTACAATGAATTATTAACAGGGTGACGCAAATTTTAAACAAATTTTATTATCATTTAATTTGTTAACTTTTTTTAATATTATCAAAAATATACAAAGTGAATAATTTATTTTAAAATTACCAAATTCACTAATTCATGATGAATCAAGGTTGAGCACTGATGAAAAATACTTTAAACTAGATTAATAAGAAGATAAATAGAGAAAATGTATGTCAGATCACTTTAAACCAACTTATATTCTTTATGGATTATTACCAGTAAAAAGAAATTATATTTTAATGAGCGATTTATCAAAATTTATTTATTATTTCTTGATAGATATAAATAAATAAAACATGTTATTTGTCACAAGTCTATAATTCTTTGATAATAATTTAAAATAATTTAATAGAATATAATATCTAAGGATTAAGTTTTATTTCCTCCTATCATGCTTCGAATGTTGCTTGCATTTGTCATATAAATTAGATATAAAAAAAACGTGACAAAGAAATCGTGAATAAAAGAAGAGCAGATACGCAAAAAGTGTTCAAAGAGCAATTAGGCCTAATTGTTGACCAACTAAAGCAAGAATTCGGAAGCTCCAATGACGGCAACATAGCTCGGCGATTTTTCCAAGGTGATCTAACTTCTTCAGAAATTACTTCAGAAATTACTGATATCGATTTACGTTTGATTCAGGGATTTCATGTAATTTTACAGGTGATCTCATCAAACCATGAAATCGATATCAATAAATTCAAGAAATACGCCTTTAACACTGCTGAACTGTTTGTTGAATTGTATCCATGGTATCCAATGCGAACATCAGTCCACAAGATATTGATGCATGGATCTTCAATCATTGCTTCGGCTTTGTTGCCAATTGGCCAAATGTTAGAGGAGGCTCAAGAAGTAAGTAACAAGTTGATTAAATAATATCGACAAGATTATGCTAGGAAACAGCCGGAAATCAACTATGAGCGATGTATTTTATCGATTAATGCTAACTTCAGATCCATATGTTTCAAGCGTTCGAAAAGTCCCAAAAAAAATAAAAAATCAGTGTTACGCGTAACATGCCAACTGATTATATGTGGATCAGATACCGAGAGCGAAGTGGGAAAATCTAGTGATGGCAGCGATTTTGAACTTGACAGCGATTGATATCTTGATATAATTCGCATTTGTATGTTATATATTTAGTAAGAATAATAAATATTCTTGTCATGGGCTACTGTATATATTTTTCATAAAACCCTTTGCCTATGCTAAATGTAGATTGATATATTGAGCCGCAAGTGTCAGATTCGTAATCAGCGACCCCAAAAACCCCAGAGTAGTAATTCTTGTACTTATTTAACAACATTTTGATAATTTTGGCCGCCATATTGGATCCCCAATTTTGTTTGTCGGAAAAATATTGTCAGATTCGAAATCAGTGATCCGAAAAACCCCGAGTATCAATTTTTGTAAATATTTAACAAAATTTTAAGAATTTTGGCCGCCATATTGGATCCGCCATATTGGATCCGCCATTTTGTTTTTCGAAAAGATAGTGTCAGATTCGAAATCAGCGACCACAAAAACTGTAGAAATCACATAAATCTTCATTTTTAGCAATTTCTTAATAAGTTCTATCGACATTTCAAAAAGTTTTTCCGCCATTTTGGATCCGCCATTTTGTTTTTCGAAAAAATATCGTCAGATTCGTAAACAGCGACCCCAAAAACTCCTGAGTAGTAGTTTTTGTAAATATTTACCACAATTTTAAAAATTTTGGCCGCCATATTAGATCCGCCTTTTTGTTTTTCGGAAAAATATTGTCGTATTCGAAATCTGTGACCCAAAAATTATAATAATCACATAAATCTTCATTTTTAGCAATTTTTTAATAAGTTTTATCAACATTTCAAAAAAATTTCCCGCCATTTTGGATTCGCCATTTTGTTTTTCGGAAAAATATTGTCATATTCATGATCAGCGACCCCAAAAACACCCAAGTAGCAATTTTGGTAAATATAAAAAGAGATTTTTAATTTTTCCGCCATATTGGATCCGCCATTTTGCTGCTTGAAAAAATATTGTCAGATTCGAAATCAGCGACCCAAGAACCCCCGAGTAACGATTTTCGTGACGATATTTCAATACTGAGTCGAGTTATATAATTATGACCACCTTTTTCGATTTTTATCCCACTGGTATCGCTCCTACCTACAACCGTTCACTCCTCCTACCCCATCTCCAAAGTTTCTTGATCTCCTGACCTGACAAAGCACCTAATGTCCTTTTATTCAAAGGAGTTCATCTCTTCCTTTTATCCTCCAGCGCTGAGTCAATGTGTACCTACTTACAAGAAGCCTTTTTATTTAAAGTCGCCTCCAGTTAGTTAACCTCCAAAATGTAGAGGTCTTTCATCATGGCTGATGTTCTAAAATCCTGCTGGTTTCTTCAATTAATGAAAAGAACCATATCATCGGTTAAGTGGACTGAGAGGTTTCGTTCGCCACAACATCTCCGTATGAATATAAAAATTATGTAATTAAAAACTATCCTAATTATAAATTAAATGTCTTTCCAGAATGTTTAACTAGATTAAAACAAGAGCTTTACTAAACGGAGCTTTCGCTTTGCTGCACGTTGTTTCTACCGATCGTACTAAATCTGCTCAAGGATAATTATTACTTCAATATTCAGAGCATGTTATAAATTATTTATTTATAATTAGTTCGTAACTAAGTAAGTTGAGCTAAATAGTCAAAGTTTTTCTCGCTTCTGTTTCATAAACTAATATTAATTTTACAGAGTGGCAAATAACAGGGTTAAAATTCATAATTTTGTTACTATATTTAGCCAGCTTAATTTAAAGAGCATGCTCTTGTATTAATTTGAACGCTTGGCATCTATGAACGGCGGCGCGTCAGCGAATAATTAGGTGCCAGAAACATTCTATTGTGAAATTTCTAGTGTCATTTATTGACTCTATTTTGCATAATATTAAATTACACTTATTATGGGAAACTAAGTACATGGCAGGAAGGCAGATTTAACGTCTATAGCCGAAATTTTAAATATGGCCAACATGGTAGCTTACTTTTATAATTATTGCATGTGAATATCGGTTTTGAAATGTAAAGCTGAGAAACATCTCAAAGTATTTATAAAAAAAAAAGTAAGGATATTACGTTACAAAGTGTATAAGGTGATAAAACCATCATTTTATTGTAATGCATTTCGCAAAAGAAATTTGTTGTCATCGTGTCACCTACCTTGTGGCTTGCTAAAGATTATTACATTTTTTAGTCGTTTTAAAATGTTATACTTCACTGAACTTATCCATTAATATTATGTTCAATTTTTTTATCGGTATTGTGTTTATGATGCCATTATATTAATTTGTAAATAGGGCGTAGCTAAGTTGATGAAAGATAATACTCCTTTCGCGTCTGTCTCAGCGTTACGTTAATAATTATTTTGTTAAAATTTAATGCAATTATGTGTAACTCGACCTCTTGATTTAATTAATATACGAAAATTGAATATTTCATTTACAAGTTACGATGGAAAGTTGCAATGTATTTTATTAAGAAAAAGTTTTTGTACGTTTTGTGCCATTTACTTTCATAACATTTTTAACATTGGAAATGTTTTTGTTTTCGTATAGGGGGTTGAAAATCAGTTTCATGATGCATATTATGAAGCATGACTTAGAGAAACAGTGGCGACAACAGAGTGATCAATTTTTGATTGGTTGTCTAAATTGCGTGGTACCGGCAGTCATGTTATTATTTTTTTATAGGCGTCTCTTGTCGAGAAAATCTCAACGGCTGTATCTCGTTGCGATTCTTTGAATCTTTAAAAAGTTATTAGCGTTTCAATACCCCATGTCGAAGAGTTTTGTAAATTTTGCGAAATTAAAAAGGCCGATTGCGCGCGCAGAGCCCTCAAATTTTATGCGCGTGCAGAACTTGTCAAAACTTTAAAATGTTTCCTTAATGTCACAAATGTCACTTTTTAGTTAGGATCTGCTGACCTCAACATCGCAGCTGAACCGCACAATTCACGATGTACTTTCAAGTTGGACTTTCGAGCTTGGATTTATTGCCAGAACGGCGGCCCGGCGGCCTGTTTTCGTATGGAAATAAGGTTTGAAATTTTCGTGTTTTCGCAAAATTCGCCAAAAAATCCATAGTGCGTCCGACAGATTACACCTTATAGTCGATCCAGCGAAATTTAATGATTTCTTAATATCGGTCCTAGGACGGAACCGATTACAGTTTCGGACTCGGGACGACTTCAGGACCCCGAAACAATTTTCTGTTTCTCGATAGGGCTTTTCCTTCACTTTGACATTTAATTGTATCGAGTATTGTATCCAAGTAAGAAACTGCATGTTTCAAGAGCAGGATTAAACAAATGACGTAACGCGTGAGATTTCAGCGGTTTCAGAACGTCAAAATTACACTTTTTTGTTCACTCCTATTGAGCCTAAAATCAGAGCGTGACCGTGCAATTCACGATGTAATTCTAAGTTCGACCCTCTACCTTGGATTTCTTATCAGAACATTTATTGAACTTAATTCTGGGAATCACGCCAAATTCTAAAAAATAAATAGAAATAAGAAAATTGCCAAAATATGTCAAGATAAAAGTGTAGTATCAAAGGCAAACCTCAACAGTTTGCCTTTGATACTACACTTTTATCTTGACATATTTTGGCAATTTTCTTATTTCTATTTATTTTTTAGAATTTGGCGTGATTCCCAGAATTAAGTTCAATGAATATTAACTATCCGCCACAAATAAACTACAAACAATATTATCAGAACAGTCTCTCGGAAATTCGTTTGGAAATAGTATTTGAAGTTTCCTGTTTTTGCAATTTTTTCAATTTTGTCAATGACTTGCAATTTGACAAATCATAGGGGTGGATTTAGCATCGGGGTTGCTCTAGCAGGTTCCCGATATATGATTTGTACACTGCGCGTCATATATATGTGGTACACTTTGATTTTATCAATGTAAATCTGGCTCAACTTGTCAAATTTGACATTATAAGATCTGTCACAGATACTTATAACGTGAACTGGAGACGTTGCAATTCTGACGTCTCTGATTTGATCATAACCTACAAAGCTCTTAAATGACAGTTTGCATCAGTCAAGCTCAGGAAGATCACCATACACAACTAAAAAAACCTGATTTTCAGGTTACAACTGTTAACTGCTGTACCACATATACAGTAAATTCACTTTTAAACCAAAGCAGTTTGTGAGTGAATAGGAGATAGTAGTAAAGCGAGAGCACTATACATGCGTGACTGCATGTCGATCTCAGAATGTTAGCGCTCTCGCTTTATTGTCTCCTATTCACTCACAAAGTGCTTTGGTTGAAAAGTGAATTTACTGTATATGACGCGCAGTGTACGTATTACCGAGTGTTAGACTAGGTTTGAGTGCCATTACTTTAACATGAGGTAGATTAAGCAAAAGTAAACAAAACAATTTATCGCTGCGTTAGAGAAGTCACGCCCAACAATCTCCAAGACAACTTAACATCGAGAAGCACGTCGAGCAGCTTATTTCCTTTTGTCCCGTCGAAATATGTATAGGCGAAAACCATATATAACTTAAAATTTTGTCGTTTTTCGCAATTTACAAAGATAGCGGTGATTTGAAGCAAAATAAAATATATGTTCAACTCCTCTCTCAATGCCTGATCCAATGGTATGTCACACGGTTACAGTACATGCAAAATGCAAAAATTAATCAAATAAGCAAGAAAATTGCGAAATCTTTGTAACTCTATACTTATTATTTATGTAATTTGAAGGTGGATTTTTATTGCATCCACATTTGTACGACGTATGTTAACTACGTGAAAACCAAATTTAGGCAAAATTCAGTAATCGTAGTCCTCCCTCAAGAAAAGTTTTTGTCAAATGATATAAACGAAATCCGATTAATTTCAATGTTGCCAAAAATTCTTTAAAACAAATTATTGTTTGTAAAACAAGCTGTAGATGATGTAGATTCACCTATTGTTAAAATAGCAATTGAAATATTAAATAATAGACGAACATTTGTACTTAGTTGATGAGGACGTTGATCTCCTTGTTTTATTAATCGCTTTATCTCCAGAAGAAAAAGATATATAAAAATTATATGGAAAATTCTTTCTTCGTCAGAAATCCAGAAATGACAAGAACGTGTAAAAATAGTTACTTACATTACTAGATGCGAAAGGTTACTTTAAGGTGTGAGGTGATTTTTGAATGGTCGAGGCGAAGCCGAGACCTTTCAAAAAACACCGAATACTTAAAAGGGCTTTCGCATCGTGAAATGTATTATATTTTTTCTACTATATCGAAAAAAATTATGGGATATCCTAATTTAAAATTATGAAATGAAATTAATTGACGTTTTTAATAAATTTTATAGTTTAGGAGGCTGCCTGTGAAAATTGTTTCCATGGCAACCAAATATTACACATTTTAATTTATGGTGGTTTCAAACTAAAATAAACTAATACGTATGTTTTGTGGCGATATAAATGGGAATATTGCTTGGGCCTTGTTTTACCCCAAGAAATCCAAAGCAAGATATATGCAAACTTATGAAGCGTTTCTAAAATGGAGTATTTAGGTACCTACTACGTTGGGTACTACGTGCCGACAAAAATGTTGGCGTACTTCCTAGAAAGACCTTTCTTTATTAATGCAAAACTGTTTAGTTGTGTTAATTTGTTCAAATAGAACGAATTAATTTCGTTTAAAATTTGCTTTTCTACTTTTCTGTCCTGGCCGCATAAGTTTTACTTTCGCAGATAGCAACGCCTTAGCAACCAGGTAACTCGAAGGTTTACTTTCGTTATCGCGCGTGTTTCTAGGGTTACAAAGTTCATTTATATAGACGGTAGTAGAAAAATACAGTTTTACTGACTCATGCCTTCAGTGGTTATGATACCACGTCTAGAATATTTCAGAAAGAAAAATTAAAAGTGATCAAACTTCTTCAGAAAGAAATGCAGTTGGTTAATGTAAGTAAGAACTTTCAATGGCAAGAATTCAACCCCCTCACAAGTAAAACAGTCTGGTGAAACTCTTTTCCTACTTGTATACGGTGCAAGGAAAATCACAAATGTCTCACTCAACTCATACAGATTTAATCAATTCAAAAAATCGCTGCACGAACAAAAATCGAAGTTGGAAATATTACCACCAACTTCAGAGGCAGTCGCTTAATATTCGTTATGAGTATTCTACAAAATTCAGAAATGGCTTGGCAATGAAAAAAATACACAACAGTGGGGATAGAAGAAAATTAACGGCTCCTTACAACCTGTGACAACACTTTTTGTGAAAACAGCAGAATCAATATTGCAGCTTATCTCCTGCAACCGCAACAGAAAAGCAGGTTGAAGATGCATACAAATTTACGGAAATTGTCAGGGAGTACGATGACTAAATTCATACATGGATAAAATTATGTATTTATATGCTATCGATTCCGATCTTCTTTAGATACAAAGTGTGTTTATTCAATATATATAAAATTTTAAACAACTCGATAATCCTCACTTGTACAATTATTATGTACTTTTTCATTTTGCCGAATATACTCACAGATAAACAAGCAAAAAATGAAGGAAACAAACGTAAAATCGGTAAAAAAATTTAATAAAAAAGTCAAAAATTGATATTTCTCTATAAATGAAAATTTTCTTCTTTTTTGAAAATTTCTCATGGTTCAATTGCCAATTTTTGTTATGCATGTGAAAACCTAGTTCATCCCACGATTTTTCAAGTAGGCAGCTCCGACACACCCCTTACGGTTCGGGACTCTTAAGTTTCTTGAAACATAGTTATGTATTTTTAAAAGTATATGTCAAGTTTCAACGAATTCACTATGTTCTTGTTCAGTTTGGACACTTTTCCTGGACTATTGGCTGCGTTTAATAGTTTGCGATTAATCGATATCGGTATTTGTAATTGTTAGGAATCACTTTTCATCTTCACGAAATTATTTTAATTTATTTTAGTTTTAACATTAAAAATGTTTGTTAGGGAAAAAAAATTGTATAATACCATTTCAGTTTTCATTATGAGAATGTTTTTGTTAATAAAATAACTTTTTATTTTAATTTCTAAATAAAACTACTGATAATAAGATTTTAATTTTTGAAAATGTTTTGTGTTAATGAAATAACTATTTACTACTTTGCAACAAATTTTCATTTTTATCACATCCGAAATATCACAAGATTTGCGTTCTACTTCGTCATTTCCAATGTCTCCTCCGGTTGCATCTTTTGCGAAGGACTGTGAATTTTTTTGTCACAATATTATTATTTTCTTAAGCGTTATTAGTAAGCATCATTTTACAAAAGAAAAAAATCTATATAATTGCATGTCTATTATTAAAATTGCCAAATTAATTGCTATAATATTTTGTTAATAAATATTTCATGATATTAAAATTATCACACTACAATAGTTTAGGAATATTACCTATATTTCAGAATAAAAAAATAACCTTTCTGAAAATTATTTAAAAAACTCAAAACAAATTTTATTTTAATAAAGCTTCTTACAGTTTGGAGTTCTCAATAACATTTGAGAGAACTGAATGAAGTATGCATATATATTTTTTTATAATAAGTGATGCGACTTTTTCTAGCGTTCTGTACAGAGCGGATTTTTTAAGCATATTTAAAATTAAATTATCCAAAATCACAATAAATCGTATGGATATGGCATATGGCAGTATAAGCATTAGTTAAAGCCTCAGAATATTGTAGGTTTTCAAAATAGAGATTGTGAAATAAAATTCTCCATGCTCAACTCAGAATGAGATTTAATACTCACAATAGCCAAGTCTCCTACGTCTACTTCTCTTACTGGTTTTCTGTAAATCAGCCACCCTCTACAGAGTTTATTTGAAGAAATACAGAAAAATGTTATATACAAAAGTTGTAGTATTTTACCTGAATTTTAATAATCTGTCAGTAAAACAAGTGACATGGCAAAGTATCGAAATTCTATGGAATTTTTAAAATTAAATTATTATATTTTCGAAATCCCTATAATTTCCTCATTTTAAAAATACATTTAGACTATCCGTTCCCCAGTTATTCAAAATATAAATATGTGTAAAAACATGATATTGTGTATCTTAGTAGCTCATGGGTTGGTTAAAACATGAAATGACGCTTAATTAGGTAAGCTGTACTGTTTGCAACTTACTACTTACTACCTACAAACAGTACTTTCTAACTTTGTAACACCTTTTTTAAACGGACTCTGGGGCGCTAGGTCCTTATTTTTAAGTGCAAGGAACAGCACTTGCCTGGCTCACCGGACGGGGGTGAGAACGCTAGCGGGGTAGCTAAACAGTGGAGAAACGGTTATTTTTGCCCAGGGGTTTAAGATGAACGTCTTGTCAATCAGACTGGACAATTTCTCAAACGGGTTAATAATTGATAACCAACTGAAATAATAAATTTTATATAGCATACAAAAATATTTGTTTACTGAAATCGGCAATTAATAATCAATTGAGAACTGAATAAAGAGAATATATCAACGTTCTAATTTACAGTCGGAATCCAAATGTATTAGTGTACAATTTTCATAAAATATAACGCGAGCTGGCAAAGAAGAGTACGAGTGAATATTATTTTATTTCGGATGGCCGGCAGTTGAATCAAAGCGCGAGCGGATCGAGATATGCCAACGCGGGGAAAAGCAAACGGCTAGGATGAGCAAGTGTGACTGCAACACGACACCAAAATATCGGAGCGTATTCACTAAGCCACAGATATTCTTTTCCTGTATGTACGATTTTCTAATTACGGAGCACGTAGTTCCGGCCACAAACGCAGAGCTATTCTACACAGGACGATCTTTTCCTGCTCAAACAACAAAACCTGACTTAGAGCATACGCTGGGGCGGAAGGCTGCCACCCAACCGGGAAATGCAACTTTCTCCGGCGTATGATAAGTCCGCGTTGTGAATCAAAGATATTCACTGGGACTGTGTTGATCACCCAACCGGGAAATGTCGACTTCGCTGGTGAATATTTTATAGAACAAAATGCTATCGGCGAAATGAATTACAAAATGATACAAATGCACAGACTATCTATACTTAATTAAAGGCGGGACGGACGGCAGCGGATTGCGTAGTATTCTTACCAATATAATTTTCAAAGAAATTATAATCGAAGCGGCGGTTATTTGGTGGTAGCTGGCGGTTTTACTAAGACGAAAATGTGGACGAAGTGTCAAGTTTGACTGATAGATCAGACAGATCCTTTTTGGATGTTCCTTGCGAATTTTATTACTTGATTTGATGACGTACCTCGGATGCGCGTTAAAGCTGCGAATTGAATTGAAGCGTATGGCTCGTACTAGAGACTTTACTTGGTAAGTTCGAGCGTGTTATGCAATGTACAACAGTTACTCGGAGCATCTGTAAACGGAAATAGGTTGCTTGCAATTTTTAGACTATAACGCAAAAAGAACTCGATTAAAACAGGCACGGATTAATATTTTTTTATTTAGTAACTAATGATTTTTACTTCGGACTCGGTCATTATTTATTTAGTTATACCGGGGATTATCGAAAATTAATCAATTAATTTACTGCTTGTTCACCAGCGGCTTTTACAACTCAATTTTAACTTCACTAAATCAGGACTTAAATACTAAGACTAAGGCTACAGGATGCACCTAAGTGAGGGAAATATTAAAAAACAGACAATCCTTGACGGAAAAAAAATCACTTCGTTACAAACAAAAAACAATCTTCATCATGTCAAATTTTATCCACATAAGTCTAAATTATTATTATATATTTTTGTAATCAGGAAATTATAAGGATTTCGAAAATATAATAATATATACGGTGTTCAATAAAAAACAAACCTATGTTTATAGAATTTCGCCATTTTTCGATTGTCATTTGTTTATTTTATTGGCAGATTACACAGGCATACAAAAAGAGTGGTCTGTTTCTTTGACTGGACTAACGTATCTGTATGTATTTTGACTCACTGAATTCGAATCCGGAGTCAGAATTGCTCCATCGCCCTTTGGTTAAACATGACAATGTCAAGCAAGGTCTTGTATACGAATTCTTCGATACCTATACTAGGATTAAGCTGTGTTCATTTTTCTTGACGCAAAATATTACTAATATAGTCAATTGCAAGAAAAATTAGCCCAGAGTTATATGCAAGAAGACTGAAATTGTGTCGGTATTGCCACGAGTAGTAAACATTCTTTCTACCACAAACTACAGTTATTTTTTCTTCCTTTCTTTCCTTCCCACATGCATGGCACTCATGTGGTGGAATAGGTCTACCATTCATAAATGTCATTCAATAACAAAGCAAGAGCTATTCTATTAGCCAATCTAAGTATTAAACAGCATTCATAGTTTTAAAAAATTATTAAAAAAATAACCAAAGGTGAGATTTGACCAATAAACCTTTTTGTTATATGATTTAAAGCAGTTACTGTCAAAATTATGTTATTATTTACGCCGACAAAAAGGTGACATGTTTAAAAGTTATCAGTAATTCCAAACTGTGCACGGTCATAACTTACTATAGCGAAACAAGCTAAAAATAAAAACACAAACAAATGAAAAGGGAACTGATGCACGATATCTGTTAATTAGTTAAAAGTTATAGTGACAAGGCGGGATGAAATTCCATTAGCTGAAATGCAAATCTGGAAATCCGACGAGTTTAGAGGTTGGTCAAAGCTTTTATTACATATGACATGACATTTTAATTTTTGTGTTCCTTTCAGGGCCGGATTGTACCAGAATCTAATTTATTAGTGAGCCAAAACTCTAATCGATGGCCAGACAACAAGTATACTAGGTGTTGTGTCTAACAGAAGCAACAGTGGGGTGTCTGCTTGAGTTTGATAATAAAGTTTTATTATTACAGATTAGTTTAAATTTAGTTATTTTGTGATTCGAATCTGTAATCTGTGATTCGGTTATAAATACATTAATACTGTGCAAGACTAAATGTTTTGAAGATAAATCATGAGGTCTTAATTCTCATATATTCATTTTGTCAAAAATGTATGAATTTGATTGGTTTGTTTTAGACAAACAAATTGTATTTAGTAATCAATAAGAATTTAAGTTTAGTTCTGTTTTCGAAAATTTAAATTCTGTGTGGCTATTTTGTTGCCGGATGTGAACCTGAAATATAACATGATATGCTGAAGCCGGCGAGTGTACTTTAAATAATTAAAAGAACTCGTGTCATTTTCATTGACCTCATATTTACGAATCAATAGCAAAAAGTTAATATGTAATGAGTAATTAACTTTACATTTATATCCATTAGCCAAAGTGATAGCGATTTCCTATTACTTCCGCACGAAATATAACACAATGTGGTCGCTGAGTGATGGAAATTGTTGTCTAATTTGATGAAGTCAGATAAGTATATTACAATTGGATAAAGTGGAAAAAACACTTTCACTGAAATGTGTTTCACAACACCTAAAAATGAAAAAAATTGATAATCTTTTTATTAGACTTAATATTTGAATAATGCATGAAACAAACTAAATAAAACTTTCCAAGAAGGCTTTTGGAACAAATTTTTGGATAAGCCAATTTTGTTTTTCAGAAAGGCATATTTTACAACTTAAAGTCTGAAAATCAAATTTTTTCAAATATTCACAAAAAAACAACTTTCGGTTTTAAACCAATTTTTTTTAAGCGAGTCAGTTATATATTAAATGCAAACTACATTTCATCATATTTGACAAACTCTAATCTACCTTTATCTTAATTCTCATGCATTTTGGACTTCTTTCAGGTAAAAACCCCTGACAACTGGGCTACAAATTTTACTTAGGTCAATATTTTATGTAATATTTAAAATGTGTAACACGCACGTTTTCTTCGAACGAGGTGATTCGTCTACGGTCTTATACACTATTGGCAAATTGTATGTACTTAATACTTAGTATGTTAATAATAATAGTAACACCATTTAACAATCTACTTAGTGAAGATGATTGAATTGAAAAACTTTATTATGTAGTAATCGTCAGGAAGTTCGTAAGCCGGATGACTGTACGTTTTTATTTTGGTTTTGTTTTTACAAGCAACTCTTTTCACTTTTTTAGGTCATTAGTTTGAAGATCGACTAATTACAACTTTATCCAAATTATATGTAGTAGAACGGATATGCCGTATAAATTATATGGCTTGTACGTATAAACTTTTTATACAATAGAAAGCTTTAACTCGTAGGTTTTAGACAACAAGAATTGTTGATAAATACTGTCATGTTAAAATATCACCTTCAAACAAATAGAAACAATTTTTTTTTTTTGTTTCAAGTAAACCCATTTAATAATTGACGTAATCAGTCGATGAGAGAAGCTCGTATTCGTCGATTTCGAAAACACAATAATTTCAATTAGTCTTAAAAAATGGTGAAGATTAAAGTATGGATTATAACAGAAAAACAAACAGATTTCACCCGATGCGTATTTGTTCCATAACTCTATGCTTTATAGATACTTGATATTTTTTTCAGGATTTCAGAATATATTTAGTATGCTTTTAACGTTTTCTAATCAAACAAACCAATAAGTACCTGGTTTAAATAACAAAGTTGATTACTACCTAGTCAAAGGAGAATACTATGGAAAATTAAAAATATTTTTAAAGTGTGCAACAGTGATTAGGTACTGCATAACTTATGTAATTAATTTCTCTTCCATTTGTAAATGGACAGCCTGTATACTTGACGTCTGTAATAACAACATATATGATGTAACACCCCATACCCCCTCGCATGTTTATTTTAATCTATTTCCGGAGAAAGAGAACATACAAATTTGGCCGTTTAATGTGATCGTCTAGTTTTAAAGTGGTAGGACCCAAAACTACGTTGTGTTTGTAGCTTTTACTTAGATTCTTTTTATAAAGTTTGGTATTACTATTTAATTCGCTTAAGTTACACACAGGTGAACTTAAATCGGATATTTAAGTACCCTTTAATTTACCTTCTGAAAGAAAAACGATTAGTGAATGAATACTCTCGAAATGGTTGAACAGATTTATTTGCATTTAGAGACAACTGTCACAAATGATTGATATAAGATCTGGGCAGATATGCCAATGACAAAACTCGCCATAGGCGGAGAGGAACCCCCCTCGTAAGATTTCATTGGATGACCAGTGACACAATCGACTGATAAGTAAAACAAGCCTCGCTTTTTAATTACCGAGCCTTTGTCGCAGACAGTTGTAACGATAATTTGGTAAATTACGGTTACAACTGGTTTCTACCGGAGACAATTAAATGTAGCTATGTTATGCGCGCGTCGACGGCACTGAAACGTTCTCGATCCTACAGCGTTCCTCCTCCACCAGCTTTTTCCTATCTTCCGTACTGGTAAGTCGTAATTTTATGAATATCTAATTATTTTTCTCGGATGTAGAATTTTTCTGTATCTATCGTTATAAAGTATTATTTGCAATACGTAGCCTAGTAAATATTTAGCATGTTGGTTATTTATTACAGTCAAATGTGGTAAATATCGATTTAAATCGAATTTATCAATTGGGTGTGTTTGACGCCGGCATTTTAGCCAAATTTAGTGCTCTCCACGCGTGATTGATTTCATGCAAATATCTACACGTGGTGTCGTCTTGCAAGTTAACTTATGTTATTACCGTTCTTTATTATCTTTTGCAATTAAAATTTGCAATTATCGTTATTATCTTTATCGAGTTATTCATAAAATATATGCACTTACACAGATCTCTTTCGTTTGCGGAAGGTGGTAAAAAACTCTTCGAAATTAATAGTTTTCGCTTAACGGAAAATATTGGTTTTTATCTTATCGTATCTATTTGATTATTGTAATTTTTCGTAATTTAATTTAATATTTAAATTATTCCCTGCTATATCTTAATACGATTTGAATTAATTAAAATTCATAGTTATTATCTAATTATCGTAAATTAATTGAATAATTAAAGCATTCCTTACCATTTCTTACTCCAATTGGGAGAATTAAATAAACTTATTGTTTCTTATCGTTCTACATTAAATAGTAGAAATTAACTTTAATTAATAATCTAATTAAATTAGTTATAAAAATCAGAATACCTAACTTTTTACTTTCTTACTTATTGAATTATTTTGTGATTCACACATTTTCTATTTGTGAAAAGATTGCGTTTTAGCAATATTAAAACTTAATTTTCTGAGTGTCTTATTGTGATTTGTCTATTTAATTACTGTTATTAAATTTAAATAATATAACAAATTTCTTTTTAACATAATTTCTTATTCAGAGGAATTATTTTTATTGCTTTAATCTTGTCTAGTTATATCTAGAGTAATTTCTAAAATTTCATAGTTTCGAAATTATAATAATTAGCTTATTATAATTTATATCTTGAGTTATTTTTAAAATAAAATAATAAATTCATATCTTTGTAATTATAATAATTGATTTATTATAATTCATATCTTTGCTAAATTGTTTAGTCAACTTTTCTAGAGAAACTTGCCTTCAGTAAGTTTTTTTCTAATTTTATCAGCCGTAAGCTAACTTGCATATTTCCAACTTTACTTTGTACATTTTTGACACTGGTATATTTATGTTTTATTGAACGAGACCAAGAAGAGGATTCGACAGATTCAACTTTACCAGACCACATCAGACTGAAATCCAGATTATCCTATTATCTTATCCAGGATTGGTTACATCTTTCCCAGGTGCAGGTGAAGTCTAGCTAGACCCAGAAGATCAGTATACACCAGCATAGGCCATCTTGGCAAGGGAATAGATCATCGTGGAAATCCTTGGAAATTAAGGTCTGTAAGTCTGTGGTAGAACATATTTCCATCATCAGGTCTTCGGTTCCAGCGTAACAAATAATTGCCAGTAATTGTTCTTGTAAATGTAAGCCTTGCAGTTGATAAAATATTTTTCCTTTCATTCATTTTTTATTGTGATAGCCCTTCAGGCACTTATTTCCATTGTTTTGCCCTTCAGGTAAATATAAATTTTTCATCATTGTTAAGAGTAATTTGTATTGTTAATATTTATTCTATTTGTTAATATACTATTTATTTGAGCTGAATCGTTTTATTTCTCTTGTTGTGAAAATCTGATATCATACAAATTGTTACTAATTTTTTAGTAGCTGGCGCCCAAAAATTATCTTAATTTATCTTAATTTTACTTGATAAATAATTCCTTAACTTTTAATCTCTTATAACTTGCAGTTTTAAATCTTACTAAGCTAGAAACTTAAAGTACACTCTTCAAGTTCTTTTGTTAACAAATCAGGGTTTTAACCAAATTTAATAATAAGTTTGTTAATTTATTAAACACCATATTCTGACTCACGACCCACCGGAAAAATCTGAGCAGCCGACAGGTAAAATAAACTTTGAAACCCAGAAGCCCATAAGGCAAATTAGATTTATTCAGTCTGGGGTTACACAGTCTCACTATGATTCTTTACGTTACATAACTCGTCGTAAATACGAAACAACTGTTTCTGTATTTATTGTGAAAGACAACTGTTTATTGGCGTTGTGAGTACCCCCCATCAGTAGGAAACCAAGGTAAACACTTATTGCCAATCGTAGATTTGTATAGTGTATGTAGACATGGAGTAACATAGTAAAAGTGTACAGATACTATGGCCATAAATACATTAGACGGAGTACCACCGAGAAGGACGCTCATGGCTAACCCCAAAGGGTCGGTTAACAATAATACAGATGGCATATTTCAAAATTGTGTTGGAAGCTTGTAAAACTCAACAGATCGACCATCGACACTCGTACATGCAAGAGATAACTGGTGTTAAAAACTATGCAATATTTAGCATAACGGCCCAGATACCAGATGGTTAAGTAGGTAATAAATTCCCTTAAATATGATTTAAATGAACAGACGTAAATAGTAAAATTGTAAAATAGTAAAATAGTATCACAGCGACGATAAATTGATAGAGTCGTAATTTGTCATTTTTACTTCGTGAAGTTAATATTGAATACGTAAATGGGTATGTCTCACCTAGTCTCGGAACTACGGTGACGTTAGCGATAACCTCTCCCCCGGATTCCCCAATCGATTCTTCGCTGGAACTCATATTTGATAACGGCGTCACGACGTCTGGTAGCGTCCCACGGATACCACTTCTAAGATGCATATAGATTATACGTGTAGGGAAACGTCGTCGCGTACGGTAAATTCGGTTCTACTTTACGATGCGTAGTATCGAGGGAAAAGTGGGTGCGGTGTCGATTCACGATACCAGCTTGTCCTTCTCCTCGATAAGAATTTTATGAAGAAGCGTGACAGGTGTCGATTCACGACTCAACTAGTCACTATGGAGTCTTGGGAAGTCTCCTCGATGGGGGTTTTGGATTCCATATTTATATGCTCTTTCCCTGTGACGTATTATCTATTTCGCGTGAAGCCAACAAAGAAGGCCTGGTTATATAGTGGCTAGTTTCCCGTGGAGATAGGTTTTGTTTACATAATAAAAAATTAGCTTTTATATTCCTACGCCAAGAGCTTAGGACTTCGTTCTAATGGTGCCAGATGTGTGGCCGGGCATTGGATTACTAACCGAGACTAAGGGTTGCATAGTGACTAATTTCCCGTGAAGATAGATAGGTTCTCTTTATTTAGCAAGATTAATTTCTGCATTCCTTTGCGGTTGTAAGCTCGATTATCGTCGACTTTTAGACTTTTTATAATTAGGATGAACCGAGTTATTTAAAATATAACGTATTTTAATTCACCGAAATCTCATAACATTTACTGAAACTGGAATAAAATAATATGAATTTAGGGAAAATGAGCGTAATGAGGCAGCCCAGGGCTGGGGTGTCTCAATGACAACATATATTTTATGAGACTAAAATAAAGAAGCTAAAAGCTGCTTCATAAAGTTAGACGGAGATTTTCTGGAACTTTTATCTAACTAGGTCATCATATTAAACATAAAGTGCACTGAAACTTTGTTGGCAGATTTACTTATTGCTTTAAACTTAAGCTTTTACCTATATTGATTTCTATGTAAAATATAAATATGAGAACAGCGGTAACGAATGCAGTTGGACTTCCTCGACTGTAGTGAAAGCAGACGTAAATTTGGCACACCAAAACTACACCCCTTAACGTAGCAACTGACAATGATAATAATAACTACATTATATATTCTGTCAATGAGCAAGTAACGATGTTATAGCGTCTCTACTACCAAAAACCTGATTAGAATCGCCTAAGAAATAATTTTCTAAGGTTGAAATCGGAAAATCCATAAGGTCTTGCAGTTACCTCTTAGGAATTGTCGATTATTGTTACATCGCTTCATCATGATTTCACAAAAACCAACTTTGGAATCAAAATCATCATTGAGCTCTTTCAAATATTTTAGAACGAAAAACTGATTCAATTATCTTATACAACTTCCTAGTTTGGTTTGTGAGGATCTTCCTGCAACGATAATAAAACATTAATTTGGTTTCCTTTCAAGAACTGCAAGAACAAGCTCTTGCAGGATCAAGATTTTGAAATTTCTTATCAATTTTGCTTACGGTTGACAGCGTAGTAGATAGATTATGGTACTTAATATTGAATAATTTACAAACCTCAGCTTGTGTCTAGAAGCTGTCCCCATAACCAATCCTCAGCAAAATTTAGGTTTCTTGCGTGAGTTGATAGTTAAATACTGTTTTGTAGATTACACATTGCTAAGTAGAAAGGAGACCAAAAATATAAGTAACGAAAAAGCAGAATTTCCAAAAACGGTTCCTTTAACCAAGGCCGAATTGTAAGCAATGCAAGAAAATGCTAGTAGTAAATGTTAATTTTCTAAAAATATTGTTACGTGTTTACCAAATATACCTTAGGTACAAAAATTATTTTTAATATTATATTTAATTCATTTTGATTATTAAATTAGTTTCATCCTCTCCCCATTTGTAACAAGACACCTATATGACACATCACAGATTTTATCAACACAAAATAAAACAAAACAATTTATGTGAATAGGCACTGTAACACATAATTGAAAATAACATACCATTAAATATAATTAAATATATTTCTTGCCTTCATGGACAGAATCTTGTCAACTGAGATGAACAACTCCATAAATCAGAATCAGAACTGATTAGCCAGTTGCCAGTTACAATATGCGTTTCCACGTCTATATTGGTCGTCTATAAACTTATTCTAAACCTCGTAATATCTTGTCCCTAAAAGGAATGCAGTAAGATATTTATATAACGTTAGGTTCAGAAACGATATCTCACGGAAGAATGTCGCCTGCGTACTTAATTAAAATTCTCTAATTTGTTTCTGTATAATTATTTAATGTCACGTGACACCAAATGATTAATACATCTTCACGTCGGCTAATGATGTAGTTTTCTTCTCGGATTTTCAAAATATTTCAAATTGACCATATACAGGGTGAATCTTAGAGTGGCGGCCATATTTTTGGGGTTAATAATACTAGTCGTCATGAACATGAATCCGAATTTTTTTTTTTGTAGGTTGTAAAATGGCCGAGTTATGAATTTTTTAAAAAAATTCGCGATTCATGTATAATTCCTGTAATTCCGGTGCCGCTGGGCAAGCACTTGCTGCATTACGTGTGCCCGGTCGACAGTGTTGCCAAGTGTAGATGATATAAAACCAATCGATTACATTTTACATTTTCACTTTTCATTAATAATTCAGAGACACCCAATCACGAGAGAGAGATAAGGGTACCTAGTGAAAATGAAAAATTAATTAATTCAATTGGATAAACAGGTTTATTGAAATACGCAGTTTTAACTTCCATAATGAAAATTGTAATACAAAACAAAATGAAAAAGCCGGCTGCATAGTCTGCATAATTATGACACAAAATGAAAAAGATTTTAAAAACAGAATTAGTTAGGACATTAAATTTAAAACCACCCATCAGCTGTTAGAGTCGCTGAACTGTTTATAAACTATGACACTGACCTAGTTACTTAGCAGGTGCATTAACAAAAAAGGGTGATAAAAAAAAAAGGTTCTCCTGAAATGCAAAAGCCTCGCACGGCGGCGTTCCAGTTGTTTTTCTATGTTTTAGTTTTAGTTTTTAGTGTTAGTGACCAGTCAGACAGCAGCTAGAGTGGTTTATTGTGATTATAAAATTAAATTGTTTCAGTTTTTAGTGAAAGAAATTTATAAAAGTGGTAGTTTTGCGTTTGTGTTTTTAATAATTGAGTGAGGTGTACCTTCTACGTGTGTGTAGTTTTATTTTAGTGGTGTTTTAGAGGCGACTTTTATCTGTGGGGGCACATGAAAAGTTTGGTGCACCGTACAATGTACGGTGGTTTGGTGTACACGACTCCTGTCAACAACGTTGAAGAATTACGGGAAATAGTAGAAAACGCTGCGAATCACATAAGGCAGAATACGGACTTCAATAAAGTTAGAGATTCTATGATGCGGCGAGCTACAACGTGTTTGAAAAATAACGGAGGACAGTTTCAACACCTGCTATGAGAAATGCCGATCCAAGATAAGTAAAGATTTATTGCTATTAGAAAAAATAATTTTCTGTTCATTATTTGTTACTAAGTATTAAGTTTTTTAGGTATTACTTTTTTTATTGTTACACTCACGGAGAATAGTTTTTACTTTGTTATTGTTTAGATAGTTCATTTTATTTAGTTTCTTGTTTGCTTTACAATAAATTCCCCGTATTTTATTTCAGTCGTGAAGTTTGGCAACAACGCACTGTTCTAGACAGGCGTGTGCGTCTCAGGTATTAGACGTTACTCTCGCTAGCGCATTCCACTGGCGGGGTACCCAAATTCAAATAAAAAGGGTTTAAACAATATTCATTTTTCATAGCGCGTTAAAAAAAAAAAAATTTGTAGTTTTGTGTTCCCATAGTTGAACGGTGTCGCCTCATATAAATATGGCCGCCACTCTAAGATTCACCCTGTATATATGGTTTACTTCTGCAGAAATTGCTATGAAGGCTAATAGTCAAATCTTTAGAAACCTTTTCCAACTCCTAGTGGATAAGGATATTTAAAGAAGAGTACATTGCGGAATCTTTTATCATTGCTAGATCCATTTCAATGAAAAACGCAAGAGGCATTTTTTTAAATCAAAGTTTAATCAAGAAATCCAGAAACTGAAAAATATCAGTGAAATATTCTAACGTGTCTACAAAATTATTTAAAGTTACGATTTTCTTCTGTCAACTTCAACATCCTACATTTTCAAAACGAAGAACTTGCTGATCCATGTTGAATAGGAAAAAAAATTTGTCTCCACAAACATCTGAGCTCAGACCTACCCTAGCCACTCAACGTCTCATCCTCTTTATTGTTGTATTTTCATATACTTGTTACTCAAGACATGAAATTGAACCAAATTTTCGATGATGCAGTTCTCATATACTCACTTTTCTTTTGAATACATTTTTGAAGATTTACTTTTTTATTGCATTTTACGGTGCCGTTAGTATTTAAGCCACAAGGAGCAACCCCATAATGGCCACATAATATGGACGCATCGTGCTATAGTACATACAAATAATACTATAGAACCAAAATTATATATAATTAAGACGCATAATTTGCAACATAAATACATAAAACTCAATGCTTTTATATATTTACATAATCCTTGCAGAATCAGAAGATATCTTATAAAAGTATTTTGAATATTAATGTAGGTAATTTTCTATGGTTTGATACAAGGTATTTTAGTAATCTTCAAAACATTATCTGAAGGCTAATAAATTAGCTAGCATACTTCGAAGAATCATTCAGAACTCTAGAGTTAGGACTGAAACTACTATTGTGATACAAAATTAATTAGGTTTTAATTTATTTACTATTTTTCTATCTAGTTTCTATCATTTTAGTTTTGTAATATTTATGATCAATAATATACTGTATCTTATGTAGGTATAAAATTAATTTGAATACAACACAGGAAAAGCCGGTTTACTAATTATAGAAAATTAAAATTAACACAGGTAAAAAATAGGGGAACATAATATGTAATTAGATAATTTAATTTATTCAAATGTGTTGTCTTAAAACGCACAAGATTCAGGAATACCTTGATATTTGATTTGATGTACTGCGACAGCTGGATAACCTTTACATCTGCAAGAAAAAAGGACACGGGATTAAATTCCTTGGATATTTTTATAATACTTCGGAATTTACAGATTTGGAGGTAATGTGAGCGATTCGTCGCAAATAATTATAATTTAATAATGATTCATAAATTAAATTTAAAACGTTTATTTAGGATATCAATATTATCATCATGACTCTAAAGAAATTCAAAAAATTAAGAGCAAGCCCAACTTATTTCTGCATCTAGGTTGCTGTGAATATGCTAACATCAATGTCCTGGGTCTAGATAATTCAAGAAAAATTTAATCGTCAGATTTCTTCTACTATATTAGGATCTACAAATTACAACTCTTCAAATGTGCTAAAATCATAAATTTGTATTTACATCCAATCTAGATGCAGAAATAAAAATAGGTCTAAAAAAAATCAAGTGGACGAAAACATTTCTCAAACAAGTGCTGTCGTACCTTAAATTGTCTCTAGAATCCAAAAATGTAAGAATATATAGGGCGTTGCTTTTAAAATTTCATAGTTGAGGTCATGTCCGGCGAAACCGGCAAAGACAGAAATGTGGCAGGTACCGAATAATTTACACTTTCCCCTGTATATTATGTCCCCCAAATCTGAATTTTATGTAGAAATTGTATATATGTAGAAAGTTCTGGGTGCTATGACTTGTCAATAATTTCTTTGACACCCGGTATACAGTTCACTTCAGAATGTTTTTGAAAATAGCCGTAATTAGATATTTTTAAAAGATAACAAAGTCCTTAATGTAAAAATAGTAGAATTTACACTTTATTGGCCAACGTTCATAAAAACTTGTTGGACTATTGTTTTGTATATTGTTTTTAATTTAGAAATATAGTATTTTGAAAATATAAAATTAGATTATTATTTTGGCATTATTTATCTAGTGTGGAAAAAATAACCAGAAATCCACTGTATGGTTGGGCTTGTTGTGGAATGCAACTTTTCCCCTAAAAAACTGACCTTGAAGAGTATTATCGAGAGTGTTATAAAAAAAAAACGGACTTTACTTCATTAAACTACACTTAGTTCCATAAAAAGTGACGCACTTGATTTTTCGGGTAATTTTAAAGTTCTTTAGTTCTTAAACCGGTGGACCGATTTGAACATTTTTTTCTCAGTTTATAGCAAAATTCATTCTCTATGAGCCGGATTGGAAGCAATGGTGAGTTCTTCCATATTTCATGGAAATTAATGGAGAATTTTAAACCTAAGTTTTTTCACAGGTTTTCAAAACATCCTGTGGATTATTCTCGCATTCATGGAAAAATTATTCATTCTGCATTCGATGAACCATTTTTTAATAAACATTTTGTTTTTTATTCATTGATTTATCTCTAAAATTGTCCGAATTACAGCTTTTTTGCTGAAACCTTGCGTATTACCAACTTTCTGAAATTACCGAGTTTTATAGTGAAATAAACTGATACGAATTTTGAAAAACATTTTAATTAAACACAAAATTATAAACTTGTTCAGGATTTATTTGAGGCATTTTGTGTAATTTTGATCTCTAAAACTTCTTTATTGACACTCAATTAATGACACTACAACAAAGTATGGAGGCATTAATTGCTATGGCAACGGCAATTGCTTTTTCAAAAGCAATGTGATCCTACAATGAAATAAATTTCCACCTCTTTATTTTTTGAAAAACAAAGGAATTACCTACCAATAAATAAAAAAAAATTAAAAATCGGTGCACAGGTTTAAAAAAAAAAGAAAAAAAGTTATGTCAAAAATCAAAAGCGTCACTTTTTTGGAACTGAGTGTATTTAAAAACCTTGACAATTTCTATTGGTTTATATACTATACAATTCTGCAGTGAGTATGACCACTCATCATGTGCCTCATTTATAACGTAAAAACGTTATATCTCGGAAAGTACCAGCGATAAAACAGTGAACAAAAAAACAAAATGTTTATTAAAAAATGGTTCATCGAATGCAGAATGAATCATTTTTCCATGAATGCGAGAATAATCCACAGGGTGTTTTGAAAACCTGTGAAAAAACTTAAGTTTAAAATTCTCCATTAATTTCCATGAAATATGCAAGAACCCACTATTACTTCCAGTCCGGCTCATAGAGAATGAATTTTGCTATAAACTGAAAAAAAAAAAAATGTTCAAATCGGTCCACCGGTTTAAGAACTAAAGAACTTTAAAATTACCCCAAAAATCGAGTGCGTCACTTTTTATGGAACTGAGTGTAGTTTAATGAAGTAAAGTCCGTTTTTTTTTTATAACACTCTCGATAATACTCTTCAAGGTCAGTTTTTTAGGGGAAAAGTTGCATTCCACAACAAGCCCAACCATACAGTGGATTTCTGGTTATTTTTTCCACACTAGATAAATAATGCCAAAATAATATTCTAATTTTATATTTTCAAAATACTATATTTCTAAATTAAAAACAATATACAAAACAATAGTCCAACAAAATGTTAAATGTTGCACAATACCCTAATAATTTTTATTGAATTTAGAGCTGAATAAATTATTCATTTTTGTAAAAAAACAGTAAAGTGAATAATACCAAAATAAACAAGAATTATACTCGGTCAAAACAATCATAATACCATAAATAATGTGGCCGAGAAATTTGTTGTTGTAATAATGGACAAATACATGAAGTGCTAAACAATTGTGATAACTAATTTTTCGAGTAGGTATTTACTTTTTTATATTTAAAACCCTTCTTTATCCAAAAGTATTTTGTATAGCAATGACCCAGAATACTCCACGTCACTTTTAAATGTGTAACCAAGTCGTTTAGCCCAAAATTTTGCCCCTGTTCCAAAATTTCGAAAATTTCCCTCGCCGGTTCCTCATGTAAAAAAATCCGTTGAACCAAATTCATTTGCTTTTTCGTCCACTTTTAAAATCATTCAATTCTTCGTCATTTGCTCCAACTTTCAACTGTTATACTATAAATTACTGGCTTTGTTATCTATAAGAGAAGTTAGACTATTCAAAATCACATTTAATTAAATTTACCTATAATTATAGAAACAGTATTCGATAGTTTTTTTATTAAATCTGTTATCGACAGTATGGTCTATTTAGAACAACCGTTCTTTACAATTCTTTAAGACAGCTTTTTAATTATTTTGTTTAATTGATTTCGTGGTTTTCTTTCAAAATCCATTTTTAAGTTTTATCATTGATTAAGGAATGAACAAGATACGCGATTTCAATGGTAAAGTGCGAGGCCAATTTTGGCGGCGAGATCTCGGTAAGTTGCGGGCATTCCTGTGATTTGCGTAGTATGCTTTTGACAAACCTGTGTCGTGTCTGGTTTTATATCATTAATAATCTAGTGGTAATAAGAATTTAATGTCCAGATTAATTTTAGTTTAAAATTATTAACGTATTATGTCCTCTCTGCCAGCTATTTCTCAACGTTTGTTTGACTTTTAACCGTCACATAATTTTAAACTAAAATCAATCTGAACATTCAATTTTTGTTTTCACTAGATTATAAATTATATAAAACCAGACACGATACAGGTTTATCAAAAGCATACTACGTGAATCACAGGAATGCTCGCAACTTACCGGGATTCTCGCTGCCAAAATTAGCCTCGCACTTTACATTGGAGTCGCGTATCTTATTCATTCCTTAATCAATGGTTTTATTTAAGTCAGTGAAAATAAAATTTGAAATTCCAACCTACAAAATGTATAGGCCTTCCAACAGTAAATACCGAAATTTTCTGCGGTTTAAGCAGAATTTCTACCAACTTTGTAACACTTTGACAGGTATTATAAAAAAAATGGACTTTATTAATAATTTACACGTTGCACTATTAAATTTAGTTTTAATGTAATTGTTAAATAATCACTGATGGGGGATTATTACTTATTTGTTTAAATATGTATTTTAAAAACCGATCATCCAATTAGGTATTACAAAAAGCGACAAGACAACTGTTTTGCATATTAAGTTGACAGAAGTCCTTCAGATATCGACTGTATTAACAGTAGTGCCATAAATTCCACTTAAAGTGAAATGTATCGACTAACTATAATTAATGTAATGACCGACATCGCTTATTTTTCCGTTACAGGCGAATATCTCTTTCATTCCCAACTAAAAACAAACAATAACAAAATTCTTGTTTACAAATATGTCGTCGTCTAAATAATAATTAAAAAGTAGGTCTAATCGGTATCGTCGTGAGTAACGGCACTAGTTTTTGTGTGGGTTTTACAAACAGTTCGTGTATCATTATATCGGTAGAGAGGTCAAGAACATAAGCACATACAGTGATACACATTTTAGGGAAATTTTGCTTGGGAGCCAATTTAGAAGATATAACGGCCAGCATGGTTTGTAAACGTGTAATAATTAAACTGTTACAGCTTTGGCAGCTCTTGAGGAAACATGTTTTGTTTGTCTAAGCTCTTCATCGGTCACAGTTAATATTGTCGCGTTAGTTTATCTGTCAAAGGCAATAGGGATACAAATACATTGAATTTCAAATTTACTTTAAATCCAACAAATGATTTGCAATATAATCACATTTTCTCAGTGTACAATTTATTTTTTAAAATGAATCCGCTTCAACAAAAGAAAGTATGCGATAGAAATACACATTAAAACAGATGTGGAATTCCCTAATCGCTACAATGGTGCAAGGATTTAAACAGTTCTTGATAGTGTAATGCCAATTTATAAAATAAAAAATATAACTGTTTTACAAAAAAACATAAAATATGTCAACATATTTTATTTCAACATTGTCAGATCCCAATAACCAGTACCGGAGGAAACCTGCCAACCATGCCGTCCGTCAGTATACTCTAACATTATTCTTTCGTTAATATTTTTTAGTTTTTTACATTCTTTTGTACATGTTTGGATTATCTAATATTGTTATCCAAATTGTGTGCATCTATTATATTATATTTGTTTTTTTAATGGCTGGATTTCTCCATTTAGTCACAAAAATATTTATTATGGTATGTAATCTACCTAAAAACAACTAACTGAGCTTACTTAATATAGATCACCTATTTCTCTTCCTTTTCTTTTTTGGGATTTATTACCACATTCCTTGAGATTCCTATCCAAAAAAATTCGATTTATCTAAAAAATATTCAAATTAACCAGTTTAAAACTGGGATATAACCTCTACGCCTTTGACGTAATGTCAGAGGATCAGTTAGAGCATTGAGTAAAAAATAATAAGAGGTGCAACTGTCAAGGTTTCGAGATTTTAGTATTGTATTATTTTGCCAATAACTTCATGATTGTCATCAATTTTTGGTGCTACAGGAAGGTATTTGTAATGTGGCTATATAGCCCTCAAAATTGAAGACAATAATGAAGCTAGTAGTAAAAATATACAACATTCAAATCTCGAAACCTTGACAGTTGCGCCTCTTTATTATTTTGTACTCAATGGTTAGAGGGTGTTTTTTGACAACTAATAGGAATTAAATTAATACAAAAACACTGCGCTGACGTTTCGGAAACTATATCCGTTTCCTTTTTCAAAGTTTAGGCTTTAGATTTTTATGTAACGTGTAGAATAACACGGCATAAAATAAAAATTGTTTATATCATTTCCATAGATACTTACCATGGAAATGTTGAAAAATATACTAAATAATATTAATTTTATTGAGTTCTTCTCTCAACATTGGTAACCAAGTTGAACAAAATTCTACCGAACAATTTGATACGCATTTATCTTCATTAAGTAAAATTATTGCAGATTCTTTGACTTTTCTCTTTTTGCTGTCTGCTTCTTTGGTCAAAATTTTTGCTGAATCCCATTTTATCCTGTGATCGTTTTCCCAAGCATGTTCACAAATTTTAGATTTTTCAATATCACCTTTTCTAATTTAACTTTTGTGCTCGCCCAATCGTACATTAAGTGGTCTAGATGATTCACCCACATAATGTTTTTTTCACTCGCACGGGATACTGTATATACAATTTTTTTAATTTTGTTCAGGATTTAATGGTTTCGTTTTTGTTAATATGGATCTTAAAGTATTATTTGTTTGAAAAATTGTCCTAACGCCAAATTTTTTACCGACACGACGTAATTTCTCAGATAAACCTTTTATATATGGAATTAATGTCGAATAATGATATTCTGGTTTTGGTTGCACCGGATTGTTAACTCTATTTTCAATGTTCATGAAAGTCTTATCCACAAATTCTTTCGGGTATTCATTATTAATTAAAATTTCTCTGACAAATTGCCTTTCATGTTTGAATATTTCATCATTAGAAGAAATTATTTTTGCTCTATCATACAAACATTTTATAACACCTCTTTTAACGTCCAAAGACTGGTTTGAGTTAAAATTTAAATATCTGTTAGTATGAGTCTTTTTTCGGTAAACGCTATTTTGAAAATTATTATTATTGACTTTTTTAATTAAAACATCTAAAAATGGTAATTCATTATTATTTTCTATTTCTAGAGTGAATTTGATAGATGTTTCTTTATTATTAATATTTTCCAAAAAATTGTTTAATAAATCTATTCCATGAGGCCAAATTGCAAAAATATCGTCAACATATCTCCACCAAGTTACCGGTTTATTAATATTATTTTCAACATATCTGTTTTCAAAATCCTCCATAAATATATTACTTAGTATTGGTGACAAAGGTGAACCCATTGCCATCCCGAAATCTTGTTGATAAAAATCATTTTTTAATTGGAAATAGGTTGTTTTTATTGATACCGTTAACAGTTCCATTATACTATTTACGCTAAGTTTAGTTCTGTTTGCCTAATTATTGTCGTTTATTAATTTGTCTCTAATTATTTTCAAAGTTTTGTCCACAGGGACATTTGTAAAAAGGCTAACTACGTCAAAACTAACCATCAGATGTGTATCATGAATATTATTTTCATAAAGTTTTTCTAGAAAATGCTTACTATTTTTTATATATGAATTGGTATTTCCAGAAAGCGTAAACCTCCTCATTTTTATGGTTTACCAAAAATACATAAGGCAAACATTCCTTTAAGACCAATTGTCAGTTCTATTAATTCTCCGTGTCATAACTTGGCAAAATTCTTACTAAAAATTATTAATCCGCTTTCTGAAAATACCAATTCATAGTTTTCTGGTTAATTTGAATATTTTTTTGATAAATCGAATTTTTTTGGATAGGAATCTCAAGGAATGTGGTAATAAATCCCAAAAAAGAAAAGGAAGAGAAATAATTTATGAAATGCCACAATTAACATTTAAACAATATAGATCACCTACCTGCAACACCTAAGCTAATCTAATACGAAAAACACAGAAATATCGACTGAACTCTACAACTTAGCAGGCTTATTTTTTGACACACACCACATTAGGCAACGGATAGGGGAAAGTTTCAACACCAGACCAAGCACATAGGAACTTCCGACACCTAATTCTTAACTCGACATAACCTAATCAATACCCAAAATATCTGTTTATATTTTTCATTTTTGGTTACTAAATATAGTAAGGAAGTACTATCCAAAGGCAGGAAAGTATTAACCTTTCCGAGTTTGTTGGTCAGGAAGTTAATGGTTCTTAAATAAGAATCAAAATGAAAAAAAACTTTGTTACAATAGCTCATATAAATACAACATGAGGATTGATCACAATAGAGTTTAATATATCTTCTTGTTTTCAATTGAAGTTTGGAAATTTCCTACAAATTGACAGAATATAATATATGCAACCTATTTATTGAAAATGAATGTACAGGGTGTTCACGCGAGAATTGAACCCCCCGCCTAGATCCTTCCCCTTTGACACAATTTGAAAAATAAAAATTCGTTCCTATACGATTTTTTCCGTAGTTTTCAAATATGTCCATCATAATTTCCTATATCTCGTCATATACAGAGTGTTGCATATTTTTTTTTTCAATTTGTGTGAAACCCTGTATCTAATTATCGTAGTTGGTGCAGTTTCTCATTCTGAACACGAATAAAAGAAAAAATCTAACGGACTCAAGTCCGGACTTCGAGCTGGCCATGCTATAGGACCGCGGTTACCCATTCATTGACCATAGATAGGTATTATTTAAATCATTAACCACCGGTAAAGATATTGTGGGGAGTGCTTCATCTTGTTGCCAGATTACGTTGCCATATCTTCTTGGAAAGCGAATATCTTGCAGTATCTGGTATATTTAATTTCTTATTAATTTAGGGGTTCTTGAGTTTTATTGGTTTTTTTGAAAAAAATATAAAATTAAGTAATATATTATATTTTAACGTTTCGAAGAGGATCTCCATCATCAGAAAACAATGTTTTATTTATTTAACAAACTAGGTGTTACATTTTAATTTACATCTGTAAAAAATTGAAAATTGATATTATAAGTATTAATTTTTTAATTAATTATGACTTATCTATGTATAAAACTAAACCTAATATATTTTGTCAACTTAAAATAATATATTAGGTTTAGTTTTATTTATACATAGGTAAGTCATAATTAATTATAAAATTTTTCTATTAATACTTAATATCAATTTTCAATTTTTTACAGATGTAAATTAAAATGTAACACCTAGTTTGTTAAATAAATAAAATAATTTTTTCTGATGATGGAGAGGATCCTCTCCGAAACGTTAGAAAAATAATATATTACTTAATTTTATATTTTTTTCAAAAAAACCAATAAAACTCAAGAACCCCTAAATTAATAAGAAATTAAATATACCAGTTACTGCAAGATATTCGCTTTCCAAGAAGATATGGCAACGTAATCTGGCAACAAGACGGAGCACTCCCCACAATATCTTTACCGGTGGTTAATTATTTAAATAATACCTATGGTCAATGAATTGGTAACCGCGGTCCTATATCATGGCCAGCTCGAAGTCCGGACTTGAGTCCGTTAGATTTTTTTCTTTTATTTGTGTTCAGAATGAGAAACTGCACCAACTACGATAATTAGATACAGGGTGTCACACAAATTGAAGAAAAAAATATGCAACACTCTGTATATGACGAGATATAGGAGATTATGATGGACATATTTGAAAACTACGGAAAAAATCGTATAGGAACGAATTTTTATTTTTCAAATTGTGTCAAAGGGGAAGGATCTAGGCGGGGGGTTCAATTCTCGCGTGAACACCCTGTACATTACGAGATACAAGGAGGCCTCTTTTGTAGTGCCAAAGGTTGCAAAAAATATGGTAGAGAAATGGTCTTCCTAGGACCCAGAATTTACAACCAATTACCACTGGAAAAAAACCAACGCTTTTTCTTATTCAAAAGAGATGTCAATAAATAGATCCTATCAAAACCGAAAGATTTTATACACATCTGCGAAGAATATTTTAATAAGTACCTGATTGATCTTCAGCTTCTCAACATAGAATTTCTCAACAATAGAATTTTTATTTTTTCAAGAATCTAATAATTAATGAATTCAATACAAACACCTGAATGTAACTTTGACAACAACTGTTTAGACAATTGGTGTTTTCCTCTTTAACACATGGTATTACTGAGACATTATTTCTGCCAATTTTATTTTAAATAAATTTCAATTTTAAAGCTAAATATTTTCAGAACAGAAAAATTAAAGGATTAGATGCTTGCACCAAAAAATACAAAATTTAAAAGAGTGTTATTAAAATACCATTTGCTGCTACTTTCGAGTTTTACTTGACTGTTTTAATGCCTAAACCTTCAACTATGTCTGCATCCTCCGTAAAACATGTTCAGGAGTTATTTGCATTTAATACATTGCGCAACACTCTGTATATGATATGTATATTTGCCATAAATTTAGAGCCACGAGAGAATATCCCTGAAAACGATCTACGAGCTTCTATTTTTGTGGGCCTGATACAAACAACTAAAATTTCAATATGTTTACTAATAATGGCATCTTCGCATGCATACCTAAGTATACAACGTTTTCCATAGTCATCTCACCTTTTTTTTTTTCATTTTTAAAGCACGAGTGTGTCACTTAGATGCGTCACTTGTGTAAAATTCAAAAAATCCCCGACTATTTCACATGCACATTTAAATGAGTTGCAAGTCAGCTTACAAAACTGGTTTTTGGGCATTGACCGATAATTCTCGCAATAAATTAATCTGTCTTTGGCAATGTTTTAGGCCTTTCTGATAAATATGTTCCTTCCGAAAATTAAAGAGGGTGTTTCTTTTAGTCCACAAGACGTGTTATTATGCGTCGTAAAGAATCTAATTTAACTGTCTCTGCAGCTTGTATTACTATGTATCAATTCCAGATTATATTGAGCTATTACTCGTATATATAGCACTAATTTGTAGATAGATATCTAATTTATTACTAGCATAATCTTAGAGGTTTATAGAGTCATAATCATCGTTAAGTCTATAGGAAATAATATATTTAATGTTACAGTTTCATAATAATTTAATGTATCAATATGGTCAATATTTAAAAAGAAATAGGTAGCACTAAATGGAAGTCCCCTTTTCCCACTACGTTACTTCTTTATATATCATTTGCCATCTCTTTCTATCTTCAGCTATTGTTATCGCATTATCTATTGCTACCCTGGGCAAATCTTCCTTCACCCCCTTCTTCTGGTTCATTCTGTTTATTATTACACTTATAATTTCCTCTGTCGGTGCTCTCCATACCAGCCATTTTACCCTTTGTTGTTTCATTTTTCTGACTGTGTCTTTCTCCTCCAATTTTCCAATATTTCTTGATTTGATCTTACTCTATATCACGGTGTAAGACAATTAGGTGATGCTACAAGCCGGCCGACCCCGTCGTCGATTTGTTAACGCTGGGAATAGAGAGAGATGGTAGAGTGGTGGCCGCATATTTTACCGTGATTCGGGCTCATTGTATGAGTATGGAGCTGTTTAAAATCTAAAGCAATTCTTTTTAAATGTTCTAGTATTATATATCTAAATAATTAACTTTACTAATTAAAAACGAAACAATATTTTTACACTATACCTATAGAATTTAATTAAAACAGCTGTAGTAAGTAATGATTTTTTATATTACGTCGATGATCGCATTGATTGAAAGAATCATTTATAGCTTGCAAGCAATAAATAATAATAATGATAAGGTATTTATTTAACAATGATATTTTTAATATTGTAAATAAAGTAAAAATAGTAGTATACATATTTTGATGTGATAACGAATAAATAATAAGGGATACGTGAGTGAAATAAATATAATGTAGGTATACGAAAAAATGTCTATTTATTTATTCAAAAATTAAATAACTATTCAAGTTAAGTAAACATAAAGCATTATTACCTACTTAGATATTTTTATTGTCCAAAATAAAAAAAAAGAGAAAAAACTATTAATCACATTTATATTGATTCTTAAATTTTAATTTAAATCTCTTGCAATGTGCTCAGAAATTTAATGTGGTAAATTGAATCAACCTATAATAGAGTATCAGGTTAATTGCAATCTAGATTCCTTCTTTTTATTGGAAAACGATTTTGTTTTTGTCAGGGATTCTCTTTTATAAAACTGTTTTTTTTAAATCGGCGATTTTTGTAGTAGGCGGAGGTGACAGATAAATGTAAACATAAATTTTTCATTGCTTGTGACAATAATTGTGTTGTAATAAAAGGTAAATAAATACAGTTTTTTACATTCAGAATTGTATTATCACTATTATAATTGCTAAAAATAATGATTTTCTTACAAAAAATTATTCCGATTTGACATTTAAAAAAAACGCTGCCAAAACCGTTAGAGTTATGAAAAAAATGGACATAAACAATTTTATAGAGAATTAAAATTCCTATAAAAAAGTCACTGACGGCATATGTCTATCTTGAATATTTTAGGCGTGAGGGTGGCTGAAACTTGTGCGCTGGAAAACGATAAGTTTAATTTAACAAAAGATCAGCGCGCGAATTTGAGGCGCCCTCACACCAAAACTATTAAAGATAGACTAATGCCACCACTGACTTTTTTATAGGAAATTTAGTTCTCTATAAAATTGTTTATGTTAATTTTTTTCATAACTCGAACGGTTTTAGCAGCGTTTCGAGTTAAACGTGCCGGCGTTCAATTTCATTTATGGTTTTTATTTTTTTTTTGCACAGTAGCCGACAATTTAGACACATAATTTTTCAACAATCGTGTTCTACATATTTTTCTACATCGAATGGTATATTTTTCGACCTGGTAAAATGAAGTGGAAATTAACTAGAGACGATGCGAGGCGCAGCCCGCGCGGCCCTCGCGGCCACCTACTCTCTTTGTCTTACGATTTCGCGTCTTTGCGTTAACAGTTTGGCGACACTCTAACCATACGATACATTGAGGCGTTTCATCACCTAATTGTCTTACACCGTGCTCTATATACATTTTCTCCTGTTCAAATTGACCCCAACATCCATATCAATATTCTTCTCTCAGCTACTCTTAAGGTTGGGATTTAGTAGAGTGAGAGAGAAATATACGTATTTATTTTGGTTTATTATGATTAATGAAACAAACAAATATGGTGTGATATTTATAATAGTTTTAGGTTTTTAGTATTGTCCTACAGATTTTAATAATACCAATTTCTAAATATAATTTTTTATTATAATGAAGTGGTGTGCTCTCAAAGCGAAGACTTGACCTAAAAATGTGAAAATTCTCCTTTGAGGGTCAATTTCACGAAAGATACGTTAATTTGAGCGACAATATTTGGTGAGCTTTTAAGTAACACTTTGTACTCGGCCGTAAGCTAATTTATTTTTACAAAAAAAATACAAAATTGTAAATACAAGCGACTGAATGTGTTGCCTACGTATTGCCAATATGTACAGTCTTATTTTTTTCTTCTCAATTATAGATAAGAATGGTAATTTCAATACCTCACGGCCATTTACACATTTTTCTGCAAAATTAGATACATTAATTTTCAAAATCCGTGTATTAGTTTCTGCAAAATTTACTCCTAAAGAAATCGCGGTTAATATCAGAGGAGTAAATCGCAACCTTAACTTCGCCTCGTCCTTCTTTGTCAAGGAGATTGTCATCATCATTGGTTTAATAACCGTTTTAATTTTTGTCCTTATTGTCAAGATCTTAATTTTTAGAACCTATTTATTAGCATAATATGCTCTATTTGCAGCCTGAATTTTCTAATTTGTTTCTTGTATTCTTTCTCCCTTACTTGTTACTGTAACTCCCAAATATTTCAATTTCCCCACTTCCTTAAATTCCATCCCCATATCTTCACCATTGCCTTCTTTACTTCACCTATTCTCATGAATTTAGTTCGCTCCCTGTTTATCTTTCACCCTATTCCTTCACCTTCCCTTACTATTTTCTCTAGCATTTGCACCATTATGTCTCTCCTTTTAGTAATTGAATTTTTAAGTCAAGATTAAGGAATTTTTGCTTCATTATGAATTTTTTTACAACACAATGTATACACGCATCTACTAAAACCATAAATTATATTTTCCATACAGTTTTACATTCTTCGAAAGAGTAATTACCTATGAAATAAGCAGTCTATCATAACGGCAACATTTTTTACTCACTAAAACAATAATAATGACCTTGCCTGACCTTCCCTAATACGGCAAGTACGTGGGCTGGCTTAATATTTATTTATAGTAATTACAACATATAAACTGTACGTCGTTTAAGTAGTAAAAATGTAAATAAAGTTCCATAGTGTTTATGTACTGCGAAAATAATACCGTTAGTAATGAGAATACTGCGACGTTACTTTTAATGTAAACTGTCATAAAAGTGAAATAGTTGCTTTCATAAGGCAATTTAGTAGAAGAATGACAGGACATGCAACTACTAATTAAAATATTGATATAACAGGTAAACTCAAGTTCTATATTCACAATGATTACCAAACTGTAGACTGTAGAAAAAGTTCAGGTACCTTCCGATGCCACTAAATATCTACGTTAGTGTCAGTGCGTTCCCAAAGAGTCCAACCCTCGACACTCTGAACAATTTAAGGAACAATATGAATAATTAATGATACAGCATTCATTTATCAATTCTACTTACCTGGACAAAGATCTCAGACACTTTCAACTGCGTAGGAGAATGATCGCCAAAAAAGAGACACAAGGCAGAAATGTTCTTCAACAAGATTTTTTAACACCGTGCATCTTAGCTTGTAAGGTGTTATCACAAATAAATTCCGAACTGTCAGGTGCGGCTGATGTCTCTGATGTTAAAAGAATTTGCAATATACAAAGCTATAAGAAACTGTAGCTAAGCGACAGCGCTTGGTGGTCTTGGTAGTCGAACTAATTGCTAGACCATTGTCATTATAATGTATATGTTAATTTTATTATATTTTACTTAAAATTAATCATTATTATTGTGTACCTCAGTGTTCCTCCTGGTTCAAGAAAAATCCGACTTAAGTTTCGAAGTCAGAAGAACCTCCAGTTTTTGTATAAAATCATTTCGGCAGGAAACTAGAGTTTTGAAACTGAAAATTGGGATAGTTTGTTCTCTTCATTCTTATGGGATGATTGTTTTTCCAAGCTCCGACCGTAATTGATTATGGTTGGAGCTTGGACTATATTGAATATGTCATTAATAACTTTCAAAGTAGGTAGTTTCTTCCTAAAAACTTTAATTTATATATTACTGATACAAAAACAGTTCACAAAGTGAAGGGTGAGGATATAACTTGTCAGAAAAATTTAATCAGCTAATCAGTTTGTGGTTATCCGCCTTGGCACTAGCATCTTAAATTGAGATGTGTATATCTGCAATTAATCCAAAATATCAAAGAATAGTGCAATATTTTTAAACCAGAAACAATTCTGAAAGCTGTAATAGATTAAAATCGAAAAGAATTTTATTATTGTAAAAATGTGTTTTTTCCACATGACATAAAGGCCTCTCCTAATCTAACAGCTATCTTACTAATTCAATTTTGCAGGCGTGAATCTTTTTCTTTCTAAAAGTTCATTTAGATAAATGAGGATCTTATTCAATTTTAGTAACGCATTAGAAATTGTTTCTTCAGATGAAACTGATTTTAGACGACCGGATTTAAATTCATTCTTAACATTACGAGTTTGGCTATTTTTTCCAGTTTTACCGAGTTTGGAAGGCGGTTATTTTATGCTTAAATATACGATTTTGATAGGATACTAGATTGTAACCGATGTAGTGGAATCCAGGAGTCGGGATTTTGGCTAAAAAAGCCGACAAAATTCTGCAGCAACGAAACCTTATTCCCCTTCCATTTTCGAGGGTGCTGAAAACGAAAAACACAGTGAATGAAGTATTTAGTGACCGCAAATGGCCAAACTACCCTTTTTTCCCGTTGTAAGGCTAGTAATACCCGTGTGAAAAATTCATTTTTCAAGCCCCCGGAAGAGTTGTTGCAACTCCCAGTGGTAGCTGAAGACCTTCTCCTGCCATTATCCTTCCATTTTTAACAAACCCCAATGATTTTCCCAGCTAATCTCCTGCAAACACTGGTTTTACTAGTACAACGGAAAACGCGAAAAAGGGGGTAGTTCTTGGCCATTTGAGGGGGTTGAGGTCACTAAAAACTTCATTCACTATGTTTTTAGTTTAGCACCCTCTAAAACGGGGGAAAGAGTAAGTTTCGTTGCTGCAGAATTTTGTCGGCTACTCTTCCGATTCCTTGCTTGCCTTCACTAATCGTCATGAACCACCAAATGAGTCAGAATTTTTTTATGAATCAGTCATAGAATATTTACATAAATGCAGTTCTAGACTACTATTTGAAATTAAGGTGGTAAACGTTATGTTCTTCACAAACAGTCTATTTATTACATTTTTTATATAACTATTGCAAATTCTAGAGGATACTCTTAGAAGTTTGGAAATGCCTTAATTTTTTAAATGGATGAAAAACAATTAATTTGACACTTATGCCTTACAATAATTGAATAAATTCAAAAAGCAAACTTTTCATCCATGGCTAACCTGATTGATACGCATGCAGATGCTGGTGGTATACATAATATTGTTCACGAAATTTGCAATAAATAAAAAACGGTAAAAGATAAGATACAACATATATATATATATTTGAAATCACAAAAAAACACAGATTTGAAAAATGTTAAAAAATATAGGGTGTTCCATTTAAAAAAATTAGGTTAGGTTTGTCCCGCTTTTATGGAACACCCTGTATATTCTTTGCAGAGGTTTTAAATGAGTTCATTTGATTCACTACAACTTTTATTTGAAACATTTTTTCCTAACTCGAAAAATAAAGAAAATATAAGGGTGGGCCTTTTCGTTGGATAACCCTGTACATTATTTTTATACTTGTAGAAACTACTTCAGTATTAGTAAAGCATTAAAGGTTGTCAATTTCTTCAGTATCATTCTTTGTATATTTTAAAATTTGTAAATGATTTTTTAAAAAAACAATATACTTTCAATTCGATCTGATTTTCTATTCTTGCCATCAGCTTATCATCTTTCAATCACGTGATAGAATCTAAATCTAAAATCATCTCCGGTTTATAGTCTAACTGAATTTCGCAAAAACACAATTTTTATTTTTCCAAGAATCTAATTAGTGAATTCAAAACGAACGTCTGAACCCAACATTAACATTATTAGAGTTCTTGACAACCGTTTTTGTTCAGACAATTGATGTTTTCTTCTTCAACGCCTACCATTGCTAATACAAAATTTCTGCCAATTTTATTTTTAAAAAACCTCCAATTATGGGAGCACAACTTCCTCACCGTGTGATTGAGTTTAAAATGAAAGTAATTTTTGACGTATTCGTAAAAATTTTTGAAAGTTTTTTTTTCATTTTGCTCATCAACGAACTCAATATTTTCCTTCCAACGACGATCATCTCTAGTTCTTTGAAAACCCTAATTAGTCCGCGAGTAACCCGTGGTTCATATGGAATTGATTCATATTTTGAAACTTCTGGTCACTCTGAAAGATGGTAAAATTTCGAAATGTGTCCTTAAATTCACATTTCCTGTTTAATTTTCCAACTAAATCTGTGGAATAATCACTGCTTGCAGATGTGTCTTTAATTAAAGCTATTTCTTTTTCAAACCTTTCTTTATTTAGAGGAAAGTTTAATAGCGATGGACGAGAAAATTGAAACTCATCATTTTGTGTTGAGAATTTGAGTCATCCGCTTACTCAGCTTTTAAAATTGTTGGTAATCTAAGTGTGCTAGGGTTGGATATATGTAACGTCTTTTTGACGAAAGAAGTAATAATGTTGTAACACGATTTTAGTACATTCTTCACACCTGTAGTCATTTTTGCCAAATAGTTTATAGTAAGTTTTTTTTAAAGGAAAGTTCTTCAAAATATAGTGACTAACACAATGGTGTAAAAATGATTGTTCCCCTTCCTTCCATACAATTTTAAGAATAAATTAACAATTGCAATATACCTACTCTTATGTGAAGAGCATAATTAATAAAAAGAAAAAGTTGCTATAGTAATCAAGAGTAAAATCAAATCAACTTAGTAGTTTAGTTGCCATACATATCCTAACAAATGAGACTATTTGACAATAATTGGACGAGTATTTGTTGGAGCAAAATAGCTTCGGCTTCTCCAATTAGTGGTTCAATCGACCTAAATCACACTACTCGATACGTTATTCAGATAAATTAGGTAGACGCACAACATATTATCGAATATATATTAAACTGTAAAGATTAGATTCTCCCCCATTTTGATTTCATTGTTCACTAGCACGCAAGCCAACTCTTCATATTGCCAGTTCCTTTCAATTTCGCGGTACACTTCCGCATATTTGAATTAAATATGATTTTTAAAACGCAATGTGTCATGTCTGATTAGTTTCTGTGTAGAAAAATCTTGATAGAGAAATGAAATTGCAGGTGTAACCTGACATGCCATTTTATAAAATATAAGGCTAATATCAGGTTATGGAATTTTAATTCTAACAGAGTTGATGGTGCTGACATGAAACAGCAGATAAATGTCTAATGACTTTAATGACTGCTTAGTTCCGGGAGTTCCAAAAACGTATTTTGTGATTAGTAGCGAATTATCTTCGGTTACGATTTCATATAAATCTTAAGGTAGGTAACGTGCAGTCGTTTTGAGAAATGCAAAAAACGAATACAAGCAAATGTTTTTAAAGTCTGTAAACATAGTTTTAATAATAATGATAATAATAAATATTTTATTTGAAAATGAATAATTAACTGTTCAAGATAAAGTTCCACTTTCGTAAACGCCCTGTACACTGCTCAGTTAATTAAACCGACGACTTATCTCTAATTTTGAAAAAGTTGGCTGTACTTAGTACCTACACGATAATTTTAATCGGCCGATTAAATTCGCTAAAAATATAGAAGTACTGCAAGGCATCGCTCGCCTGTTTCCTATCAAAGCTTCCTCAATAATACAAGTATTCGAAAGACTCCCGGATAGTTTTTTTACGAACCAATCACTAATCTAACTTTGAGTTTAATTAATAAAAACTGCGAAGCAGCAATAAGGAAGAACTGTATAAAACGCGCATAAAATGTGATTGGGATCGGTAAGATAATTCTCTGCAATTTATAGGAAAAAATGGATGAAATAATAGATATCGGTTGCAATACGAGGAAGGAGAAATCCAGAATGAGAATAGAGTCGCAGATTGATAGGCGATATTAGGCGAACAATAATAATTAACTCAATAATTTTATCTTATTATAACGGATGCTATAGCATAGAACAGTAGCCGACAATGCGAACGGTACAAATAGATAATGAATAATTACCTTATTAAAATATAACTAGGAATAGTTTGCTCGTTATTATAATGCAGATATAGTAATCTACGATCAGTATAAAACAATGTTTAGAAGATATTGTGAACGCGAGCTGCGAGTGAAACATTATTAATGTACTAATAGTGAGAAACATGCCACAAGAATTTTAGGTGCAAGACACTTAAAATATCAGTTATGTATAATTTAGATTAATTATGATCATTGCATCTAATTATAAAAATTACAATTAATTGTACAAGATTTTCTTTAAGATTAGTAGTCTCTACTTACGTCGATTTATTTATGGTGGAGGAAAATTGGAATTTAAAGGTGATGAAATCGGGAAGTTGAATTTCTTTTGTTTTTTGTTTTATACTTGCAAATGAGTTGAAAAAAAGTGCATAAAAGTGCATTTTTGATGCATTTCGAGTGCATCGCTACACTATTTTTTAAATATCTCCGGCTCCATTGATCGAAAAAAAATTTAAAGAAAACTAAAATACTCGTAAATGAATAGACTATCAAACTGTTACATTTAATGCACATCCTAACCTCAAATAATCCAAATTTGTCAATTTATTTTTTTTTACTAATAATGCAATAAGTGGGGTAAAATCGAGGGTAAAATTAAAAAAAATTAAAAAATAAATTTCACCTTTTTGACATTTTTTCATATGTTAGAATCCAAAATGTGCGTATTCGATTCACTTGCATAATCTGTACTATCTATCAAAATTATCAGTAGTACTATAAACAGAATCTTCAATAGCATCAATGATCATTGCAATATTTTCGAATTTATCATCTGCAGGAACAGCATTGTCTTTTGTATCATTTTCTATTAATTCAGTAGACGCATTTACATAATTTGTGCCTTTGCAAAAACGACATAGAGTACTACGAGTAGAATATCTATTTTTAGATTTGCATGAGCATGTATTTGTTTTGTAACTTTTTCTGCAAAATCATTTAATTTTCCGGTATGGCTGATTAATTACTTGTGATTGGCCTTAAGCCATGTTCAGATTTTCTCCAACCAAAAATGGATTTTTTTTCCAACCAAAAATGAATTTTTGTTCCAACCAAAAATGGATTTTTGTTCCAACCAAAAATGGATTTTTGTTCCAACCAAAAATGGATTTGTATCGTCGCTTCCAAATCATGTTTCAATTTGCAAATAAATTTTTAACGAGTGTTGATATAGTGTATCCGATGTTGGTGGAAGCAAAGACAAATTACATGCAACAATTCTTTCAATATCAAAAAAGTGAAATTAATTTTTTTTTAATTAAAAAAAACGACATTTTAACAGATTCTGGCATGTGTTCACAAAAAAGTACATAAAAAAACATACCTACACTTTAAAAATAAGTTTACCCTAGGACCATTTCACATTAAATGGCAAGCGTTTTAATTTTTTCGAAAATGTTCAATTGTGGCCGTAAAATTTTTTTTTCTACAACTGTGAAAAAAATGCTATGTTTGAGCATTAACGCCAGTGTCTAAAATGAGACATTTTGTCCTTGACATTATTTTTTTTGCGTTACCATGACCCCGTGCGTAAAATATTTTACACACTAGGTTGCAAAATATTTTACACACCACATACCTATTGTTCATACTGCCGTCTGGATTTTTCCCGTAGAAGATTCAGTGTAATAAAGTTGGTTGCATCTGATATTTCTGGTGGGGTATAGAATAAATATCATCTTCACTTTCGAGACTCTCCATTATTATCTTATGTATTATTTTACTTTAAAAAACTCACAATATTCAACACTCACAATATCGAAAACGTCAGTGAAAAATGTTTGTTGACGACAACATACTGGTTTCCATAGTTACCTGAAACATCTGCTACTATTTCTTTTTTTAGATTAATTTGCATTAAATATTATAATAGAAGATATCGTTTTATGGTTTTAGTTTAATCAAATTAAAGTCGTTGTAGAAAAAATATTGTTTGCAACTCGTGTGCGAAATTCTTGGTAATCTCGAACGAATTTTTGATTCAGCTGCGCCTCGTTCTCGATCACCAAAATAGCATTTCGCACCCTTGATACAAAAATAACTATTTTTTTTATTTATTCACGTATTTATAACATGAAAACACATATTTTCTCGAATTTTCGAAGAGATCTGAAGATTTTTACATCACTTATTGCATTATTAGTAAAAAAAAAAATTAATTTGATTATACTAATTTTTTCGGTTTTCGACTCATTTACATGCACAAAGCAAAAAACAACAAAAAAATTCAACTTCCCGATTATCACTTTTCTTCAATTATTTTGACTAATTTCTCTCCACTATTATGGATTGGTCAGCAACATTTAACAATTAACAGTATTGTTCATATTATTTTCTTACAAAAAACAGATATAGTAGGATTTAACGAGGAACTTCTCAATATTTTAAAGCGATATTTATATAATATGAGCAGACATGAATGCGTAATGGTAATGGAGAAAGGAAAAGAAATTAGTACAAAATAGATGACATAAAGACGCACCACAAGGTTCAAAACTAGGGCTAATATCAGTCCTAGTCGATAACGAACAATCTGCTAAATTTATCTGTAGATATTAACGCACTAATAAATGTGGAACATTTTTAGACGATTATTAAAAAAATTGCATCCTCTTATAATTCACCTATTTTTTTTATTTGCAGAAGGGTACATTTTATTCGCCAGCGGATGTGTAAAATTATAAATGTCGGCTGTAGAACAAAAATATTTTCATCATTGTGTTAGTCATCGATTCCCAAACAACTTTCGATATATCCATCCATATGTCTGTATATATGTCTGTCTATCCTGTATGTCTGCCAGGCATTCTAGTAAGCACAATATATTACAAGAACGAGAAGTTCGAATTGAAATGTAAATTGAGATGTTAGCTATTGTTTGGATACAATAAAGTGAATTTAGTTATTTTCCTAACAAGTGCGGAAAGTGGTACTTTTCCGCACGCGACTGCCGTTGACCGAACGACGCGAAGCGGAGTTCGGTCAAGCAGTCGAGTGCGGAGAAGACAAGTTTCCTCATGTGTTAGGAACAATATTTTTCCTAGGAGCGTGATGAATACATTTTTTACTTAATTAAGAAACTAGACTCTACTTTTAAAAGATGCTACTGTTTGACTTGACGTTTGTTAATTGTTATGTAACTGAGAAACGTCAAAATGAGACAGTCATGACTATATGCTACGTGATTTTTTGATATTTAAAGTTATAGGAGCTACTTCTAAGGAGTTAGTATAAATAGAAATGATTTGATTTCATTAAGTTTGTATAAAATTACTCAAAAATGCAAATAAAATTATAAATACTTTTCCGCACTAGTGCGGAAAAACGTAAGTACAACTTTCGAAACTAAAATGCGTGCGGAAAAGTGATACTTTCCGCGGAAAAGTGATACTTTCCGTACGCTCGTTGGAAAAAAAGTTAGCGAAAATTCTTATTTAAGAAAGTGGTCCTGCGAAATATATCTAATACGAGTAGTACACGGCGCCGGCGTACTGAAGTGTGTTCCCCCAATTCTCTTTTCATTAGATGATTATAGCCCTCTTTTTTCTAAGAATTTAAAGGGAATTAGCACTGTAGTTCCTTAAAAGAACTATTACAAACATTAAGAAGATTTGTAAAAACTGCTAAGGGTACCTATTTCTTAAAGTATGCAACAATTATATAAAAAAAAATTAATCGATGCCTGTATAATGAAAAGTATAATTTTCATCTACAGTTTAGGTGTAATAACTTGAAAAACTTGTACGAAGTGAATTAGAGTGAATAAAAATAATTATTTGTGGTTTTTCTTTTCTTTATGTTATTTTATTTTCTTAAAGCAAATGAATCAGTTAACTTACCCACCCCCACTCCCCAGGTATTTTTTCTCCCCAATTTCGGTCGTAAGCAAATTTTACATACAGCCCAATCAATTTAGCTGGTACACCCTTACATAATAAACAAATAGGAGTTATTTTCAGGTGGTACATATCGACATTATCTTCCCCAGCGCTTGTTGGCGTTAAAACAATTCAGACTCTCGTGGGGGACGGATTATTGCTAACAAAATTTGATAGAAAAATTAGTTGGAGAAAGAAAATTGACTGAGCCGAAAAAAAATTCACTTCAAGTTGGTCGTAATAATAATGAAAAATATTCAACGAGGAAGGGAATTTGAATTTGAAGTCCACGATAATCTTAGGATCAAAATTCGCTGATTGTTTCATTTTGGTTATTGGTAACGGTTCATAAAACAAATCGATGTCTGTTTCGACTGTTTCACTTTTAAAATTGAGATTGTTTATATTAAGATTTACTGTGAAGGAGAGCTGAAAGATAATTAATGTAACTCATATGTTTCTTTCTATTTTTTCTAAAAATCTTGCAAAATAATACTGTAGTTCTTTACAAGAACTATTTATAAATTAAGGAGGTTTCTAAAAACTGCTAACTATACGGCTAGGTAGGTATTTTATAAAAATGTGCAACAATTATGCAGGGTGTAACCGTTTTAAATACAGAAAATTGAGACTTCGATAGATTTTTTTAAAATAACTGGTTTTTGCGTTATGAACTTTTTTTCATAGACACGTAGTTTCTGAGCGTTGATTTTTTATTTGGTTACCTAATGTTTTTGTGTTGTAACTTTAGCATATTTCAATACATTCATTCAACATTTGCTTGGGAAATGGTAAAAAATATGTGTTAAAAATATCACCAGTGGCGTAGATAGAGGCAACACGACCCCTTCGATACCAGTAAATTGAAGTAATTTTGATTTATTCGCAATTATCTACGAAAAAAATATCTCACAATTCACTGATATTTTCGATAGTCGCTGAGTTCATATTTTGTTCCATATTTCTATTCTGCAGTGTGATCAACTTATACTGTGTCCATATTTTAAATCGATGTAGAAAATGTATTCAAAAAGGTTATTATTACTTTAATATACAGGGTGGAGCAATAGTGCGTCAGACCTCGATATCTCAAGTTCTACGATAGCTAGAAATTTTTAAAAAAATTGCAAGTAAACTAGATAAAAAAGTCTATAACTGGAAATTATTTTCTAACATACAGGGCGAGCCAAGACGAAATTGCGGGACCATGTGCCTTATTTTAAATGGAATGCTATATATATATATCAGTACATTTTTGAAGCCTCTTTCTAGGCCCTATTCATTCCTATATTAGTATTGAATATCTCCCAACCACTTGGATGTAATGAATTTTTTTGTTGAAATATTGCAATCTGCAGATGAATATTAAAAAAATCACCACAGTCACAATTATGGGTTTTAATAAAAACTTATGTGACAGTTACGAGACATCTAATTAATGTTTTTAAATCATTTTCATTTCCTAAAACTGTACAGGGTGGCCAAAAATTATTTTTCAATTAAGAACTTTTTAAATTGAATTTTCTCAATTTCTTCAAATGGAACACCCTGTATATTTCTCAACAATGTGATGTAAAATTGAAAAACGAACATTTTTTGTAATTACGTCCGTATGGCTAATTGCAACCAATTTCGGTTTATTGAGCAATAATTACAAAATTCAAAAATAAACTTAAAAAAGAGGTTTCTTCAAATAACAAAAGTAGAAAAAATTATAATAAATGTTCCATATGTTGCCCATTTTGATTGACACACATCTCTAGGCGCTTTTGAAATGTTCCTAAAACTGCCGGTGTGATAGATCTAAAGGCAGTTATTATTCTTTCCTTCATATTTTGTACTGTTGTTGGTGTCTCTATAAACAATTTCCTTCACGTATCCCCATAAGAAGAAATCCATTTTTGTAAGATCTGGGGATCTAGCAGGCCATTTAGTGGGTCCATTTCTTCCAATCCATTGATGAGGCTAGGTATGATTTAAGTGGTCTCTAACTGCATTTAAATAATGTGGTGGAACACCATCTTGCTGAAACCACATCCTATTTCAAATTCTTTCAGGGAGATTTACCAATAATTATGGCAGATAATTTTTCAAAAAATTAAGATAAATAGCTCCAGTCAATGTACCATCAAAGAAATGGGGCCCTATTACATGTCAATCATGTCAATCAAAATGGGCAACACGTCGAACACCTATTATAAATTTTTCTAATGAATTGTTTGAGGGAACCTCTTTTTTAAGTTTATTATTGAATTTGACACTTATTTATTTATAAAACGAAATTGGTTGTAATTAGCCATACGGAAGTACCTACTTACAAAAAATGTTAGTTTTTCATTTCTACATCACATCGTTGAAAAATATACAGGGTGTTTCATTTGAAAAAATTGAGAAATTCAATTTAAAAAGTTCTTAATTGAAAAATAATTTTTGGCCACCCTGTACAGTTTTAGGAAATGAAAATGATTCAAAAACATTAATTAGAAGTCTCGTAACTGTCACATAAGTTTTTCTTAAAACCCATAATTGTGACTGTGGTGATTTTTTTAATATCCATCTGCAGATTGCATTATTTCAACAAAAAAATTCATTACATCCAAGTGGTTGGGAGATATTCAATGCTAATATACATAGCATTCCATTAAAAAAAAGGCACTTGGCCCTGTAATTTCATCTTGGCTCGCCCTGTATGTTCGAAAATAATTTCCAGTTATAGACTTTTTTATCTACTTTACTTGCAATTTTTTTAAAAAATTCTAGCTATCGTAGAACTCGAGATATCGAGATACGACGCATTATTGCCCCACCCTGTATAATCTTAATGTAATAAATAACAAATTAATCTGCTAATTTTATTGTCTTCAAAACTATTATTTCCATAACAACGTGGAAGCGAGAACTCGTATATTGGTAAAAAATTGAAAAAAAATTGATTGTTGGAAAAACCATTGAACAGAAAACCAAACATTGCTGTTGGTCAGTAAAATTGAAAAAGGCTCATATCTACTTAGTGGTTAAGTTTTTTGGCACCTTCTGAAAACATAATTTGATGCTCTACAACTTTGGTGCCACAACATTTTGCGTTAAAGTTGGTCATTCATAGATATTCGAAAAATGTGAAAAATTGGTGTTTTTTTATGTAGCTTTTCTACAAGGCCACTTCAAATTCCAAAGTATTGGTATTCAATCGACAAAAAGGATTTTCTCTACATTTTAGGTAATAGTGGATTTTTCGTCAAACGCTTAATTTTGGAGGAATTCGAGAAAAGCCGGAAAAAGTCAGAAAATTAATGTTTTTTTAACATTGCTGAAGCTCCACTCGGAAATCGGGGCAACCTTAGATTCTTCATATCAGAGACCTACCTACTTGAGTGATTAAAACAGTTTCCACAACTCCACCCGTTTTTGAAAGGCAACCCATTTTTTGGACCTAATTTTACTGGCCTATGTGAAGAGTCACACAAAGTGCAAGAATAATGTGTATATATTAGAGTGAATGAAAATAGTGATTTTTTATTGTTTTCTTCTTTATGTTCTTTTATTTTGTTGAAGCAAACGGATTAGTTAACTTACCTCCACCTATTTTTCTCCCCGATTTCGCTAGTAAACTAATTTTACACCTAATCCAATGAATTTTAAAGCTAGCACAACCCAACATTAAAAATGATCAGGGGTTATTCTAAGGGGACCCATATGACGTTAGCCTCCGCAGTGCAAAAAATTTTTTATACTTTTGTGGGGGGGGGGACTGCAGTTTAATAGTAGCAAATTTTAATAGAAAAATTATTGGGAAGAGAAAGTGGATCAAGTCGAAGAAAATTCGCTTTAGAAGAAGACCACGACAAAGTGGTCGAAATGTCAAAAATTCGACAAGGAGCACAACCCAAAAACTCTTCTATAAAGTATTAGTTATATTATATTGAAAGAGTGAATTTGGTCTATTAACGTTCATATTAACATTATAGTCATCTAACTGCCTATTAGTGTTTTTTACTTTTTTACTTTACTTTCATTCACTTGCGTCAATGAAGAGTAGAGTTCATCGCATTACTTTCTAGATATTATCTGACTTGTTTCTCTACCTAAAATAATAAGAATCAATTAATGCCCAACACAATCTAAAACGTGCATTACTGGGTTTAAAAATCACTTTTTACTTTACTAGGTATTACATTTATAGCTAAGAAAAATTATCTACTGTGTATCTGAAGTTCTCTTCGGGATACTTCTTGGTAGCTGACGGTAGAAGTATCTTTTTTTTCAAAATAATTTACGAACATCTCGTTTTAAAAATGATCTGTACAAAGACCTCCAATTCTTCAGTTGTTCAAACGAACATTAATAGTAAACATTCGTTAAAACCTTTTATATATGCGTTTTTACCCGGAATTTTCTGGAACGTAGGTCAAATTATTATTATTATTATTTTTGATTTATGAATGGGACATAAATGAGTATCGTCTCTTATTATTTTCTACTCCTTGCCTTTACCTAAAATCAGTCAAAACCAATAAACAGTATATTAAATGTGTCATTTTCTTACTCTTACCTAAACATGCTGACAACTGTTCTATAATTTTTTTTAGGATCGGTATAAAATCTAAAAACAAAATTTGCGTCCAAAATTTAAGCAACTCATTCATCAAGGCACAAGCGTTTGGAAGTCTTATTGACCTACTGCATCGTTCAAGATGAAATATCTTTAGTGCGCTCTGTATAACAAGCACAACTTTGTAACGTCCAGACAATTATTAATTTGAAGTATGTGGTCATGGTATGGTAGCAATAAAACCAATCCGTTTTTTTGCACGCTAAATTAAAAAACAACGGCAAAATTTAGCCAGGAATTTAAGCGTGGAATATTTATGTAAGATGTCAAAGTCTTATAAGGCATATAAAAAATGCATTCTCGCGGGGCGGTCGGATTCAAGCGGACCGAAGCCAGTTTTCATCGTATATGCTTATCTGTGGGTGTTTAAAAATACACTTCGGAAAAAGGAATATCCATATATCATGGCTGAAAATCTTGGCTATTGGCCAATAACCTCGACCTCAGCAATTCTTATAGGTTTGGTGCTTGGTTGGGCATGGGCGCTTCACCAACACGTTTTAGGGGGATTCATGCAAAAATAATTTCAATCAATCAAACTAACACACAGGATATTTCAATGATGTGGGTGAAAAAATTTAACACGAAAGTTGCAAACAATCTATATTCTAAAATTACAAAATTCATAGCGTGCAAAAAAAAATTATAACAATTCTGGCATGTTACCATTTAAAAAATACCGATTAGGTCATAACTCTGTCATTATGACGTCAAAAAATGTATTTACTAAAGATGCATCATAAATTCTCATTCAACTTTAATTAAACAAATTTTTGGATAACATGAATATTCACTACCATGATAAATGACCGGATTCATACTTTTGAATAACACGAAATAAAATACTACTTTATATATATGCGTGTTGAATGAATTATTTATGGAAATAGTATCAATGAAACTAAACAACCTTAGGCATGTGATATTCTGATTTATACAAATGTAAGTTTAACTTCACATTTCCGAAGCTAATATATAGACTCTTAAAAATCAACATTATCATATACATCAAATATATTAAACATGACGATACTGGATTTACCAGAACGTTCCTCTTTAATTTAATATGTTTATGGATAAAAATACGCTAATTACAATATATTAAACGAAAGTAGTCATAAACTTTATCTCACCTTGTATAACATTAAATTCAACATAATCTATAAATTGCAACGAACATATTACATATTGAAGGATTACACGAGCATGGTATATTTAGGGTTATTAGAGAACTAGTCAATACAAAGATTATATAATATAATCCTTGGTCAATAATATAAATCATATCCATTTGTAAATTTGTTTGCCTAAATTTGTTATTACTTCAGATACAATAAATTTGATAAAATAAGCGTTTCCTGCATAAATTGACTGAACATTATGTTCCAATATTGGAAATTATAATATATAACATCGCAGAGAAATGAACATACAAGAATATGAATAGAAACAAAGAAGTGTAGAATCGGAAAAATAAAAAAGATAATTAAGCAAAGTAGTTGTCAGATATATCACTCTTTGTTTGTAATCAATAGGATAATTTATTGACTGGAAACAACTGATTTTCGTAAAATATTGGATTGGATTTAAGTTTTTCATTTCCAGGGCGTTGCAAATGGCAGAGCAATGTTGAATGAGTTTTAACATTTATCAATATATGTATATCAATATTGTTCCAAATCATATCCAATTTATTTTGGACTTCATTTAGTGTTCTACATAGAACTCGACCTTTCTGTATTGCCCATTATAAATGAGACCAATTAGGATGGGCAATTTTATTTTAGTTTTTCAACTCTTTAAGCGTCCCCCTTAAAGAGTTAAAAACTTTTTTGGGAGGTTATATTTGGCAAAAATATCTGCCAACCAAGGTTCGGGTCTTTTGGTGTCTTGTGAACCATACGCTGGCAGAGCAGACGTTTTTTTCAATTTTAACCATTTTCTGTGAAAATTTCAAGTTTTGGTCCATTTTCGCCACTTTGATGGCAAATTGCACAAAAACCGCCCAATAAAAATGTCTGCCACTATAGTACAGTATACAGTATACACCAATACAAACGTTTTGGAGCAAATTTGGTCTGGTAAATACAATTTTTTTTTTTTTCAATTAAAAAAATTATCCTCAAAAATTCCCAGAGAGAAAAAACTTTGGTATTTATATGGTCTCTTCGATGTATCGGCCGTCAAACAGTAAACTTTCATCGATGAATTTGCACGCTATTTCCTATACTAACACCGGTTTTAAATTTTGAATTTTGTAGAACTTTAACGATATAAAATTAAAAAGGATATTCAGTAGTTTAACGTTTTAAAAAGTGAAACCTTCTAAATTCTAAAATCAAGTTCTAATAAGACTTTCTATAAAACGAATTAAGTAGTTTTTAAAGTTAATTAATTAACATAATATTCAAAATAAGTCTATTCTGTTTCTTGACACCAACTCAGTCTTAAGTATAATTCGTTCCTGAAATTTTCGAGCATATTTTGGTCGTTATTCAGTCGTTAAATTCTTAGCAGATTTTATTTAAGAAGTCAGATTAGTCGACTTTACGGTAATTAAAACGAATTTTCTACCTCTTCATTTACTTGGCAATATTCTATTTAAATACTCCCTGATAGGAAGTCTAAAAAGAAAAATTTGGTGTCTCAGTATTATTTGGATCGGGAAATAAGTTTGCCAAGTAAAATCTGGTTTTTGAAAAAGTAACTCTTACATCCGGTGAAGATTTTCCTGGACCAACATCTGCAATTCTGATACACGAAGGGTCAAGGTTGTCTCAAGGAAATAACATCTTATCAATAGATTATTCATTCTGGTCCAATTTCCCCATCGTTTCTTGGCAGAATTAAACCCTTTGACTAGGACCGTCTTCACTCCGCATTTGATGAAGTTTGTAAGGATGTTTGTAAGGACGTTAGTAAGGAATTTATTTATATTACTCTAAACAACTTCATGATGACCTACATTATTATTTCGCTCAATTTATTTTGCAGAAACCGTAGATAGGATTTTCAATTACCTGAAATATTACGTTGAATTTAGGGACTTCATCAGTAATAAAATATTCTTACTAGGTAGCCTTATAAATTCGAGCCTACAGAACTGTTTTTCTATACCTATTACTAACTCTTCCTTGCCATATACGATGTAAGTCACGAACATAGTAAAATCCTCTTCTAGAACTAGAGTTCTGTCTCCATATCTAACCTAGATTAAAATTGACAAAAAGAAACTGTCATGAGAAACACATAATGACACGACAGACGGACAGGATGATTGTTTACTGAAAATCTATTTTATCCAAACAGAGTGAATATGCTATTATACTTAAATAAAACCATATCAAATAGTAATAAGAAACCAAATTCACAATTTAAGTAAAATTAATTTAGTACGCATGGTAAATACTTATTACCCGTATCTTAGTTAAGAAGACGGTTGTATCGAAGTGATTTTTGCAGTCAAGGAATGTCGGTTTTTGCTTTAAATATTACTGTCACTTGGGTACACCCTGCTGCCGCTTTTTAGTAAGTCCTGTTTTAGTTAAGTTAGTATTGAGTTGTAAAAAACCCGCTGGTAAACAAGCAGTCAAGTAATTAATTGATTAATTTTCGATAATCTCCCGTATAATTAAAATCGGTGAGTTATTATAAATAATGACCAAGTCGGCAACAAAAATCATTAGTTACTAAACCCGGCTAAAATATTAATCCGTGTCCGTTTTAATCCGTTTCTTTTTGCAATATAGTCTAGAAATTGCAAGTAACCCATTTCCAGTTATTGATGCTACGAGTCAATGTTGCTAATTACATAATACGCTCGACCTCAGTAAATAACGTTGTGAGTACGAGTCCTTCGTTTCAAGTCAGTACGCCCCTTTAACGCGCCATCTGCATACGTCATAAACGTAATAAAACGCCGGAGGAGCGTCCAGTCCAGGTTCAGTCCGAGACAGTCCGCATCAGTTCCAGATCAATCCGAAGCAGTCCGCATCAATCCGAAACTGTCACCTTTTTCACTTCAGTCCGTAACCGCCGCTCCGATTTATAGTAATAAATTTTCTTGAAAATAATATTGGTAAGATTACACCGTGGTCCGCCACTATCCGTCCGTACCGCCTTCAGTTAAATGTATATACTCAGAGATCTTATTGTTCGTGAGTACCGCTGTATTATACTACTAAATCAAACTATAACTAATTAGTAATTCCTCCGTTGGTCCTTTGTTTCATAAAATATGCATCGGCTGGTTATATTTGCTCGCTCGGGCAATCTTGAAGGCTTCAGTGCATAAAGTTTTACCGGAAAACTTAACTTACGAAAAATAGTCATTGGTAAATAGCTCTACGTTTGTGACAGTAGTTCGCCGTATTGTAAAACCCTCTGTATAGACAAGAATATCTATAGCTAACCGACTACCCGCCGTTCATACTATATCCTGCTGGAAATTCCGTTTGCTTGCCGTCCGAAATCGTTTCAAGCCGCGAAAACAGACACCGGTTATCAAAACACCGTCTTCCGAAATAAAATCATATTCACGCGTATATACTCTAGATTGCCAGCCCGCATATTTCTTGTCGCTATCAAATTTATACACACTTGACTACAAAGTCGCTGAAATATCCTATTTATTGATTTGTTCATTACTGTTTTAATAAATAAATACGTTGGTATACATAGGTAAAATTCACGAGTTATTATTTCAGTTATTTATATCTAATTAACCCGTTTGAGAAATTGTCCAAGTCCAGGTGACAAGACAATCATCTTAAGATCCCTGGACAAATAACCGTATCTCCATCTGTTAGCTACCCCTAAACGTTCTCACCACCGGAGAACCAAACAAGTGCTGTTCCTTGCACTTAGAAACTAAGGAACTGGCGCCCGAGTTTCCGTCTGAAAAGTGTTACAAAGCCAGAGAGTTCTATTTGTAAGTAGCCAGTTAAAAGCAGTACAGGTTACGTAAGTAGAAGTCGTCACATGGTTTTAAAATGCTGGTGTGAAAATTTCGTTATAATTTCTGTTTCTTACGTTCTTCGGGTCGTTTATTACAAATCCGATATTAGTTTTTCAAAATTGATGGCAGAAAAGCTCCCGAGGAGATGGACAAAGCCGGACACTTCGATGGTGGAAACCCATTTTTTAATAAACAAAATATTTGCTTTTCGCAACATGAATGACGCTGCCGTCTATTGATTGATGTTATTTAATTATCCTTAAAGTTTAATTATATAAAATTTTAGTTTAGTTTCAAAAGTGTTTTTACTTTTTAGTTTCTTACAAATACAAAAGGAATGTGAGCATGTGTAAGTATTCTGTTTCAAACGAATAGTAATGCTGATTTTTTATTTCTAGGTAAAAATTTTTAAAACCCTCATAAAACGTAAATGAAATTTACGCAATTTTTATCATTCTATCGCAATCATCTGATGAGTCTAATATTGGTCTAGTATTGTCATCGTCGTCATCACTGTCATTGTTGTTGTCGTTGTTGCTGTTGTCTCCACTGTCAGCATTTTCACCAGTCTCATTTGTGCTACCATTTTTCTCTAAAATCACATCTACCACATGTGGACGAATCGATGGTCTTTCAAACCAGAATGGTTTCAATCACTTTCTTGTGGTGAGAATAGAATACGTTCAGCAGTAGAATTTTGGCACATAAAGTTGTTGAATGAAACGTGTAAATTTTTTTGCTGTAAAGAACGCCAGTACGTAGCCATCTCAAGGGCAAAGCAGTAACGGTCATTTTCTACAAAAAAAAAGGTTGTTTGAAGTTTAGACAACTGCATCAAGGCTTTATTCTCGATTGAAAATTAAGTCAGCCATATTTGTTTATGGTTTTTATGAGGCCGACAATGCTTTTTCGATGGAGGAGGTCCTACACTTTAATTTTAAAAAAACAAAGAATCATCAAGAGGGGCAAGTCTCGTCAAGATAATTAATTAACTTAATTAGGTCAAAGAAATGAAAATTTTTCAGGCAGACAATTTTTTTCGTAAAATATGCATAAAATATGGAATTTTCAAAGAATCATCTTTAAATGTAAATTACACTTTACCTGAACTAATTATAAAAATTCATTAAAAATTTAATTTAACGGAAATCTCAAAATCGGCCACCGGATTGATATTTTGGGGTATATTTGCGATTCATTGAGTCTATTTCTAAAGATTCATCTGGTGATGTGGGCAATTGCACCTGCTTGACAATTTTTTCCAAAATACTGTCTCCTATAGAGATACAGAACTTATTCCATCGTAAGTTTCGCACTGTGTATAAACGTTGCATGTGGCATTCCCCCTTCATCAATATTTAAAGAGGCTGCTGCATTCTTAATCGCCTCACTACCAAGGAATTACCAATTTGTATAAATTAATGAACTAATTAAAGATATATAACAAAAACCACTTAGTTCACTGGAATTAACTCGCACACATAACCTTGCTATTAAACTTATATTTAACACAAACAACAAATTTACATAAGTGAGCAAACGCCTGGCTTTTATCCTAGACCTTGACAGAAAATGAAGTGCAAAAGACGACAGCATGACATAATCCGCATAAAAAAACAATAATTATAGACATTTCAGACACGCATTTAATAACTTTTATAAATAATGCACTTATAATACTAACAGAAAAAGACGTACTTAGTAGTCATTTACTTGTTATGGAAAATATGGATTTAATAAAAAAAGCTTAAACCAAGAACAAGTTTGTTCCTATATATTATTTTTAGATGACAAATATTTAGACTGCGTCTAAGAGACTGCAGAATCAATTCAATTATTGACAATTTTATTACAAGTACTCATTTTGCCATTAAAGTTCTAAGTTGGTAAATTGGACTGCATAACAAAAATGTATACATGTTTACACACATCGAATTATGAACAACTTCTGAAGTGCTTATCTGTCCATCTATACCTACTCGACAATCAAGTTGGCATCATCGTGAGATGATGTCAATACCACGGATATAATTATTTCATAACAAGGTACAAAGTTGGTTCGCCGTGAATGACTGTGGTATGAAATTGTTTCAATATTTTAAGTGAATGTCAACTTATGCCAAATGGGGAAAAGATTGTAAAAAGGAATACATTTTATCTAAAACTGTATCGACTTTTGAGGACCGCTGCGTCCCTCTGGTGACCCACTCATAATAATTAAAACCATTCGATCGATACCTAACGCCAACATAAAATGTCATTTTTGTCTTTTTAAGAATTGTGGTTTTATTATTCACTAATTGCCACTTATCGTCGGAGATACTTCACAAAGTCAGCTTTCCTTTGTCATTATAAATTAATTGAGATGTATGGTGCCAAACAATAGCGAAAGCGAATATTATAAAAAATATAAATATTAAGGGTGTAGTCACTTTGCAAATACTATTTCTTTTTCTTGTTCAAAGCAGAGTTTTATCCTCATTAGCGGCGGTTCGAAATGTTTTATAAATAGATAATATCTATTACATTGCGTCGCCTCCCTTCACTGCGACCTAAAAGATTTTGTGATAACTCTGGATCTATATCACAATCTATATCACAATCACAAACAAGCTTAGACTTTAATCGTTCAAGCTTTGATTCATCTTGTACCATACTACAGAAAAAAATTGGAAATGAGAAACAAAAAATCTGTTATAATTCTCTAACTGAAAAATAACAACTAAATGTTGTAAAATGTAATAATTCATGTATGAAATTTAGTACATTTTTCTCTATTCAGTCATAAAATTTTGTAATTTTTGGAAAAAAGAATAAGCGTGAAAAAAAATATTTATTACAACTCGATCGGAAATAAATAAATTAATTTCACAATATCACAACACTAAAATTTTGTTGTTTGTTTGTAAAAATTTAATTGTTAAACTTCCATGGCATTCTTTACCAACAGTAATGTTTGTGTTTTATAACTGCATGACTTTTTCCATGGCATCCTTTATTAAGAGGCGACGAGTGAGTCGTAATAAATGTTTTTTTCTCGCTTATTTTTTTTTTCGAAAAATTGCACAATTTTGTGACTGAATAGAGAAAAATATGCTTGCTTCAAATTAACAAAAAAAAATTATGGGTGCCATTTAAAAAGAAAAAGTTGGTTGCCATAGGAACAAACCAGAAGAAGATATCAACAAACTAAAAATATGCATAGTAAAGAACCAAACAACTTTCATATTGAACATTTTTTTGTAACTTTGCAAATAACAAAGTTAAAGCCATTATTTGATACTTTTGTTCCACCCTGTAGATATTGTCTGCATTATTGAACATTGGTTAAATGTGTCGGAAGTTAATTCTATTAAATTAAATGGATATATATTATCGTCAATATTTTGTAGAAAATAGTTTAGAAATGGAGCTCCGGCAATTTTTGTAAAAAAAAGTTAACCATAATTGTAAAAGAAATTAATTTTATTAAATCATATTGTAAGAAAGATATATTAGAGATTATTGGCATTTAAATCAAATTAAAGGAAGAAACCTTAAATATTTTAACATTGTATAGATCACCAGGTGAAAATAAGTTAAATGTATTTTAAAGAAATTTAGATTGCATTTTGAGTCGTATTTGTCTGAAAACTAGATCAAATAGTACATTAAACAACAAGTTTAGAAAAGCAAAGTTTTACGAAACGAATATAGTGTTTGAGTATGAGCGAGCGCAGCGAGCGAGTAACTCAAAAACTATATTCGCATTTTGTGTTAGTAGGTAATTATAATACAATAGTGATAGTTATAAAAGCATTACAAAGTGAAATTTAAAAAATGTCATAGTATTTCCGTTATAGTAACTGACACGACTTGGTTTATTTATACAGGGTGGGGCAGTGAGGACGAGTGTTTTTAAAACAAGCACAAAATCGTTAATTTTTATTTAAAAAAAAAATTTATTTACAAGAATATGTTCTTATTGAACTAGCATTTGACAAAATCAAGTGAGGAAAACAATATCTTTTAAGTAGTGCCCATTTTCATTGACTCATTTCTAAAGCCGTTCTTCATAGTTAGTCTCCATTCTTTCCAATTGTCGATTTGGAGCAAACTATTCGCGTGGAACATTCGCGTGGAAGTCGCACAAATTGACAATTGGAAGCTCCACTCCTTCCAGTTGTCAATTTGAGCGACTTCCATGCGAATAGTTTCCTCCAAATCGACAACTGGAAAGAGTGAAGACCAACTTTAAAGAACGGCTTCAGAAATGAGTCATGAAAATGTACACCACTAAAGATATTGTTTTCCACACTTAATTTTGTCAAATGCTAGTTCAATAAGAACACGTTCATGTCATTAAATTTTTTTTAAAACAAAAATTAACGATTCTGTGCTTATTTTAAAAACATCCGTCCTCACTGCCCCACCCTGTATATATAAAAATCTTGCTACTGAAAATAATTTAGAAAATTTTAAATGCCGCTCGAGAAGCAACTTCGAGCTTACTTCCTTTAAAATTCAAGGAAAAATACGAAATTATTTTTTATTAACACTGACATTACTATATAGTAGTAAAGTGACAGTTTCATATGGTAAAGTGCCATTTTATTAAACGATTTTGAATTTAGTAAAATACAACCAGTTAATATTTGGTAAATTTTGAGGTCTCAGAATTTTTTTATTTTTAGTTCAATTTTCATATTTTTTTAGCAAACTGTAGATAAAATGATAAAAATGATAAAATGCTGGCGTTTTAGTCATTAAACAGGGTTAATTAAAAGGTTGTTGTATAACCGTAATTTTAAAATTTTCGCAACCAAATTCTTTCAAAATACCAATTTTTCCCATGGAAGACAAGTTATAGAAATTCATGGTTACAAGTCAAATAAACTTAATACAGAATGCGGTGTACCCTAAGGTTCTGTCCTTAGACCTTTATTATTCATTATCTTTATCAATGATTTATCGACTACCGTCAATCAAAAAAATTTAACATTGTTCGCTGATGATACTTCTTTTGTTTGTTCAGGTTTATCCCAAGAAGATGTTCTCTTGCAGAGTGAAAACATTTTAAATACATTTTTAGAATGGTTTAGTAAAAATAAATTATTTTTAAATATTTCTAAGACGGAATTTATGTTATTTAAGTCAAAGACTTGCTTGGTAACGGAGAGCCATTTAATTAAGATAAATAGAACTTATATAAAACAAGTGGATACTGTAAAATTTTTAGGCGTATACCGGGTGTAAACGAATAGTGGGCCACCTCTGTAACTTCCTCGTATTTAAAGATATCAGGATAAAATTTCGTGTGGTGAAATTAGGTAAGATTTTCAACTTTTTGAAACCTATTCGTCATATTCGTCACTTCCGGTTTCACCGGAAATGGCCCCAATAGTCTTTTCTAAATGAACCACCCTGTATGTTTTACATTTTTGAAATAAAGATCACATTTTGGATACATTTATACTATTTTGAACAATTTATACAGGGTCGCAAGAAAAATAATTCGAATTTTAGTTGTCAATCTAGATGGCTGCGAATATGTTAAAATTATTTTTGTTCCAATGTAATTCATATCAAAAATACGAAAACGTCAATATGTCCAATAATACGGTACCAAAAGTTCCGTAATGTGTAATCGTTACCGGCAGGAAAGACAATTTTTCTTAAGAAATTTATGATTTATATCGAAGTTCAATTAAATTTTGATCAACCCTGTATATTTGTGTTAATCAGAATGGACCTCTGACTCATTCTTGTTGCATATCATAAAATATTAACACAAATATACAGGGTTGATCAAAATTTAATTGAAGTTAGATCATAAATTTCTTAAGAAAAATTGTTTTTAACAAAATGGTATTTAAAAAATTCAACGAAAAATGTTCAACTTTAACACCTTGCATAAAAAACTAAGGGTTATAATAATATAGCAAAATCCTGAGACACGTCAATACTCTTTTTTTGTGCTCTATTCACATATGAATTTTTACCATACGACCTGAGACCCTGTATATATTTCTAACAATTTTTAGTCTTCTGAGGAAACCTAGAATTTTTCACTTCGAATAGTATTAGAAACACCTGCTCCAAATGTCATAACTTTTGTTGTGTTATGGCTCTACATAAGTAGAGTGCATCAGTCGCATCTGTGAAAAAGTGACACGTTAACCTGAAATTAGGCTCCAGTAGAAGTATTTACGTCCCTTTTCCCATTTTCGAAGCTCATTCGTTACGTGGGTTTTGGTTTCGGATATCCCACAAAACGGTTCCGATCCATTGAATGAGTTTCTGCACCTTCTTTAGTGAGTAGATTCACAATCTCATAATAACCTTGTTAATCTTAATCTCATAAATAAATTAATTTAGTGATGCTTGGCTGTCTGAGAGAATACAGATCTTGCTCCACATGTACTCTTTTTATGAATTCCCGAGCGCAGGTTTCTATGGCATGAATTTCTGCTTGAAATATAGTGAGACATAGACCAAAATTTTTTATAGTCTACGTCTTGGCCTATACACGAGTACTCCTATCCTTTGCGCTATTGATTCTTCTATATATCTGATGAGTGATCCATTTTCAAATTGAGGTCCTCCAGAGCTCCATGTTTGATGGTTAGTTGAAACCGCTTCAAATATTCTATCAAAATCCAACGTGTCAATGGGTTTGGTCATTGAGTCGAGTTCAATTTCATCCAAGAGACCGACCAGATTTCCACCGTTACTAAATCGTCATTATTTTACAGCTGTTGAGCATGGATTTAGTCCAACTTATAGTTGGAAGTTTTTCCTTTGTCCACTCTTTTTATTAATTTATTGGAGGAGTTATCAAATTCATTCTAACCATGGACCAATCGTTTATTACAAAATAAGATTGATCCATAAAGTTAGTATATCATCGCATCGCATGCTATTCAATGGTTTTAAATATGTATTAATTAAAAGGGTGGATGCTTTAGTTCTCTATTTACCTAATTCGTAATTGGAGTGTTTAAATTTAATACATACAATAACATTTCTGCCACTACTATTAGCAAGCAAGGCAAATAAAATGTACTGAAATAAAAGAGAACGCCGTGCCCGTCACTCAATAAAGAGTTATACCAACATATCTGCTGTAAAATAGACGTGAACCGGCAAGATAATCAGTGTGAATCGTTCGGTTTCTTTATTTTAATAAAGGCGCCAACATGACAGCCAGTTCATATGGTCTGCCAACCGACGTTACGTTTTTAAAAATTTACATGAAAAACTCGGCTTTTAATTTAACGGTGAGTTAAATTTAATTATGCTGTACGTTTTAATGCATTGAGGCGTGAAAATAGTAGCCAATACGAAACCAATTTCAATTTCAGTTTTAATATGTTTTAAATAAAAACAAAACCTCATTTAACATGATATGAGTGCACCTTATATTGACCCTGTATATCTGCCACCTGCCTCTATTAAATCGTCCATAATGGAGCTAGTGAAGCGAACTACCTCGTTTCCAATGACTTAGTTACCAATATTTGTAAGTGTACCATGCAGGCAGGTATCTTTAACAGTAAACGGCAAACACATTATAACAGTTTACCACTGACTGTGCAAAATGCTGCATGCTTCTTAAAATAATGCCATGTTTTAATGGGATTTCGAAGTCTAAAATATATGGTGCTCTTACGTTACATTATTAGAGAAATAAATGTTAACTAATACGGTACCGTTGCCCGGAAAGTTCGTTAAGGTTACACTACTATTTACGGCGAATTCAGTGTTCTTAAATGATTTTGTGTGTAAAATCACCGAGCTAATGACGCTCCTAGTCAGCTCAGCTGTAATTTTTCCTATTACGTCGTTTAATCGTACACGATCTTTAGAACATCCATCCTCACGTTTGAAATTGCTTACCATGGTCTTCTAAATATATTATCAACTAAGAATTTGCGCAAGAATTTTATTGAATTAGTACGAAAAGTCTTAATAAAGTCATGCCCGAACTTGTTTCATTATGGAGATCAAGCTCTTCAAGATGACACCAACATTTCTATTTTTCAGTCACAACTTTAAAATGTTTTTATTCGAATGTGTCGAAAAATGACGTTTCTCGGTCAGAAAACAAAAACGAAAGGTAGAACTTTTCTAGCTACTTCAAGTAAACGACCTGAAAAGACTTTTCAGGCCTAGGCCTAAAAAGTGACAGACAAAAAGATCAAGCGTTTTAGTTACCTACTTTTTAAAATGCTGGCCCTTTTTTTCTACTGTAAAATGGTAATGCACTTGTAAATAAAACTTCAATTCAAGCATTTTTAATTGAATAAAATAAGAGATTTCTGAATTTTATTTAATTCGATACTAATTTCAAGCAAACTGATATGACAGTAGTTGTGTAGTTGTTATTTATTATATCTGGCTTTATAGTTCACAGCCGTCTACAAACAAACTTGAAAATTGTATCATTTGCGGGGTAGCAAGTAAATCTTAAGAACATAATATTTTAATTTTCCCTATCATTTTAATATCCTTATAAGCACATTCGAATAAAAAATATTGTATGTCACACAGACGAAAAACCGTTTTTCGGACTCCTACGAATTGCCAGCCTCGACTGCGTCTCGGCTGGCAATATTTCGTAGTCGCCCGAAAAACTAGGAAAGGATAATAATGCTCGAGGTCGGCAGTGTACTTTCCGAGGGCCTCCGGCCCGAGGAATATACAGGGTGATCATTTATATTTTTACACCCCCCCTTAACTCTGTTATTTTTGGAAAAAGAAAAAAGTGTAAAGAGATAAGTTTTAGTTATTTTTGCGTAGATTTTACATACGATATCAGTAAAACAATAATTGAGTAACACTTATAATACAAAATTGTGTTTTTTGCAACACGTTGTATGAAAAAGTAAATAGTTCAAAAACCGCAAATAAATATACAGTCTTATATATTTTTTAAAAGCTATTTTCATGCTCTTTCATATTCCGTAAAAACATACAGCATGTTATCAAACAAACAGCACAAGTTTGTATTATAACTTAATTTTTTTTGTCTTTACATTTTTTTTTTCCAAAATAACAAAGTTAAGAGGGGGTGTAAAAATATAAATGATCACCCCGTTTGACGTTTAATGTCCTACTACTTTGTTATTTAATTCGAAAATTTTGAAATTATGTAACAAAATAGCTCATATGACATTTGTTTGACATTTAATTTATACTGAAGTTAATGAACGTTGCTTGTAATTTCTATTGTAGAAATGATTTATTTCCATGGTAATGAATTCATAATTCCCTAGGGTATTATTTTCCATTTCATAATTCTCAATGGTGTTATCTCTCATAATGTATGTCAAAATACGACTATTACTGCAAAATAACAGTGTAGTAGGATATTAATAATAAATAAATAAAATACTACTAACTACTACTAACTACGTCTCTATACTAATCAATTAACATCAATTGGGAATGGGAATGAAATTACTACAATTAGAACAAATAACTAAATGAAAATTTGGAAAATATTTTACATGAAAGAAAGTGAATGCCGTACAAAACGCAAAAAGTCCATTCAATATTCTTGTCAAAATACCTACCAGTGAGAAGGAAATAATAATTTATCAATTAAAATCGAATAAATTAAAACACTTGAAATTGATAACATAAAATCGGAAATTATGAAAGATTTGCTCCAAGCATATCAGCACCTTTAAATTATTGTCATAAATAAATGTTTCGAATACGGTATTTCGGCGTTCAAAATAGCAGTTATAAATCACTCTAACAATTACGATAAAGTGGATGTGATTAACTACCAGCCTAATTCCGTGATGTTGGATAACATGCCAACATTTTTGAGAAAATATTAAAGAATAAAATAATGAGAAGTTTTCTTTAAGAAGTAGGCAAGTGGAGAGTAGAGATAGAGACTGACAACGGTTCGACCTGGGGAGTAGGTAGATTGAGGCCCCGGACTCGAACCGCTCCATATCCGTTCTAGTCACCCTTCCTTTCTCCTGAAAATGTTTCTAAGATGGGAGCCGACCCTAGTCGTCTCAAACGCCGTTCAACTCAGAAATTTTCAAATTGACAACCGCAGAAACCTATCCGAACATACATGTACAGTGTGTCCCCCGATCGACGCATGAATAGGTGAAAAGGTCTGAACATTTTTTAGTTGATTTTCATCTTCTGGGGTTCAGCGCTGCTTGAATACTTAGAAACTAATTTGTGCCATAATGTTAGTTTTTAAAAATCGGGTACCTATACCTATACCTTGGAAATTTACAAAAAAGTTACTTTTCACACTAGTGAAGTGCTATTTCTTTTGGAGATACAACAAAATGTTATTGAGAAGAGTTGTTCAGAAAGTAAAGCTGAGTAATAATGCAAATTTGAGAGCCCTCCACCTACTTTAATATTTTGTCTTATTTCTCACTTTTTTTAATAAAGTAAACCCATCTTGTTAAAATTTTGCACACTTGCATAATTGATCTCTCTGAACAACTTTTCTTATTGAAATTTTTAAAAATTTTCAACATGGAAGGTACTTTATATGTTGCTCTCGTAGAAACTGACCTACTATGGTTTAACAGCATGAGCAGAGCATATATACTTTAAAAATAATTTATAAAAAAATATATACATACCTTCTGTCGAATTATTTATTGAATCGCGATTATTCGACACCAAACAGTTGTTTTGTTAGACAACATAAAGAATAGGAATGAACTGGAGGAGATCCAACTCACACCAAACTATGAGATATAGAATAACGCAACTCGAGTACCAATAGTAGAAAGAAACATAGCTCGGAGATGTCATTCTTACTTTCCTCCTAAAACGTATAATACTGTCCCAGCTAAAATAGGGAAAATTAATTCAGCACATTCACTTAAAAAGAAAATCAACGAATGGATACAAACAACATCTAAGAGAACATTCACAATAGATCTGAAAAATATTTATCTATAGGTAATCCCAACACTTACTATTAGTATTTTTCTTTTGTATTTGTTGTTTTATTAAATATTTAAATGTATCAATTGTTTATCTAGTTACGAGTTTGCTTTCGCAGAAAGTAGTTGATTCCGTGAAACTGTAAAAATGTGATTACGTTTATTTATTGATTCATTTCATACAAAATATACTTGGAGGTAAATTTTTAGTTAATGACTATGTCCAACAAGTCTAGACTTTGTCGATTTTCTGTATTTATTTAATGATATGACTTGGGTAAATTGTATGTTTAAAAGTCTGTTATTTCCAATAGAGTTAAAATATGCTTTTCATTCTCTACTGTTCAAATTCTGCTAGATCTAGCTACTTCATTGTTTCGTTTGCATACATTACCAGGTTCTTTTAAACTCTAAAATACTTGAGTAAACGAAGTATGATGAAGTAGTCTTTGAGTCAAAATATTTTCTGACAGCTGCACTCCTCATATTCCGCAAAAATAAATTTAATTTAATATAACTTTAAAACGGTTCAAACTTAGGTAATAATGATTTTTTAGTAACTTTAATTACATTTAGATCATATGTTTTAATTTATTATATTATATTTAAATCAATAAAATTTGCCTTACCAATATTGCTTGTTTGAACGTTGAGTTTCTTCTATTTGAAAAAAAAATGGTTAATTAACATAATATCCAATACTGGTTTAAGGAGCAGGACCCTCTCCAGTAAATTATTGTATGAAATAGTATTACCACCATTATCAGGATTTTTCTTATACGGAAAATGATTAAAACATGAACCATATCGATTCCATGAATGAGAAAAACTTTGGAAAATTATGAAAATGTAGACGAAAACGTATTAACTTTTTAATAAGATGGAGCATCATTGCAGTCTGTAATATATCTGTGTGTAAATTTTTTAATAAAAGACCGAATCCCGAATGTTAGATTGACCAACAAATCGTCAAGTAACAAGAAGTTCGTAAAACCTATAAGATAAGGTTTTAAGAATACAAAATATAAGAAAGAAAACGATTCTCACTTCTTATTGATATTTTTTACTTTTGTACACGTTTCCATAAAATAATTTTCATTCTGTCATTATTTTAGTAAATCTAAATTGGACCGCATGAATTGTTCCTTAATAGTAATTTTCGTCACAAGTCCGGAAGGTGAGTTGTTACAGTCGAGTAGATATTATGGACGAGGCGACGTCAGGAGCCGAGTCTAGAATATCTAAACGAGGCTGGAACAACACCTTACGGACGTGTGTCGAATGATATTTTATTTCATCCCGTCATTTCTTGTATATTAGTATATTTGTATAATTTGACACTTGTTTATTTTCTTGTCATTTGACATTTCACACTATTTTTTAATTTACGGTTGATGTTTATATGTCAAACAACTGTCAAAAGGTATAATAACAGTTTGTGATTGGTTCGTAATAAGTTTCCGGTGGTTTCCGGTACTTTACCGGCTCTGATACCGTAATGTCTCTTTTTCCGGCCTCATATGAATATTGTACTGTTGTACTTTCCGGACGGGATGAAATAAAAAAATAAAAATCGACGTATTTAGGCGTCTTTAAAAAAAAATAATATTCCTCCCAGTTATTTGAGGTAAATGGTAAATACTTTCAGTTAAAACACTGTGGATATGAAAACATAAAAATTGAGTTGTAAAGGTACGTTGAGTAATTTGAACCAACCACGATAAAATCGAGATATAAAAAATTCAAAATAATCAAGACGAAGGAAATAAAAAAATTTTAGAGTGAGATAGCTAAAGAGAATACCAGAAAAAATCATTGAAATACGGATTTCGAAACTATACTTCACCATTTTGTCAAGATAAATTTTTTAATCCGTCAATTTCATTGTAAAATTTAATCCAAAGCTATGTTAATACCATCACGACTTATTTGTCGACCACAGATTATTTCCCATATTCGCCCTAGGTTAAATCATGAACACAATTAGCTGATGATGTAGCGAGCCACCACTAGTAGTTACAAGTTACCGTTACTCGTAGCCATATTATGCTATTATACTCATATTGTATGTTCATAAATACGTAACATAACATACTATATATTCAATCAGCCTATTTCATGGGAAAATATTTCGTTTTACGGCGCAGAGCCAAACCTAAAACCATTGGCGGCGACAACGCGCGGGTTAAAAATAATTTATGGGGAATCACATGACAAATAAAAATAATATTGTAAAAGTTAATATAAAACTCTGTTTTGGAGGCTAATGAAATTGAACCAGTTCTTATGAAAGTAAAATACACGTCTGGCCACTCAGTTGTTTCGGATACAGTTCAGTAAGTTGCACCAACTCCCCTAACAATTTCGACTCCGCCCCGTAATCACGTTAGTACGAGCTGTCCGAGACGGAGCGTCGACCGTCGACCGGTTCCTTTCAGGGGAGATGCGTGCAACTTACTGAACTGTATCCGAAACAACTGAGTGGCCACACATACCTACCTAGTTTTTCTTTATTTTCACAAGGTTCTATTACAACTCGTATAAGAAAGTTATGAGAGATATCAATATACTCGTAATATAATAATAGAATTCCTTATTCATCATTTCAATACATTTGGTAGAAAAAAATAGTCTTTAAAAGCCCTACGTGTTGCATATATAACATAAATTTATTGCTCCTCGTCAGCGTAGCGTAGCTAAATAAAGAATCTAAGATCCGAAGCAATAACTAATAAAGGTTAGAAAGCACAGTACACAGTACTCTATTCGAGCTTTCGTCTATCATGGACCAAATAACTCCGAAACACGTGTCCGTAGCTGCACTAGTTTAATCTTTTGGGGTATATGGCACGATTTAGTTTCTTATTTATTTATATTTGACACCACGAATCCTATCTATCTTATATTCACTTTTGCCGAGGTTGAAATAGGGCAGTACACATAGGGCTCTATGTGCTGACTGCTGTCTGAGGCCACAAATTTGGTCCATGATACACGAAAGCCCGAATAGAGTACTGTGTACTGTGCTTTTTAACCTTTATTAGTTATTGCTTCAGATCTTAGATTCTTTATTTAGCTACGCTATGCTGACGAGGAGCAATAACTCCGAAACACGTGTCCGTAGCTGCACTAGTTTCATCTTTTGGGGTATATGGCACGATTTGGTTTCTTATTTATTTATATTTGACCCCACGAATCCTATCTATTTTGTAAATAATATTAAAACAACGATAAGTAATAACATCAACGTATAAAATATAATTGGAAAAAAATTCATGGTATCACTTTTATTATCTACACTGAACTGTCAGAACCGGCGAGCGGTTCCTATTTCGCCACCGAAAAAAACCTATTTGGGAACCATTACAACACGAAGAAATAAAAAGTCCGTTTACTCACCGAAAGCCAATTTCTCTTATTAATAATAGCCTCAAACCACTCCGTTTAAGATTAAGTAAATAATCATCTTCATGCACTGCTGCTAAAATTTTGTTTTCTTTCAAAAAAAGATTCAATTTTTGCATTACATGGTACCTTACTTAACACACAGCACAGATGACATAAATTATTAAGAAATGTCTCAAAAACGAATAATAACCACGTGACCACAGAATTATTACATATGCAGTAATAACAAAATGTGTACTTGGTTGGCTATTGGTTTACGATTTATAAAGGTTCTGTTTATTTAGTATAATAACGTTGACACCGATTTACAAATATTCTCATGGTTATGGTTCTGATGTAGCAAACTGAAATAATAAAATTACATAACCGCCGCCCATGTACAGGATACAAAGCCGTACTCGTATGCAGCAAACACGGAACATCCTCTACGTTAGCCGTTTCAAATTAGGAAGTTTGTAACTGTAATTTGAATAGTGCACTCGGATTTACATAAATAAATATAATAAAGACGTCCATTTGTCTCTTGGATACAAGCACCATAGATGCATTTGTTGTTGAATGCGGAATATGAATGAAATAATGATGAGTTATACAGGGTTCTCCAAGTCATCAGGCAGATTACTCAACCTAATACAAAAATACAAGACATTTCAGAAAATAGTAACTGGGATAGAATTGAAGCACTGGAAGATTTAAATATGATGGTGAAAGAAAGTCATTCCTCATTTTCAATTTAAACTGCTCTATCTATACATGTCTTTAAAAGTTTCAAATACTGCAGTCGTAAATAATTAACTTGGTAATGGTTTATTTTTCGAAAAATAGTTATTTAATATCAGAGTAACAAAATAGAATATAAACATTACTGGAACTAAATCCGTGTAGCCTCAACCTTCCAGCAAGACCCATTTCTCTATCCGCTTTCTGATATACATTACCTTTCTGAGTTCGTCAGGTGATAGCTCAACGTATTCTTGTCTTATTCTATTGCAAAGCTCTTCCTATTTTGAGGCCTGTATTTGTATACCTTATCGTTGATTCTTCCCCAAAAGTAAAAGTCCATCGATGTTAGATCGGGTGACCTTGAGGGCCACTCTATCAGGTGCTTCTTTCAATCCACTTGTTCGGCAAATTCTCGTTTAGCCAATTTCGGATTATTGGTGCCCCATCTAACTGAAGATGCCTTCTTATATTGGGAGGTATCTCAGAAAGAAAGTCCGATAAATCACCTTCCAAAAGATTCACTGAATAGTTGAGCATTGAGATTTTCAAAAAAAAAAATGGTCCGACAATTTCCATTCAAAATTTCACACTAAACACATTTTGCACGTATTGGTTTTTACAATTGTGGTTTTTTTTTAGCCCAATGTCTATAGTTGTGACTTGAAATATGTAACACCTATTGGTGGTGAATGTAGCTTTATTCGTGAAAAGGATATTTGTTAGGAACCTTCTATCATTTAGATAAGTACCTTATGCCCAAAGGCAAAACTCGTATCTTCTCAACCCATCACCCTCCAAAGTGTGTGCAAGAATTTTGGCTTAAAAACCTTCAAGTTATTTTCCTTAAGGCATCGTCAAATCTTATTCTGGCTCAAATTTAAATTACCAGCTTCTCTTACACTTGCTGTTGGATTATCCCACAATGCATTTAATATTTCGTCATCTTGAGGTCGGCCATTATTGTTATAATTCCTTGGTCTAATCCGGTGGGTGTGACCCATGGGATCAAATAAATAAGTGATAAGTAATGAAACGCAATTGTTTATCATGGCCTATCTACAATTTAAAGTAAATGATGAAGTTTTTCGCAAAATTTTCTCCCCTTTTTTCCATTGGTATAAATTGATTTATAATCACATAAGATAATTTTTTACTACTTAATGTCTAAATAATGCAGGCTGGTTAACACATTTTTTAATCGTCCAATGAAAAAAAACCTTGAAGGCCCGTTATTCGGAAACCCTCAAATAATCCTGTCAAAGTATTGGTACAGGTCTTAGGTACATTATTACAAACAACATATCAAAAATCCCCAACATCCTACGTCTGATAAAAAATTTATTCAAGGTCAAAGGTCAAAAGTATCGGTTTTTGCATTTTTCTCGTAAACGGTAAGTCATAAAAGTAGGTCAGACAAAAGTTATAGATCTTGCGATTATCTACCAAAATTGTTCTAAAGGCGGGTTTACATTGGTATAGTTACTAAGCCCAGTTACATGCACTTGTAGCTAGCCTGGCTAGCCTACTGTCGCATATAATACACAAGACAGTGGATGTCTACACTTGAAAGTGTATTTTATGTGCACTAGTACCAGTAGTGCGGTCACATTGCCTGGATGAATCCTTTTCATCGTCATGTCTCTCGTCGTTCTAGAATATTGCACAAGGAAAAATTAAGAAAAATATTTGTGCGAGTAATGCAAATTGCTATTAGAGAACTTATCAGTGAGATTGAAGAGGAAAATGGCCGTCCAAAAAGAATATGGGTCAGGGATTGGATCAGCAGAAGGGATTCAAAAGGAACATCAGCACTTCTTCTTCTTCGTCTTCTTCTGCTTCTTCTTCTTCTTATTCTTCTTCTTCTTCTTCTTCTTCTTCGTTATATCCCACAAACACTCATAATCGCGGGAAAGTTCTACAAACTTTACAGTATCTCCTTCGGACCACCTTTTCATTGTTAAATTTCTTTATAATCGAAATCACACTGTTTACTGTCAACGCAGATACTAGCGAGCAAGTAAGTGTTTACATTGGTGTAGTAGACACGGCAGCCGGTAAACAGGTGCTGGAGACGTTGATAGGGGAAGGACAGTGGCTTTGCAAGTGGTAAGTAAATAGCCTAGATAGCTATTCACTTTCCTGTCCTGATTACTTGTACCAGTACTAGTACAAGTACTTTCCTATGTGGTTTACATTAGGTTAGTTACTGTCTTGCAAGTTACTGGTGCAAGTAACTAACCCATTTACTATACCAATGTAAACCCGCCTTAATACTTTTTTTCCTACGAATCACCTCATTCCTGAAATATCGCGATTCCAAAAGTTGAAGAAGTATTTTACATAATATGCACACATTTCCGCACCACCTGTACTTGGCGCATTTTTTTTAACGTGGTTTCCCCGGTAGGCATACTCTACGATCTATTGTGATTTAGTTTTATTAAATAATATTCTATTGACTAAAAAATGGTACTATTGGAAATGATTCAAGGGGCACGAATTATTGTTGATTTCGGGAAAATTTTAGTCTGACTGATAATCTTTAAATACTACTTCAACAGTAATGTCTTCTTCGCTTTCTTCTTCTTCTTCTTCTTCTTCTTCTTCTGACTGGATATCTGTAAATTGTTCTAAGAAAGTTGCATCAGTTCTCTCCTCATCGATATTATACAAATTCTCAACTATTGTATTTGATTCAACATTGGAGTAACACTGGCCTTGACAATTGGTACATACTGGTGAACAAAATAATCCGACTTTTTTACAGCCACAGCAGAAAATTGTGTTAAGAAGTATTTTTGGGGCAGGTGGGAGTAAAGTTTGAATTGGCTCCAAAGTATTATCTATTTATTTTCAATCCCAGTCTTCTGGGTCCAGTTGGTTGCCTAGCTACACTTGAACTTGATAGTATACTCGCTATAAGTGTTGATAAGCAGAAGCAGATGTTGGAGGAAGACAAGATAGTTGTACTCTTTTATTGTTCTGTGTATTTTTTACAAAATTTAAGGAGAAGGGGAAGAGTCAACCTTTTTAAATACTTTTGAGCAATCAATTAAATCATGTTCTTCAAACAATTTTGGTCAACCAAGCTGATAATGACGCTGATGCCCTCATAATTGAAACAGCAATAGAACAATTCAATACAACAAATACAACTATCATTGTTGGTGAAGATGTTGATTTGTTAATACTACTGACTGCACGAACTCCAATTGATAAGATTATTTACTTTTTGAAACCTGGGAAGGCTCAACAACAAACAAAAATATATTCATCGAAAAGTTTATCTGCTTATCCAAAATGTCAAAATATATCTTATTTTTACAAGTAACATGGAGGTTCCAAAGCATGGTGATTAATATTGTACTAGTTTTTCTGTAAAAAAATGCCTAATATGACCTCTCTTTTTTTCTTAATAAAAATTCACGCCACTGACAAAAATAAGTTTCGTTTAATTCAAAAAGATTACACCAAAAATCATTAACACTGATCAAAATTTGGTTGAAATTAGATAACTAATATAACTTATTGACCATTAACGCTGCATATCAAAATTATCAAAAATAGTAGGAAAAATTATATATAGCAGAATCACAAAGTGCCTTGAACAAGAAGACTTATTAACAAATGCACAAATAATGTACTTATATTCCAGAACTCTAGCATGTCATTTATATCAACGATTAACGATTTCAAAAATAATATTCCAGTTGATACAGTTTAAGGTACATACTAAGAGAGTCGCAATTAAAATTTTTATCATCCATGTAGGGGTACCATTTTTATTTTAGTTTTTTAATGTTGATTGTACAACTAATACATTTTTAGAAAATGGCTCTTATTTTGTACATAGCTGTTTACGAGTGTAGTTCATAAGCTATCTTGGGGTAATTTCGTACAAGGGCAAATTAACATTGTTAAACAAAAGAAGGCTCGGGAACAGAATAAATAACAAAAATTAAAATTGTCATTTTCTAGGATCATGCAAAAGTAGGCCATATTAATTTTCAGTATAAAGAGCGACTCTTTATTGCAATAAAAATGTTGTTAAGTTCTACTGTCATTTTGGCAGACGGACAAAAGATTCATTAAGATCAAAATGATCAAATATTTCAAATCTCCAATTTTTTTCTTGGCTTATTTGACATGACAAGGTAAAAGCAATTAGCAAATCGCCTCTACCCTCACATGTAATATTTTCGTAAATACATGACTATAAGTTCTTAGTAGGCATAATAAACATGTCAAGGTGATTGATAAATTAAAACTATAAAAGCAGTTAATTAAGGATCATTATAAAAATCTTTGTACTCCGATGATATAATGAATGGATGATAGGTAATATAGAAGGTATATATAAAAAATAATTATATATAAATAGCGATCAATCATCTTCAAGGAAGATGATTAAGTCACCCAACGGTCTTGTGTTTACTACCAATAATTAACAATTTATCCATACACGCAATATTAGTAAATGCACTTAAAGTAGCACTTAAAGTATTTATAATAGACAACGACAGAAAAGCAAATAATTTTTTATAGTAACGTTACGTACCCTGTATATTTTATTGGAATTATTAGCATTAACAGTTACAGAAATAACTGCTTCTTAAAGTTATTAATAATTCAACGCTGTTATAATGTTAATTTTATTATATTTCATAATATTTTTTGTGTTCACGATTAATTACATAATAACAAATATATTAATATTTATCAGTACATGTATTTTATTACCATAGATTTATACTCACATCTTCAAAATTAAATTTAAGGACTGTTATTTATGAAGAATGGAATATATCAGCAGTACAAGTATGCCAGTTCTTTGTGCGGAGCAAATTTGCAATTTAATATTATTGATAATTTATTAGTTTAGGTATTTATTACTCTCTTCTTCTTCTTCGGCTTCTACTTCTTCTTCTTCTTCTTCTCCTTCTTCTCTTTCTTCTCCTTCTTCTCCTTCTTCTCCTTCTTCTCCTTCTTCTCCTTCATCTCCTTCTTCTCCTTCTTCTCCTTCTTCTCCTTCTTCTCCTTCTTCTCCTTCTTCTCCTTCTTCTCCTTCTTCTTCTTCTTTTTCTTCTTCTTCCTCAAGCCCAGCTGTCTTTTATCCATCTATTCCATTTATTCTTGACTAAGGCCATTATTCTCACCTCTGCCAATGGATTTTGCCTTTCTATTTCCAATTTCATATATTCTCTTCTTCCACTTTCTACGCCTACCTCTCTCTTTCCACTCCCCATCCCTGTTTCATGTATTTCTACCAATCTCGATTGGCTCATTCGTTCTATATGGCCGTACCATTGTAGTTTCTATTTTTGTCCTTATACTCACCTGTATTGTTTGTTTTCATTCAAGCTCATTTCTAATTTCTTTTTTTGTTAAATTTTTTATCTTTCTGTGGAATTTTATTTCTGAAACTGTCAGTTGTTGTTGCTCGGATTTCTTCTGGATCGTCCAAGTTTCACTGGCGTACATTAGTGATGGCGGAGCTACTTGATTGTATATCTTTCATTTGATGTTTACAAATATTTGCTTTTTTCCTAGAGTTGTTTATTGAGTAATATGTTTTATTTGCTTTGTTTTTCTGTAATTTATTTCTATGTCTATGTCTATTCCTCATTCCTCCATCCAGTCCATCCTCCTTTATATTATAATGCTTCCTAAATACTCATATGTTAGTAACTAACTTGATAATATAGTCGTAAATTCCCGGTCGAGACTGAATCCAAGACATTTCATGAATTCAGAGAAAACACACCCAAATAATATCCTGGTTTATATAGTGAGTCTTTCTAAAGAATTTCACTTCCTCGTTCGAGTTTTGCATACGGGAATCACATCGTATCTAAGAAGCGTAAGCTCTCTGGGTTGGCCTAAGTATAATATATATTATGTAAATTACGCAGACATTTTGCATAAACTGACTACTCAGTGCTCAGTGGAGAACTATTTTATTGAAGATAATGTTAATTTATATTTACTCAATTTCCGGATAAAAATATATTCCTCCGATAACAGATGTGAGGTCACGAGAGGTGACTCACCCTCTAAAAAAATGTATATATTTTACCATTAATAGTCGAAAGAGAAAAAATCGCCTTGTTTATTACCACCGTAAATTAAGAGAAAAAGTTCCCGGCAGTAAAATCCGCAATAGACCAAGAACAAAAGTCTGCGTATCGTATCGCCTCTATAAGTCGATGTTATATCATCGTTTATTGTTTCTTAAATAGAAGAAACGGCGACCATATGAGCTTTCTGTGGACCACACAAAACACCACAGAGCGAGATGCAAGAGCTTAACCTTGAATTTAAATCACACGATTTTATGTTCTGTGTCGTTTCTTTCCTTTATGCCCTTATTTGCTGCATTATCCGTCTCACTTCCTCAAGAGAATAGCACAGAGGCGTATTTAGGCGAAGAAACCTTAAAATATGAAGTGTACTACATTAGGTATCTGAAATTATAGATAAATGTGAATACAATTTAAATTAAAAAATGTAGATGTATAAAATACTATTTGATGATCGTTAATGCCATTTATGATGGAAACCGATGCCAGGACCTTAAAAATTCATCAATACAGGATTCGATGAATAATTAAAGTTCTTCATTTCTTCTTGACATTTGAAGTTTCGTAAATAGTAATGTTATTTTATTGACTGGTTTTAAATACTCTTGTGTGAACCTTCAAGAAACATCAATACAGGAGTTGGTTTTCACTCTCATATAGATCTCTTGATAGATTAAAGTTATTTTAAAGGCTTTTGATAACATAAATAATGGAAAACAATACCAAGTACAGATTCTCCAACCAACAAATATATTTTTTTAAATTTTAACGTGTTTGGAAACAGTTTCGTTAACTGTCATGTTATTTTTTTGTTTAGATTTAAATGCCCTTGTCTGGCCCTTCAAGAAACAAAATTTAGTTTCTACTCTTATGTAGATGTTCTAATTGATTTAACGGCATGAATGATGAAGAACGAGACCAGAAACAGATTTTCAACAAATAATTTTTTCCTCAATTTTTAACATGTTTGGAAACTGGAAACTGTTTATTTTTTTAGCTGGATTATATGTTCTTGTCTGGTCCTCTAAGAAACATCAATGCGCAGGGCTTGGTTTTCACTCTCAAGTTGATGCTGACTCGGATTCTTCAACATATATTTTTTCTCCAATTTTAACGAATTTGGAAACAGTTTCGCTAACAGTCATATTACTTTTTACATCCAGATTGAGATGCCCTTGTCTTATCTTCCAAGAAACAACAATACAGAACTTAGGTTGCACTCTAATATTATGTCTCTATTGATTACATTTCTACTTGATGGTATTTAATGACATAAATGATGGAAGACGGTACCAAGGACATATTCTCCAACAAATTATTTGTTCTTCAATTTTAACATATTGGGAAACAGTTTCATTAACTCATGTTATTTTTTTGTTTAAATTTAGAAACTCTTATCTAGTCCACCAACAAAAGTTAATAAAGGACTTGATTTTGACTCTCATGTTGCAACTCGAATAGTTCAACAAATATTTTTCTTCAATTTTAATGAATTTGGAAACAGTTTCGTTAACAGTCATATTATTTTTCATGTCCGAATTGAGATGAACTTGTCTGATCAATCAAGAAACAACAATACTGAACTTGGTTTTCACTCTTATATACAGTGTGTTACAATTTGATCCGGAACACCCCTAAAAAATCTGACTCAGCAGCGCGATTTTGGTGATATTTTTTTTTCATATAGGACCGTCCTAGATGTACGTGAAAAACATATTACGGTGCCCAGATTACAAAGCCATGGCTTGCTATGATTTTTTTTCGACGTCATTTTTTCAAAAATTATATTAGCGATTTTTTTATTCAAAATCTGACAACGTAGCGTTATTCGGCAAGCCGCCGAGCAATAAAGACACACAAGCTAATCAGCAATCAGTTTTGCGGTTGCAAAAAATAATATTTGGGATGTTTTGTGGAGCTGGTTCTTTTTTAAAATATAGTATCTTCAATACTCATTTAACTCTTCTATCATTTGTTTCCACCATTCTTCAGAGACCGTTTTCAATTTTTGTCATAAAATTTGAGATCAGCGACCAAAGAAACCCCTATATAAGAAATAAAATCCGAATTAAAAAGAATTACACTTTTCCGCCATTTTGGATCCGCTATTTCTTATTTTAGTTGAGTTTTAATGTCAGATTCGTAATTAGTGACCTCAAGAATCCCCAGACATCTAATAAAAGTTTTTAAAAAAAATAAAAAAATTACTCTCGATGCCATTTTGAATTTAGACCGATTTTGAGGTTAGATTCGTAATCTGCGACCTCAGAAACCTTATGGTAGTAAATTTTAGGCAATTGTTTAAATAAATAAAAGAATTATAGACTTTTTAATTAAGAGTGGTTTTAAAAAAACAGTTACTTATTAATAACAATTTAAAAAGTAAATAGCACACCTTCTCACCTATGGAGAACTTTTCTATAATTTTTTTCCGAAACATGAAACAAAAAATAATCAAAAACGGTTTTGCATCAACGAGTTTTTGACGTTTAAAAAATGAACTATAATACAGAATATTATTTTATTTCATCCCGTCCGGAAAGTACGTACTACACTACTACAGTACTCATATGCGGCCGGGAAGTAAGGTATTATGGTACTAGATACTGTAATGTACCGGAAGCCACCGAAAATTCATGACGAACCAATCACAAACTGGTATTATACCCTATGACAGTTATTTGACAAATAAAAATTAACCTTAAATTAAAAAATAGTGTCAAAACTGTCAAATGTCAAATGAACTAAGAAAATAAACAAGTTTCAAATTACACAAATAGACAATAATTGACGGGATAAAATAAAATATTATTCGATACACGTCCGTTAGCCAGTCTCGTTTAAATATCTACTCGACTGTAACAAAAGTCACCTACCTGACTTGTAACGAAAATTACTATTAACTCTCATGTTAATGTTGAGACTTGAATTTTTCGACAAATATTCTTCTCCAATTCCAACGAATTTGCCAACAGTTTCGTTAACGGTCATGTTATTTTTGTCTGGATTGACATGCTCTCATCTGGTCTGTCAAGAAACATCAATACAAGACTTGGTTTTCATTCTCATGTTGATGTGGACACTCGGATTCTTCAACAATTCTTTTTCTCCTATTTGAACGACTTTGGAAACTGTTTTATTAACAGTGTAGTTAGTTTATTGTCTGGATTTTGAAGCTGATATCTGGTCTTCCAAGAAACAACGATACAGGACTTGGTTTTCACGCTTATGTAGATGTCGATTGACAAAAGTTCTCTTTGTTGATATTTGATGACATGAATGATGGAAAACGATACCAAAAACAGATTCTTCAACAAATAATTTTTCAACAATTTTAACGTTTTTCGTTAGGAGTTATATTGAGATTAATAACAAGAGTTCTATAACAAATAATTTTTAACGTTAATATGTCATGTTTTTTTTTAATATAGATGCTCATGTTTCCAAGAAACATCAACAAGAAACATAAATTCATGACTTGACTTTCACTCTCATATTATAGATGCCGAGGCTTGGATTCTTCAGCAAATATTTTTTCTCTAATTTTAACAAATTTGAAAACAGTTCGTTAACGGTCATGTCGTTTTTATCTGGATTTAAATGATTTCATCTGGACCTCCAACAAACATTAATACAGGACTTGGTTTTTACTCTCATGTTGATGCTGAGACTCGGATTCTGCAATTTTCTTTTCTCCTATTTGAACGAGTTTCGAAACAGTTTCGTTAACAGTCATTTTATTTTGTTGTCTAAATATTGGAACTGTTGTCTGGTCCCCCAAGAAATAGCGATACTTCAATTTTAATCTGTTTCGTTAACAGTCATGTTATTGTTTCATTTGGATTTAGACGTTTTTGCCTGGACCTCCAAGAAACATCAATGTTAATGCTGAGACTCAGATTCTTTAATAATTTTTTTTTCTCCAATTTTAACGAGCTTGAAACCAGTACATATAGTTATTTTGTGGTCTAGATTTTGATGCTAATATCTGAACTATCAAGAAAAAAAACGAGAGCAGACTTGGTTTTCATTCTTATGTAGATATGTCTTGATTGATTACAGTTCTCTTTGTTGACATTTGATAGAATAGAAAACGATACAATATACATACAGATTCTCCAACAAGTAATTTCTCTTCAATTCTAACGTGTTTCGTTAACAGTTGTGTTATTTTTTGTCTGCATATAGATGCTCTTATCTGAAACATTTTTTTCTCCAATATAAACGGGTTTAGAAACAGTTTTGTTAACAGTCATTATTTTTTGTCTACAGGACTTGATTTTCTCTTTTATGTAGATGTCTCGATTGATTAAAATTCTTTTTGATGAAATTTGATGATGTTAGTAATGGAAAACAATACAGATTCTATAATAAATTATTTTTTTAATTTTAACGTGTTTGGGAACAATTTCGTTACTAGTCATGTCATTTTTTTGTTTGGATTTAGATGATCTTGTCTAGGCCTTCAAGAAACGTAAATACTAGACTTGATTTTTACTCTCACATAGAGCTGTCGACTGATTAAAGTTTTATTTGATGGCATTTGAAGATATAAATGATGGAAAACAACACCAAGAACAGATTCCTCAACAGATACTTTTTCCGAAGACAGTTTCGTTAACAGTTATTTTTTTTTTTTCTTTTGATATAGATGCTTTTGTCTAGATTTCCAAAAAACATCAATACAGGACTTGGTGTTCACTCCCATGTAGGTACTGAAACTCAAATTCTTTAACAAAAAATTTTTCTCCAATTTTAACGAGTTTAGAAACAGTTTCGTTAACAGTTATGTGCCAACTTATAATATTCGACAGTTTTTCAGTATATTTAAATTAACATTTAAAAATGTTTTTTAGTAAATTAAAATATACCTTTAAAAGTGTTGCGGATGTATTAGGACGGTCCTATAAATTCAGATATTAACTCTCAAGAAATTATAATTAATTACTTCATTAATTGTTGTTCTAACACCAAGTATATCCATTTCTCCTCGATTATACTTGCTAATTTCGGTCCTGTCCCTAGGCGTACGTGCATTTTACATAAGTATTTTATATTATACAGCCAGCCAGGTGCATTACACGTCGAAAAAACGGACCTCGCGGTTGACAAATGCAATGGTTTATTGGTTTAGTCTAGTCTTAGTTTTGTTCGTTATTTATACGGGGCGGATATTTTCCACGTATAAAATACACTTATTAATGGAACATAAAAGAACATTAGTTACGAACGGGCAAGGAAACGGAAACTAGTACTTGAATTTGTCCTATGTATGTGATACGAGATGTAAGGCACTTCATTATGTGTTGAGTGTTGCAGTTGAAGTTCCTCTTTTGGTGTAAAGGAATATTATTATAACTGCAATTTTCGAATACATTATACCATAAACCATAATAAGCAACAATGTTCAACAAGCCCTAAACCAGCAGTAGGGAACAAAATAAAAATAGAAAAAATTTTAGTATTTATATTTGTTAGGTGAGACCTACTTTTCACACAGTTGTGTTTTTGTTATTTAAATTATGGAAATAAATTAAACAAGAACAAATTTTCTTTATTGTTACAAAGTCCAATTTTTTACTGACACTAAGAGCTTTAAATTAAGAGTACGCGCACGTACTCGGATGATATATGTAACAGATTGTTACAACAAATATAATTTTTCCTAACAGTTGTTGTCATCGTAACGTATCTTCCATCAAATGTCTTTCAAAATTTTTGACTGTCGAGATTGCCATCAAAATTAAATTTAGAGAAAAAAATTAACTTGAGCTTATTGCCTTTTGATCCAAGCAAGTACTTCATTCATCCAGGTAATCTAAAAAATATCTGGATTTAAAAAAATAACATCTACCTGTGACTTCAAAGGAACAAGCAACAAAGGAAACTCAATCCGTTTCCTCTTTCGATGTTTGAATCTTTTTTTTATTTGTATATTTCGTAAAATTACACAATATTATTATGAAAGTTATATTTATTTCATACCCATAGATACCCACTTATTACTTTCATAGAAATGTTGATCAGATTACACCGGGTCATTGAGTAAAAAATAATAAAGAGTTGCAACTGTCAAGGTTTCGAGATTTTAGTATTGTATTTATTTGCCAATAACTTCATGATTGTCATCAATTTTTAGTGCTACGGGAAGGTATTTGTAATGTGGCTGTATAGCCCTTAAAATTGAAGACAATCATGAAGCTATTGGTGAAAAAATACAACACTAAAATCTCGAAACCTTGACAGTTGCGCCTCTTTATTATTTTTACTCAATGACCGGGTGTAACCGAATAGGGGGCCACCCCTGTAACTTATTTTTAAAGATATCGGGATAAAATTTTGTATGGTGAAATTAGGTAAGATTTCCAACTTGTTGATATATATCCGGCATATTTGTCACTTCCGGTTTCACCGGAAATGGCCCCAATAGTCTTTTTTTAAATGGACCACCCTGTATGTTTTTACATTATTGTAATAAAGATCACATTTTGGATACATTTATACCATTTTGAACAATTTATGCAGGGTTGCACGAAAAGTAATTCGAATTTTAGTTGTCAATCTAGATGGCTGCGAATATGTTAAAATTATTTTTGTTCCAACGTAATTCATATAAAAAATATTAAAACGACAATATGTCCAATAATACATCATACAGGGTGCTCTAAACTCATTAAAATCACATTTTTCAAAATAATTCCTTGTTTTTAAATATTATGATATGGGCCACCCGGATATTCAGAAAGCTCTACTTAGTAGGGGTTAAACGGTACCAAAAGTTCTGTAATGTATAATCGTTACCGGCAGGAATGACAATTTTTCTTAAGAAATTTATGATTTATATCTAACTTCAATTAAATTTTGATTAACCCTGTATATTTGTGTTAATATTTTATGATATGCAACAAGAATGAGCCAAAGTAAGTAATGAAGAGTCCATGTCCATATAATATTTAAAAACTACATCATGTGAATTCCTCTAACTCGGAATTTATTACTTAAAATTTAATGCAAAAACATTGCAGGAAATTCATATTCATTCAAAAATTTATAAAATAAATAGAATAACTCGAAGAACGCCATACTCCTCAGGAGACAGAATGGGCCTATGGCTCATTCTTGTTGCATATCATAAAATATTAACACAAATATACAGGGTTGATCAAAATTTAATTGAAGTTAGATATCAATCATAAACTTCTTAAGAAAAATTGTCATTCCTGCCAGTAACGATTACACATTACGGAACTTTTGGTACCGTTTAACCCCTACTAAATAGAGCTTTCTGAATATCCGGGTGGCCAATATCATAATGTTTTAAAAAAAGAGTTATTTTGAAAAATGTGATATTAATGAGTTTAGAGCACCCTGTATAATGTATTATTGGACGTATTGACGTTTTCGTATTTTTAATATGAATTACATTGGAACAAAAATGATTTTAACATATTCGCAGCCATCTAGATTGACAACTAAAATTCGAATTATTTTTCGCGCAACCCTGTATAAATTGTTCAAAATAGTATAAGTGTATCCAAAATGTGATCTTTATTTCAAAAATGTAAAAACATACAGGGTGGTCCATTTAAAAAAAGGCTATTGGGGCCATTTCCGATGAAACCGGAAGTGACAAATATAGCGGATAGGTCTCAAAAAGTTGGAAATCTTACCTAATTTCGCCATGCAAAATTTTATCCCGATACCTTTAATAACGAGGAAGTTACAGGGGTGGCCTACTATTCGTTTACACCCGGTATATTAATTTTGTGTTCCTTTTAGCATCAGTAACCATATTGTACAATAATTTACAGAACAATGTGTAGTTGGAGCGATGGGTATTTTATTAGTTTGCTGCTCGTTGCATCGCATGGATCATGTGAATTATATATGACTAACATAACCTTAAATTTTTAGTTTTTGTTTTCTTTCAATTTTAATTTTAATTTTGGTAGTTTTAGCTTGGATTTCTCAGACAGTAGATTTATAAAGTTTGAATATTGTAGATTATCAAAAATAGACTGCTAATTATAAAGTCCGTTTTTTTTCTATAATACTCTTCAAGGTCAAATTTTTAGGTGAATAGTTACATTCCTGGAAGTCCCCAACTCCAATTGATCATGCGCATCATATATGACTAACATTTTTAGTTTTTGCAAATTTATTTTCAATTTTAATTTTAATTTATGTTGACACAGGGATTTTTTGTCACTTCTTCACACTATCACACTTGTATAAATTCTTGTCAAAATAATAATCCAGTGTCAAAATATTGTCAATATACAAAACAATAGTCCGGAAGGTTAAAAATGTTCTGCTTGCACAATATCTTAATAATTTTTATTGAATTGAGTGTAAAGGCCGATTCCCATCTAAGCAGCGCAGAGCAGAGCGGCGCGGCGCGGCGCAGCGCAGAGCATGAGCAGTATTTTCTTAGGTATTCCCATCTAAGCAGCATTTGGAAGCGACAGCGCCGGCAGCGGCAAGCAAAGCAGCAGATCGCAGTGTTTGAGCGGCAATGCAGCATTCTACATCGTCGTGTTCCGTAATATTTATTCCTTTTATTTTAAAAATATTTCTTTGATCTTTTAAATGGCAACCTCCAATTTTCTTTGCACTTTCGAATTCCTTGTAAAATTCTAAACATTTTTTATGTTTGCCCTTTACGTGAAATCGTTTCTGAGTTGTTTATATGTAAAATTAAATTTTTTTGAAATCGAAAATATTTTTAATGGTAAATGTTTTATTTTTAGGTTATCAACAAATTTTATCCGCATCCATACCTAATCGTTTTATAAATGCAAACTGTTCATACAACATGCAAGTTGCTGCCTGCTTTTGCCGCCACTAGATCCCCACTTGTCCGTCAGCACGCAGGGCGGCGTGTTGCAAAGCAGCAGTGTCGCGAGCCAATGCTCCCCGAAGAATTAAAAATTTGCTGCTACGAGTCGCGTCGCTCTGCGCTGCGCCGCTCTGTCTGCTTAGATGGGAACGGTATCATTTAAATGTAGGCAAACAATTGTAAGCAGCATGTCGCCGCGATGCGCCGCGCCGCGCCGCTCTGCTCTGCGCTGCTTAGATGGAAATCGGCCTTAAGTCGGTGAAAATAAAATTTGGAATTCCAATCTATAAAATTTATAGGCCTTAACAGTAAATATTGAAATTCCCTACTATTTAAGTAGCATTTCGACCAACTTTATAACACTTTGACAGGTATTATAGAAAAAAAACGGACTTTAGGTTGGATTTCCAACCAATAGAAAGCATTTTATTTTATTAGATCAAGGCAATTAAAAATTCATTAATAATGCACTGAGCAAGATTTTGATTTTTGGCAAGTTGACAGTACAGGAACCAAGCAGAAATATTGATAAAAGCGACATATTCAAAAATCTTAGAAAATGCATATTTTTGAGATTAGTTGTGACGTCGCGTACACGACATCAATTGACACGTATTTTTTCATTCCCATAGCGCTGCGTCATTCGTCCAATCCGACCTGATGACGCAATGGACAATTTTATTTTAATAATATTAATGACAATTCTTTAATTCTTCTCATTTTACTTTTGCCTTCTTTGTCAAAATCTTTTCCACATACCAATTTATCCTATGCTCATGTGCAAAAAAGTGTTTGGATTCTTCAATTTCATCTAATTTTTTCTTTCATTTTGTATAAATTAGGTACTTCATAAAATTTAGTTTTCATGTGATTCGATGATTGCATTGTTTCAAAATTGTTTATCTCATCAGAAAAATTTGTTACCATATCAAGGTGGTCCATATACTTATTTACCGTACTTATATAAGGTAAACTTTTAGTATTTTAAAGAAGCACTGAAATTTTAATTTTTTCTAAATTTTAAGTAATAGTAAGAAGCCTTTGATCAATTTTATATTCCTGCCTAATAAAAGCTTTTTGCAATCTGAAATAATTTTTCACACAAAATAGAAAAATATATATATTGATATAAAAAGTTTAGTTACACTAGTGGAGAAACTGCAGGTAAATATATTGGTGTAGATTCAAGATTCTAGTGAGTTAAGAATTGTTTGGGCACACTTGAATGATTTCCAGTTAAGGAAAGCAATTAAGAATTTCTTACTTCATTCTTCATACTAGGAACTTCATCGCTTACGTAATATTATTTTTTCGTCAAGCCAAGAACAACTTCCACTTATGCAACGATTTTCTAATATGGATTTCTCATTCACGTGCTTCAACTATTCAGTCCCAGTTAGCTCCAAAATGTCTTGCTTCTCTTTCAACTTGTCTTGTTTATTCTTCAGTTTCTCATACTCCAGTTCTTTCATCTTCAATGAAAATTTTAGTTTCGCATGACGTCGCCCGAATTTATTTCTTTTGCTGATCTTACTCCTCGTCTCAGTACCTTTAGCTTCCAACTTTCAACAGTTCATGAGGTGACAAAGTAGTTGGGATAGCTGATTCTTGAGAGTTGCTTTTGTTGTTCACAATGTTTTAACAGTTATTACAGTTGTTTTTAAACGTTAATTAATATAATAATTAATATTTAGAGACATGGGACCTACACCAAATTATACGAGGTTTCATTTGGGATCAAAATGGGAATATTGGGGAAAAAAATTGAAGAACAATTTGCGTAAACTCGCCGCCCTCCCTGGAAAATCCTGAAATTTTATGTTATTTGAATTTGTTTTTAATATCAGAATAATCTTCGATACAATCTAAGGCAAGGTTTTTTGCTTTTGAAAAAAAAAATTTTGGAAAAGTTACTAGAGTTTTTTAAATCAAGATCAATCCATTAAAAATTTCATAGAGAGCATAACATTCCCGCTTTCAGAAGCAGGTCACGTTCCTGATTCACATAGATCCATTACTACGCTATGTTGAGTCTCGCAAACGCAATGGACAAAATGATATTATTGATCAGCAAAAGTTAACATTTTTATTAATTTTAGGGAACTACATCAAAGGGTACAAATGCCAATCGTGGTTCGATTTTTGGCTTTTTGGATTTGCATCAGCACGACGAAGCAATAAATATTTTAATAATTTTTCTACAGTTCCTGAATATCCCAAAATAATTTAAATTTTAGTAGTTTCTTTTGTGAGTTTACTTTCCTTTGGTTTATTCTTAGGAGTACCACTAATAAACTCTTGCACACTTTTATCCGCACACTCTGGATGAATGCGCAAATTTTAGACAATATTTATGAATTTAAACGTCTACCCGTTTAATAAAAAGCTCTGTGAATAAATCATTTTACTTTGATATTCCCGTTAATCGCCTGTAGTAACTCGCAAATAACCGAAGGTGAATTACATTTCGTTTAATGTTTACTTAAATGAAAGTAATATACAAATACAATGAGTTTACTGAAAATAACGAAATGAAAGAGATTATAGCGCTTTCTGGCCTGCAGCTTTAACTGTAATTCATGTTATCGTTTCAGTTTCTACAAATCTCAACAATTAAGGTAATATTGTAATAATTAGAGTATTTAACTGCAACTAATGGTGAAAGTGCAAGCAATTATATTGTTTAATTTAAAGGTATTCTCCGTAGTAATGCACTGGAAAGTTCAACCGAGATGCATTGTTAATGCATATTTTTCATGAAACACCATTTTAAACACTATTTGTTATATTATGAACAATTTCCGCACATACCAAATATGTGACTAAGGTCATGCTCTATTAACTGCACATGATATTTATCTATTATCTATTTAATTTATTGCCATACGATTTAAGTGCCCATATGCAAAACATGATTATTGAACTAAACCAGAAATAACATGAATGATTGTCATTTGTTACCTTAACAAAACTAGTTCATTAAAATATTCGTTAAATTCAGATTTATGTATAGTTTGGTTATAAACATTTGTGGGTAAAAATTTGTATGGCGTTCACAGGGTGTTCAGCACGCGTTGATGGAGCTCTTCTAGAGTGCTTGGGATAACAGAAGAACTTAACTTTCAATAACAACAATATGACGTGTGGGTCCAAATAAATCCAATAATGCTTTATTGGTCTCTTCGACAGCAAGATATCAACATTAAAAGGTTGTATGGGTGGAACTAGGAAAATTCTCACCAGAATAAAACAGTGAAAACCTCATCTAATTAGCTAATTTTTTTTAAAGAATCTTTCGTTTCATTTTTCTCTTGTAATAATGACACACATGGGATGCTTGCAGTGCCACAAACAGCATGTTTTTTAAGTATATTGTCATTTTCCTATAGTTATAAGAATTTAAATTATTTACACGAAATTGACAATTACTAACAATTATTAGTTACTAAATATTTATTATAGTTACTTTTAAACGCCCTGTATCAGAACAAGCTATGAGGAAGAATCTACAACAGTCGCAACCTATCCCAGTCCACGTTACAATCACCTTTTGGGTTCGTTAACGACATAAGAATTACAAAATTAACAGTTAATAATATTGCATTAGTGTTGCCTTTTATGGAATACATTTTCTGCTTCCCTTCATTAGTGGTATTCGTACTAATGCATTGAAAAGGTGTCACGTCGGTTAAATATATGCCTGATGGCCTCTTTAGAATACGAAGTACACGAAGTCATAGATGCATGTTTGTACAAGGTGGTCCACAGAAGAAAAGACATAAGGCAATGGAATAACCAAAATACTTAAAACTAAATGTCGTAAAACTCGAAGATAAGGTCCTAACACTCACTCTGTTAACATAAAGTATTACACATCAGTATTAAAGGGTCTTCATGAATGATCGCAAACCGCGTGATCATGGAATTAGGCAACCATCAATGGTATTACACAGAAAACAACAAAATGTATTCTTGGTTGCCTATTTTTAATCACGTGGTATCCGATTATGTATAGAAGCGTTTTATAAAAGAGCGTCTCTAAATACAACTAGAAATCATTTCGTTTAGCTAACATAACCCAAAAATTATCTCGAATATTGTTTAGCTTTGCTGTTCTTTCAAATTATTTCAGTACCTAAATAAAGAAAATTGTCCATTGTTTGGTATTATTAAATGCTAAAGTTCTTTATGGAAAGCCCAACTCACTAGGTCAACAGGTTCAAAACGAATGGGTGATTTAGAGGTTGATTATGCGTATCACTAGACTCGACTTTTTCCCAAAAAGTACCAAAATAGGCTGGTGTCAGAGTAATCCCAATACTTCAATTACACATTTACTAATTTCTGATGCGTGGAGCTGATAACGCCAGAAAAAACTTATTCGATACCTCCCTGTACATCATGTGTGTACAAGAAGAGTCCCACATGTACGAAGCACACCTTTCGAGGTGCGTGTGCCGTCAGCAAATGGCAGGTGGGAGTTTGTTGACCCGCTGGACGATGGACAGACCTCGGCTGGGGCTCTTCGTCGAGCCCTGCGGGAATTATCTACCGAATCTTTGACTTATTCAACTGTAATGAAAGTAAAACCACGTTATGATACAAACTGATTACTGCTGTGACATATGGGATTGAACTAGTTCTTAAGTAGTATATACCTATACAATCTATTGCTACCCAGAAACCGATTTCTTTACAAATGTTCGGTCTGTGTGCAGGAATTAAATTAAATAATAAATAAGTGGTTGTAGTTTTCAATGAACAACACACACGAATAACAAATATATTAGCAACTTGTATTGATTTAATTGTGAGTGATATTCACAACTTGGATCCACTGTAACCTTCTTTCGTTATGGCGGAAGTTCGGAGAAGGTTACTGTGACGCCTGAAGGGCGGCGGTGCTTTTTAGGACGGTGTCTCGGGCGCCAGTTCCAGAGTGTAGAATCACCACTTTACTCTATTAGCAGGATAATAGAGGCTTCGGGTAGCTGCAGTGGAAACACGGTTAAGCCAGGGATCTAATTAACATATAAAGAAAATTTCGGATTAAAAACAGAACAAGCTTTATTCAAGATTTAATACAATATAATAAATTACGGAAAATAAAGCACAAATATTTACAAGCAAAATTTAAAGCAGGTAGGCTAGGCAAAACTAAAAGCGGTTAAACGGAAAGCGTGCGGCAGGTAAGAAGCTCTGTCTACAAAAGTTACTAGCAAAAGCTCGGATGCCAATCTAATTTGTCTTACTCTTTCTACCTGCGGAGCTCCCTTCTGGTTTGGTGCAGATTTCTTCTGGACTGGCGGTCTGGAGTGGATCAGGCGAATCGCCAACTGACTTTTAAACGGCCGGTTTGTTAGTTTTATAGCCGCTTGATGACACGTATCCCTACTTAATCTTGCGCAAAGCTGACTTCAAGCGTCTTATACCTATGTTGGCTGGCACTACAGGCTTGCTGCATTCCATACATTTTCTTGCATAAGAAGTGATCGGATCAACACCGGGATTATTGCATTCGTCGCGGCATAATGTATAAACGGAAAAGACGCGGTTCAGAATGCTTAATTTGAAGTAAATTAATATTCGTTAAATTTTACCTGCCTGTTTTATACATTTCTAATTATATGTTAATTAAAACTAATAATATTTCGGAGCTAAAATTCACTTCGTTACACCACTAATGAAACAAAATTATCCTGTACTTTAAGATCATATAATAATAGGAACAGAAATATGAATAAATGTAGATGAAGACCCTGAAGAATATATGCACACCAGATACCTAAACCACCACAATATCGAAATAATAAAACGAACCAAATCTGTAAAATATTGGGATTACACAAGCACAAAATTTGGAAGTGATTTATAAACATTTGGTGGATAATATTATGGAATCGCTTAATAGCACAGCCCCTGTAAAGCAACAAATTTAAAAATAAATCGCAGTAAATGGTTTAATAGAGATATAAAAAACGCACAAAAGGAAAGAGATAGCGCCAATAGAAGATTTGTATATTATACCAAAGAAAATACAGATTGGGGAGAATGTAGGAGGAAAAGAAACAAGGAAGAGTCTGGCATAAAAAAATTTAAATGAGTTTACTATGAGAAAAGTATTGTGTATGTAAAGGCAGGTAAAAATATTGATGCCGATGAATACGAAGACTACACAGAACACAGTGTTTGAAAATTATATGGACAATGCTGAAAAAAATTCTATGCGAACATCTAATATGAAATTGCCGAAGTTATTGGGAATTCAAATTAAGATCGCAGCGCCATGACGGATTATCCGCAAACTAATCTTTTGTACATCGTCTCCAAATCTCACTTTTTCAGACACCTTACAATGTCACCCTACAAATCTCAGACACCTTACAATGTCGAAGTATAAAACCGAAATAAAAAAAATACTTGTGGAAAGTGCTTACTATAGTGTTGATCACTTTGTTAATAAATTAACTATGTAAATATAAACCTTTTTATAATTGATCCTTATATGTGTGATGCTTAGTATTATGTGTATGTAACTTTAGTTATATTTTTATATTTTATTTATGTATGTAGATGTATGTATCTACGTAAATATTTATCTATGTCTTTGTTCGTATATGTATCTATGTTAATATTTATGTATTTTTCTATTATAAATATGACTTATCCTATATCATGTATCATGATCCAAAGGATTAATAAACTATTATTATTATTATTATTATTATTATTTGGTAGTGTTGTTTTCGAGGTTTTCTAGCGTTTTTGGCTATTTCTGAAATCTTGTTTAGTGTTAAGTGAATTAATCAAACCCTGGGCAACTAAACTGCTGGCCACTCGAACTTACACATAGAGACTTTTAGGCAAAATTTAAAGTTCAATATTTTCAACAGGAATGCAAATTTTTGAACGCGGCTTGCAAATTTTAAGAGCTAGTTTTTTTCGGATTAAGCTGCATGACGTATATTTATCGTAGGACCATAGGTTTATTATATACGGGGTGATCAATGAAGTCATGCAAAAAATCAAAAAGTTTGTATGAGTGAAATTTCCGCAAAAAATTTTTTTTGGTCGTTGCAATATGGTTCGTTACTAAGGTAACATCAATATCTCTAGATGTTTTTGTCAGTTTTTGGATTAAGGCCCTTAGGCCTTGTACACACTACTCAACATAAAATTTGGGTAGCGAAATTTTTAAAATGCTATAACTTGACATTGGATTGACGGTTCTTGATGATTTTTGCGGATTTGGAATCCTTATTTCACGTAGATTTTCTAAGGTCTAAGCATTTTATTTTAGGGTTGCAATTTACACATTATACCGGGTCGATAATAAACAAAAACGTAGCGACAAGAACAAGTTTATTACATTATATTCTACAATATACAAGATTGGTTAACAACGGCCAAAAGTCAATTCTTAAAAAATTTATAATTCTAATTCTGGTAATTTTTAATAACTAAAAAAAAATTTACTAAAAAATTAAAAATTAATTTAATTTAAACTTAAATTAAAATTACCTAATTAAAATTAGGTACATTAATTAAAAAAAAGAGAAGCTAATATTTTGTTGGTCCTCCTCGACGTATTACTTCCCGACATCGATTTGGTAGAGTATCCACAAGATTATTTATAAAATCTTGTGGAATATTCTCCCATTCTTCACGAATGGCCTCACTAAGCGTTTCTAAGGTTTCAGGGGATACATCACGAGATCTTACTTTAAGTTTTAAAGACCAAACGTGTTCGATGACATTAAGATCCGGAGACTTTGCAGGCCAGTTGATTGATGTTTTGTGCCTGCAAAAACTCTGTGATCCTTCGCGGTCTGTGAGGTCGAGCGTTGTCATCCACCAATAGAAATTCTGGGCCGTAATGTCGAGCAAAAGGAACAACAATAGGTTCCAAAATTTCCTCCTGATAATGAATAGCTCGGTTTTACCATTTCTTATGATACCTCCCCACACTGTAACACCTCCGCCACCAAATGCTTCTTGAGGGGCCATATTTTCCTCCAAATATCGCTGATTTGGCCTTCTCCAAACTAACATTCGGCCATCGGAGTGAAACAAATTAAATCTTGTTTCGTCAGTAAATAAACAATGGTTCCACTCTGCATTACCCCAATTCGCATGCCGATTTGCCCATGCCCGCCTATTCGCTCTATGTTGTAATAACCGCACATATTTTGCTCTGCGACGGGCTCTATAATTTAAAATGTTTGGCATTATGTTATGTTTTTTAAAAAAATTCTCACCTCAAGTTGTTTTTATTTAATGTTCTTCTCACTGTTCTGTCCGAAACTCTCACCCCAGTTTGTTGTCTTAAAGAGTCATTTCGTTTTCTAGAGTTCTTTGTTCTATTCTGCATAGTTTCTCTCATTAAAATTCTTTCGGTTCTTTGGTTTATTTTTTTTGTATGTCCACCCCCATGCCCATAATTATGATCACCAGTAGTTTCGACGCGGCGGTTCAAATTATAAATTGTCTTTCGGCTGACATTGTAAATGTGCGCAATTTGCTGTTTTGACATTCCTTCGTTGAGAAGTCGAATGCAATTTTCCCTTTCTGCCGTGGTTAAACGCCTCATATTAATTAAACTTTACAAAATTATAACATTGAAATGTGTCAGATTATTTTAGTAATTTAATTAACAGTTTTTAATTCCATAGCAACAAATTTGTTTTTCCAATGCCTACTTTGAAATTGACGCGTCGCGTAGAAATTACACCCGATCATAATTATGGGCATGGGGGTGGACAAAGAACTCTGTAAAACTGAATGATTCTTTGAGACAACAAACTGGGGTGTGAGTTTCGGACAGAACAGTGAGAAGAACATTAAATAAAAACAACTTGAGGTGAGAATTTATTTTTACAAAAACTTAAATAATGCCAAACCTTAGAGCGCGTCGTACCCTACGTTTTTGTTTATTATCGACCCGGTATAATGTGTAAATTTCAACCCTCAAATAAAATGCTTAGACCATAGAAAATCTACGTGAAATAAGGATTCCAAATCCGCAAAAATCATCAAGAACCGTCAATCCAATGTCAAGTTATTGCATTTTAAAAATTTCGCTACCCAAATTTTATGTTGAGTAGTGTGTACAAGGCCTAAGGGCCTTAATCCAAAAACTGACAAAAACGTCTAGAGATATTGATGTTACCTTAGTAACGAACCATATTGCAACGACCAAAAAAAATTTTTTGCGGAAATTTCACTCATGCAAACTTTTCGATTTTTTGCATGACTTCATTGATCACCCCGTATATAATAAACCTATGGTCCTACGATAAATATACGTCAAGCAGCTTAATCCGAAAAAAACTGGCTCTTAAAATTTGCAAGCCGCGTTCAAAAATTTGCATTCCTGTTGAAAATATTGAACTTTAAATTTTGCCTAAAAGTCTCTATGTGTAGTTCGAGTGGCCAGTAGTTTATAATCTCAACCTCAGTGTTATTTTTGTCAACTTCAGTTTGACCACATGGACCATCTGGATGAGCTTCCATCAATGCCTTATCCGGTATCTTTCAGCCGGATAGATGGCTAGTGTAAATAAACTTAAGATAAATGTGACAAAATAAAAAGCATGGCATTCCCGTTTTTTGTTGAACTCTTTTTCCTATCTATCATACTTGACGAAATAGCCTCCTTACATACATCATTAAACCATCCTGTACAACTGATACGAAATAACACATTCGAAATTATCGTGTATGCAAATGGACGGTAGAATGCTAACTGGACTAATAAGTACATCGAATGCAGTTATTGTAGATATTAGAGATACTTACGACAACTCGTCAAAAAGCGTTTATTTAATTTATACAATTCGTATCTGCGTGAATGACTTCAAAAGTTAAAATAAGGCATGTATACGTATATTAAAGCTTACTAATTTTATTAATCGATCCATTCAATCCGGTTTCTTTCCCATAATCATAAAAACAGCATAAGTAATTTCCCTTTACGAAAATACATGGAACTAATTAATAATTACTTACTTGTCGCTATTTACTGAATTTCATAAATTAATTGGAAAAGCGGTTTATAATTCGATATAATTAATGGATATACAACCAGATAAGCTGGCTTTAATCAGAATGTAAAGAAAATCTTTATCGGCATAAGGTTCAAAGCAATTAACACACCGAATATTGATTGAACCTAGCCCTTGAAATAAATATTTTGTAATTTACATACCAGTGAATTCTCACGGTTAAAACGTGGAGTAGAATTGAACTGCAGGGGTGTTGTTTGGATTTTGTATTATATCTTGATCAATATTTTTTATTTTATTACTTTTATTGCCTTAGTATTAGTTTTCTGTTTCTATAATTGTGTGCTCATATAAATAGTAAATAATTTCTGATTTAATCAAAATGGTCTAAAATGTATGTGTAATGGAACATTTTGGTATTTCGAAAGCAATTTGCTATAATTAACAAAATGTAAATTAATTAATTCCTAAAAGGTTCAATCAGTTTTTCACTCTCATACCAAAGAGTATTGAGTTTATACCTTTTGGTACGGTCTATGTTAAGCTAAGAAAAATCCTCCTTAGAGAAATTTTAAAAAGCGCATGTTTGTAAATAACGTGAATATCCATTAGTGAAATGGAAATGTCGAACATCCGACTATATCTTGGTTAAATACAGTTAAATATTCCACGGATACTTTTTGATTAGATGAACAGAAAACAATAAATAACTTTAATATTCCCAACTCTTCAACGCCACTGTGTTTTAACAGTATCTTGTGTAGTTACAAAGTAGTTATCCAAACATTAAAAAGAATGCCTGTCTACTGCAGAATTTTGACCCAGGAAAAATGGGTGTGGGCACGTCTGACCCAACTGATCACAGTGAGTTGCAAATATTTACCTAATTGAACTAGGGCGGTACTATTTAAAATTGTTGATAACTAACTATTGGGAGCGATCAAAAATTTAATAGGAATGTATACGGGATCAAATAAAAGTTGTAATCAAGAGTTGCCGGTTGTAATCAAGTAGGTATACAGTAAAAACGGTCACCTTTGACAGTTGAACAAAAAATAGACGTGGCGAACAAATTCATTAATTGAAACTCATGCATACCAAATTTTATTGAAATTCGTTCGAGTAAAATGAAATAAATCATTTTTATTTGTTTCCAAGAATCTACCGTTAAACTACTATATGTTAGATCCTGTTTTTAAAAAAGTACCTCGCTCTAATATGATTTTAGTCTATATACTTTTTAACTATGCAACGAGATAATCTTGCCACCATTGCATTTGATTTTAAGCCTTCATTATCGATATATTTAATCGGTAGTCAAATGGTAATTCCAAATTTATTATTAAAATTTAAAAAAAGTCTTATCAAACTAAGTTACGTACTTAATTTATCATATTACAATACCCGACTTAATATTTCATCAGGTGCATAGCAAAATACCGCTTATGATTTATTTTTCTTAATCCCATTTCTATGCAAAATGCTACCCTGAAAATTATTGGTGCTCGCACAACTCCATATCACGTAATAATTATTTACCTACAGGGCGATTTATTTGATTAAACCATGCATGCATATTAAGTAGCACAGCATAAATATAAAAACATAACCTATAGTTCTATTACCCCTCATTAGTTTATTTACTACTAACTTAATTCTCAGTTCTGACCTAATAATTTTGTTTTTTGTACAAGCCTGATTCGTGTACATATAATTATTCAACGTGCAAGTCGGCTTATTTTTATTAAAGCAGAAAATTTAGTTATTAAATTTTGCTACGGTGGATACTATAATGCGTTATAATTAAGTTAGCCCTAAACGCGAAAGAGGAAAGTTAAGGTTAATTAATAGGTTCTGTTGTTGATGAAAGCTTAAGCAAATATTCTGAAACAAGGTGGCTCACAAAATTATAGTTTTATAGGTATAAGAAAATTTTTCTCTTGGTGCCAGAAAAGTAAGAACTAATTATAGATATTGCTTTTTTCGTAGCAGTTCTAGTTTTTGAAATACATGACAAATTTTAGTACCTACCTACTGAAAAGGTAAAATTAATGAAGGTCAAAATTACTGTTATCATTCCCCATTATCGTAAAACCCAACCTTGTAACCCGCAACCACTATAGCCCGTCGGATGGCTGGGTCTAGCATTCACAAACCCAATACCGAGGTATAACCAAATAAAACATTTACCATTTTATTTAGCAGGTTTTTTTACATATAATTCACTGTTGACGACACTCTCCATTGGTAGAGACCAAAGTTACAATAAAAAATGAAAAAAAAAATGAAAATAAGAATATTAACCGCGAATTAACCGCGAATAGCTTTAAAACAAAAAGGAGTAAAATTATATTTTTTTTTTAGTCTTATAGTAAAAATGATTCTCTTTTGTTTGAGGTATAATTTGTCACAAAAATAATAACGTTAACTTTAAAAAAATTATGTTATCTTAGAAACTACACAAACTGTCAACTTTTTAAAAATGTTTAACTTGTTGTAACTCGCTTATGTGTTGAAGTATTCGAATATTTTTGCGACCAAAAACTGCCAAATTTAATATACTTAATATTTTGTCTCGATTAATGTTGGGTCTAGTTTTTTAAACTAAAGTGGTACAGCCCTTTAAACACAACCAAGCGCGCTACGGCGACGGAGGCGCGAGGTTTCCAATCTCCTTCCCGCGTTCGACAACGTCCCCTACAAAAGCTTTAAAATAATTACCCTTTAGTGCAAAATGATAAAACTAACAAATCAAATTGAATAATGAGATTTATTTAAAGTATATAGGAAATTTAAATATAGAAGTAATTGTTCCACATGTTTTATGGACATAAACGCCATTCATCAGTGTGCTGTAAGAAAGTTAACTACATTTATATTTGATTTAAGATTTAATAGATGAATAAGTTTGAAATATTTGAATAAGACGTTTCAAAAATAATAAGGGCATTAATGAGTGTAAAATGTCATCGAAAAAATTTACCTACGTAATGTAATATATTATACCTGTATATATCCTATTAATATTCAATTCCTTTCCTACCATTTACCAGTTTTTATTATTTATTTATATTATATATCCTTATATACAGCGTGTCCCACTTTTAATCTTTTAATGCCCCCCCTTCACAACTCAGTTATTAGTTAACCAATTTTTACCAAATTTGGATCGGTGTCAATGACCTTTGGTGTGATCTTTTTGAATTAAACAAAATTTATTTTAGTCAGTGGCGTGCATTTTTATTAAGAAAAAAAAGGGGGTCGCTTTTTCGATTTTTTTACAGAAAAACTCATACAATATTATCAGCATGCTTTAGAACCTCCATGCCGAAAATTTCACAACATTTTCATTAAGGGTTTCCGTATAACGGGCCCAGTAAAAGTACATTTCTTCATTCGTAAATAATTGACAGCTTGAAAACGGTTTGCGTTTTGAAAAAAGTCATTCCTCCTTTTCATTTTAAATTGATTTACTCTATCTCCCCATGCCTTCAAAAGTTTCAAATGCTGCAAGCAAAAAATTTTCATTCGACGATAAAGAAATATTTTAACCGGTTCTGTATTATTTGGGCATTAAGTGATAAAAAACGATCTTATGTGATAATAAATCAATTTTATACCAAAAGAAAAAAGGTTGCTCTGATATTAAATTATTAAATTAAACTATTTTTCGAAAAATAAACCGTTGTCAAGTTTATTATTTATGACTGCGGCATTTCAAACTTTTGTGCACATGACGTGATAGAGTAGAGTAAATCAGTTTAAATTGAAAATGACGAATGACTTTTTTTCGAAACACAAGCCGTTTTCAAGTTCTCAGTTATTTACGACTGAAAAAATGTATTTTCACTGGGCCCGTTATTCGGAAACCCTTAACCAAAATGTTGTAAAATTTTGAACATGGGGGTTCCAAAGCATGCTGATTAATAATATTGCATTAGTTTTTCTGTAAAAAATGCCTAATATGACTTCTCGAAAAAGTGACCCCGTTTTCTGGGTGTAAGGGTTTATACAGGTTGTTCCCATTCGGATTTGGCGATTAACTAAAGCTGTTCTCCACGTTGCCGTAAGTCTCAGGCTATCATCGCGTTTATTTAGGCCGTTGGGACGTTTTTCGATTTCGATGGCCTCTCTGATTATTCTTGATGAAAATGTTCCACAGTTGCCAGGCTTCTGGTTCTGTCAAAGTCAATTAAGTGACCTGTGTTTTTGACGTGTTGGAATAGTGACGATGTCGCTTCATTTCGGAGAACAGAGTTAACGTGTTGTATGTTTCTTACGTTTATCCTTCTGTTGGTTTGTCCAACGTATGTTTTCTCGCAATCATGACAGGGAACTTCGTATACTCCTTGGTTTTCGAGTGGGATTTTGTCCTTTGGGTTTTTAGGGACAGAGTGGATCTTACGGTCAGTTTTAAATACAGTCTTGATGTTTCTGCGGTTACATATCAAATTAGAAAATACAATTGCTATGCCACAAGCAGAATTTCTACGAAATAAGAATAGGTGTTGAAGAAATTACAGGCTGCAAGTGGCTCCGACAGATGTTTAATCGTTAATACTGTAGTAGAACATTCAAATTGTGGTAGAGCTATTATTATAGTTGTATCTGAAGACACTGATGTTGCGGTTCTGTTGATTCATTATTCACAGTATTATAAAATGTTATTGCTTTGACCAGGAAAAGCTGCTAAGGCTGATGCTGATAAAGTGACGAACATATTGAAACTTAAAGAAAAACTAGAGCATATTAAACAATGCGTATTATTCCTTCATGCTGTATCAGATTGCGACGCAACCTTGTTCATTAAAAAAAAAAAAACAAGGAATTCTGTTTACAGTTGCTAAACAATGATATACCTTTATGCGACGTCTTTATATTTTACCAACAAAGTCCAAATGAAAAACAGTTAATAGAAGTAAGTGTAAAATGCATTACCAAGTTATATCGACCCATGAATAGTAAAGAAGGTACACTTTAGTCAATCGAGTGACATCTCGTCAAGATCTATCTGCAAACTTCAATTTGGCATCACTTCCCCCAACTGAAGATGCTGCTCTATAACAATAGTTTATTATCATGTATCTAATTATGATTACTTCCTTTACCCTTTACTGTACGGATGACAATTAGATAAAAGACACCTTGTTGCGATATCCATAACAAAAGAAATTGCTCCTCTGATATACTAAAATTGGTATTCTGCAACTGCAAGGAAGATTCATGTGGCAAATTATGTTCCTGCAAAAAACTTGGACTAAGATGTTCCTCCAAATGTAGTCAATGCTTAGGATTTACTTATTACAATCCTTGCATCGTACTTAAAAATGACGAAGAAGAAAATTCTATTTTAAATTGGATATAATTATTATTTGTAATGCTAAAAACTAAAAAAAAAAACATGTTTTTCCTGTCAATTATTTAAATAAATCTTTTACATTTAGTTTATCCAATGTATTTTCTTATTTTACGTAAAAAAGACGTCTTGACTTTTTTTCATAAACCCCACAGTTTTTCATATTTAGAATAAAATGAAAAAAGAAAATGGCAGCAGTTTTTGGCAACTTGCCATAGACATATTTGATGGGACTTTTACTATGTGGTTTAACACATTTTTCCTCGTACATTTTCGTTGAGAAATACTTGTATATAATTATTTCAACCTTAACTGCCAATTTGCCTACACTATAAGGACATGTGCTTTAAGCTTTACTAAGTTTCTAAAAACAACCACCAAACAACAGTTATCCTAAAATGTCCGCTATCCAATAAAAAATAAAATAACACCACAAAAACAACTAAATCTCTTATAATCTGAATGTAAACAAACCTATTGATTACTAGGCCATACTGGCCAGACAATATGTTAATGACTAATATAATACATTACATCAAATATGGTATTTGATTACATGCAATAGTATGATTTCATGCGAACGCGGGAGTGGGGAACGAGAAACAAAGCCACGCGACCTCGTTGTATGTTGAGGGTTATAGCGGTTTTATTTAAAAAAATAGATTATGCATTAATCGAGACAAAATGAAGCCTATTAAATTTGGCAGTTTTTGGTGCCAAGAACATTCAAATACCTCAAAAGCGAGTTACGACGAGTTAAGTATTAAAAAAACATTGATAATTTGTGTATCTTTTAAAATACCGCCAGTTTTTTTATGTTAGATTTTTAATTATTGCAACAAATTAGACCTCAAATTAAAGAGCAAGGTTTACTTGTAAAAATTAAAAAAAAATTTAATTTTGATCTGTTTTATTTCCAAACTTATACGTGATCAAAACTCAAATTTCTAAATTCCTTTTTTTTGTAGTTTTTTTCTTATATATCGTGTCTCGACCAATGGAGAGTGTCGTCAACTTTGATTCATATGTGAAAAAACATGTGTTAATAAGTGGTGAAGATCTCATTTGGTTATAATTCAGTATTGGGTGGGACAAGAAAGAGAAGGCTTTTAGCGCTCTCCCCAATGGGCTACTAACTAATTCATTGCTCGCAGATAGTCAAATAATAAAAACGTTGAATGAAAACCATGGCTCCACAAGCAGAATCATCCAGATGTCTTTGTTACATATTATGTGGAGAGCACAAATTGAGAGAAAGTAGAGAATTTATTTCTGATTTTGTGAAGCGGGCATATCTCTCTGGTTTGTATTTTAAATATCTATTAAGCACAATGACATTAATATCTCAGAAGAGATATTTTTACATCTAAAACTATGAAGTATTATGTCCCTAGGGAGCATAGTACTCACTCAAGTACACTGCATTGCTCTTCTTATCTCCTAGCCAGGTCATGTAACTACATACACAACAGTCTCGTGGAAACGCGGTGATAAGCCATGCTTCAAAAAAGTAAATGAGCTCAAGCAGTGTCAGTGGAGAAGTGGTGCAAAAACTAATCAATTGAGACCTAGCGACTGAAGCCAAAGAGAATAATAAAACTATATAATCGATGAGGCAATAAATAACTTTAATAAGAGGGTAAAAATAAATCAAAATTGGTGAAATATTTCGGAAACTGCTTAGAGATATTAGAGTTCTGTAAAAGCTCGTTGCTAGAATATATGTATAAATGGCTTTAGTTTTAAATACAAATAGTTTTTTAATATGTTGAGGGATAGATGGCGCTGCACCACAAGGAATTTTTTGGATGACAGGAACTTAGAAATGTGGTGTATATATAAAGAGATTTTAATTTCAATTAAATTTCGTTATATGAAGAAAACTTGAAAATTCAACCGTTTTCTAGAAAATTGAGTTTAAAATTTATCATTTTTGAAAAACTAAAATCTCCTACTTACATTAAATTTTAGACGACAGTTCGTTTGAAATTTTCTTCATAGAAAGGTAATGTGAATAATGTGGCAATAACACTTTTTATTTACAACTTCCGGTTAAACCGGGAATTACATTTATTGCAATTTTAAAGGGTCCACCCCTGTATTTTATTAAACAATATTGAATTCAAATATGTTTCATGCATTTTTTCCAGTGCAACCATAGTAGTTACTTAAGAATAAAGGAAATACTAATAAAAAAAACTTCTTTTTTGTTTTAATAAAAACAAAGAACAAACTAGCAAGTAATAACTTACTGAAGAATAAGCAGTGTTTTATTTTACCACCATGACCGAAAACCTAGGAATCTACACATCAAATTAATTGATATCAACGGTGAAGAAAAGAAAAGCACTTTAAGATAATGGAAATGTATGCCAGAAAATCTAGTCTGCGCTGATTATCTCCCGGTCTTAAGTGGTGCACTGGAGAAAATGAATAGAACATATTTTTATCCAATATTGTTTAATAAAATACAGGGGCGGGCGCTTTAAAATTGTAATAAATGTAATTTCCGGTTTAATCGGAAGTTGTAAAAAAGTTTAATTGCCACATTACTCACATTACCTTTCTATGAAGAAAGTTTCAAGCGAGAACTAACGTCTAAAATTTAATATAAGTAACGTCGATTTTAGGTTTTTTTTTCGAAAATTATACATTTTTAACTCAATTTTCTGGAAAACGGTTGGATTTTCGAAATTTCTTCATATAACGAAATCTAATTGAAATTAAAATTTCATTAACATACACTACATTTCTGAGCTCCTGTCATCCAAAAAATTCTTTGTAGCGCAGCGCCCTCTTTCCTGTAACATATTAAAAAACTATTGGTATTAAAAAATAAAGCTATTTATATGTTCTAGCAATGGGTTTTTACAGATTTCAAATATCTCTAGTAGTTTCCGAAATATTTATTGGCACACCCTGTATATGTAACTTTTATAAAATTCATTAAAAAAACACTATTTTTGATATTTCTTTAAGTAAACAAAAATCCAGTACAAATTAACCTAAATTTAAAGAAAAATACATTTTTGTGGAAATTTTTGTGATTTAACTAAAAACACCTCGAAAAACACTAATTATTTAAAATGTTTAAATCTATAATTTATTTATGACTAAAAAGTTTTAGTTAAGTTCCTGAAAATAAGGTAATGTTGATTGAATTATAAATGTGAGCCCCCCCTCACCTTCACCATTTACATCTGATTGATTTAAACAATCACCTAAAGTATCAAAAACTTTTATACCTGCATCATATACTAAATTAAAAAAAAGATTAGCTAATTAAGCTACTGGGTTCAAATTGCTTTTATAAAAATGTTTTAATCCATTACTTTTTAATTTTAATAATAATAATAATGATAAGGTATTTATTCAACAATAATATTTTTAATATTGTAAATAAAGTAAAGGGCAGCGAGCGGAGGACTGACTTGACTCACTTCATAGCGATATGAAAGTTAAGCAACAGCTACTGCGTTTAGTACTTGGATGGTGACTATCCACGGAAAGACGCGGTCTCGCTTCCCCACTTCTAGCGGCTTGTATATCAGCTATATCGCAGAAGCAATACAACTGTAGACGAGAGGTGTATTGAGGATATACCATCCTTCGGAGAGGATGTAAAGCAGTCGGTCCCTTGTCTATTAAATGTTAGGCAAGTAAAAAATCCCTACTCTTAGTAAGATAAGAGGTTCGGCAAAATTTCCAGGTTGGGGGTTGCTCGTCTCCTGGCGTCGGTGATTGGCCTCGGTAGCGGAAATAGGCCGACGTTAAATAAGTGATTAAAAAAAAATAAATAAATAAAGTAAAGATAGTAGTATACATATTTTGATGTGATAACGAATAAATAATAAGGGATACGTGAGTGAAATAAATATAATGTAGGTATATTATGCTATTCACATTTTATTTACATGAGGGGAGGCTATGATATGTTTTTCTTAGGTTCTCTCAGGGTTGTCTACTATTGACAAAATATTGAGGTGTCAGATTTAATTGATTGTCACTGTCATTTATTTTTGGCTGAATTGCCAAATTTTTTATTGATGACATTGCTGTGCTTTCTTTAGGGTCTCACTGTGGCAACTATGTAGAACCAATTTGAATTTGTGGTTATGTTTTTGACTTTTCAACATAACCTCAGTAATTAAAACAGTCATTCATACCAATAGAATTCAGATTTTCCAAGGCCTCCCCTCATGTAAATAAAATGTGAATAGCATATATACGAAAAAATGTCTATTTATTTATTCAAAAATTAAATAACTATTCAAGTTAAGTAAACATAAAGCATTATTACCTACTTAGATATTTTTATTGTCCAAAATCAAAAAAAAGAGAAAAACTATTAATCACATTTATATTGATTCTTAAATTTTAATTTAAATATCTTGCAATGTGCTCAGAAATTTAATGTGGTAAATTGAATCAACCTATAATAGAGTATCAGGTTAATTGCAATACTTCTTTGTACAGGGTGTTTCCTTTAAAATTATACCCCCCCCCCTTATTTCGGTCAATTATTACTAATTTAAATTTATACCCCTCGTATACCTTTTTAAAGGAAAAAAAAAGTAAAGGCATACATAAAATCTACGAAAAATTCTACGTAAGTTTAGTTTTTGAAAAATTTATATCGGTAATAATTGCCTGATATAAGGGGGGTATAATTTTAAAGGAAACACCCTGTACATTAATTATTGGTTCTTTAACCTCAATTTCTTCTTACTTGAATGAGAACATGAATAGAAATTAATCTTCTCTCAATAATTATCCCTTTATTTATTAAGAGATGATACAAATATCTATTCTTCAGAATATGTACTAAAATCTTTTTTTTAAGTCGGCATTAAAGTACCCCAAAATCGTCATTAAAGTGATAGAAATAGCCATTAAAGTAATCCATTATTGTACGATTTTTGTAGTTGGCAGAGGTGACAGATAAACGTAAACATAAATTTTTCTGTTTGTGACAATAACTGTGTTGTAATAAAAGGTAAATAAATACAGTTTTTTAAATTCAGAATTGTATTATCACTATTATAGTTGCTAAAAATAATGATTTTCTTACAAAAAATTATTCCGATTTGACATTTAAAAATAATTATGACATTTCCTAATGTCACTTAAAATTTTAAATAATTATGACATTTCTTAATGTCACTGAAAATTATTTAAAACATGGAGTTAATTAATCTTAATTTCACAGTTTCTAGATTTAAAAAGAAATTAATATGCACCTCAGCATTAAAGTTCCTTTTTATCATTTGGTTTATTTCATTCATGATAAAAAATTGAACTTTAATATGCCTTGATACATAAATAACTGTTATTGCCCAAAGTTAATTATTTTCAATTATTATTATAAAATTCAACAAAACTTTTAGGTAACGATCAAAATTATTGGATAAAATTTCACAAACAACCCTCGTCCTCTTTTAACCAGCAACAACGGCAGATATTGCGAATATTATTTTCCTCGAACTCAATATTAAACAATCAGGGAAGCATTAATAAAATTGTGCCATTAAACTGACTCCAGTTATCTGCCGGCTCATCGATGTTTCATATTCAAGGTGTCTTTGGCTTTTCTTTTCACTGGAAGATGTGCGAGTGCAATTCGTACCCAAGAAAGGAAAGAAAACGGATCCAAATAACTACCATCCGCCACATTAGTGTACCTACTCTCTATTCTTTTGAAGATAATGGAGGATGATTTACATATAATCGCTGAAATATTTCGAATCAGCAGCGATTGACAATATGGTTTTCTATTTCCACATCTTACAATAAAAATTGCAATTCATTCACTTTTATTTTGCATAATTTAACTAAATATATCAACATTTAGAAGTGTTTTTATAATATATAAAAACTTTTAAAACTAATTGTATCTACATGAATTAAAATATGTTTTATGATTTATTTTTAAAACAAACAGGCCAAATCAAAAATGTTTTAAATTTTATTTGTAACGGTCTAAAGAAACAAATATTTTGACAAGAGTTTTTAAGTCAATAGTAAAGAATGCAAAGTAAACATATAATCTGAATAGGAATTTTAATATCTCCCGCTAACTTCGACTAGGACCTTCGTTTTAGCGATATTACGGTGACTCATTTAATCCTGCATACGAGCATACGTACTTACATAATGAATATAAGTTTTCATGTCGAATTCCATCTTAATGTCCTATGCACCGCACCCATAGACCTTAGTATGCTGATACTCATTTCTAAGCAATAAATTCCTTTGACAAAATTTTCATCACAGCTTCCGCCTTGAAATATTTGCAACTAACTATACCGTGTGCCGCAGAAAATGCAACAATTCATTAAATGTGTGGCATTTTAAAATGGGCTGAAACCAAGCCAAGCCTTTTGACGAAACCTAGAGTAGTTGATATAGTTATTAACGTCATAAGGCCGATATGTAGCAAATATCAGACAAGATTGAAGTTTAAAAATCGAGGCGAAGCAAACTTAGGAAAACCTAAATGTTACTAAAACAAAAAACGTATCCGAAATTCCTCCACATCTATCAAATCCTAATGATCTAAATGAATATTTTGCGTCAACTTGTAAATACAATCCTGCTTGCAACGACTTGCTAAATTATTTTGACCAGAATATCTTTAAACTCTGTGACAAATTTTCTTTTGAGGAAGTATCTAAAGACCAAGTAAATGAAGCACTAAATTCAGTTAAGTCAAATGCTTCTGGTGCTGATTCCATATCTAAAAAAATGCTTTTATTATGTCTCCCAGATTTGCTTGTTTATTTAACTTATATAATTAATCAATGTATTGTGAAAGGTGTGTTCCCAGATATTTGGAAAGAAGCGCTTGTAAAACCTCTTAACAAAGTCAAATCTCCAACTGATTTTACTGATCTACGTCCTATAAGTTTGCTACCAGTTATGTCAAAAGTAATAGAAAGGCTTATGTTCAATCAAATTGTTAAATATGCGACAAACCACCAGTTAACTCCAAATAATAAGTCTGGATTTAGAGTTGGTCATAGCACCACGAGTGCTCTTCTCAAAGTTTCTGATGATATAATTAAAGGCTATGATACAGGTAAAACTACTGCTCTCGTGTTGCTTGACTACTCTAAAGCGTTTGACACTATTAATCACAAGTTACTGTTATCAAAATTAAAATATTATAACTTTTCTAATAATGCCTTAAAAATACTCAAATCTTATTTTACTAATCGTAAACAAAAAGTGGTTGTCGAGAATACTTCTATATCTGACTCAAAGGTGCTTGAATCGGGGGTACCTCAAGGGTCTATTTTGGGACCACTCTTATTTACTTTTTATACTGCTGACTTTTTTAATGTTTTAAATTTCTGTAAATCGCATTTCTATGCTGATGATACTCAGATTTACAGCACCTTTGATTCAGCAAATATTTTGCAATCCATTGAAAACATAAACCGAGATATTAAAAATCTTGTAAATTATTGTCGCCGACACTGTCTAAAAATTAACGCAGTTAAATCTGCTGTTATTGTGTTTGGAAAGTAAAACAATAGGCAATTTATTAAGCATAACACTAATATTTTCGTGGAAGATCAGAAATTAATATTCATGGACAGTGTAAAAAACTTGGGCTTATTTTTTGATGTTAATAATCTTTTGAAAAAATCTTACTGTGCATTAAGAAAAATATACACTTGTCGTCATATTTTGAATCAACAGTTAAGAACCTCTAATTTTATCCTTTTTTAACTATGCCGATATTGTCTATGGTCCCTGTCTTGACCAAATAAATGCTTATAGAGTTCAAAAGGTCCAAAATACATGCATAAGATTCATTTTTAACTGAAAAAGTAATGATCATGTATCCCAGAAGTTAAAAACTCTGCAGTGGTTAAATTACATCTTGCAACATTCACTCAGAAACTATTTACCGCTAATCCCTTATACTTAAAAGAACTTCTGATTCTTAGATCCTCCATTCACCAGCGAAATTTAAGATACACTGACAATTTAACTATACCTCACCATACAACAGCTTTTTTTGAAAAATCGTTTACTTACTCTGCCTCAACATTATATAATTCCATTCCTGTAGACATTAAGCAACTTTCTGTAAATTCTTTCAAGGCCTCATTATAAAAGATTTCTTCATACCAGTGAACAAAAAAAAAAAAGGTAACTACATTTTTTCCTTTGTATTTCAAATATATTTTTTTGTTTAAAATTATTATTACAATTTACACTTTTTGTAAATTTTTTTTCTTTTGCAAATGTTTATGGTTGAGTACTTGAGCAGCCTCTGGCTGGACTCCGCCATATGTATATTTTCAATAAAGGCACTTTATTATTATTATTATTATTAAATACGAGTATAGTAGGTAGCTCAGTATAACACAGATCATTTCATTTCAGAAGAAGACATATAAAGACGATTTGCTTTCTTGCATAAACAATTACATGACAGAAAAATAAAGTTCAAATTAACAATAGTAAGTCAGATACTCATATCTCGGTTCAAGTTCCTTAAGTCTTAAGGTCATTACTTTTTATATTATATAAGGACAAATATAAACAAAGACGTGGAAAGATATTGTTGTAATAAAATTAAGACAAGAAATTATTTAAAATATAGGTAGTCACAACTCGGGGAGAAACACTAATTTTGCTCCATGCTCCGATATTATCCTAAAAATATGTGACATCCTATAAATGCATCAGATACTTTTATTCAATATTATCAGTGAGCCAAGAGCAAAAAAAACACTATCGCCTCCATATTTAATTTTCCATTTTTACATCTTTGTAATTAGAGCTAGAGAGGAATTATTGCCATAGGCGGATTGTAGCAATTGTCCTCACTTATCAGTAGTAATACCACAAGAGATTGAATTTTCGCGATAAGTCTGTCGATTTATTTCTAACGAAACTGAGTTGCTTGGAAACACCACGAGTCCGCAGGACGAGTGGTGTTTTCAATCAACTCAGTTGAGTTTGGAAATAAAAGACAGACTTGTAAGATAAATTCAATCACGAGTGGTATTTTATTAGACTATTTCACGAACAAATATTTTGGTTGATATAACTTCACTTGAAGTATCACCGAAGCGACTCATTTTGACGTTTGTATCTATAATTAGTTTTTATTAAACTGTCAAACTTTGCTTTGCCATCCGTATCCATGGTTACGGCCATCCGTATCCATGGTTACGTCGTTGAAAACACCACGCTGATAGACCAATTAAAATTGAAAGACAGTCGGTGTTTTCGCTGTAATACAAGCTGTCTTTGGTTTGTGATTGGTCAGATTATTATGTGATAATTTTAAGGTGAGTGAAATAGTCGCGATAATACAAGCTGTCTTTGGTTTGTGATTGGTCAGATTATGTGATAATTTTAAGTTGAGTGAAATAGTCATCCTAATAGTATTAGACATAGAATCTAGTCTCGAAACTGGATTTTTAGAATGAATATGCAGTGGAATTCGTACACATGTTTAGATGTGACAAACTAAATCAGAATTTTATACCTTAATGATTACATCGTTCTACTTAAAAATGTGCATTTACTAAACAGTTATAAATGTTAAATTACAAATATCTACCCGTACTACGCTGATAACTTTCACTACATCAACAAAGAATATGCGGCATTATTAGCAACAGACTTGCGAAAATCGCTACATCTGTCAGGAACAATGACAAATGAACGTGATGAGTTTCGATTTCGATTGTCTTGATACCATTTCTCCGTGTTTTTTTGAGATTATTGATTTGTTGGATGATTTCAATATTCTGCAAATTATAAATCACGTCGGTTGTTGAGAAAGCGTAGAATGGTATACGGGAAGAATTATTTTGATTAGGTACTCTGATCGTAGGCATAAGATATGGCGGTGTAATAGATTTTATAATGCAATTTTAAATTAGTGGAAAGTCGTGCTAAGCCGGTGAAGTAGTTAATCGACGGCATTTTGTGAATAGGAATTTAATGTCAGGGGTGGACAGTGCGCGGAATACCGCTTTGGAAACATTGTCTTCGATTCAGAGAATAATTCAGAAACATACAAAAATTTTATAAAATTAAATAAACAAAATAAAACAACTATGGACAAAACTTAATGCCACAAAAAAAAAACATAAAAATATGATGCACATCGTCGTACTGTTAGTATCCCGGTCTCCCTTGTTATTTTCATGGAGATTATTCTGCAGAAGTTACGTCGTTAATACCACCTCAAGCTTCATAGCTGCCAACGTCGCTTTAGCAATAATCTCTTTTCCTTCGAACAATAAAGTTATGGAATTCCTCACCCAATATATCTTCCCTGTTCCCTGAGCCCTATTAAGAGGTATTTTCTTCAAACCTCTCGTCTGCCCTTCGTGAAGTGTCATCCAAGAAAAAATACAGAAACGTGACCATTTTCGTTAAGCTGAAAAGGTATAAATATTCCTTATTTTTGGGACACAGTGTATGTCAAATTAAATGCGAACTAACCCGTTGTGACGTAAATGTTTCCATAATGCATGTTTATGAGTAACATGATAGGCAGGGTATATCTTTAGTCCTGAACAAACACATTTAATTTTCATACTTTCCTTTATATCATGTTACCAGGTTAATAGGAAATTTGCCAACCACCTCATTTTCCTGACAGCAGGAGGGCGTCCTAGGGAGTCAGTGAGAGTTCCAGCATTAAGCTAATCATTTTCTGAAAGTAAATTTCTAATTAATTATTTTGAGGTTCAATGTTCAACATTTTCTAGTGTTGCATTTCGGTAATTTAATTTTAAAAAATTATGTACATTCCTATAACGTTCTCACCCCAATTTTTGGTTTATCTCTGGAAATAAAATAAAAATATTTAACGTAACTTATTATAGTATATTTTCCGAGATATTTTCCCAGGATTTCGAAAATTTCAACAAAAAAACAATTGAAAGTCAAATAAAAGTGAGAAAAAACAAAGCAATGTTTTTTTTAAATGGTATGCCCTGCTTATTTTTACATTTTTGAAAAAGATTTAAATTATCTTTCCAAAAATTACATACCTTTATATTTAATAATTGAAATAATTTAAATCATCACGTATCCTCTAGACTAGTGTAATTTTTTGTCAATACACTCGGTAGCTGATTGATAAATTTCAAAACGATTTATTTATTTATCACGGACAACACCGTTTAATATAAGGTAAATTAACATAATCACTTATTCAAATTTGCCATACCCAGAATATATGCATGCGTGCCATTATCGATATCCGTACGTTATACTCATGTGGGTGCGACACTGCGACATTGTCATAAAAAATTATTTTAATTCCAATTAAGCATGCATAGTACGTCTTAAAAGAATAGGATCCTTCTAGTGAATCATTTCTGTGACGTTTCTGGGAAATTTTCCCACACAAATAAAAAGCGTGGGCTTAACAGATTTTCTACTTGTTGATTTTTATGACTAGGTTTGTAATATTTGGATTTTCTGGGAGTTATGGTAATAAGTGATACTGTTTCTTATACATTTTTTTAATATGCTTAATACAGTGAAAGAAATTGCTAATTATCTTTAAAGGTGCTATATAAGTAAGTAACTGGCAGATATAGAAAAGCCAAATAAATAAAAAAATTATTCTTTACTCCAACTGAAGATGTGAAACTAGAAAAACCGACCAAAGCCGAAAATAGCTAAATGGATTTTTTTTCTAGCCTTAAAAATAGCTGAGATATCAATATACAGGGTGTTTCTAAATCACATGTAAATCTCTAAACCACATATTCCTTACTTAAAAATATGACAAAAACTTTCTATAAACATAAACAACTCCTAAGGGAGTTGGAGGCACCTCAAGGTGACACCTAAAAAGTAGATTTTTTTAATTATTTCGGAAATTTTTTTCATATTTGGAATATAAACTTAAATAATGGATTCGCCTAAAACACTAAAATTTGGTCAAATTCAGTTATCTCAAAATACATTTTTTTGGCCCCCACCAATAAAATTTTTTTTCAATTTTTAAATATGTAGAATGATTCATTATCTGACTTTTCCTTCTTCTGTAAAATTTTGCTTGGATTAACCGTTTCTGAAGAAATGTAAGAAATCTGCATTAACTCTGCTCATCAAATTATCAACTTATTTTTTATTAAGTCAGTTTATGGAAAGTCGATATGACTAGTGGCGGCTAGTGAATTTTCAATGTTCGATATTGCACTATAGAGACATGGGACCTGCACCAAATTATAAAAGGTTTCGTTTGGGATCAAAATGAGAATACAGGCGAAAAAAAAAATTGAAAAACAATCTGCGAAAAAAAAAACCCCATCGCCCTAGAAAGTCCTGAAATTTTGTATGATTGATTTTTTTTTAAATATCAAAAAAATCTTCGATTCAATCTAAGACAAGGTTTTTTGTTTTTGAAAAAATATAAATTTTTAGAAAGTTATCAGCATTTGAAATTTTTTGAAATTAAGAATCGAGCCATTAAAAATTTCAAATGCTGATAACTTTTACAAAAATTAATATTTTTTCAAAAGCAAAAAACCTTGTCTTAGATTGTATCGAAGATTATTCTGATATTTTTAAAAAAATTTAAATTATTTAATATTATGACTTTCCAGGGGCGGGGGGCGATGGAATTTTCGGAAATTTTTTTCACAAATTGTTTTTAAATTTTTTTTTGACATTCTCATTTTGATCCCGAATGAAACTCAACAAGACGGTCTATTCTAGCATTTGCTGCTTTTGATGTGATAAATAATTTATTTTTAGACGCTTTGAATTATTTTGTAATTTTTAATTCAATTTTTATCATTTATTTAAAGACAGTCCAATAACTTTAATAATTATTGTATGTTTAGAGATGAAACATCAATATAAGTAGGTGTATCAAATTGGATATGTTTGTTATTATTATGCTTGTATAAATAAAGTCATTTATAAATAAATGGTAAGTTTAAAATCATGCATTTTTCTTAGGTTTTAGAATTAATAACTTTTTTGGTTTCCAAATCACAATTTCTTTTCATAAAATAAATATTTATTCGGTTTCGCAGAAGGATAGGTATATCCTTAATCTTAATCAATTCTCCTGTAGTACTAAAACAAGTTGATATCTACAAATTAAACCTTATTCTGTTGTTCAAACAGTGTTGCCAAATTATTTTATTAAATTAAATTATACAATTTTGATTTTTTTAAATCCAACGCCTATTCCTATTTTGAAAGTTATAAAAGCAAATTAACCAAAAATAGTTATTTAACTTTTTAATGAAAATTTTAAAAACAAATTTATTTTATTTTAATCAATTAAAGTAAATTCTACAAAATTTGGGGACTTCTGTGTTGTCTATATAGTTATCTGTAGTAGCCCCCCTGCACTGTCTGATCACACACAAGGAAGCATGCTTTCAATTCGTCCAGAGTTGTAGATGAGAACCAACAGCTCTTTTGAGATTAATTCCAAATATTTCCAACTGGATTAAGATTCGGTGATTTAGGTGGTAGTTTTAAATGAATTTACTTGAATATGGTCAAGCACATGCATTTCGTCACTAGATTATTATTGGAGCAAATGTACCATCTAATATAATTTTTTTCGCACTTGCAAAAAAGTGAAATCTTGTTTAAACATCATAAAATGATTTAAAATAGTTTCATAATCACATCTTCAAAGTTTTACAAAAATCGATAAATCCATTCTATGGAAAAAACCCAAAAGAAATATCAATATTCGTTTAAATGCGCGAAACGCTATTTGACGTCACTATGCGTAATAGGTAAACGAAAATGAGTAGTTATAGTCAGGAATCCAGTGAACTAAATTCCGCTTATTTCTCTGTTGCTATGTAACTTTTGGACATACTTTTAAAATTAGGTCCATGTTATGTAAAATTTTCTGCCGAATCCATTTTCGGAGGGCGATTTGCGATATGAGCTTGCGTTCATCCCCTATATTAATTTTTCACCCCTTTTAGGAGATACACGATATTTAAAATTTTTCAGATATAACTCGTGCTATCTCCAAAACTATCAAACCTACAGGGATCAAATTTTAGACGGAGGTTATATGATGTATGGCGACTACGATAGCAGCGTTAAAATAGTATTTTGATTATTGATCTTCCAAGAAAAAAATAGAGTACGCGGGGGTGCAGAAATATTGTAGAGAAAAATGTAGCATCGAGGTACTTTTTTAATTTCTAGACATACTATATCGGTTATGTGAGCGGTATTATAGCGAAAGATATAAACTAGTTAGTATTGGGAACGATACCGCGCGTTTCGATCGCTTAGCCATGAAGTGTTGTTTTGTGAACTGTGGCAGAACTTTAAGATAAGAAAAAAAATGTAAACAAAAGTTTTAGGGTATTCTATGAATTTTCTTGCTATCATATTCAATAGTATACAGGGTGCCTCATATAATTGGTTTTTGTAAATTTATTCTTGCACAAGCTATAAACATAATGTAATCAAGTTTTTGAACCAAGTCTAAACTAACAGATATGTATATGGGGACCTAAAATTTTAAAATCTCTAACACGTTTTATAACTCGACTTCAATGTGAATAAAAAATTTTAGAAATCTTTCTTTTTCTAGCTCATTTGACGCTACTTTGGCATTGGAATTGAAACCTTTAAGCCCTCATCTAGCTGCACTAAACTACCGCTTTTTTCTTTGAAAATTATTTGATACACTTATAAAAACCTTTTTCGGGTTATTTGTTGATGTATTTGTACATCCAGGAACAAAACACCACTTTCTCCTACTAACTTTCACACTGTTTGAGTCTTCCATCTTAACAAAAACGCATATAAATGAATACTAAAACAAAGAATATAATAGCAAGCAGGTAAACGAGTTTCGCCACCTGTGGTCCCGTACGCATTATGACATCACACGCGCTAGTCTCGCTGCAGGGATCGTTTGCTAGCCTCGTTCGTTTCGGCGATTTTATTTTTAAGTTATTTTTAAGAGAAAAAGATTTTTAGGCGTTTTAATGGTTACTACGTGCTTTTGTGGCCTCTTTTTATTAATATTTCTAAATATAATGTGTGTTGTTTTTGTTCTTTGCCCAAAACAATGAGAAAGCTTCCAGAGACGCTTAAATAAAAAGCATGGGCTGTTTTCTTAATTTATACTAAATTTACTAAAATATTTGAACAAATATTTTTGGTAAAGTTAAAGTCATATTTCTAACGCAGATAAAAAATTCCCGAAAAAGATGCAAGTGCGGCGGCTCCATTGAATCGTTAAAGTGGCCGCCTTTCTGCTTTGTAAGTGTGGCATTTTTTATCTGCGTTAGAAATATGACTTTAACTTTACTACAATTAGCACACAGAATATTTAAAGAAAAAACTAAATGAACTGATAAAACTGTAGGTATATGATAGACCATGGAAAATTACAAACAAACGTGAAACGTGTTTCAAATACTTCGTAGTATTAGTAATTAGGTTAATAGAAGCAAGTGAATTTTCGAGTAAGCAATATAATCGTATTATTTTTCAGAAACCATTTTGATCAAATGATTCGTGCGTGCTAGCAATCACTTTTAAGGGGCAGAACTGGTAGAAGTTTAAGTAATTATATCAATCACGGAAAAGCAAATGAAATAAGTTCTGTGGCAAAAAAAACAAATCACAACACATTCGTATATATCACGCCCATAAACAAACAACTTTTATAAATACAGTAGTACTTCTAAGTATGGCTATAACGTTATTTCAATATTGAAAGAATTGAAATAATATTGAATAAGATAATACATCCAAATATTATACAGAGATAGGCAAAAGTTTTACAGAAATAAACCAAATAAAAAATTACGTCTTTAATTTTGAGGTAGGTACCAACAATATCCTGCAAGATAATTTCGCGATAAAATTGAAATAACCTGCCTGTCATGCATATCTAAACTGCACTACAAACTACAACTTAGTAAATTACATTATTTAAATAGTGTTGCGTTGACAAGTTTTATATGCTGTGTTTAGTTATTCAAATTTAATGAGCAAACAATTTTTGGAAACCTGAGACATGGACTTTGCGTAATGCAGGAAATTAGTAAATATTATTTTATTAACATGTAATATGTACTTAAAATGTTACTTGTAAGAGATCAGTACAACAATACATATACAAGGGTACAACAGATAAAAACACTAAAATCAAATCCAACTCGACAAAAATAGGACAAAAGAACTGTCGGTCTAACACCTATATTTATTTACTTTATGAATCTTCAGTATTGGGTGTATGTATTCGCCATCATTCTGGAACAACTTCTAAAACACATCTTCTGAGCATCCTCACCCCCAGTCTAATTATAAAATTTTACAAATATATACAATACCTATCAGATGCAACTAAAGAACAAGCCTCAGAAGATATAAAAACTATGAATCTCAACAAACAATCCATTGTTCAAGGTTACTATAAAAAATAATTAACTTAACCCTGCACCATGTCAGTGTGTTATCACTTTCTGCTTTATTTATGCTAGTCCATCGGATTGCGGTGCATTTGTTTTCAAACATTGCTATCATGAACAACAAGACAGAAGGTACAATATAAAGAAACGAATAACACTGATTAGTTATAATTTTTCAATGTTTTAGATTTTTCTCCCGAAGAGTTTGTAGAAAATCTTTTAAATGAAGGAAGTCAAGTCACATGCGATGAAACATCGGAGTCTTTTAAAAATACGAATGTGCCACCCTACTACGATGAAAAATTGTACAAAAGGTAACTACAATAATTGTATTAAAAATTTAAACTAAAAATTATCAATTAGTCTTAAAAACCAAATTATCAAACGATAATAATTTGGCAGACAGGGCTAAACTAAACTAAATAGTCTTATGGAATTATTGACAATTGTATTAAGACAAAATATTTTCAGTTGAAAAATCACTTCTACCAACAGGATTTCGGTATGGCAATTTTAGTTAAAAAAGATAACATAACAAGATTTGAAATTAGCGTTTCCAAAAAAATAACTTATACAAATGTAGATATCTAAATTATAACTCAAATCAATCAAAAAGTGTCAAAAGAGGTGTTATAAAACGTTTATATGATAGGGCAAAAACAATTTATTCTACGGAAGAAATATTAAATAAAGGAAAAAGATTTTTTGGAATGTATTAATTAACAATCAGTACCCAAAAGTCTTTGTCGATAGAGCATTGGTAAATATTGAAAATACCGGGTGACCACGAGATGGAGTTACACTCTATAACTTCTTTGTTATTAAACCGATTAATTTGAAATTTACAGGTGAGGTATAACATCTAAATGCGCAACTATTGACACTTGGTAGCTTTATTTCTTACTTCCGATTTAGCCGGAAGTGATATTAACTTTCTTATTTTAAATACAACTCTACCTGTTTTTGTAAAGTATCTTATTCGTTATAAAATTTACAATACAATGATATATCACACAATGATATTTCATTTCAAAATGGCCGAAAAATTAAATTTTTTCAAAAATATTAAAATGTCAATTAAAAGATATTGAAAAATAATTTTTTCCCAAAGTTGGCCGTGAAATGAAAAGAGTAATGAATTTGACGTTTAATTTTTAATTTGTACAAAAATTTCGTTTTGGCAGAAAGATATTAGGAAAATAAGATAAATATTTTTCTGCAATTTTTAAATACTCAAAACTATTTTTTTTTTAATACACCTACCTGACTTTTTTTTAAATTTTGCAATTGCTTGTTTCTTCTCTTTGATTTAATGCCATTAACGTACCGAATTATTCACAAAATATAAAAATTAAATAAAAATTTCTCCTAATATTTATTTTATTTTTCTAATATCTCACCGCCAAAACGAAATTTTGATGCAAATTAAAAATTAAACATGTCAAATTCATTACTCTTTTGATTTCACGGCCAACTTTGGAAAAAAATTAATTTTCAAAATCTTTTAATTGACATTTTAAAATTTTTGAAAAAATTTAATTTTTCGGCCATTTTGAAATGAAATGTCATTGTGTGACATATCATTGTATTGTAAATTTTATAACGAATAAGATACATTACAGAAACAGGTAGAGTTGTTATTAAAATAAGAAAGTTGACATCACTTCCGGCTAAATCGGAAGTAAAAAATAAGGCTACCAAGTATCAAAAGTTGCGCATTTAGATGTTATGCCTCACCTATAAATTTAAAATTAATCGGTTTAATAACAAATAAGTTACAGAGTGTAACCTCATCTCGTGGTCACCCGGTAGAGTTAATAATCAGCGTCAATCATGTACAAGGGTTATCTAAACAACTACGCAGTATCGGCGATAAATTTAGTGCTAGAACGGTATTTCAAACTACAAACACTTAAGATCTATACTAATAAAAACAAAACCGGTAAATAGTGATCAAAATCAAAAACCTGAATTTGCAGTGTTCCATGTTGTGAGTGTGACAAATATTATGTTAGTGGGTCATCCAGACACTTCAATGTAGGATTGGGCGAACACAAAAGTTATATCAGAAAAAATGAAATCGCAAAATTCAAAATTTGTAAACATGCTTTCGAAACCGGATAGAATAAATTAGGATGGGGTAGAAATTTTAACAAAAGCTATACAGTAAGAAGAGAAAAAATATAGAATCGGCAATAATTTTGCTAATAGGCCTGCAGAAATAGAAAAAACGGTGTAACTAATTCGTTTCAGATAGCCGTAGGTAAAAACAGAAATATACCTCTGCGATTCCTCCCAAATCAAATAAACAGAACATTGTTTATAAGTCACTTTTATGTGAAAAAATCATGAAATTTGGAGTTTTTTAAAAATTGCAGTAAGACTGCAGTAGATTAATTTTTTTGAACGTTTCTGTTTACTAGGTAATTCCAAACCGGTTAATTTAAGCCCCGGTTGATTTCATTTCATTGATTATTTATTTAAATAATTGCCGAAAACCATCGAAATTTTCGAAAATTTCAAGCATTTTTTACTCTGAAAGGAAAAATGCTAGACTCTTGAAACTTTGGCAGAATATGTGTCTCATTACCCTCAACTTACAAAAATAATTTCGTTTTAAAATGTTTATTAGTTTTCGAGAAATTCTATTTGTTTATTAAAAACGTCCCAAATGTTTAATGAAAAATTGACCTATTAACGTTATCAAAAATAATTCAACCACAGCTCATTTTTTTTCGTCAAGACGTCAATTTTACGAATCTGTTATGGGCGTATCGATTTTCAATAATTTTGACCGTCAAAATGGTGTTAACAACATTGCTACTTTTCGGAGCAGCGTTTTTTGCTAATAACTTTACAACAAATGAACGTATCTGCACAAATCTTTCATATTTGAGTTGCTGGTATTTTTCTACAAATTAATAAAAAAAAAAAATTATTGCTCTGGGACATGTAGGAGCCGAGATAATTTTTTAAATTGTTTAATGCGTCAAACGATTATTTATTAATATTTATGGCCAAAATTGATACTGGTTGTTAATAAGATCTTGAATTTTGTGAATTCATCAAGTCCTATTGAAAACGGGCCCTTTTTGAGGTCAAAATATAATTTTAGAGCGCTTCATTTTGTTTGGTTCAAGGGACAGGTGAATTTTTTATCAAACGAGTTTCAAATTGGAGTAGCGAGAAAAATTCGTCATATCTCCGATATTTTCCGGCCAATTTCGACGTGTTTTTTTTTTTTAATTTGGGGTAGCTCACGAAAATAATAACAATGGGCACATTTGCAATATCCAAGTAATAAACATATAATTGTTATAAACAATTTTTTTTTTTTTAATTTTTTCTTTTTTGGGCTTATGCAACTTATAATGTGCTAATGTATTAAATATAAATTTATAAAGATTATATAATGGTAACAATGCTGTAACATCGTATATTGTTTGATGGAGAAATAGTTTGTGCATACATTGTTACCATTATATAATCTTTATAAATTTTTATTTAATACATTAGCACATTATAAGTTGCATAAGCCCAAAAAAGGAAAAATTAAAAAAAAAAAAAATTGTTTATAACAATTATTTGTTTATTATTTGGATATTGCAAATGTGCCCATTGTTATTATTTTCGTGAGCTACCCCAAATTAAAAAAAAAAACGTCGAAATTGGCCGGAAAATAACGGAGATATGACGAATTTTTCTCGCTACCCCAATTTGAAACTCGTTTGATAAAAAATTCCCCTGTCCCTTGAGCCAAACAAATTGAAGACGCTCTAAAATCACTAATTATTAAAAATTATATTTTGACCTCAAAAAGGGCCCGTTTTCAATAGGACTCGATGAATTCACAAAATTCAAGATCTTATTAACAACCAGTTTCAATGTTGGCCATAAATATTAATAAATAAACGTTTGGCGCATTAAACAATTTAAAAAATTATCTCGGCTCCTACATGTCCCAGAGCAACAAATTTTTTTTATAAATTTGTAGAAAAATACCAGCAACTTAAATATGAAAGATTTGTGCAGATACGTTCATTTGTTGTAAAGTTATTTGCAAAAAACGCTGCTCCGAAAAGTAGCAATGTTGTTAACGCCATTTTGACGGTCAAAATTATTGAAAATCGATACGCCCATAACAGATTCGTAAAATTGACATCTTGACGAAAAAAATGAGCTGTGGTTGAATTAATTTTGATAACGTTAATAGGTCAGTTTTTCATTAAACATTTGGGACGTTTTTAATAAACAAATAGAATTTCTCGAAAACTAATAAACATTTTAAAACGAAATTTTTTTTGTAAGTTGAGGGTAATGAGACACATATTCCACCAAAGTTTCAAGAGTCTAGCATTTTTCCTTTCAGAGTAAAAAATGCTTGAAATTTTCGAAAATTTCGATGGTTTTCGGCAATTATTTAAATAAATAATCAATGAAATGAAATCAACCGGGGCTTAAATTAACCGGTTTGGAATTACCTAGTAAACAGAAACATTCAAAAAAATTAATCTACTGGCAGTCTTACTGCAATTTTTAAAAAACTCCAAATTTCATGATTTTTTCACATAAAAGTGACTTATAAACAATGTTCTGTTTATTTGATTTGGGAGGAATCGCAGAGGTATATTCCTTATAACTAAATACACCTGTTTTTACCTACGGCTATCTGAAACGAATTAGTTACAGATTCCCGTTCACATCGTCTAATTCTACAGGCCGAAGATAAATGCGTATCGAACGATTTTGTAGATTGTTGTACAATATGGTTACCGATGCTAAAAGAACTTAGCAAATTTGAATATCCTAATCTGATCAACATTTCTGTGAATATAGTAAGTATCTATGGTTTTGAAAGAAACATTGAAATTATGTAATTTCACGAATTGCACAAATATAAAAGCTAAGCATTGAAAAAGGAACCAGATTGAAATTCCAAAACGTCTGTGAAATATTATTATTTTTAATAAGAAGATAGAACCCATCATGCGAGTTAATGTCATTAAGTATAAGGAAAAGAAAAATTAGTTTTATAATTTATTACTGTATTTCGTAAAAACTAGTTTTACAGAATAAAAGGTGTGAGTAATAAACTATAAGACTAATTTTTCTTTTCCCTATACTTAATTATTATTTTTATTTTATTTATATTATATGTCAAAAAAACAACCTTTAACTGTTCCTTTGGCGTAAAGTCACGATGTAGTGATATTTTTTAATATATCTGGGACTACTCAAGAATGTGAACTGAAAAACTGAAACAAAAATGGTAACCTACAGGGATTATAGAAATTTTAAGTAAAATGAAATTCTTCACGTCAGCCACTAACCTATAAAACTGTTGAGGTCAGGAAGAACGAAACATGCCTTCTACTATTAGTTCGTTTGTGTTTAAAAGTACCTAATACCAATGTTTACTTAATACTATATTAATAGTACTATAGTAATTTAGTAAACTTTGCTAATACCAAGTATTTTTTCTAGAGGACAAGCATTTTTCTACGAAAATATGTATGGAATGCTGCTTGGTAAGTTTCTTGGGCTGATAGCAGTGATAGCACTACCTGAGGGCCTACGAATTTTGATAATGACGAAAATGACTGGTTCAGCTGTGTCCGCTTACAGAAGATATTTGACTACGATTTATCATGTCAAAGCGTGGTATGACTACGATTTTCGCCCAGGATCCAGGTAAGATTGGTATTCAAGTACCTAATACAAAATAAGGCACTCTGAACTATTTTGAATACATGTTGATTTTCTACATTTTTATCTAGTACCTAATATTATTTTTTTGCTATAGTGTACAGGGTGGATCAAATTCGACAGAATTTGTGGTGTTCTCTCAAAATATGAGAGATAGAAAAAACCGATATAGCTAGGTGTTCTGAGCTCGATTTTTGAGAAACAAACTATGGCGTAAACCACGGTTGTCTATCTATTTCGTCTACCGAGCTACAGAGCGTTTTAAGGAAATTGGCATTTTTACGTGAACTCTACATCTCAATTAACAAGTGTCGAATCAAAAAACGAGTAACACTTTCTTAAAGCACTTTTTTAATAAAGAAAATTATGCATGCATCAGTTTTCGAGATATAGACATAACTTGTGTTTTTTTTAAATGAAACACCCTGTAAATTATTTCATTATTCGATCACAATTTTAAAATAGCTTTCCAACGATATATTATAATATGTTATATTTATCTCTAGAAAAAGTGGCTAATTTTCAAAAAATTAAATATGTATATTTGTGAGGAGTTTTTTTCTAACTCTCATACTTTCAGAGAAACCCCCAAATCCTATCGAATCTGGTCCACCCTGTACTTAATAGTTTTGGTATGTATTATAGTTCATTTTCTAAACGCTAAAAATTCGGCAACGTTTTAACTTCGTTAACTGAAAACCGATTCTGATGATTTTTTTTTTTGAAATTTTGGAAAAAGTTTATAGGAAAGTTCCAAGTTCCCCATATAGGTGAAAAGATGTACTTTTTATTTTTTCAATTGTTATTAACAGATAAGTGTTTTTTTAATACACACTTGATTAAAAAATGTATAACTCTTTTACGTATTTAAACAATTGCCTGAAATTTGATTAAAAACAAAATTCGATCTAAAAACAAAATGGCGTCTACAATGGCGTCGAAATGTCTAATTTTCTAATTTCTTTTTTTTATTATATTTATTCTAGATACATGGGGGTTGTGGGGTTGTACGAATTTGGCAATAAAACTTAAATAAAATGAAAAATGGTGCATCAAAAATGGCGGAAAAGGGTCAGTTTTTGTATTGGTATTTTATTTCTTATACCAGGTGACAACTACAATTACAAATCAAAATAAAACCCATTTATGTGAATCACAGCCACCTAATTCCATTTTTAAAAATTAAATAGAAAGTAACTATTTCCAAAAAAAAAAATCAAAAAAGGCACTATTATACGTAAAATGATCGCTGGTTTAAAAAATGCCAAAAAACCTTGAAATTCAAAATTATCCTAAAAAATGTATAATATTGTCTAATTCACGTCCCTCAAATTTAAAATTTTTATCTGAAGTAGAAAAGAAATTATAGAAACCTCTGTACCGGATGAAAATTAAAGTGGGTACGCCTGTAATTTCTTTTCTACATCAGATAAAAATTTGAAATTTGGAGGACGGAATTGACCAGAAATTTTCATTTTCTAGTAGAACATCCTGTTTTTCCTTTGACATTTTTGAGACCAGCGGATCATTTTACGTCCCTCTTTGGATTTTTTTTGGAACTAACTATTTTTTATTAAATTTTTAAAAACACAATGGCTTTTGTTTTGGTTTGTAATTGTAGTTGTCACCCGGTATAAGAAATAAAATACCAATAAAAAAAATTGGCCCTTTTCCGCCATTTTGGATGCACCATTTTTCATTATTTTAGTTTTAATGCCAAATTCGTGCGACTCCAAAACCCCATGTATCTAATAAATTTTAAAATAATAAAAAAAAGAAATAAAAAATTAGACATTCGACGCGATATTTTAGACGCCATTTTGTTTTTAGAACGATGTTTGTATCAAATTTCAGGTAATTGTTTAAACAAATAAAAGAGTTATACATTTTTTAATTAAGAGTATTGAGTATTAACAAAACACTTATTTGTTATCTAATAATAATTGAAAAAATAAAAGGCACACCTTCTCACCTATGGGGAACTTTTCTATAAACTTTGTCCAAAATTTCAAAAAAAAATATCAAAATGGTTTTGAGTCAACGAAGTTAGAACTTTTTTCTTTAGTAAATGGACTATTAATAATTTTTTAATTTTCTAAATATTATAATATGAAAATATTTTTTCGTACTAGATAGGTATTCATTTTTTTATAAAATATGTATTATATCGCAATTAGGACATAATTAATTTCAATGTGCCATTTTTTAAATTATTTGTAAAAGGAAACCTGGATTTTCACATAAACCACAGACATAATATAAGTAATATAACCTGATAATGTATGCATTAACTCGCATTATCTTTTATCAAAGTAATTTATATCAAATTTTGCATAACAGTCAGTTAGTTAATGAACACAGGGTAAGGGAGACACTTTTTTTCCATTAAATCTAATTAGACTTGACTAATTAATATCTTTTCAAATGTACAAAAAAATCTCAAATTATATTCTCGCAAATTGTTCCATTTGTATACAGCTAGCGTCGAGATGAACCCGACCCTACCTTTAGTAAAAATTATACAGGGGGGGGGGGGCAATAGTGCGTCGAGCTTCGATAGCTCGAGTTCTGTGATAACAAGAAATACAAAAATTTACATTTAGACTTTTTTATCATCTAGTTTACTTGTAAACTAGATAAAGAAGTCTAAATCCAGAAATTACTTTCGAATATACAGGGCGAGCCAAGACAATATTACAGGATCAGGTGCGTCTTATTTAAATGGAATGCTACATAGGTATATCAGTACATTTTTGTAGCTTCTTTCTAGACTCCTTTCACTCCTATATTATTATTAACTATCTCCCAACCACTTGAATATAATGAACTTTTTTTGGTAAAATAATGCCATGTGCAGATGCATGTTGAAAATATCACTACAGTCGCTATTAAGAAATTATAAGAAAAGAATATGTGAATACTAGTTACAAAACATCTAATTAATGTTTTTGAATCATTTTCTCTTCCTAAAAATATAGTGGGTGGCAAAAATAAATTTTTCAATTTAGAACTTTTAGAATTGAATTTTACACCCTATATATTTTCCGAAGATATGATGTAGAAAAACGAAAATGTTTTGTCTGTCTATCCCTATGGCTATTTGTATAAAAAGCAGCACTATCGGGGACAGAAAATTCGACAGTTCCGAAAAATTTTTTTTTCAATATTCACAGAGACAATTTTCTGAAATAGATAAATTACAGATTGAATAAAATATATTTTAAATAATGGGTCATTGTACTTCTGTATCACTCTGTATAATTCTTCCAAAACATAATCTTAACTCACAAAACAATATTCCAAAAGGAAACTGTAAGTACTCCTGAATATTAAACATTTGCATTTTTCCTTAGACTGTGGGTTTTTTTTTACTACAGATATCCAACACTCGATAACAAAAAATACTAAGGCAAAACTTCACTTCATTTAATTAATTAATAACAACCTTATAACTTTATAACATAACCTTAGAACTTGGTATGCATATTTTTTAGTGCCTCTTTTATATCTTTTATTTCTAGTATTACCTAAAGTTTAGGTCAGATTGGCCTCGATACCGGGCATATACCTATGTATAAGAGAATAATTTATGAGAATATATTAAAACTTTTTCGCACCACCCTTGTCATTTACCATGACATCTGACATGGGCTTGGAAAATGTCTGTTCTATTTCATATTTAAATATTTCATTAATATTGTAAATTTGAGGAATATCCTGCCTAAAAATGTACAAAAATTTAGAACTCGCAATAGAGGATATACATTATCAGATTTATCACGTAAGCCACCGAGTTCCAAATTACTTTTTCCTGGGGAACTGAAGTACATCATATATCGCTAAATATACGAGTACTTACATGCAATGATCTTTGGGAATATCAAAATACTTGATACTGTTTAGTAATCAAGAATAAAGTATATGAGGAAATTCATAGTGGATAATTTTTAGACTCCTAGCATCTATAGCCGATGTAAAAAAGAAACACAACTCTGCTAGCAAACAGAGCATCAGGAAACTAAAGTACAGAATCACTCAGAAAGACATGGCTTTGACTCAGTTTGGTTTTATAGGCTTTGCACTGATCAGAAGTGATATGGTTGGAATATTTAACCCAAAAGAAGAAGATCTGAAGGCATTCATACACGTGTGGAAAGTCTTAGGATATGTTTTGGGAATAGAAGATAGGTAAGATCAAGATCCTGTAAAGTACTTACAATAACAATTTGATTAACTTTAGTGTCCTCTTTTTTAATATTTTCCTGTCTGGCTTACTTTATTGTCTCTATTATTAGGTCAACTATAATGAAAAAGAAACGACCAAACCGGACAAACGGTTCAGAAAAAAATTCACATTAAACTGATTTTTTTTTTCAGATTTAACATATGCAGAAACTCAGTCAAAGAAACAAAGAATATCTGTAATATCCTCATAAAGAAAATTTTTACACCCATACTGGAAAACCCTGAGAAGGACTTGGTGGACATGGCAAATTACATAATAGAAGGAATGGCCGTTGTAGACCCGATCATAGACTATGACTTCTGTATGACTTACATACAAATGTTGTTGGAGAACACCAAAGATTATAATAATATAAAAAATCCAAATTATAAAAACATTTCTCCGATGGTAAAAATTAAGCTTTCTGTAACTTCTGCAATATTATATTCTTTGAAATATAAAATTTTTAGATTGTTATCTATGTATATAAGTTTGATTAAATTATGGTTTATGCAGGTGTTTCCCCTTTTGGCATATATTAAATTTGGAATTCAAAATGGCCACGTCGACTTTTTAAAAGTTATTAATGTTAAAACCAAGAAGAACTAGAATTTTAAGTTTTGGAAACTTATTATATGTATACAATTATAAATTTAACATATTAAATTATAATTATTTATGCAATGCGTGTAATAATAAAAACAAAATTAATTTCACAGTAATAATTGGCATTATCTTAGTTTGTAGTAATGCTATTTTGTTAACTTTATTAATTATATATATTAAAAGAGTCCCTGTTCAATAGTGTTCAAGAGACACTTTTACAATGCTGTGTTCTCTGAAATGCAGTCCTATTTTACAGTGCAGAACACCATGAATTACGTGGCGCGAATAGTTAAGTCGTATGTAAAACTACTACGGTTAGGGCTCCACTGTAGAAGCGGTTTCGTTCAAACCACTGATTATGGTTCAAACACTGAGATTGGATTCTATATACATATAGCGACCACTATGCCTAGACACCCAATGAGGTATGATATGATTGACTTTAAATGCTAAATAAACAGATGATTACGATACAGAGAGATATTCAGTACTCATGGGTAATAATTATAAATTTAAGTTAGTTAACGGCTGTCACATCGAATAGGAGCTTAATTCATTTTTATCATTTTGAGTACGGTCAAGAAAGAGCTACGCTCGCCCTTTTCCCAAGAGGCAAAGTGCAGTACAAAAATGTAGCACGACATCACGTAAATTTCTTAACATTCACCCAATATTGCCATTTTAATGCGGAGGAACGACACGATACATAAATTTAAGAGGAACGATGTATACTGATTATGTTTTTTATGTATTTTCTTGTAAATTAAATTGTTTTAAAAATTTGTCTTTCTAGTTTTATTTTATACTTTATAATGTAGTATCGTAATTTTTACAGTATTTTAAGATGAGGCGATGAGGTGAAATTTTTAATTATGTAAAAGTATCCAACCAAGAATACAACCGTAGCAATTTTATTTTAATTTATTTAGGTAAAGTAAAAGTAGAGAGAATGTAAATTCTGATGTGCGCACATAAGGATAATCTTTGTGCGTGTTCATCAAAGAGTTAATGTTCGAGTTGAACTTTAAAGTTATGTAATAATTGTATGTTTATTTACTTTACTTGTTGTTGCTTTAGAGTGTGAGAGAATTATTTAAATATTATGCATTAATTGTTTCATTTATCATTATGATTTTGTTTAATGTAGGTTAATTTTATTTTTATGTAATATTCCTATTCTTCGCGACCTTCACGTAGTTTAATACAAAAATAAACAACGTATTTTTAATTACATGCCAGTAGTAGATATCTAGTATAAGTATAGGTATAAACTACACTGTGTCCCAGGATAGCTGTAATAATAGGTATAATGGAAAAAAATCTAATTTTGAAATAGCTCTTGAGAATTCAGTCTGTTTAGTGTAAAATTAAAATATATTAAAAATAAACAAATTAGTAAAATTAATTACTAGTAAACAACAATTAAACAACCTTTATTTTTCAAGATATGTAAAATTCCTCCAATGAAAGTTGTTTAGAATGTAATTTGTGTCCCCTCATCAGAATTCAGGAATATGGAACTGTCCCATTTTTCAATAATTATTGAATTATGGGACGTCAATTTTTGTTGAGAGTGCTCATAATTATTTTTTCTAATATGAGGCATAAATTGTAATTTTAACGATTTTTCTCAGAAATTTTTTTCCATATTTTGAAAAATGAAGCTGGTTTACTAGTAATGAATTTTCTCAATTTTTACAAAATATGAAACACACTGTCCCATACAATTTATTTTTTATTTAATTTTACATCAAGCAAGAATCCCCAAGTACCATTCCAAAGTTCAAACATTTTTGGTTTTGTTATTACATCTCCGTCCTAGGAGACAGTAGTTATATATATTTCTAAATGTAGGTATACAGGACAAAATTAAATAAATTTAATCAAATCCTATGGAATGTCAACAGGAGGTATGTTAACCGTTACACAGATTTATTCTGGATTAGCGAATAATTGCACAGGTTTATTCTAATCAACGAATAATTATGTAAATATTTAGTTTATTAATTTTTAGAATGGTAAGATGAATAATAAATAAACTTTGTCAAATTCCAGAAATCCCAGTAATTGTATTTCTACATTTCTAATAATTGGCGAATGCGCCGTGTATAATGTATATACCTACCTACTAGAGCTCCTATTATTTTATAAAGCTATAAAAACATAAAAATAGCAATAGTTTCATAATTAGGCTCTGAGAACAATTTCCTCCTATTAATAATAATAATAATAATAATGTTTATTGAATTCACATTCACTAAAATATATAAATATTAATATAAACACTCAAATATTTGCATCCCAATTACAATTTTTCGAATAAATAAACAAGGTGAAAAAAAAGATATTAGTATCTACAATTATACTATACTTTCAGAACAGTCGCTTGTTTATAAAGCCATTTATAGATTAAAAGCTGCAATAAATAATACCCATGCAATTATTTAGTACCGTGCAGTGGTACTCTCATAGCTTTACAAAAAAACTCTTATACCTAAATGTGAAAAAATTAAATATTAATTCTTCTTTGTAACTATGAATGAATTATGCACTTTTATAGCGTCTCTGGCGGATCCAAGGGGAGGGCCATGGGGGCATATACCCCCTCCCCTTGAAGAGTTTAAACATTAAGAAATTAGTTTTATTATTATAATTATTAAAATGGAGAATATTTTTGTTAATTATTTATGAGAGTTTCATTTCAGGGGGCCATTAAAATAAACAATATAAACACCATGATTAATTCAAATATTTTTATTATTTAAAAAATGCCCTAAAAACCTGAATTGTTTAGTGCATTATTTTTTAAATAATAAAAAATATAATATAATATATATAATTTTAAATAATCATATGGTATTAATATTATTGTTTATTTAAATGCCCCCCCCCCCCCCCCGATGGGCCTTCTGGAACCGCTTATGTATAGCGTAGAAAAGCATCGATTATGGACGTACTTTTGTAACGGTATCGACTCATCTGTATGTATAAAACTAACAGTAGGTCAAAAAAACTGTGCCTCAACGAGATGTTTTTTCTCTAATGAAGCAGGTCATAAAAGGAAGACACATTCTAAAAAAATTCTTCAATTTTTGTTCGTTACAAAGTTGTAATAGTTACTTATATTGCAATACAATATCAGACATTTTCTGAATTTTTCAAATATAATTATTCAAAATTACCTAGCGCCAATACATACAGGGTGGTGAAACAAAAGTTGATTTTTTTAAATGGAATACCCTGTATATTTCTCGACAGGTTTGTAGTACTCTTTGAGCTGATTTCAAAATGTATAACTCCCTTGAGTTTAGATCAAAATCGGTCGAGATATTCAAGGATAAACATGAGAAATATTTGTCTTCACACTTTCGAGGTGGCTTGGCATTCTGACTTAATTGTTGATTTTTAGCTGTCAAAATAATTGACTGTGAATGTTATTGTGAATGTAATTTTTACATTGTTCATATTTTATATATGTATAACGTTTTGTTGTATTTAACTTGTATATAATTAACGGGCAAAATGTCTATAGAAGAAAAATGTGCAATGGTCGAAATTTATCTTTTGTGTAATAAAAATCAAGCTGCAGCAAATAGGGAATTTGTTAGATGACTCCCCAGACTTCGGGTCCCTGCAAAACATACTTTCAAAAATGTGTATAATAAATTGCGTGTAAATCTTGGTGGTTTTTGTTTTGTATTTTGTTAAATCATGTGAAGTTTATTTTTCTGTTAATTGTATACCTATATTTATATTTTCTTAAAAATCTTTTCATTTGTTAATAAAATACATGTTTGATCTTAGAGAGATCTTTAAGCATTTAATATTTATTGCTAAGGAACATTATTTTGACAGCTAAAAGGCCTAAAAGTCAACAATTAAGTCAGAATGCCAAGCCACCTCGAAAGTGTGAAAACAAATATTTCATGTTTATCCTTGAATATCTCGACCGATTTTGATCTAAACTCAAGGGAGTTATACATTTTTGAAATCAGCTCAAAGAGTACTACAAACCTGTCAAGAAATACACAGGGTATTCCATTTAAAAAAATCAACTTTTTTTTCACCACCTGTATGTATTGGCGCTATAGGTAATTTTGATTATATTTGAAAAATTCGGTAAATGTCTGATAAGGCTACATTTGAAAATTTTAAAATATCTTCACAAATAAGAAGTAGAGGGAGGGGGGGGGGGCAAAATTAGAGTTGACACCCTGTACACTTGTCAGTAAACAATTTAAATTAGGTAGGTCTCTTAAACATAAATGCAATATTTTAATATGTAATACTTGTGTTTACTTTGTTAAAAGCCACGTTTAGTTACCTATATAGGAAACTTAAGGTGTGGATGAGTAATTATGCATTAGCGTTTCATGACCAACCTACAAAATTTAGAGTTAGCATTACGAAATATAGGTATTCATTCATTTTAAATATCTTTCAAACCCATATTTCACCAAATTAATTTAAATTTATAAAAATTATATTTGTTTTAGCTAACTGTAATACTTCCAGTTGCCAAAGGGGCGAAAGTTTATGTAGGTATGTAGTAGGACCTATACAGGGTGTCCCCTAATAAAGAGCAAAAAATTTAATTGGAGATTCCTCGTCGAAAATTAAGGTGGGCTAAAAAAACGGTTTTTAATTTCTATCTCAAAATAGCGTATCGGAAAAAGATGAAATTTAGCACATCTTGGTTACTAATCAAAAGGCATCTAACGAAATCATTTCATTCACCTAGCATGTACACAAAAAGGGGTGAAATTAACTACCCTTCTTGAAATTTTGTAAATATCTTTCTGCCTGCTCTATTTTTTTTTCAATTAAAAAAAATAACTAAACATTATGATTCATTTAGAAACTTTTTTCTCTTGAAAAAAATTCGTAAAATCGACCATTTTTGAGAAAAAAATTAAATTACATCTGCCTAAAGTGATCAATCAAAAGCGATGAGCACGATTATATTATTAGTGTAAAATACTAAAAGTAGGCTGGTGTCAAATTATAATTTGACAATGTTACGTACTGACATGATCATTTAATTGGTACATTATAATTTGACACCAGCCTACTTTTAGTATTTTACACTAACATAATCGTGCTCATAGCTTTTGATTGATCCATTATTGAGATAGAATATCTAACTAATGGATTGATCACTTAGGCAGATGTAATTTAATTTTTTTCTCAAAAATGATCGCTTTTACGAAATTTTTTCAAGAGATAAAAAAGTTTCTAAATGAATCTTGTTATTTTTTTAATTGAAAAAAAAAAAATAGCAGGCACAGATATTTACAAAATTTCAAGAAGGGTAGTTAATTTCACCTCTGTGTACATGCTAGGTAGATGAAATGATTTCGTTAGATGCCTTTTGATTAGTAACCAAGATGTGCCAAATTTCATCTTTTTCCGATTACGCTCTTTTGAGATAGAAATTAAAAACCATTTTTTAGCCCACCCCTTTAAGGGGGGTGCAGCCGAACAGGGAAAGCTTATTTTCGAAAATTTTATATGAAGTACCCACTTTAATTTTCGACGAGGAATCTGCAGTTACATTTTTTTGCACTCTATTACGAGACACCCTGTATATGTACGGCCGGCGCGTACGCGTCCAATTTTTTCACAACGGGTTAATCCTGCACCAAGCCAATTACCTATTACATTACGTAAAAATCTGACAAAAATATTAATCACTTCATAATTATTCAAAAATTTTAATTTCAAAGTACTATAGTAGAACCATCAAGAATTTCTTTCTGGAAGACAAATTTAGAACTACTTATATATCTAAATATATTCGCTCTTACAATTATTGTTATGAAACAAAACAGAAAGTATTTTTTATTGATTATTGGTAGAGATATTAAATAGATACATATTTTTCAAGTCTTATAAAAAAAAGTTTATTTCCAATAAGTACCTAAAACTGATCAAGAAAATCATATTTTTTCCAGAAGTCGACAATTTTGCTCCAGTGGAGAGGGCCATACACTTGCTAAGAAATTTCATTTGTCAACAGCGATAAGTCACATTTACCAGCATTTACTTGATTGACTGACGGCTATTATTGACCTAAATACAATGTACGCTACTAAATTTTATTTAAAGTTTGTGGGCCGTTTAGCAGATTGAATTTCGACATCGTTTAGAAATAAAAGTGATTTTGCAAATATAATAATACTTCACTCGTCATGGTTTCGGTCTGGTTATGGCTATGAAATATAATTATTTTTCTCTCATAAAGTTCGTTTAGACATCTCAATTTCGATCAAACAAGAAAAATAGAAAACTGTTCAAATGCACTATTGCAACTAACAAATATTCAATATTTCATTAAGTCAGGAAAACAACCTCAAAAACAACCCATCGTAAATTGTTTAAAAAACGTGAAATGATTTTTAAAAAGGTGTACCAAACAATATTTTACATACATATTTACAAAAATGAAAACGGGCACAATGGCTCGAACTTATAAAAAAATGCAGACAATCCCATAAAAATACAAAATTTATGACTCAGCTCAATATGGCTAAACATTCAGTTGATGAAAAAACTCTATAATAGTTTCAGTAAAATAAAATACACAAAAGGACATGCATTATAAAATAAAAGAATTCTTATAACTTAGAAAACTTTATTGTTTAAAATTTTTTGAAACTTTTCTTCGAGCTACTGCCCTTCGTTACTTTTAGTACATTGAATCTGACTGTCTTGGACAATGGCCTGCATTCTCCAATGGTAACAACATCTCCAATTTCAACGTCCCTGAAATGAACAAAATTTTTTGAAAATCTGTTTCTAAAAACACATCTTATACATAAGCAAATACTGTTTTGATCAGAGTATGAACATTAATCACAACTTTTCATACCGCCCGTTCGAAAACTCATCATTTCAAATATTGCATATTTATATATTCGTTTTCATCAAAACATCAAAATTTAAAAATAATGGATGAATTTGCAAATTAACCGTTTTTTCGGTATAGTACTTTTTAGATGTTAATTCGTACTGTTCAAAACAATTAAATCTGAGAACAATAAAACATAAAACAAGCATGACACCATTATTTATAAATAAGGTAGGTACCAAAGGCCACTATTAATCATATGCATCTTATGATTCATAACCTTAAATTTTTAGTTTTTGCAAATTTATTTTCAAAACTCATTTCAATTTTTGTAGTTTTAGCTTGGATCCATTGTAATATTTAAAAAACTCTCTCAGGCAGCAGATTTATAGTTTGATTATTGCAGATTATTAAAAACAATCGGGTATAGGTTGGAATTCCAACCAACAAAACACATCCTATTTTATTAGATCGAGGCAATTAAAACTTGATTAATAATGCACTGAATAAGTTGACAGTACAAGAACCAGGCAGAAATTTTGATAAAATCAACATTATATTCGAAAATTATAAAAAATTCATATTTTTGAGGTTAGTTGTGACATCACGTGCACGTTCACATAGTGGATGCATGGTCCAATACACTTACAATAAACCAATGAAATACTGTGTATCTCCATTCTTGAACTAAATATTATTTAGTTGCTTATAAAGAAATAGCTATGAAGTTGTCGACCTTAAGTGACCACCGATAACGAACTTGTTAAACCTACAATAAGTGTCCATAATTCAATGAATAAGGAAAATATGTACTTAATAAATACTCAGTAATAAAATTGCTCCCACAGTCTCAAACTGACAGGGTTGGATAAATTCACGATTTAAAAAAAAAATCATAAAACGATTTTTTTTCAATTTCTTAATTGTGAATATGTTGTGTGGACTATTTTAAAAGTATTTTTACATGCAAACAATAAGAAATAGTATTTTCACAAGTTTTGTATTGGTTCATTTAATTTGTTTACGAAATAAATTAGGAGTGAAAAAAAAACAGGAAAATTAGTGTTCTTGTATTAATAAGTAATAACGTTATTCTTAACAATACTGGTAATCAGTATTAAGAATATTATGGTTAAATTAATTTGCATTTTGTAACATAAGTAGCATCGGATTAATTGATATTTTGACTATTAAAAATAAATGGTATTCTTTATTTTAGATTTTTCTTTCGTTTTCTTTATTTTAATCAATGATTAAAATAAAGAAAACGCTTGATTAAAATCGTTTATTTAAATTGGGCGAAACCTGCAAATTGGTGGCAAGGTAGAGGTAAATTTAAACCATTATCGTTATCAACTATTTTTAACTTGAAGCAGTTTAAACAGCTGCGCGCAGTCAGAAGTCATGTAGAAATTGCATACATATTTAAGTATATGTATACCTATTTCTTACAATTAATAATATGAATTGGTATTTATAAGATTAAAAAACGTTATTTTATAAAATCAATCAAACATGAACTGTTCATAATAATATGTTTCTTATACAAAACGGCTACTGTTTGCAACAAGAACAGTTTATGCAACAATAGCCTAAGAATCTATTTCCTACAAAGTGAAAAATAAAATTAAAAGTTGTAGTTACCTGAAACAGGGCGAAAGATGAACAGACATGTTGCGATGTCTCTTCTCAAACCGATTATATTTCCGAATGTAATGAAGATAATCACGGCGAATCACTATGGTACGCTGCATCTTCATTTTCTGAACGACTCCAGTTAGGATACGCCCACGGATTGATACATTTCCAGTGAATGGACATTTTTTATCGATGTAAGAACCTTCAATGGCCTAAAATTTAATAAAAAAATATTAATACTGCTATAGGCAGATTTTAAGAAATAATTCATTAAGAAATTTAAGATATACCTATTAATAATAATTAAAGTCTAATTCGGTTAGTAAAGAAAAATAAAAATAAGATTTCCAGCTCTAATGAAAGTAGAATTTTTTGAGGAAAAATAAAGTCTTTTTCTTCTGGATCTAAAAAAATCTAGGAGCAAGACGTTTTATTATTTTTTTGAAAAATTGTAAATGTACCTCTCTACAGTGAGAAGAAACCAGTGAAGCGAAAGAATCTTGAATAATGGCTCTTTGAAAATAAACGTTTTTGATAAATATTCTCTTAAAAGTTGTCAGCAACAGCTTCTCACTATAGATGAAAGATACGTTTTTCACATGCTAATAAGATCCAAGTTAACCAAGCTATTAATTTTTTTTACAATATGAGGGTTATTGCCCAAAATAGCAAAGTACCTAGTAGGTAAAGAAAACTGACCCTACAACTATTTCAAAACGAATATAATATATTCGTTTTCAGTCAAAGATGTTATCATTAACTGAAACATTGAAGTTACATTTATTAATCCTAGAGAACTACATATCCCGCTAAAAGCATCCCAAATATACATAATACTTAATAAATAAAAAAACCATAATTATTCACATGCCAAAGATGGTAAAAATTATATCTACAAATTCAAATGTACATCGACAGCCTTTGTTAAACACCTATACTAAATGTCTTTCAACTTCACTCAATAATACACATTTATATTTTAAAAAATGAGAAGAAATGAGTGCACTGAATTTTTTGTAACGTAAATTTGAAAAACCACCTCGATAACTTTTAACTCATATGTGCTTTAACATATAACATAACTGCACATAGTAACAATAGCTGCTTTCGTTCGTGCTAATCATACGTGAACAAGGTAATCATGATTCATATTTACATGTTCGTTTGTTCTGATTTGTTTTCTCCCTCTCTTGTTTTTAGAATCATGTTCAGCAATCCCCTTGCCCCTCCGAATCATGGATTTTTCGTGTTCATTTTTAAGTAATCCTGTTTTTATCTACTTATAACCTCGAAATTATTTGTCATTTGTCAGTCAAAGCCGGTAAAGTAAAAATGAATGATTCCAGACAAGAAGTAGAGCTTGTACATCCTACTAATGGTACTAAATTTAATGAGTTATTAACAGAATGTCATAATATACAGATTTTCTGTGTCTTGTATCATGCACCATGATGATTGTGGTAATGTTTTTGTTTTGTTTTCGGATCGTGAACGTAACTTTTATGTAGGGACGCATTCGATTGTTGACACTGTCGTAATCCATGATTAAGAAAACATAGATTATGTTCACGTGAACAGTGATTTACTTTTCATACACGAACGAAAGCAGCTATAAACAAGCATAAAATACCCTTCACTTTTTGCACAATGACCCCTCATTTACGTTTACTACTAAAATAGGTATTTACATTTTAAAACACGCAAGTAACCAATAAATTTGTAGATAAATTTATACCCAAAAAGAACCACTTAAAGATAATACCACCAAGGCCCAAACCCTAGCACCAAAATTCCACCAGGCCCTGAAAACCGAAAAATTATTCTAACAAACCTCTCTGGGTGTTTTAAACCCAAGACCAACGCTGCGAGATAACCTGAGCTGCTTCTTCTTGCCTCCTAATTTGCGATTGACGAAAACTGTGGGTTGTTTTTGAAAGGCTTTTTCTGTCTACATAAAAAAACACAAATTAGTAGAAAATTAAAAATATAAGTACCTCGCGAGGTGTCTTAAATCCCAATCCAACTTCACGATGGTAGCGAAGTGATTTACGTCTTTTGGGGCCTACGCCCTTTTTACGGTTGAGAAATATTGTCGGTTGCCGTTGGAATGATCTCTCATTCTGCAAAATTAATCAATTTAATCTCAAATTAACTCCAACATGTCTTCACCACGTGTAGACGGAGTAAACACAAGTTTTCTTAATTCATCAAACTTTTATCACTGACTAAATGTAAATAAATAATATGTCAATAAGTAAGACAAATCCTATTGTTTTGTATGCCAATTACAATTTGTCTTTCTGATTTAACTTTAACTGGATATATTAAAAATTATAAATACTTACTTGATCCGCCATCTTGACAGAGAAAAGAACTTTTGAAAGAGGGAGCTACTGATCGTTACTGAAATGAAATCGACACAGTGTTGTTCCTAGCGAGAAAAATATGGTACTAAGATTTAGGGAAATTTAGTATTAAAAGTAAATAAAAAGTACTGATACGTACAAAATCGCGAAAAATTTTTTTAGTACTTTTTTGTCCATTTTAGTACTTTTTTCTATATTTTTTAGTACTTTTTTGTCCATTTTAGTACTTTTTTCTATTTTTTCCACTTAAATTCTATTGACAGTAAATTTTAAATTGCACACCAATATTCTTGCACCCGATTGGTAGATAATAGAACAATTTGCTCGGTGAAGCGATAGAGGGCGCTGTTTTGTACTTTGATACAGTGAGTTTTATATTCAAAATCAAATTACGATCGGTATAATGGATCAAGCTCAAGCTTTGTTTTTATATTTTTATACTGCACCATCATCTACAAAAATATGTATAAAATATCTAAGAGAGACAGATGGCGTCCGTTTCTAGTGTTGCCAATACAATAATCATGTGACCATGCATTGAGAATGTCAATTTGAAATCACCCGCGAAAGTACTTTTTAATCAAGTCGTAAATGGTGCTACCATCTGCTAATGGGAAGCGGAACTTTAAATTCAAGGAACCAATAAAATTGCATTTTATTTACCTTCACAAATAATATAGTTATATCATGTTCTGTGGTTATACCAAATATTTTATCTATGGTTATATCCTTCAATTCTTTCTTGTAGTTACATGAACGTTATATTTTTCGAGCATGATCGAATGTTATAATTTGCGTCATAAAATATAATATGACTAAGTGATTTAGCCATTGTAATTAAAATAGGTATATTTTATATTATTTGTACATAAGGGTAGAAATGAGAAAACCAATATTGTTTTGAAAACAAAAACGTTTTATGCTTAATACTTTGAAAAAATAAACATTATTTTCTAATAATTAACTTAAAAAATCACATTTTACAGAATATCTTCATCTTCATATATAATGCCCGTGTTGTCATGCAAGTTCTTTTCAGACACAGATAATAATTCCTGCGAGGGGTGCCACGAATAGATATCAAAACTTTTTTGAGACAACAAATCCTTTACACTCAGTATTGCTGAGCATGTTTCTATTTTTAATTTATTTCTCAGTTTTGTTTTTATCAGAAAAAGCTGAGAAAAGATACGTTCCGCAGCTGCTGATGAATGCGGCAAAGCCAAGATATATTTAAGTAAAATCATCACATTGGGAAACATAGGCTGGTCTAAACCATTTTTGGTTTTATTTACTGCAGACCAGAATTCCATAGAGTCAAAACTTTCATATTGTTCTTTAACAAAATGTTCACTTATCAATTGATACTCCATATTTACTTCATTAACATCAAGCTGTAAGGTTGGAAAAAAGCGACTAAATTCCGAGATAGACATTATATTTCCACTTACCACATTACGGGGTAAAAATTTTGAGACATACTTTAAAATAGGGTCAGCAAAGTTAAATCTTTGTTTGATTTGTAAGCATAACTCTATATAGAAGTCTAAACATCTAATTCGGAAATTGTGCAAATCACTTTTATCAATTTTTGATAGCTCATCAGGATTTGTTAAAGTTAAGTCCACCAAACCACCAAAAAAAATGGATTCAATTTCTTTATAATTGTGTCTGTTTTCAACTGATATTTGAATAATTTCATTTTTGTTTATCACGTCATTTTTAATAAAACATTTTAAAATTATCTTGTATAGCCTGGTCACGTTTTCTAGCAGAGCTGGTAATTTTGGACTTTCACTCTGCAATTCTGCATTCAGCTTAGTTACTAATTCTAATACATATGATAAAAATTGTAAGTACAGTTTGTAAATTGGATTTTTCAATGCAGACAGAATTATCTGAGCACTTTGGAGATTATCTTCAAGGGCAGCTCGTTGAAAAAAAAGCGTAAGAGAATTCCAGTGATCTAGTATTCTTTGGCATACCATCTGCAAATATGTGTACACAATAAGTTTATATATTATTTTAATTAAATAAATAAATATATCTTACCCGAACAGAAAGCCATCTAGTTTGAGAAGGATATAACATTTGAGATGGTTTCTCTTCCGCAAAAACCTGACATTCTCTTAACTCCTCCGTTCGTTTGGAACTATTCGAGAAATAACTATAGATATCTCTACAGAACTGTTCTACAGTGTTCGGTAATTTAAGACACGCCTTCGAAGCGCAAATATGCAGAGAGTGGCAGCTACATCCTCTTACGATGATATTGGGTGATAAGTCTTTTAGTCTCCTTTGCACACCGTTAAATTCTCCCATCATCACACTAGCATTATCGGCCCCGAAACCAATAAGATTTTCATATGGGATATTACTTTTATCCAATAGAGATTTTATAGATGAAAAAAGGCCTTGTGCAGTGGCAGACTCTACTGCCACTAAATCGAAAAACCTGTCTTTAACACTATTTTGTACATTATCATAATATCTCACAACGACAACCAAACTTTTTATAGTACTTACATCGGTGGTTTCATCTATTATCATAGAAAACTTTTCACGTCTCAATATTTCAATTATTTGATTTTTTGCATATGGCGCCAAATTATTAGTTACTAGTTGTGTCGCTTTTTTTCGTTTTATTTTTAGTCCTCTGGCTACTGCTGAATCGGGAAAAATATGTGCCAGTAGTGGAGGTAAATTATCCATCAAAAGAAATGCTAAATTATATTGGCAAAAAAACCATACTAACTTCATTTCGGCTTCTTTAATTAAGTAATGTGTTTTTAATTGTGGAGAATTTTTTATTGCTGTTATTATCCCTGGGGTACTTTGAGCAGATTTCATTTTTCTTACATGTCTAGTTCTAGTTTCATGTCTATCAAGATGATAAGCTCCTCCTATAATTGTTTTACGACAAACTTTACAAAATGCTTCACCCTTTTTATTTTGAATCCAAGGATAGCGCTCTAACCATGTTGTTCTAAATTTTTGTTTATATATTTTTCGCTTTTTCTTTGCATTAGCTGGTTCTGACTGCTCACTGTTAGAATCAGAATTAGCGTCAGTACTCTCATTCTCTTTATCACTAACATCGGTTAATTTGTCAGAATCATCATTGTCATTAGAAGTACAACTATAATTTACTGTTTTTAGGTGATTGTTATTCTCTTCATCAACAATTTTGTCAATTTTACTAGTAGAGGCATTAGAGCTTGGTGCCAGAGTTGTACCGTCCTTATTCAATTTGACTAAAAATCTAAAAAAACGATACACTTAAATGCACAAACCCTAATTATTATTATAAGTCTTTTGTTGAATTGATGTGTACACGTACCTGTCCATGATTCCACTAAATTAAAAGTTTTGTCTGAACACTTGAATTTGAATTTCTACCCGTCGTCTATGTACCCGTCACAACTCCAGTCCTCATGACACTTGACTTGACACTACAAGACAACTGACAACTGACAATTGACAGATGATGATTAAACTACTGTTGCCAACTCAGATTAAGAAAGAGGGGTTGCCAACATGTAAGAAGGAAAATAACTATGTTTCAAACGGTTCAATTTTTTTATTCCATCCTTTTTTAATTTAAGTAAAAATTAAATACATACTTTATATTTACTGCATTTAAAACATTTAAAACGTATCTACAAAATGTTGCCTGTAATATTTAACCATTAATGATACTCACATTGTCTTAATTTAAAAAAAGTACTAAAAAGCAAAAAGGGGTACTGCAGTACTGACACTTGGGGAAAAGTACTAAATCTAGTACTTTAGTACTAGCAAGAACAACCCTGAATCGACAGTCGACAATCGGAAGTGTGGCATTGTGGGAAAATACGAGCATGCGTACTACTAGTGCGGGAAAATTTAAACGATTTAATTTTCAAATAAAATAATTTTGAATGAGATTTTCAAGCAGTAATTCTGGTTAGGCACCATAAAAATTCACTTTAAAATCTACTGCAGTACGATCTCCACAGTTAGAAAAACAACGGTATACTACAAAAATAAGAAGATATCTGTATATTTTAGAGGACATTGAGAATAGCTACACAAGGAATCAAGCGAAAATTAAATTGTTGATAAAAAAAAAAATAATCAGTAACAACCGTTCTTTTTATGTCTACGCAAAGCTTAAAATAACTATTTTTGGGTTGAGCCTTAGACATAAAAATTAATTATTTGATATATCTCTTCGATTTCATACGAACTACACTCAGTTCCATAACGTGACGCACTCGATTTTTTGGTAATTTTAAAGTTCTTTTTTTTTATTGATATCCTATTTTTATTGTTTAAAGTACGCCTCAGCGTGTTCAAATCCAATTTTCAAAAACGCGGGTTTTTGAAAGTTACCATGACAAACCAATAACCCGAGAAACGTGAAGTGTAAATGTCAACTTTTTAATTATTGATCTGACAGAAGTACCTTGTCATGTCAAATAAAATATTACTGACAAATGTTTCAAAAGCTTTAACTGTGATGACAACAATTAATCTTATATGACAGATATTGCAAATTAATTTTTGTTTTTCTCATTTCGATGACAACATTGACAACTAAAGGTATTTTACATTATTAGTTCTTATTTCCATTTTTTGAAGTAAGTATTTATGATTTCAAAGTGTAGCAATAAAAAAAAATAGCGTAAAGTATTCGTGGATAACTGGTCTTTAAAACACTTGCTCTATTTCGAGCACTCCGGCTGCGCCGTCGTGCTCGAAAAATCGTACGTGTTTTAAAGACCTTAATATCCACTTATACTTTAATATACTATAATTTTTAAACCGGTGAACCGATTTGAACATTTTTTTTTCTCAGTTTATAGTAAAATTCATTCTGTATGTGCCGGATTGGAAGCAATGGTGAGTTCTTCCAAATTTCATAGAAATTAATGGAGAATTTTAAACCTAAGTTTTTTCACAGGTTTTCAAAACACCCTGTGGGTTATTCTCGCATTCATGGAAAAATTATTCATTCTTCATCCGATGAACCATTTTTTAATAAACATTTTGCTTTTTTGTTCACTGTTTTATCGCTGGTACTTTCCGAGATATAACGTTTTTACGTGAACCCTGCTATTTCGTGTATTGAGAAATGATGCACATGATGAGTGGTCATACTGGTCATACTCATTGCAGAATTGTATAGCATATAAACCAATAGAAATTGTCAAGCTTTTTTAAATCCACTCAGTTCCAAAAAAAGTGACGCATTTGATTTTTGACCTAACTTTTTTTCTTTTTTTTTTAAACCAGTGGACCGATTTTTTATTTTTTTTTATTTATTGGTAGGTAATTCCTTTGTCTTTCAAAAAATAAAGAGGTGGAAATTTATTTCATTGTAGGATCACATTGCTTTTGAAAAAGGAATTGCCGTTGCCATAGCAATTAATTTGTTGTATGCCTCGATACTTTGTTGTTGTGTCATTAAAGAAGTTAAAAAAGAGACTAAATTTACACAAAATACCTCAAATAAATCCTGAACAAGTTTATAATTTTGTGTTTAATAAAAATGTTTTTTAAAATTCTTATCAGTTTATTTCACTATAACACTCGGTAAATTCAGAAAGTTGGTAATACGCAAGGTTTCAGCAAAAAAGCTGTAATTCGGACAATTTTAGAGATAAATCAATGAATAGAAAAACAAAATGTTTATTAAAAAATGATTCGCAGAATGAATAATTTTTCCATGAATGCGAGAATAATCCACAGGGTGTTTTGAAAACCTGTGAAAAAACTTAGGTTTAAAATTCTCCATTAATTTCCATGAAATTTGGAAGGACTCACCATTGCTTCCAATCTGGCTCATAGAGAATGAATTTTGCTATAAACTGAGAAAAAAAATGTTCAAATCGGTCCACCGGTTTAAGAACTAAAGAACTTTAAAATTACCCGAAAAATCGAGTGCGTCACTTTTTATGGAACTGAGTGTATATACGACCTGACATACAGCTCCAACCTTGAACAATCGTCATTATACTTTTGAATCATCTTTTATAAAAAACATAGTATGGGTATAACATTATTATAGTTTATCGTAAGTTTCGCAGAACAAAACTAACGTAGGCTCCAGTATTTCAACAGATTTTATGAGAAATAAATTGGTAAAACAAATTAATATAGAAAACATTTATTCAAAATCTGTCACTTATCGACTAATATCAACAATAAATATATTGGTTTGAACAATCAATACCAAAATAAATATATAAATAAGTAATGTAATATAGTTAAAATAAATGTCTGGTATTAACACCTTAAAAATAGAAAAATAAACTACTAAATCAATCGATGAATAAAATGATTATACCCTGTTTTTACTTAAAATGTCATTTACTAAGGTTAAAATCCTATCCCATGAACTATTCACTTCTGGGTTACGATCACCAACATCTGTCAACTGGCAAACATAGTATCTATAGCCTGCCATTATTGCATCCTTACATTTTATTATAATTTCTGCCTGCCTAAAATTTAAAGAAAATGGTTATAGGTACTTAAAAATAAATAAAATATGGTGTAATATAACATCATAACTCTACTTCAAACCCGATTATACCATAAATATTTTACTGTATTGTATTGTATGGTATATTAAAAAAAACTTGTAAACAAGTAAAAAATGAAATTTCCGAAATGTTTATTTATAGAAAAAAGTGTATTGGTAAAAATATTTTGTTTTATATGGATCTTCGCAAAATTTAGAATGCAACAAATTTTTCGTATAGTTTATACAAAGTCAATTGAAAAACTTTTTATCAAAGCGTTTTTATATTTCAAATGAGCCGACAAAGTACCGACTACCTTTAAGGCTGTGCAGATCAAACATAAGTTTTTCAATTGACTTTGTATAAACTATAATTATTGATCGTTTTTGCGTAACATTAAACTGAATTGATACATTTATCACAGCAAACAGACAGATAGACCAACAGATATTTTTTTAAAACGTGACTTAGATTGAATGTGTAATTTTGACAGACAAAGCAACAACACACACAACACAAATCACAACAAATTTTTTTAATAAAATTTTACAGTTTATAGAATAGTTTTCAAAATAGAATGAAGATAATACTTTCTGAAACACTAATTAATGTCAACATATATAATGCTTTAGTAAATTTCATAACTTTTCAGTAGAAATTAATAATACACATATATTAATTGTTAATAATAATAATTAGAGATGGGCAGGCGAATGCACCCTGCGCATATTGGATGCACCCATTTGGGTACATACCTAGGGTGCATATGCGTTTGCACCCGGTGCATATAAAAATTTCAAATTTCGCGCTATGTAAGCTTGAGCAATAAACTGAAATTATTTTTCAAATCATTAGCTTCACATTCGAATAAATTGAAGAAATCACAATATGTAATAATTATTCTTTTATTCTTTATTGTCAAAACCCAAAAAAATGTAATACTATCCTTAACATCACTACAAAATACATCAGATATCATGTATTTGGTATCAATTGAACTCATTTTTAAAGTTCTATTTCAAAGCGTAAAAATTGAGAGGGCACCGGGTGCAATGAGGGTGCATTCGAATGTTTCCCAGGGTGCAAACAAATGCACCGGGTGCTAACCCATCTCTAATAATAATAATAATAATAATAATAACTTTATTATCCCAAGAAACTATTTTACAAGTAAAGAATTGATAGGTTTTATTTCATAACCAACTGAAATTTAACCGAACCCGAACTATCAATGTCATTGTCCCAGTTTCTTCCTGTTTCCTTAGTTGAGCATCTCAACGCCATCAACGGAACACATTAAATGTTTAAGAATCAAGAGATTGGAGAAAGCAAGATAGTAATACTAATATTGCATGTGTTTGAAAATTTAAGGAAACAGGTGTGTATTTGCCTGCGGAATAGAACTAGAATGACACCCATTCAAAAATTAATACATTTTTGTTAATGTTTCGGTACAAGGCGGGTGTTAAATATTGTAATTATTAATGAGGTAGTTAACTGAAGTTTTTTGTACATTCGTGACAGTTTTACTGTTTAGCAGCAAATACATTTTACAATTCTTATACATACATACATTGACTAATACAACTGCACATATAATTCTGTTTAAGATTAAACGTGTTCGGATCAGAGCTAGTTATATTTTCTGGCAATGGTTTATTAAATTTATATTATGTGGGAGTGTTATTGTTTTTGCATTATTGCACAAGGATAAATGATAATAGGATCTAAAAAATGTATACTTACGTTCTAGAACACAGAAGCTCTATATTTGTATTTTCAATACCTAATACGACTTGATCTCCTGATTTAATATCTTTAGAAAAATTCTCAATTTCCACCTGAAAAACAGATTTGTTCAAATTTAATAACATATACTAAAAACCTTAAGGTACAAATACAACACAAGTGCAATCAAAATATTGATGAATCAATTAAAATTCAACGCAGGATTCAGTGTAATATTTTTTTTAACAAATGTTTTTTTAGTTTCCTAAGAGCCTTTTTATAACAGGGGCAACAGGGCTAATAAGAAAAAGCAATCAGATATTTCTTAATAATACATAGTTTAATGTTTAAGGTTTTAGAGCAAAAAGCTGCTAGGTTGGTTAAAAAGAACCTCAAGATTTGATTTTAGATACGAGAAGATGATAAGAAAAATTTCTTATTAATTCAAAACGACTTCAAATGGATGTAAATTTTTAATTTAGTATTAATGTTTGACTATGGAAAGTTAGAAATGAAACTTTAAAATTGGGAGATTGTTTTGATCACAGAAATGTAGAATGAATAGACTAACGTATTTGTTGCAAATTAAACAGTTGATGCGAATTTATCTCATATTACTAAATTCTTTGGAGATGAAACTGCATTGAAATTAATTAAGTCGTATGCCAGAATATGACGTCATGCAAAATTATCAAAAATACAACTCAGCCGTTTAATATGCCGCAATGGTAGTCACCGGATAGTTGGCACTGGAAAAAACTCTTGGACTGATTTTATTCCCAGATTTGTAATTTTGGAGGTGAGAAACCGGAATCTGAATTGTGAGAAACTATTCCTATGAAAGGAAAAAACAACCGAAAACACCCAAAAACAATTTTTTCATTTTCATGTTGACTCCCATTATTTCATCCTAGACTTATATTAATAAGAAATGAAATCAAGATAGGCGCAAAATATTACACATTAAATTACTTACGTTTCTTATTTCCAAATTTTTATTGGAAAATAATAATACTGAAATTTTCGATAATAAACTACATTCCCTGACTAGTGTAGTTCTCCTTATATTTGACCGTGTCTCGTTAATATAAAGCAGGAAATTGGTTGGATAGCGCTTCCTTTTGAAATTTACGCTTTCACTTGTAATAGTAGCTTTGTGATTATTCCTGAAAAGAATTACAAAATGTTCTAGCAATTTCATTAAGCAAAGAATAAAATTTTGCTTATATATTTCTCAAATAAAGATGAACCTATTAATTACCTAGTTAATAAAACATTAACATTTTGCCTCAGTCTACCCTTAGTAATATCCCAATTGCGATGCTGCAACACTGTACCAACACCAGAGAATAGAACAGCTTTCACTAGTTCGTCATTATCGGAAAAATCATCCGACACTGGTATTACATCATATAAGCCATTGTAGAGGTAATCAAAATGTATATTCCGTAATTCTAAAATGCAAATAAAAGGTTTCAATTTATCAAATGCAAAGGCATATGAAAGCGATGAAGGCCTATTGGTCATTTCTGTGAAATTGCAAATAGTTTCATTTTAAAGTTATCCAGGAACCAACTTTAACTTTTTTATTTTAACAGCATATTATATTTTTTTATTTTTTTATATCATATCAAAATTCCATCAGTATTGCTTATTTGTAAAATCAATAAAGTTTAAGCTATTTCGATTTTCTTAAGACCACTCGTGGTATGAGCCCAACTCATATTTCAAAATTAATAACTTTAGAAAAACTTCCGTTATAGTAAAATTTCTCTATCTAATTTTTTTATTCGTTCATATTCATTTATAATGTATCACACTGGAGAAGCACCCGGATTTTTATAAAACTACTGAATTTTACCAAAATTATATATACAGTGTTTTCATTTCAATGCACTACATAAAGTGTTCGGTCAAGCTTGTGAGATGCGACCACGGCCGTCATCAAACGAACCGATGCCTTATGAGAACCATTATAGGCAATTTTTCCAAATTATTTGCAATTTCTCAAAAAAGTTTAGCCACTCATGATAAAGCACTATATACTAAAAAAAATATATTACTTCTATAACTCTATCACATTAATACAAAAAATATCCTTTAATTTTTTGTCCGCAACTTACTTTGAATTGTCGCCATTTTATGTGGCACCAAGTTGGCATTATTACAAAACCCTTTCAACCTGTAGCTATCTCCTTGTTCTTCAAATTCCAAAAACTTTTCAAAAAGCCGCATCATGGCTAAATGGTCACTGTCTTGACAAAATTGTGTTTTGGTATATTTTACATTTCCTTTATTCAGTAACCCAGAAGCAAAAAACTCTGTGTCGGCAGAAAAAAGTGTAACGATATCGACTACAGGCGTTACACATTTAAATATCACAGCATTTACCATGGCCTTAGATAATTTTGGTTCTAACTGAAAGTTCGCAACTGTCTTGCCTAAAGATGTTAAATTCTCGTCACCATCTAATAATTCCAAGTCTTTCAACTCTTCAACGGCTTTTAGTGTAGCATTATCGTCTGGTGGGGTAGGCAGTTGTCTCATAAATTCAACAGCGTTCATATTGTTGCTGAAGACCTTGGAATCCAAAACGATTTTAGTGAGGGAAGTTCGTAAAATTTCTGGGAGCGAATAATCGAAAAATGAGTCATATTTGGAACGTGAATAAAGATGAAAACATTCGCCCGGTTGAACACGGCCTGCCCTGCCCTTCCTTTGACTGGCACTAGCTTTAGAAATCCAGTGATTATCAACGCAGTTTACACCTAAATAGTTACAACAAGAACATTAGTGTTTTTAGTACCACTTAGTAAGTAGTATATTGCAATTTTTACCTTTTTCAACATCAAATCTCTGCTCCTTTTGTATCCCTGTATCGACAACATAGACAACATCGTCAATGGTGACAGAAGTCTCTGCTATATTAGTAGCTAATATGATTTTCCTAACACCCGGTGGGGGCTTTGAAAAAATTTTCCACTGCTCAGAATCTTGAAGTCTGTAATTTTAGTACAATTATTGTTACCAATAACAAACAATAAAATCTATTAAATTATCTTCAGTCATCTATTGATTTTGCAAAAGTTTCGCCAAACAGTTTACTTACCTGGAATGTAAACAATATACTGCTATGTCTCCATTTACAGGAATCATTTTTTGAATTTTGCTTATGTCCTCCCAGCCTGGTAGAAAACAAAGGATTGCACCTTCTTTTTTATTCTTATGGATATATTCAATAACTCTCGCGACATCATTGTGCATAACTGCAGGTATATTACTTTGACACATCTTGAGAGTTTTACTTACGTCAAGTTTTTTACAGGTGTCCAAAAAGTACTAAAAATCATTTAATGTCAAATTAATCTTATGTACAAATAGAGAAATAAACATGGAAGTATTTATTTTTTATTTTAAATCATATATTTTTTTGTACTTATTACAAACAAATATTTTAGGTATTAAGTCAGGTTCCATCCTTTTTCTTTAATATGGTATAAAATATTACACCAGTTGTATATCAGTATGCTAAGATCTGGATAAAACCTAGAAATACATAAAGACAAACTAGATATAATTGAACGTTCCAATAAGCAAATCTTTTTTAACACGTTGACTGTCGGAGCGTTTTTTATTGTATTTTCCGTTTGGGCCAGGGGGCATATTCCATGTGGGGTCAAAGTTTTCATTCTTCCTACCATAATGCGCAGAGATAGATATCCACGATTAATGAAGTCCCACAAAAGAAATTTTTAAATATTCATAAATCCTGGAAATAAGTTTTGATCATATTGACCAAGCCACAAAAATTTTTTTGGGTCATATAGACCGCATTGGCTTAGGAGAAAGTTATTTTCTCGGTCATATTGGCCGAGACAACAGTCAATGTGTTACAAAGTTATTTAAAAAAAATTAAAACTAATAATAGTTGGTACGATCTCATTTTTTTTAAGCATAACTTTTAATTTGAAATAACCTTTTCAAATAATATTTAACCAAATTATGATCTCATAAAAACTAAAAAGTATGTAAATTTGCATAATACCTAAAAAATGCAAATATATAATTTGTATATATTATATATTTTAGATTTACCTCTGTAACTGGATACGTAAATCCTGGAATTTCCATAACTGGCGCTCCTTCGAAAAACTTACTGAACATGTCTGTATCGATTGTAGCACTCATAACTATCAACTTTAATTTTTTGTTGGTTTTAATGGCATTTCGTAATAGATTCATCAGTAAATCTGTATTTACATCACGTTCATGTGCCTCATCGAGAATGATATGCGAGAATTGTGAAAGGTTGGGGTCAGAGCTTAGGTGTCTAAGAAGTATTCCAGTTGTACAGTAAAGAATACGCCCTGTTGTAGGTTTAAAATTCGATTTCAATCGAACTTGATAACCTATAATCTTGCCAACCTAAAAAAACATTAGAATAAAATGCTTAATAAAATGAGCATACTTTGTGGAATATAACATATTTTATTTTATTTAACAATAATTGTGATTTATTATTTTATTTTTAGGTGAAGCAAGTTGTCCCATTTCCAAAATTTATGATACGTACAAGGAATTGAATGGCATTGAAAATAAAGAGCCCAAAGCGCTGTTAATTATGATTTTTTATTTGCACCTATGATAAATGAAACAAAATATATTATAACAAAATAAATAGATGTAGCTATAAATATCCCAAGAGAGGTAAAACGGAGGATGTAACTTAGACATTTTTACAAGTGTAGGAGGAATATTTTTTAAACTTTTGACTGTGCTGAATACAATCAATCAATACTCCAAGAAAAAAAAAAGTTTTCTTTTAGGCCCACACCTCTGTCAAATACAAATAAATGTTCTTTTAAATCTAAATTAATGACATTCTATACTTACAGGCTCGTCTCTTTCGCTAGCAACTCTTTCGGCCAATGATATTGCAGCAATCCTTCTTGGTTGTGTAACAGCTATACGACCCGGCTCACCCAAAAGCCCATCAACCTTGGCCCAAGCTTCCAACACATATTGTGGAATTCGGGTGCTTTTCCCACAACCGGGTTCACCTTTTACGATTACTACCTGTTCATCTTTTAGCAGTTGCATAAAGTCCTCCCTAAAATTATTAGATGGAATTAAATTTTAGGTGATTTGCGAAACTACGAGAAAAATAGTTTACGAACATGTCTGAATCAACAGATCACAAAAATTACGTACGTTTATGACGACATGACATTGAAACAGAATGGGATTTAAACATCACGTAAAAATTAGATAAAAATGCCAAAAAATTTTATATGATATCCAATAAAAACATGTATAAAATTAGTTTTTTTTTTTGATAATCGAACTTGGTATTTTCAGTATTTTGTATTTCTCACAAATCTCACATATATATATTTTTTCAATGTGAAAGTTTTCTTAACAAATTATTTATGAATTTAATATTTCTTACTGACCGACTTATTCCAAACCCATTTTTTCCTAAATTTAAAAAAATTTATATTTTTTCTCGATTTAGTCCGGTTTCTTTAATTATAATTTCAATATGTTTAGTTAGTTACTTACTTAAATGGTGCTATAGGCAATTTCACTTTTTCTTTTGCCAAATACTGTTCCAAACCAATATAGCTCTGTCTTCGTGTGCTTTTGAAATCAATATCGTGTGGTTCAACAAAGTCAGATTCTGCCTCAATTGAATTATTATTCGGATCAATTTCCAATTTGTTCTTAATGATGTGTGGTACAATTTTACTTTGATGTAAATCAATAATCTTTTGCATATATTCCATGGTTTGTTTATCCAGTGAAAGGATTGGGAAAGTTTTTGTTGACAATTTTTTTATTTCATTTTTTTCATAAAGTATTGGCAACCCCTCTTTAGTAATTTTCCCGTTATTTTTCAACCAAGACAATGCTGCCACTGCAGCCTTGTGTGATGCTAGACTTTTTTTAGTATCCTTTGCTAAGAACTTTATTTCCTCAGGCCAATGTATATGATACATGCAAATCCACATGGATTTACTGTTATTCTTCACAGTTTTATAATTTGGGGTTAATTTAAGTGATTTTTTATTTAGTTCTCTAGCTAACTGATCATACACATTGTGTAATATATTCTTAGGAGCAGAATAGATTTTCGTTATTTGCCTATATATTTCATTATCTTCATAACATACTTCTTTAACCTAAAATAACCAGAAAATAATGTGCCATTAGAGAAAACTGATATCTTTAAAGGCTAGAAAGTTTTACGAGGCGGTTCTGTGGTAGGTTTACAAACTGGTCTGTACCATATGGTAAACTATTTTATTATCAAGGACAATTACCCTACGAAGCCCTTTTTTAAAAATTTACGGTCCGTTACACAACTTAAAACATTCATAAACAAGTAGTTCCCATATTTCTAGAAATCCATAATTTTTCCAGCTAGTACAGAGAATCTTTCCTCAAAGAAGTCCTCAAACCAAGTTTAAAAAAATTTAAAAACATTTTCAAATATACGCCAGGAAACGAAGGCTCAAGGTAGAAAACTATATAGTAGTTTTTATTTTTTTTTTTTGTATTGATCTTGGGATGCTCATTTTAGGTCTAAGTTTGTGGGACACAACTCTCCCCAGAACATCCCCATTCACCCCCTCAAAGGTGTTTTTTTTTTTGTTTTGGCTTTATATCGACTCATCGAGCTTCCGGTGCATGCTATCGCAAAAGTACCTATATTGGAAATTAGAGGAGTAAACAGTCTACAATGTGATCCCTGTTCGGTTGTTCTACGCCAAACCGTTTCTTTGAACGGGCACCTCAAATTTGACCCTTTCTATAAAATAGACATTTCGTAATTTTTTTTATTTTGGCTCACAGACAATACTAATGAAAACTATAATATATGGCAGTTTTGCTATTCTATCCCTAGAGACTATGTTGAATCTTGTTCATTGTTTTTAAGATATTGTAACTATTTTAGAAAGTACCTTCTTCTAAAGAGATACGTCTTGAGTTGAGTGAACAAAGAAAATGTTACATAAGATATGGAAATTTTAGATAATTCAATTTCTGTGCGTTAGTGTATAACTAAAAGAAACATTGAAAAATGCCAAACATACCGTATTAGTTGAAACCACATTTAAAGATGAGTCTCTTATTATTTCTTCTTCCAACTGAACATCAGGCTTCTCAAATATAACTGTTTCAGAATTTATATTCCTACTGACATCAGTATTTTTAAAACGTATTTGATTCGTGACACTAATACTGTTATTTGTGGAAACTGTAGTGAATAACAAATTCTGCATAAATTGTTTATTCACTTTTATACGACTTATATTTTGATTAATTCTAGTACCTAAGCGGCAGGATTCATTTTGTTGAACAACATTGTTTATTATATCGTTTAAAAATATTTTATCCACTCTGTTGACTCCAAGCTTTTCTTTAGAAATTGTCGTATTATGACATATTGACGTAGATTCTTTGCAAAACTGGTTATTGGGTTTTCTGGTATTTGGAAGCGAATTAATGTTTCTGAGCTAAAATAAAGAGATATGTCAGTAAAATATAGAAATGTTATTAGATATTATGGGTTCAACTAAGATACATTTGTTATACCTCATTATTTATATTTTCTGCCCCCTTATGTAATCTATCTTTGTCCAACCACAACAACAAAGTTATTTTGCTGAAGTACTCTGATTCAATCTTTGTTGCTCCTACTGAAGTCAATGATATAACTTGAGGCCAAAGCAAATTGTAACTGCACTCCCAAAAATTTATTGCGGTCAACCGGAGACTAGGACCCTTCACATATTTCCCAAAGTTTTCGCTAGTGACCTTAACATCTAGTTTTTGATTTAGTAATTCTGTTACATCTTCGCAATTTCCATAATGTTTAATAAGTTTAACTAGAGTTAAATGGTTTTCTGGGGGCAGATCTTTGTTTATCAAACTAATCAGTTCTGATAAATTTAAGCTAGGAATTTGTGAACTCATTTTTCTTTCTACCTACCTGAAATATATAATTTTCATGTATATTAGTTCTATGTTTAGGAAGTAAAACATTTTTCCAGAACATTTTTAAAAGTAGGTAACCGGAATTTTGCTTTGCTAGGTTATGTTTCTTCTACGTCTACAATGTTAGGTTATGTCTTTACGTTTACGTCTTTACTCTTTAGGTTGGCAAGCATTTATTAAACACGTGCGTCCGTCATATATAGGGTGGGCGAAAAAATTATCCACATAGAGGGTGTCCCAAAACTAAAGGGTCAAAAAGCAACTGAAGATATTAAACATCAAAATAGACCATTTGGGCCAAATATGGCAAAATGTTACTCATTGGTGAGGTACACTGCGCGTCATATAAATGTGGTACAGTACAATAGTTGTAACCCGAAAATCAGGTTTTTTTAGTTGTGTATGGTGATCTTCCTGAGCTTGACGGATGCAAACTGTCATTTAAGAGCTTTGTAGGTTATGATCAAATCAGAGACGTCAGAATTGCAACGTCTCCAGTTCACGTTATAAGTACCTGTGACAGATCTTATAGTCAAATTTGACAAGTTGAGCCAGATTTACATTGATAAATCAAAGCGTACCACATTTATATGACGCGCAGTGTACAGGGTATTTACGGTGATTTTTTTTTTTTTTTTTTTAAATGGCAATAATTTGAACATTTAATTCCAAAACCAGCAGAATTATATTTTTGATGAGAAAAAAGAATTTGTTAATAGTTTTAAGATCTCTTCTAGAGGGTGGTATAGTTAGTTACACACTCCCTTGAATAAATCCACGAATTTTTGTTTAAATCTGCAATATATTATGGCGTTTTGCCCCAAAATTATGATTACCCCTTTCAAATATAGATAAAAAGATATAGATGGCGTAACATTAGCTCAGAGATTGCGCCTAAATGTAGATCCTGGCACAAACACAAAACCATTGAGGTTAAATCGCAAGTGCAGCATATATTTTGCGACAAGTCCAATTTGTCAAATAATATTTGTTATAAATTAGACGGTTATATGCTATATATATGTCACCACGCCATTATTAGCATTATTTACAAACATCGTGATTTCTTACGGTTCAAAAACGTAGGTAAAAATCACTTACCGACGTGTTAGGAACACTTAACCGCGACGTGTGTTACGCCTAGCAACCAGTTAACCAGTAAACAGAACTTACCGTCATACCGTCTTGATTGTAAATAAACAAAAAACCTCGAATCTCGATCGTCCAAAAAAGTTTTAATTTTATATAGGCACCTAATCAATATATTTTTCCCGAAGAATATTCATATTTTTCTTGATAAAAACATATTCATTAATATCCTCTGAAGGTGAAGGTAAGATTTTTAAAACACGATGGTGTTTGTTTTGCAATTAGGTTTATAGTCTGCTCTGCGACACAATTAAATCAAATACAATATGAATTTATGAACGTATATCACTTACTAAAGACCTAAAGAGACACTCACATAGATTTTATCACCTATCCACTATTTATCATTACGTATTTACATGTGTAGTGCAGAAACCGACAGAACGCCGAACGCGGGAGAACAAAGTTTTTTTGTCACTGGTTTTTTGTATATATCAATACCAACCTATTTTTGAATAAACATTTGTCACACCAATACCAATAAAAGAAAATGAAAAACGTCGATTATTATTTATTAATGCTCAAAATACAAATTCTTTGGTATTTTAAGTACCTATAACCTACCTATGATATCAATGTTAAAAAATAAAAATACTTTAGAAAAGTGAATGAAATTTTAAAATATCAATATCCATTCTTACAATATACCAGGTTTTTTTTCGTTTACTTTTTTCACACAGACAAATTCTTGTCAAAATAGGAATAAAAAATCTAAAGTCAAAAATGTTGTCAGTCAATATTAATTATATATTTTTAAAATATTAAATTACATTTGTAAATTAAAAACAATATACAAAATAATAGCCTGGAAAGTTGAATGTTGCTTGCACAATACACAATACCTGAATAATTTTTCTTGAGTTTGAGTTTAAGTCAGTGTCAGTAAAAGTAAAATTTGAAATTCCAATCAAAAAAATTTATAGGCCTTCCAATAGTAAACACCTCAGACAACAAAGAGACGTTTGTTCATCTGAGGCCTGAGGTAAACACCGAAATTTCCTACAAGCAGCATTTCTACCAACTTTGCAACACTTTAAATAACGGGACTTTGTTCTTTTGTACTTCATACCAAATTCATACTTAATGGTATGCAACTATACATACAGCGCAGCATGGCCCGACAAAAAAAAGAAGTCGAGTTGCTTACTTTTATGGAGGGACGTAACGATTTTTTAATCTAATAAATAGGATTTAGGATTATGGAAAGATTCATATAGAGAAGCATCAGTAATAGAACTCTAGTGTCACAGTTTAGTATTATGTGGTACTCGTAACTGCTGACTGACAACAGTTTAACTTTAAATGAAAAAAAAGCCCAAATTTATAATTGTCTCATTTAAAATGAAGACACGAAGCCAAAATATACGTACAGCAAACGCAAATTATGGTGAGGTCTCGTTACGCACGTAAAGGTACGCCTCCGATTGATGCTATTGGTGAAACAAATAGCAATAATATTACAGCGGCGGGTAGGACTCGTTCGTGGTAGATGTCTAATATGTAATAAACAAAACAATTGTGTTTAACATTCACAATCGAAACACTCGAATTTAGGTACGTACGCACACCTGGCAGTTACGCCACTAAGTGCTTGCATGACCAGGTGTAATTCGCCCCTTCCGATTTCAATATTGGGTCATATATCGTAAGTTGATTGTTCGCGCAACCTCGCCATAATTTGCGTTTGCTGTATATTAGCGGTCACGAAGCTACAAGATCACATGAATGCGAGCAGACACCGGTGTCCGCCGTGGCCTGTGTGGACGTTTCAAAATAGTCACCGGCGTCCTCTGTGGCGCTCAACCTGTTAAGTGGCGCACCCTGTATATAGCTCCTTACAAAAAATTATTTAAAATGGTAATTTCTATACCAGGCACCCTCTACATTATGGAAATTAAATCTTGGACCATTGTTAGTATATAAGGAAATTTGTTGTAATAATTCACGTCTTGTAAAATTTATATTTTTAATAAAAAAATAATTTACAACAAATAATGCTCTGCTTCTCTGTGTTCTTTACAATATTCAATAGTAGCGAAAATAATTAAAAGTCGCTCTTCAATGGCATTTAAATGTTCTTCTGTAATAAAGTTTTTAATATCTGGCATGGATTTTAGTTTTTCTCTCAGTTTCCCACCTGTTAGGCCCAATAATGTTTTCCACGTTTCTCGTCTTAAACTGAAAAAACAAAAAAAATTACAAACCAACCATCAACCAATCAACTAATAAAGTACCTATATGCATTAAAAACTAAACGGAGGTGTTTAAATTTCATATCGCGTTTTTTTTTGTATACTTAGTTGAAAAAAAGCAATTCTACAAGAATAAAAATACATTACATAAAAAAAAATAGTAATAATTCTCGTATTATTCTCACCGTATGATTTTTCTGATAACATTTAATTAATTATTTTCTCTCTTGTAGTTAGCATGTATCCCATATTTAAAAAATGTAGCTATTTTTTAATTATTATACAAAACACTCGCTTTTGTTCCTGTTATTCGAGTGTTTAAAGCAAAATGTAAATAACAGTTGAAATAATGAAAAGAGCAAACCGTCAACTACTTGCAATCCCCTTCACTGGTGTATAGCGGTCAAAAATAAATACGACTGACTAACGCCCATGCTCGTACCTCTGTATTTTTACTGTATTTACCTTTCACAAGAATTTTACTTACATGCAACATTGATAAAGGGGAGCCAAAATATCAATATGGTGTACATTAGGATTTCCTAGACCTTTACCATTATCTAGCCAAATTACTGTGTCCCCAAAAGTTTCATAGTGATGTCTGTCGCCATTTTGAATAAGGAAATCAAATAATGACGTATCTATTAGATCATAGATCCTCTTTTTGGGCAGTTTTTCTTTGACAGTCCTATTGCACATATATAGAAATTTTAAAAACAAAAACAAAAAAATCTTTAAAAATTTTAATGAGTAGAAAAAATTATCCGCCATTTATGCCAAGTAAATTCAAATTTATTACATTATATCTAGAGAGGGGGCACAATGTACACGAACAGGGTGTTTCCTTTAAAATTATACCCCACTTATTTCGGTCAATTATTATCGATTTAAATTTATTCCCCTCGTATGTCTTTGAAGGAAAAAAAAGTAAAAGCATAATATAAAACCTACGAAAAATTCTACGTAAGTTTAGTTTTTGAAAAATTTATATCGGTCATAATTTTAAAGGAAACACCCTGTATATGCTGTATATTTCCCAAAGTTTGTATCAACTGGAGACAATTAGAACTGTTTTAATCATTTCCAGTTCATGCTTTATTGACAAAACACGTGTCTAGTTAAGTAGGTACGGTACAGTGATCTGGTGTTAGTTAAAAAGAAACCATTTCCTGAATAGCTAACTATTGCTAAAATTACGAGTAAAATTATAATACATAATAATAAATATACTCACTTGCAGTACGTGTCTGGAAACTCTTGCCACTGGGCTTTCTTACTCTTTTTGTAAGTACGCTGCCATGGAGACCTATAATTACTTAGTGACGCTTTAATGTTAAATATCACAGCTCCATTTAGTAAGGAATTTTGATCTTCACAAACCGGATCCTGTTTTTTACAAAAATAACACATTCCATATAAACAAGTCCTATTCTTTCTTTCGAAAATAGTATCAAGCAGTCTTTTTGTAGCTACGGGAATGATATCTTGTTTTAATGACAGTTTTCGCTCAACGCTTATAGGTGTTAAAGGCCGTTTCAAAATAACTGAAAGGTAGAAACCTACTATTTCGGAACCATATCTGTCTTTTCCTGCATATACTGGTCCTTCTATTATCCGTTCCTTTTCGTACCATTTGGGTTTAAATACAACTTGTTGGTTGCCCTATATTATTTATGTATATGAAAATTTATTATATTTATTACTTTATTCATTTTGGAAATAATAAACATAGAGGATAAATCAGGAATTCACCAGGAAACTTTAACAAGTATGTAGCAACTAAAATGAGCACATAATTTTCATACAAATATATAAATCTTTAGACTTCTTAATAAGAAGTCAACCAGTCGGCAGTCAATATATGGAAAACGTGAATATCATGAGGAGCTATCCGCTATGCCCCATATAGTTAAGTTATTAAGTAAACGTTTATAGGAACTTATTTGTTTTAGCGTTTGAATATGGTATTAAAGTTTATCGGTGAAATTTCGAATCATCCTGTATATTTATTAGTACAAAAAAATCAAATAGTACCTCCAACGTTAGTAGTAATTTCAACTGAGTTCCTCTTGTGTCCACGTCAGATTTAACAATTTTTGTATTTTTCAAAGCATAAAAAACCTTTCCCAGGCTTGGACTACTTAAATTTAATAGCTGCGTTTTGGACACCCATGAATTTGCTTCCTTCCATAATTGCTCTAGATTTATACCCTCTAATTTCTCGTCAGTCCTTCTAATATTTTCCAAAAACGAATTGGTGGTTTTATCCTGGATAAGAGGTGTAAGTTTATACTGTTTAGGTAACTTTTTTAATTGGTGGTAAATTTTTTCTTCTATGGTCAACTCTTTAACCTCACTTTCCAAAGATGGCAAAATTATCAGCAAATAATTGGTAGTTATTATAAAAAACGCGAAAACCAGCACAGCAAGAAAAATCAAGTTTCTTCTACGAATCATTTAACTTTGGTTTTTCACATATTTAGCAAAAAGTGGTTACTTACATCCGAAAAAAATACGCACTTCCTAACCTAACAACCACAAAACATATAGACTAACAACCTAACCTAGTTGGCTAGAACTAGATTATATAGCAAAGTCAGCGACATGTCGAAGATCCGGAGATTTATAGGTAATGACTACACTAAAAAGATTGCATTTTTATTTGCTGTTTTAAAAACATGACCATTTAATATATTTTTTGAGATATCGGAGCTAACCTCACAGACGCAATGTACTCAGGGGTGTACAATGGAAGCAAAAAACATGAGCCAGATTTACAACAGGTTTTGCAGAGAAGTTGGGAAGCGGGCTTAAATAAAGTCATTATAACTGGAGGCAATTTGGAAGAAAGTAAGAAAGCATTGGAGTTGGCTAATAGTGATGGTACGATTATTTTCAGAATATTCCATTTTACAAGAACCAGTTTTTTTAATGTGTAATTTTTAATATAAGACTGTATTTAAAATTTTCATTAGCAAAAAACCCTGCGCAATAATTTTAACTTCTCACAAATTTTTGTTAGAACGGCTTTACGCAACTGTTGGATGTCACCCAACAAGGTGTTCTGAATTTGAGCAAGACGGACAAAATGCTAGCGACTACTTAGAGAAACTAAGGGATGTTGTTGAGACAGGAAAAAATAAAATCGTAGCTATTGGTGAATGTGGTCTAGATTATGATAGAATCCAATTTTGTCCCAAGGATACACAAAAGAAGTATATATTTTAAATCTATATTTGTATCGACAAAATGTACATTTTGTGTCAATTTTTAGATATTTTGAGGATCAGTTAAAGCTGAGTAAAGCGACCGGGCTTCCTCTATTCTTGCATTGTAGAAATGCAGCTGATGATTTATTCAACATTCTTGTGAAGTATAATGGCTTAAAAGGTGTGGTTCATAGTTTCGATGGTACATCCGAGGAAGCCCAGCGTTTCATAAATTTGGGTTACTACATTGGACTAAATGGATGGTATGTGTGAAATAAACCAGTATAGGACCATGCTTTAAATTATAATTACGTGTTTTGGTATACATCAGGGTGTTTCGGGAGAAAAGGGAAATATTACTTATTCTAGAGGTCAAATTAAGAAAAAAGTGCCTATAAATAAGTATTTGAAAATGCTTCCTTTTCGAGATACAGGATGCCAAAAAAAAAAAAAATTAAAAATACGCTTTTTCTGCAAACAAATAACTAAACTGGAGCACACACAATTGAAGTGGATATTGAAGAACGATGAAATTTAACATAAACGTAACTGCCTGGAATATCACACTGTAGATAAACGAACCACATAAATCAATTATTTTACAAACGGTTTGAAATCGGAAACAATTATCAGTGACGCAGAAAAACAGTTTTTAATTATTACTCGAAAAGATTTGTCCTACCAAAAAAACTCGAGATATTTTCTTTTCGACTGCTGATTAAGAAACCAATACCTGTTTTGAAAGAAAGCAGTGACGAACTATTTTTTTCGTCAAAATAAATTAATATTTTGCTGTCACACACGTCACTGGTGGAATTATCTCAACTCGTTGAATCGAAAAGAAGTATTTCCATGCCAGTGTAGTGTATATCAAAGCTCTATTTAATATCTTTAATCGTTTTCGAGATATTTAAAGGAAAAGGATTTTTAATTATTTGTTTGACACCCTGACACCATAAACATTAAAGAAATGCCGTGCTCCTTTGCGTAAAGATTGCCGACTGCTAATAAGTATTCCAAAAAACCTCAATAATTAACGTTGACTTGAGTAGTACCTGTGGCGTGTTGCGCCGCTTTATAATTCTTTTATTCAACGTTTTATATTTCTACTTATTTTGCCTTTAAGATTAGGCAACCAACTTATTACATGTCGATAGATAAATTTGCAGTAAATCATTTTCATATGTCAAATGTTTCTACAAACATTTGTAATAGCTGGTTGCATACTCTCAGAGACTGTAAATAAATGGTACATTATACAGGGTGTCCCAGAAGTTGTAGTCCAAACGAAAGTGAGCCATAGAGGTGAGGTCATTTACAATCAAGATAGCCCCATAATATGCTGTTATCCAATTGTTAGTCGTTTAAGAGTTAGAGCACTTTTTTCGTTTTTTAAGAAATGCCGATTCCGTCTAAAAAAATTCATTCAAATTAACAAGAAATGTCTTGTAAAAGTGATTTGAAATAATCTCTCTGGTAAAGTGTTAAATCTCGATTGTTCTTCCAAACAATTAAAAGATAATCTATATTTGAAAAATTTCCTAAAAAAATGACACTAAACGTGTAAGTATAATTCACCCAAAAAAGTCTGTAATTATTTATAGTTCCTTAAAGACCCAGGAGAATTTGAATACGGTCAAAACTTTATCTAGCAACAACATTTTATTAGAAACAGACTGCCCGTGGTGTGAAATTAGACCCAGCCATGCAGGATATAAATTTATTAGTAAGGAAAATCAATCACTAATACCTAGCATTAAGAAAGAAAAGTGGAGACCAGACTACATGGTTAAAAGTAGAAATGAACCGAATAATATTAGGTAGGTAAAAACAAAAGAATAAATTAAATTATGAAAAACTGTTACTTTTTTTCTAATATTTTCTAGGCAAATATTAGATGTGGTGGCAACTATACGGGATGAGGATCCTGATGAGCTATCGGAAACAATTTATCAAAACACCTTGAATTTATTTTTCTCGTAAAGGAGGATACAATAAAACCAAACATTTGTAATAAAAAATGTATTAACAACATAATGGCATTTATAAATAAATTAATGTATAAAATTACGGTAAAATTATGTTTCCTTGACGAACCACCATAACCTAAAAATAGTCTTATACATGCAAAATTTACTGGTAAACGTCCTAACATTTCATTTTACAAATCAAATTTAAATAAAACCTAACCATCCACTATGCCTCATTTGATGCTGGTCTGCACTTTTTGGTAGATCCAGTGATAATACTCGGTAGCTTTCTGTTGGGTGGTGTTGAATGCTTCTATTACCACCCTTTGCACATTTTCGGGTGATAAGTGACCACTTAAACAAAATAGTTTATTATTATTCCAAACAACCAATTCAATATTGTATAGACATATAATATTATTTAATTACCAAAAAAAAAGTTCATCAGATTGTATATTGTATAAAAAATACACTTATCGAATTTGTTCTGTGAATAATGGCTGGTGAAACAATAAATGCATGGGAAATAATTTTATTTGGGGTAAAAACTACCCCTCATTTCTCAATACCCCAATAAAGCAAGCTGTTAAATATGAAATTTTTTATTTTATGCGCCTACATCAAGGTCGTAATGTATGAAAATTCATTTTTTTAGTCACCACCATAATTGGAATTATAATCGAAAAATTGATATTCATCGTCCCCCTTCAAGGGGTTATAGCTCTCTTATGTGTTTTACTTATACTCGGGCCAAAAAGAGTAGTCAGTAGAGCCAGGGGCGTACGGATTTACGAATTTCATAAATTCCATAATTCGAACAAATGAAAGCGGATTGTGTTAATTATGCATGAGTATGAGTTACCATGTCTTAAATTTTAAATAATATGCTTACATCTGGCAACATTATCTCCACGAATTAGGTATAGCAACGCAGTTGAACAATGCACATCCTTTGCGTTGCAGCATATGTGACGCCACTGAATGCGCTATCTAAGCCCTCTCGACGACCTTTCCAATAGCCGAACAAATTATTGGGTATAAGGGCGGCACGTTCAAGCATTTACTGTATTTGGTTGACTATACCAATTAAACATAATGACCTAGTTGTGGTTTTCATCTCTGGTAGGCGGAGAAAACTGGATATATTTCTCTGAATTATATGGGATTATATAGTAAAACGAGCTGCCGCTTCTGTATTCCATAACAGCTAAATCCTTTGAAGAATTGCCGGTGAGTTTTTGCTCTACTGACTACTCTTTTTGGCCCGAGTATAGTGATGTGGATTGACAAAAATATTCGTTTTTAGCATTTTCAGCCGGATTTTTTGCCTGCTAAAAATCGGATAAAAATCGGCAAAAAAAAATTCTTAATTTCATGTATATTACAGTATTTGTAGTATTTTTCTGATCAATTTAATACCAAATACATATATAAAATTTCAAATATTGAATGATTTAGAGCAGAATTTAAAATTAATTTTCAACTCACTTTTTGGGTGCAATCGTGCAATATTCTTATAATATGTAATATTTATAAACACTAACAAAAGAAAAGACTCAAAAGCACATAAATTTTACCTTCACCTTCACTAGATATCATAAAAGTCACAAAACATCTAGCTAGAAACTAGAATTTAAAAGGCGGTAAACTTAAAATTTGAATATTAGCCGGATTTTTTACCGAATTTTAGCCAAAATGGAAAACTATCCACTTTACAGTAAATCTAATTTCTAGCCAGCTAAAAATGTATTTTTTTCTTAGCCGGATTATTTTCCACAAGTGGAAAACTTTCTAGTGGAAAAAAATCCAACCCACATCACTAAATTACTACATGTTTATTAACGAAAGTTCATTTATTTTTTGATAAATTAAGTCTCTAAATTTGGCACACTTGTGGTAGATCACCCTGTATACTTAACTTTTGAGACATCAAAAAGCAATAACTATTTCATTCTCGTTAGCAAGATTTTTATTATCTATAATTGATATACTTTATCAATAAATGGTAGTTTACGGTTGGAAAGGAAACATATTTAATTCAAATAATTAAGGAAAAGAATTACAAAAATGTTAATATATGATAAAATTTAACTGCAAGTCATCAAGTTAACATTTAATTCACTTTATAAAATACAAGAAAGCACTTTGTTAATTTCTTGTTTTTTCATTATGTAATTTATTTGTGGAAAAAAAAGTTCACAACTTTTTCTCAGAAAAATTTATTTAAATTTGGTAGTCACGTCTTCAAATTTCATGTCATGGAATACTAAGATATGGTTACCCTAAATTTCACCGGTTGTCACTGGAAGATTGTTGATTTCATATATAAATATATTCTCAATAATTCGGAGAACCATGGCTTCAATTGAAACATAATTTTTGTCTTTAAAACAAATTAAAACTTCTTATGGACTGATAAAAGGCCAGATAACTATCTGGACTTGTATGCCATCAATTGAATAAAGCCTTCTCATAAAATTGCAAGAAAATAAGGACAATTTTTATGAAGTATATATACGTTTTTGAAACAACAGCAAAGAATCGACTTTCTGTTTAAATAATTTTTTGGTAAGTTTACATTGCCATTATTTATTTTAACGCACAACCAAATATTTTTACCAGAAGACACCAGTATTATTTAGTATAGTTTTATCTTATACTTATGTGTAAGAATTAACAACGGTTATTACAAAAACGTGACAATTTAACAAAACTCTTATCTGTATCATTTCGAAAATGAAACAAGTTGGTTTATAATAAGCAGGTATAATTAAACACATATAATTAGATATTAAGATAATTTACTATTTATAACAAGTAATTTAAAAACCAAATAAGAGGTACTGTAAATCTCGTCAGTTTAAAAAAAAATAGTGAATTGAATATCTAAGTTCCTTGTATATATTGGAAATAACATATTTTTACAGCTACATATAACTGTCTACAATAATTTCAATTTCCATATGACAATAATTAAAATAAACGGAAAATGCCAACTAAATAAAGTTTTGACAAAAACTAGAACATTATCACCAGCTATAGCTGATTATCAACCAAAATTGTATACTTACTATATTAGTAAATACAGATAGTGTTCAATGTAAAATGATTCATTAAATAAATTACTTACATAAACACCTCCTTTTTTAGATAATCCACGCTTCTATTGAAGTATAAGATAGAGGTAGAGTAAACATTGGTAACTGCCTTATGGGATTGCTCGATTAAGCCAGGAGCATAGGCATCAACCTAAAACAAAAGGCCTTAGATACAACAAACGCATTTTATAATTTCCCTAAATTATTATTTAAAATTTTTCCAGTCCTGTGTCTCATCTGAAAAGCATCGTGCATAACAAAGGACTCAGATCTAGTGATTCTAGTCCACCTCTGCTTATAAAAGAAATTTTTCTAAACTTACAGTTTGCATAACCACTGGAATTTTCTGGGCAACAACTTCTTTAACATTATGGAACATGTTGCATGTAATTTTTCCTAAGTCTGAAAACAGCTGCACGTATGGTCCACTAAAATCAGCCACCGCTTTGTGATATCCCGGGAAATTATCCTCGATTCTAGTATCGACCCATGTCCAGCCTTCTTTTGCCTTTCCAATTATTTTATGTGCATACTCGCACACGCCATATTCTTTTAAGGCGCTACTGGTCTTACTTTCTATGAGAAAAGAAGGTAATTAAAATGTATTCATTATTCAGAACATTGTAAGTCTCACCTTTCCAACTACCATGTTGTTTAACATCAAAATACACCAAACCAGCTATAACTAATACAATCAAAAATGAAAAACTTTTGAATGGAAAGCCAGAGCTCTTTTTGGCAACCATATTTTCATCAATTTTCTGGAAAAAACATTTTTTACATATTATATAGGTACTGTCGAATATAAAGCTTATAAAGTGTCAACTTTGATTGACTTATGAGAGCAGCCAAAATGTAACCAACTGGTAACCAAGAGTAAAATTTCAGGAGTACACAATTTTTATGTCCAAAGATCTATTGCCAATTTTCATTATTTCAAAATGTAGGAATGATGAGAAAGGATGAGTGATAGGTATTTTTACAATTATTTTGCACATTTTATAGATTTTCGTAGATCATGCGGAACCTCAAAATTCACTTCAGAATGTAAACAAATATAAAAATATTATAAAACAAAAAGAACAGAATTCTTCCTCTATAACACCCTTATTTAAAAATAAGTACTAGTTTAAAGCCGCACGCACATGAATAAATAAAATTCATTCAAATTTATTATAATAGAAAACCATTCGGCTTTATGGTTGAATTACACCAGTTTTGAAACATAATAACAAAAATTCAGCAAAAATATGCGTGATTTCAAGTGATAATCAATTGAATATGTATATAAACCAATTTCTTTTGATAAATAAAGTAGAAAGTCTATTCATGTTACAGTTGGGCTCAGTGGTGCACCAAGGATTTTTTCTTGGGGGGGGGGGGCTGTCCGTCTGCAGCGTGAGGTGAGGAATAACTTATTTGCAACATAACTTTATTTGGTTACCTGCACTGTATCTGTATCTTTAACGTGAATAGAGTTTAATTTACTCTGGAATCATTTTAAGATCAAAACTCTGAACTTCAGCATCGATTTATCTAGTCTATCAAAAATAACGTTACTAATTTTCTAGATTATAATGTTAGCAAAATTTCAAAACTGCGCCTGCTCTTAAAATTCAATGTGTAATCAAAAGTATTAATGAAAATCTTATCATTTAAACAGACCATTAAAAATAAGGTTGTTTAAAATCTCAAAGCAAAAATAAAATCATAATTAAATGTATTGTAGTTTATTACACACTAATAATAGATAACATCTCGGATAAGAAGTATACAAAGTGCTACTTCGGGTAAACAAGCTAATATTTTTGGTAATATTCCTGAGATAGTAGTATTTATTGTTTATGTTTTTTTTTTACTTTTGAATAATTATGCATCAACCTTTTGACCTCCGGTATAGAAAATACTGTGTTATGAATTTGTTATTCTAATAATTATCTTAACATTATTACCAAGATAAAACTGTGTTTGCATCGACCTGTCCTGTATTATAACAATAAATTTTACCATCTTTGTTGCCGGCATAAATCTTTAGTAAAATTGATTTATATACTCCATATATCCTGATACACTTGTTTGAAACAGTTTAATCAAAACGAAAAGAAAACACCATCAGTGCTCTATACTTTAGTAATATTAATTATTATTATAACAGATACTTTGCAAATTTATATTTACACACTATATAGTATGGGTGCCCAGTTATTAACCTCATAATTTTAAGAAGCGCTATATATAGTATTCAATAAAATAAATGTGTGTCACATAAACATTTTATCTTAAATTGTTTTGTTTATGAGATACAGGGAGATATTTGATAAAATTGTTGATTGTTATTAAGTATGTATATATATATTTATTATATACATATACACAGTCCGGAATTTTTGTCTTTGTTGGGTTAGTTCGTAATAATTTAGAAGCAAATAAAAAGTTACCAACATTCAAAATGCACACCATAAAGTTATATTTTGATTTGAAAACCTAAATGATGAAAATAATGTAATATACCAAGTTTTACAGGTACCTTGTCTAAAAGTTATTTGTGGCATCGTTCAGTTTTCTTTCTTTTCTAATTTGGGATTTACTACCACACTTCCTGAACATTTATGAATTTAAAAAAAAATCCAGATATTTTTTAGATTGTCTGGAAATGTTCAGAAGTGTGGTAGTAAATCCCAAATAAGAAAATAAAGAAAAAAGATACCAGTTTTATTTCTAGATCCACATATCATCAGTTAGAATATAAGCTGAATAGTATCATCAAATAAAACTAATATACACAGACAGTTGCAGCTCTGTATAGGTATTTAATAAGCGACCAGATCTAGGTATGTAGGTACCCTACCCATTATGATTCAATAAAAAATGATTCAAACATATTTGCTTAGGTAGAAATTTTGTCTTTATATAAGTACCTATATACCTACCAAATAAAGTCTAAAAAAATAAAAGGTGTTCCTTTATATTTTAATATCCATCTATGCATAATAAAACGGATATTGGTACTTAAAGCAAATAAAAAAACAATTATTGTCGACTAATAATGAAACACTTAGAGGTACTATTATTTTCCAATTATCAATCTTTTTGCTCTCCTACCTTCTTCCCATGTTTATTGGTACCCATGTTTTCAATAAGAACTTCTAATTTCAAAATAGATATAAAGAAGCTTTAATAAATATTTTTAAAAAATATTGTGTAAATAAACGGAACGGTATCTGACGGAATTTGGTAAGTTTTATACCGATAACATTTTATAAACCATCACAAACTCATTTGCACTCTCTGTGAAGCACTTATGGTACCTCTTAACACCCAAGCACATCAACCTTTAGTGCGCAAATGCCGCAAATTGGAAAATATCAATTCATTCGAGGCCGTGCGCGCGCACGTAACTGTAATTCTAATCGATAATTATCTGTACAGAGAGGTGTCGAAATTTCTTCAAACTGTTAGAGAGGGAGCTAGAAAATTGGGTTATTTATTTTACCAAAATTTCAATTTTGAGTTATTTAGTTTGCTTTAACAACCTTCAATTTAATTAATGTCTAGCCTCTATATTTAATACAGCACACCAGTAATATTTTTATAATTTAAAATGCTGAATAAAATTTATTTTATTTTCATTTCCTAGATAGAATCTACAATGGAATAAAGCAAAATAAATGCATAAGCAGTGATGGAACTGAAGGGGGGGGTATGGGGCTTTTTTTCCTCTATCCTAAAGCGGTTTTTCTTTTTGTGACTTTATAGAACATTACTATTGTAAAAAATGAAATGTAATTTTAAAGAGAGAAATGTTTTTTGCCATTTACCCCAAGAAAGAAACAATGATACAGCTATGCGGACACGTGTTTCGAAGTTTATTGCTCCTCATCAGCATAGCGCAGCTGTATGTCAGCGTCCGAAGCTGCATCATGTTTCTTTCTTGGGGTAAATGGCAAACAACATTTCGCTCTTTCATTTAACTTCTCCAAAAAATGTCTTTCTTTTGTAATTTTAAAATCAATTATCTGCATTATTTGCGCCGATTATTGTGAATTTCTTGACTTTTTACCATCTTGCCATGGTCTTCTGAAGCGAAGTGATGTGAGCTCTGTTCAAGTTTGCTAGGTGTTTCAGCGAAATTTACTATTTTAAGGGGCCAAATTTAAAGAAAAAGCACCAATAAAATAACAAAAATGTTATGTATAATAGTTATTTATGTAATAAGGATCATAAAGACAGGCATTATGGTACTAGCCGTGAATATCATCAGATGAGGCGTTAGCCGAGCCTGATGACACGGCGTGTACCATAATGCGCGCGTGTTTTATGATCCAAATTACATACAAAATTTTATCTGATGTGGCATATCAATGTAAAATTATATTTTTCTAAAAATTTAAAATTTTGTATTTTTGAAACGATGACAGGTGCATTAAGTTATTTATTTAAAAAAAGTGACCTGTGCCTTACCGTTTCCTTGACAACGCATCAACAAATTATTTATTTAGCTGTCAAACACTGGTATAAGTAGCAAATTGAATATTGAATATGTATTAAACGAATTAAAACATTATATGGTGATTCTGATGAAAGTTTACCCTCCGATTTGGAAGAAATTGCAGGAAATGTCGTGGACTCTCTTTTGCCTGAAAAATCACGGCTGGTATATGAACCTGTGTTTGCTCATTATGAGGAATGGTGTACCAGTAAGAACACGAAGAATGTGATAAATGAAGGTTCAGTTTTAATTGCTCTTTTACAATTTATAATAATTAAGTTAAATTGTATTTTGAATAAAATTTTTTGATCTAGCACATATATTTTCTTCTAAACTTATTTTATTGATAGTAAAGATATAGAATTTTTACACAAGTCAAATAAAATTATTGTAATAGTACTTTTTGTATCTCATTATGGTACTAATACTTTCTGGAATTTCATTATGGTCCTTGTACCATAATGAACTTACTTATGTCACTATAAACAAATGACATAATGATGTCATTATGACGTGCCACCAGATAAATATAATTATAACATAATAATAATAATAAATTTTTATTCATGTAAGCCTTTCTAGAGTCAGCCTTGTTAAATTTATGTATTGTATTGTAAATTGTATTATGGTATGTATTATTAATTTACAAATTTTATTTCCATCAATTTGTGAGACAAGATATGTATATGTGTATACACATATAATATAAAATATTTATAAATTAGTTTTAATCGCAACAAAAGGTAAAATTTCGATTTTGAGAAAAAAAAATAAAATTTTAATTTCAACAAAACAAAAAATAAAATAAAATAAAACCTTAATTCCAACAAGAAAAACCTGTTATTTATCTAAAATAGGTATTTCATAAACTTTGTGATCTTGCTGTAGTTTTTCTGAAATAGTAGATGCTTTAACAGAAGTGTGAAAAATACCCTCACCCTTAAACATATCTGCTTATAATTTTTGTTTGGGTAACACCCTTGTATATGTATTCTTCATATACAAGGGTAACACTATAAAGCTTCAATTCATTTTGTATCATAAAGATAAGTTTATTCATAAGAATATTTCTCTCTTGTATAATTGTTGTATTCTTAACAGTTTTGGCATTGAATAATATTCAATGGTTTTGGCTTAATTAATTTTTTTGTATATCACAAACGCATATTCGATTACAATCAGACTTACTATTTCACTTCAAAATTAATTAAACAGAAGACCAAAACGTAAAGTGGTCAAAATAAGTCGATTTGACTAAACTTACCTCAACACCAAGTCACAGACTATCTATGACCAAGTTGCCTCGTTTAGCCGCTAGAGGACATCAAGGTTGACATCAAATTTTAGTTTTGTACAAATAACTTTATAACGCCCTGTAAGGTTTTATTGAAATTTGGTATACTAATACTTCTCTCCAGATGTCACTGTATGTTTTGGTCATCTGCTTAATTAATTTTGAAATGAAACAGCAAATCTGATTGTAATCGAATATGCGTTAGTGATATACAAAAAAATTAATTAAGCCAAAACTGTTAGGAATACAACAATTATACAACAAGAGAACAATATTCTTATGATTAAACTTATCTTTATGATACAGAGTGAATTGAAGCTGATGCGTAGCCTCTCCTGGGGGCTACGGCTGATGTAGTGTTACCCAAAAAAAAATTATAAGCAGATATGTTTAAGGGTGGGGGGTATTTTTCGCACTTCTGTTAAAGCAACTACTTCGGCTATAGTGTCAGAAAGTGCCATCTGAAGGGAAGTATTAGGATACCAAATTCTAATAAAACCGTACAGGGCGTTCCAAAGTTATTTGCACAAAACTAGAATTTTATGTCAACTTTGATGAGGCAACTTGGCATAGAAGTAAGTTCAGTCAAATCGACTTATTTTCACCTCGAGAACCTGTGGCAACTCCATGTACACGGAATATTGGGACACCCTGTATATCATTAAAAATTTCCGGATACAAATAGAATTATTTTGGCAAAGGGATTAGAATTGGATAGCTATTAAATTAATAATTATTTATCCAACAGAGGCATGTAATGTGGCTATTACTTTGGTGAGAAAATGGCAAAAGTCACTAATGACAAATAAGATGTAAATTATAAATTATAACAAACAACACCATAACAACAATCCCATGACCTTCCCAATTACAATGATTTTTGCAAATATAAAAATTAATTTGTCAAATAAAATTACGTACACGTTCATAATTGCACATTAGCATTGAGTAAAAAATGATAAAGAGATGCAACTGTCAAGGTTTCGAGATTTTAGTGTTGTATTTTTTTACTAATACCTTCATGATTTTCTTCAATTTTAAGGGCTACACAGCCACATTACAAATACCTTCCCGTAGCACTCATGAAGTTATTGGCAAAAAATACAATTCTAAAATCTCGAAACCTTGACAGTTGCGCCTCTTTATTATATTATACTCAATGACATTAGTCACTTAAGAAAATTGAATTTTTCTTGAGTGACTAATGTGCATAATTACACACTATAATTATTACACCTGTTCAAATTATCCTTTATCTATTTTATTAATTTTGTATTGTATGCAACAAGGCATACACGTACATGTATTGAGGGCTCGCCCGACGAATAAAAAGTAATTATCATCGAGAACCAAGCCAGCATGTATCGTTTCATTTCAAGACCTAACCTAACTTTAAAATACACTTAACTATTGGTATGTTATTCTTTGTTTTTATAGGTAGGTAGGTATGATGGATTTAACATAAGAAGATAAAGTATTATATTCTTTGTTTTGTTGCCAATAAAAATCACTGTTTACTATTGTCTCATGTTGTAGATAGCTTATTTGGACAGAAACATAACCACACTTTATCTGATTTCACAGATAAGCTGTCTCAAAATATTTTGAAGGAAATGGTAGCGATACTATATTCTTCTCGTTTATATGCCCATGTTGTTAATTATGCTCTTTCTCATACTGTTGTCTCGGGGAAATTGTATCTTTGGTATTGAACATCCACTTGAGCTGGCTCGTGACTTTGAGAATATGTGAGGCCCGTGCCTTTTTTACATTACATTACACTTACATTACACCGTCACATTTGCCGCGAAACTGACATTACAAGCCCAGAGAGATAGATGGCCTCAAAGCTTGGCATAAATCACGTTATTTTAACCATCTCTCGTAGAGGGGGAACCATACTTAGTGTATTTATAGGCATGTATGACGCGATTACAAGCCCAGGAATTTTCGCCTCACTGTGGTGGGGAGTAACAGTATGGCATGGCATGGAAACGGCGAGATATTAAAACAATTATTTTATTCTGTTATGATTTTTGATAAATGCAATAGGTAATTTTAGTTTTAGATTAAAGTGTTCATATTTAATTTTATACGTACTTGTTCGTACCCCATTTTATATGTACGTTTGTTTTTAGTTATCTATATTTATATTTTTAGTTTACTTATTATGTGTTAATTTTTACTTTATTATAGAATGCCTTACCTTAATAGCTGCCACAGACTCCCTTAAACCTTCTTCTTTTCGTTTCTTTAAAGATAATTCATTATTAGTAATCTTAAAATTATTCAACAAATCTGTAACAGCACTCTTACTTATTTTCTTAGATATACTATTCCAATTATCACCTAAAATTTAATAATTATTAAATAAAAAAAAACATTGTTTCAAATTTAACTACCTATGTAACCGAGAAGTATCGCACTAGCGGCTACATTTTTAGTATAAATTTTACTCCAACTTGTTAAAGTTGTTGAATCCTTGGTGAAAATCTCAACAAGAACATCACATAGGCAGACTTGATATGACTTATTGCTATTCATCACGATTTTTTTCAGTAACACATCTATGTAACCGTGATATTTCTCTTTATTGTTTTTAAATAATAGTGGAATCAAACCACCTGTTTTCCTTACTAATTGCTCCTTCAACTCAGAAGGGAAATTTTTTTTATTTGAATATATTGTATCTAAAATTAACAGATATTCTTCTCTGGACAAAGTAACATCTTGATTGCGGATTAGCAAGTCTAAAAGGTATTTTGCAACAAATCGTGAGTAGTTTTTCATATCGAGAAGTGGGAGATATAGTTCTTGGAAAGCTAAAAAATAAAATATATATCAATATTTTATGCATACTATATACTATACATAGAAGGTGTTTTTGAAAGTGATGCTTTATTTTCAACAGGTAATACATTGTAAATTATAATTATATAAATTACAGCATAAATGTGAAAAGCTATAATTAAAAAATAGATAAAACTTTACCCGAGACTTTACCTATTTAGGTATATAAAAATATATATGAGGTGGGCCCAGTTAGGTTTGTGAACACGTCACGGAAATAGTTGGTGTGAAATTCCAACAGGAAGCAGAGTGTCTCAAAATCATTCGAGGAGCTCTTAATGGCGGATTCTGTTCTTTTTTGTGAACTTTTAATAGTGCCCCATTTTAAAACCAATGGATCTCAGGATATTACAAAAAATCAGTTATTAAGAACACCTCTAGTAATTTTGGGTCACCCTGTACACTACGCAAATTTTAGATATTTTTTTATTTTTATTTACCTGTTAAACCACTATGAAGATCATTAATTCCAACATGACCAACTGCCCAAAGAATAGAGAGTCCAATGTTTGGTCTATTCTGGTAAGAATTTCGTAAAGCCACATGCTTATTAACGTTTTCCAATATTAATTTTGGTTCATTTATTGCAATATATTGTAAGAAAAATTTATGACCTAGAGCTGGGAGACCCTTGGCCATATCAGTGACCATCGACGTTAAACAAATATCGAAAAATAGTTGGGCATTATTTTTTCCAGCTTCCTTGATAGATTTTTCTATTATATTTTTGACACCAGATGGCACCTAAAAAATTATTACATTTTATATGAGGATTTGCTATGAATGTAGACAGGTTTATTTTTACAGGAATATCCATCAACTACATTTTTTTATTCCCATTTAAATAGATGTGCAGCACAAAACCTTTTTTTGCTGATCATTCATTATTCCATATAATGATGTATTTTCACATCTTTTTTATTTTAAAAATTAAAAACTGGAGATAAGACTCCTTTTTTAGAAAATAATCGTGTAAAACTTTGCGTGCAAATTTAAATAAGATAGGACACCAAAGATAGTCATTTTCAAGGAATTTCACAATTTGCTGTAGTATGATAGTGTACAGGGTGTCTCCTATAAAACTATACCCCCCCTTATTTCGGTCAATTACCACCGATTTTAATTTTTCAAAAACCAGTCTAACACAGAATTTTCCGTAGATTTTAAATATGCTATTACTTGTTTTCCTACTTCAACCGTATACGAGGGGCAGAAAAAAGTATGGTTTCTTTAAATGGAACACCCTATATATTTTTACATATTTGGATTCGCCTTGTCCTGATTACAAATATATAGGGTGTTCCATTTAAAAAAACCATACTTTTTGTGCCCCTCGTATACGGTTGAAGTAGGAAAAAAAGTAATAGCATATTCAAAATCTACGGAAAATTCTGCGTTAGACTGATTTTTGAAAAATTAAAATCGGTGGTAATAATTGACCGAAATAAGGGGGGGGGGGGGGTATAGTTTTATAGGAAACACCCTGTACCTGATTCTATATTTTTAGTTTGTTTATTAATACAATCTATAATATAATTAGCTCGATAATTAGGTATCTCATCTACCGTCTACAAATTTTTTTTTTCATATTTGTTTTAGAATGCTTTAAAACATATATATATATACATATGTTAAACCAGGAACACAACAGAATACCAGAAGTATCACCTCATCTCAACAAATTTATGGCGATTCCTCTAGTTTGTGCTTAGCGGAATCCTCAACTTTAAACTGAAATAGCAATTTTATAGTGTGCTAAATTTTCTATTGAATTCAGATAATATCAATGTGAAGAGAGGTCTTAATTAAATAGTTTTACAGTAAAAAAGTCTTAAATAGAAAAATAATTAGAAATATAAGAATCTGTAGTAACAGGGCCTCTCGCTTAAACTTTATATAATTATAGGTTTAGGTATATACTTCAGAACTTTTAATTAATATTTAACATTACCTATATAACTTCACTCGTTTCTTTTGCAGTACGTTTTAATATTTCCTAAATTATTAACTCGTTTCACCTGATTGACAAAATACGATTTACCAGATTTAATTAATTGATAATAAATACCATATAACGGCTGAGACACCATTTCAAAATCGTTTACTCTGGTCTAAATTAAGAATTGTATAAAAATACTGAGTTGTATTGTTGTCATATTTTTGATATAATAGTAAGAACTTACCACGTTGAGAGGATAACATTCTGGTTTTGAGGTAAATACAGGATCTTGAACCTCTATTGGCACTTTTTGGTTTAAAAATTGCACCAACTCCTTTAGCCAAACAATAGGGGCATCTGGATAGTGGTTTTTGCTTTCTTCAAAAATAGATGTAAATTCATCGATACTAATCTGAAAATATATATAAGTATATAATCATTAATAAAATGAGTTCAGTACTAAAACTGATTTAAAAAATAATAAAATTAATATTTTAGTTGTCAAAAAATTACTTACTGAATTAAGGGCACTTTCAACAGACTTGGGGGGCTTTGGTTTTGGCATCTCCTGTGGCTTTTCTTTTTTCTGAGGCTTTGCATCTGGTTTATCTTGCGTTTTATTTTTTTCTTGAGGTTTCTTATTTTCCTTATTGCTTTTGTTATTAGAATATAGATTCTGCACTTGTGATTTTGGTACTACAAGAGCAAATCGTTATTTTTTTAAGTTTCATACATTTTACCAACAATACTGGTACTTACATACTTCCTCGATTTTCACACCATTCAAATCATTTTTTTTACTTTTGCTTTTAACCTCTTTGTTATTGTTTACTTTTGGTACAGGCAGTTTACTCCCTCGGTCCTTCTTTTTGCTAACGACTTCCCACTGTCCTGACATTTTTTGAATTGAAATAAAAAGAAAACTGGGAAAGAAAACACACTCCAGCTGACAACTTACGTCAAATAAAATGAAACATGAAACGTGTACACACGTTTACGTTAACTTTCTAGAAGTGACGTTCGCCACGGTTCGCCACTTGGTCCACGTCACAACCATAACATTGAGAATTATTTCTATATTCACATCACAAAATCTAAGAAAGTAGCAAATGTAGCCGTATGAATTTTGAACATTCGCGATAAAGAGAAAAATGAATAAAATAAAAGTCAAGAATCAACATTTGGTTAGTTTTCATCGTGGGTTTTCATAATATTGTGTTGGCAACACTGCGGCGCATCGCCGTACCAATACTACCAACCTCAAATTAAAAGGTGTTTTTCTTTCATTTACACGATTTACACTTTCAACCATTGAATTTAGTTGTTTTAAATTCAATGCTTTCAACACTAAACTCGTTCCTTTCGCTAGTAATCGCTAGTGCATATTGCACTTTTTGTTGGTAATTCTTTTAAAATAAAACAATAAGTTGGCTACCAGCAGAGCTGGTCAAATACTTCAAAAAAGTATTTAAATATTAAATACTAAATACTTTCAAAAACATAGAAGTATTTAAATATTAAATACTTTTCAAAATATAAAATATTTAAATAATAAATACCAAAAGAATTAGTTACTTTAAAGTAAGTATTTAAATACTTTCAGAATATTTAAATATTTTGATAACAGAAATATTATTAAAGTATTTAAATATTTTCAAAGTATTTAAATACTTTCAGAATTTTTAAATACTTTGATAACGCTGGAATATTATTAGAGTATTTAAATGGTAAATACTTTCACTTGGGGGCTGACAAGAGTGGTAAGGCATATATGCTGCTGTGTTTTTCACGGACTACCCGGCCATAACTTAAAAATTGCAGTTATGAATTATTTCAAGTTTTCAAATTTAATCAAATTAACATTATTTCAAAACCTCTGTATTAATCAGTTTTAGTTAAGTATTGGATAGTTTACTTATAAACGTAGAGCTAGACCAGAAACAAAACAATATTTTATTTTTCCAATAATTTGCGCACTTCATATCAATGCATGTTTTGACAATTTCAAAACCTGCCTGATGTACCTAGGTATTTGATTTTGTTTGGAAAATGTATTTAAATACTTTTGAGATTGAAATATTTAGGATATTCAAATATTTCTGAGAGTATTTAAATACTGCAGGAAAAGTATTTAAATACTTTCCAGTTATTTAAATACTTTAAGTATTTAAATACTTCTAGGATCATTTGCACAAATACTAAGTAGTAAATATTTCAAACAGAGTATGTGTAAGTACCATTATAAATACTTGTTGCAAGAAGTATTTAAATACTTTCAAGTATTTAAATACATTTGAGTATTTGTAAACACAAATAATGCCCAGCTCTGGGCCTACCAGACACGCTAAAAATTTATGCAGTGATTTAAAAGGTTCGTATTATATTTTTAATATATGGTTTTCCTAGTTTGTTACCGTTCCAGTGGTTATATTTACCAAACGCATTTTTTTACTTGTAATACAGTCCAAGAGACGTAAACGTATAAAATCAAAATCCAATACAATTTTATACTAATTCCTTTGTTAATACTATTTATTGTATTTAAGATAACAACTTTTTTCCACGACTATACAATAAATACAATAATGCATATTCATATTATTCGTAGCGTGAATTGTTCGTTTATTATGTATTATTATGGTACTGCTTGCACATATTAGATACAATAAATACAAAACACATACAAAGACACAAAGCCAATTAACACATAAATGTACCGAACACATTACGTCAGTCGTCTTACTTTTATGCATAATTTCAGATAAAAATCTGTAATAACTTTTTTTAAACATCTGTGAAAGTTGCAGCTTCTCCATGTTACGAATCTGTTTTATTTTCACGAGTATTTATCAATTATACACCATTGACAGCAATATTTATTTAGGAATCCAACTTAAATGGACAGCTTGTAAATGTATATTCTTATAAACTAAGTACACCACAATTTTAATTGTAACTATTTCTATTCACTTCCGCCTTGGTTCTCTGTTACTTTTAACTAGATTAAGCACTTAATAAGACCTACAAACTTTGGTTATTGTAAAAATTGTTTTTTTTGCACCACTAAAGACTATTTATTGTATTCTATTCTATTTTAGTAGTGTACAAAGCCACCTGCATTTAAATTACACGATATTTTTTCCTATACAAAAACTAACAAAAAACAGTAAACACTGTAAACTGTTAAAATCTCCTACTAAAAATAATTTAATTCTGTGGGTTTAATGTCTGATAGTAATTTAATTCTCTAGATAACGTCAGTTTTGTGCGCCCTATCAGAAAAATTCACATTCTGTCAGTGCCACGGGAAATACTACTTTCAATAATGGTTGTAAAAAAACAATTAAATATGGGGTTTAAAACATTTATTCAATCAACGGAATTTAAAGTTATATATAATAAATTTCACACAATAAAGATGAATACCGGTGAATATTTCGAGGCGATATAAACCACTATTGCTGCACGTTGACAATAAACGTGATATTTTGGTAAAGTACAAAGAAAACACCTCTAAAAATAGTAAAACTTACTTTACCAAGTTACAACAAACTTCAAAAATATAAGCCATAGATTACTTCACATCATTAATAATCAAAATCGCTAAATCTAAATAAATAATACACAATTCTATTAAATATTTACAAAAAATAAAACTTACCAATAAAATTCTACTCTCTTTATATCTAAATCAAGAGAAAATTTTACAGATAGGTTTCATACATCAAATTAGCCTTTTCCATTTGGTACTATATACATTCTTTTTTGTTTTTTACACCATCTTTTTGTAAACTGTTATACTCAGGAGGCAAACATATGGTAAGTTCTTATATACAGTTTTAAAATCCAACTTCTAATTGAATGAGATCGTAAAATAAAAAATTGCAGATTTGTTAGTAGTCTTTAGATTGTGGTTGGATCTAGTTCAAAGACAAATTTGAAACTGACGTATCACAACCTTATAAAATCTTTGTTGCCCTCTTGCCATACATCTTAGCTTACCTAGGTTATTTTTCATTCCAATTTAATAACACAAGAATTAATTTATATTTGTCAAGATACTTGGTAAAAGAACAGCTAATAAGGTCATATTTTATAGCAAACCTACAGAAGAGGAATAAAATAAATAATTACTCTTCTGAAAATGTTTCTACAAACACCACCTCATGCAGAATTACACTAACTTAATTTACTTGGAGACCATTCTAACTGTACATTGTGCTCAGTTAAAATCATCTCTGGGTGATGTCAACATAGTTAGCAAACATTTTCTGAGTTAACGAGTATACCTACTCAGTGTTTATAAGTGTTCATGGTCATTAACGTCGGTTTTCAATTAAAGGATCCAGCCCTCTTCACAGAATCAATACTTACTTAATCGTTAGGAAAACTTAAAAAATATATAGAAAACAATTACTGTATTTTGTATTGTTCTTTTTAACCAAATAATATTGGTCAAATATATGTATATATATTTACAATTTATATGCGAAAATCATACTCTTTTCAGCAAGGTAACAATGTTTTTAAACGAGTCTTTTGTGCTAGCTCGAACCACATCTACCTAACAAAGTAAAAGTAAAAAAAAAATAATAACTTCTTAACAAAAGTAATCATACACTGACTAACTTTTTTTCAAGAAAAATATACCCATTATGCAAAAATTAACCTAAAAAATATACAATGACGGATTTGATCTTTCCTAATGACATCACGATTCTCCGTTACCACTGTCATTGTCATCCTCATCTGCATACTCTGAGCCATCTGATAAGTCATCGTATTCCTCATCATAATCATCATCATAAAAGTCTGTCATTTCTACTTGTGATTCTGAGGTATTTGGTTTAACCTGAGTTTTAATGCAATAATCTTCCAGTGTTAAGGGAACTTTCATTCCATCTCTTTCAGCTTCAGCTCTGGCTGCCAGTGCTTGCTTCCTGAAATCACAAAAATAATGTAATGATTTTTTCGAATGATATGTACCAACCATATTTTTGTATACTTTTTCATTTAGAACACTGGTAATTTTTTTGCATGACATAATAGTGTCTGTATTAGAAAATGTGAAAATGAAAACATTTTTCAACATTGAACAAAAATGTATTAAATTTTAATTGATGAAAACATGAGTTTTAATAGTTTTAATTTTAATAGATTATTCTACAAACGTACAAAGAACTAAGTATCATGTAATTCATACTTCGTCACGTGGAATTATCCCAAAGAATAGGCAACTGAACTTTCACTTTTAAGCTATTACCTAATTAATTATTGTATTTTACACAAATAAATAGACATTTATTCTGTCTATAATTCATGATGATTACAAAACAACAATAAAAATGTACAATTTAAAAAATATAATAATATACGAATTACTCAATAGACACTATAAATCTGAACCGTAGAGAAAACTCATATACAGGGTGGTCCAAAATTTACCTCGCATTAAGGAGGGCTTTAAGGGCTTAAAAAAGTTGAAAAATTCCTATAAATTTATGTCCATGATTAACAACAAAAATAAGGGTGAAATTTTGTAAAAAAAAACCAATGATTTAATAATTTGGAAACGAGATCTATTGTCTTGGAATTTTAGGGTGGTAATGCTTTTTAAGCTTATGTTTTACGAAATTTTGTCTTTGCCTCCAGTCGGTAGCATCCTCTCAAGGTGAAATAGTCAAATTTTTTACTAAAACCATTTTACGCCACAGTTTACTGTTGCAGTTCTAATAGGGATACATATGAAAATTGTTTAATAATAGTAAATATGTTAATGTGTATTTTGTTTATGAATTTTGTCAAAGTAATTGTTTAAAATCTAAATTAAACATATTCATCCCATGCGTTTTGTACCTATAAAATGAAAACCACTCAAAAAGAGCGGTTGTACTAAAAAATTCAAAGATATTTTGTTTTCCAAATCGAATGTTTACCACTGGTGCACACATCGTTTGGGACGACATGCATACCTAATAATTCATGTACACTCTGCAGTCTCTATATATAATAAGTGTAAACTATTTATAAAGTGATCATCTCAAAATAACTTTTGGCTAGAGAAAATAAATCTAATGAGAGCACTTGTCCCAAAACTTTGTTATTGTGTACGGGGTTATTTTGTATGGATTATACGATTTCAACAGGCGTATCCTGAAAGCCATTGTGGATAGCAATAAATAAAATAAAAATAATAAAAATAAATAAAAATATCTTTTGATGAGATTGTTTGTAAATATTATTAAGGTTGTGCGCTATAAAAAAATTAAGATTAATTTAATAAAATTATAACTAATACAAGTCTTTTGCCAACATCAAGTTCTCGTTTGTTTTTTTTTTTTTTAGGGTGAAAAATATCCGATACTTTTTAACACATCCACAGAAATTTGAGTTGAATTTGATTGATAAGCCCCTATTGAATTTTTGACTATTTTTTAAATTAAAATTATTCACATCTTGCCTCAGTTAGTACCTACAGTTTTCTTTGAAAACTACAAAGTTTATTAAAAATTAACGAGAGGGACAAAAACTGTAAAATAAAATGCCGCATGAAATGAAATGAATTACACAAATCAACTCGTTGCAGTGCTTCCATTAACATTATCATAAAATTAATTAAGAAACGTATAATGAACCTAAATCGTGTACCAAATTTGATTCCTCTCTGTCTCGGTTCACCCTGTATAATTTATAGTCTTTTTTCCAAGGATTTTGAAAATTAACACAAATATACAGGGTTGATCAAAATTTAATTGAAGTTAGATATAAATCGTAAATTGTAAATTGTAAATTGTCATTCCTGCCGGTAACGATTGTCGATTACACATTACGAAACTTTTGATACCGTTTAACCCCTACTAAATAGAGCTTTCTGAATATCCGGGTGGCCCATATCATAATATTAAAAAAAGAGTTATTTTGAAAAACGTGATTTTATTGAGTTTAGAGCACCCTGTATGATGTATTATTGGACATATTGACGTTTTCGTATTTTTTATATGAATTACATTGGAACAAAAATAATTGTAACATAATATATCACAGCTATCTAGATTGACAACTAAAATTCGAATAATTTTTCGTGCAACCCTGTATAAATTGTTCAAAATAGCCTAAATGTATCCAAAATGTGATCTTTATTTAAAAAATGTCAAAACATACAGAGTGGTCCATTTAGAAAAGATTATTGGGGTCATTTCCGGTGAAACCGGAAGTGACAAATATGGCGGATAAGCCTCAAAAAGTTGGAAATCTTACCTAATTTCACCATACAAAATTTGATCCCGATATCTTTAAAAACGAGGAAGTTACAGGGGTGGCCCACTATTCGTTTACACCCGGTATAGTTTTGGAAAGATAATTAAAATCTTTTTGCAAAATTGTAAAAAATATACAGGGCATTCTATTTAAAAAATTCACTGATTTGGTTTTTCTCACTTATATTTGACTTTCAATTGTTTTTTTGTTGGTATTTTCAAAACCCTTGGAAAAAATTCTTTAAGACACATTAAATATTTTATTTTTATTTTATTTCCAAAACACAAACAAAAAAATTGGGGTGAGAAAGTTATAGGAATCTCCCTATACCGGTTTGAATTCCACCATTATACTAAAACGTTATTTTTTATATCTATTTTTATATTTGTATATTTTGGCATACTTTGAAACAGCATTTTCTTTGAATACAAAAATGTATAACACTTATTATGTTTCAATCAAAAATTATATAAATTATACTATTATTATAAATTAAATTTTTCAGTTCTGTAATTCGATTATTGAATAAATACTTGGTTAAAATCATTAATGCCTCCTTTCTCTATACAGGGTGGTCCAGGTTAAACGTTATTAATTTTGATAGGTGATATAGAACAACTAGAAAAAAGTAGACTTTCATAAGAAAACTTTGTTCAAAAATGTTTCCTAACAAAGATACAGGGTGTCAAAGTTGTAAAAAAATCTGGCTTTCTCATCATAACTTCCAAACCACTCGATCGATTTTCATCAAATTTCTCACACAGACTAATGTAGTACATCTCTAAGTAATGATTAAAATCGTTTAAAGAAATTCTCCAGTGGCGTAGATACCGGTGGTCGGCACCCCCTTCTCCCCTCCTAATCTTCGGCGCCACTGGATATTTTACAAAGAAGATTCAATTTTTGGATTCCCTGTTTAATTTAGAAAAAAAAATTACCCTTGCAAATTTTTTATTTATGGCTTTGTTTTTGAGATACTTATTTTAATTTAAAGTGTTGCAAGCAGGCCAGAACTTAGGACTGAACTACCAAGAAAATATGATAGGAGGCCAACATTTTTTAAAACATTTTATTGCTTAGTAGACATAATGTACATCAAAGTTTCCAAAAAAAAGCAAATTAAATAAATAATTACCTACACTAATAAGTTCTCAAAATGGAATCCATTTTGACACCCTGTATCTTTGTTAGGAAACATTTTTGAACAAAGTTTTCTTATGAAAGTCTACTTTATCTAGTTGTTCTATCACCTATCAAAATTAATGACGTTTAACCTTTACCACCCACCCTGTAGATAGATAGGTATGGTCGACTTCAGATTTGTAAGACACATAAAAAACCGGCGGCTTGTTTGATGCCCATAAAAACTTCAAACAAGCCGGCTCTTTTTATGTGCTGTATAGATATGACACAGACTTTACCTAACTACTGGATCCGCCCGGCAACATGCAGTTACAAACGGAAATACGCAAGAAATGAAATATCATTTTATTCGGTGTCTTTCATTTCAGACTTCGCCATTATGAGCTTTCCCAAGTTGTAATTTTGGCAATTTTGGAAATGAGTTCTAGCGTAAATATCCCAGCTGAAAGTTTGGTCTCTACAAGATTTGAGGCATTCCAGGATCCCGGGATCAAATTGTGATTGCTTCATTTTTACGCGACAAAAAAAAATGTAACCTGTTCAGACATAAAGATAGAGAGCAATAAAATAAAACGAAACGAACAATTCTAAAATTCACTTCTTTGTCGCGTAAAAATGCGCAAATTCGAGTAGTCTTAATGAGTTTTATCCAAGATTTTGGTGCCAAGAACAACGATAAAACACAATAAGGGCGTGTTATTGAGCATTGCATTACATGACACCACAATTCAGCAGCTATTTGAACAAAAAAACTTTATGAAACAGTCAAAATTCCTAAATCATTTTTGCATTTTTTCCACGTTTCTGTTTTCATTTTTAATAATTTTTAACCCACCACGATAAAAGTCGACTTGATTTTTTTTAAGCCACTCAATTTTCTTCTGTCTAAATCGAGGAAAATATTTGTTAATACCTGCACTTTAATTTTTAGACATGCATCATCTCAGTGAAATGATAAAAAGTGATGGAGGATGGAGGCGATTTGTGTATGTACTCGCCGGCTTTATTCAAACTCTCAGAATATCAGAATAGGCCATCTTCTGGGAAATAATGTGACTCAGAATTTATTCTAAAGAAACATGTGGCTTTTCCAGTTGGCTCAAGGAGTTTAAAGGTTAATAGGGACTGGAACCGTTGAGGCGGAAACGTGCACGGTGTGTCGTGTTATAGCATCTAGCTGCGTTGTTAGACCAACGTGATGTGGGAGGTTCGGGGATAGGTCCCTTCGCGTAATGTTACAAAGGTGAAATTTATATGACGCAGGAAATATGACAATATATTTTTCTTTCAAGGCATGCCAATGGGACAAGCGTCGGCGAGCTCAATATGCGCCTTCGCCTTATTGGTAAAAAGCCGAAGAGTATTGAAAAATCATATTGTTCCTGGTGAACTTATCCACCCAGGTATACGCCCACGTGGCGTCAATATTGGAAAATACAAGGTTTGAAGCTTTATTTAGTACTTCGTGAGAACAAATTTAATAAAAAAGGAATTATTAATATCGGCATAGTGCCAGCAGCAGATTATTGCGTATCCAATGTAAAAAATTCAATCCCGTCCCGTGCATCTTTAGTTCCTCTAAAAACAGATTTCTAAATCTAAACGCCGCCAAGCAAGAAATTTTTATTTAAAAGTAATGCAAAAACAAAAAATGACTAAGGCGTTTTCATCCAACGGTGTCTATTTGTTAGCATCATAGCCATTCGTTGTTTTAATTGCGTTGAATGCATTTTTATGTATAGTAGGGAATACATCAGTTCCATCTAATTTGTTGGGTAACCTTACGAAACAACTTCGATTACCTTTAAAGTTTATGTATTTTTTAGGTAATGGTGGTTACGTTTTTAAAAAAGAAAATACTCATAGAAACTTTACACATCTATCAGTTCCAGAAAAATTAGCATCTATGGAATGGAAGTTCCTACAATATTCTATAGGCTAATTATGCGCTCAATCACCCACGATCTGTTTTTCATCAAATCATTTTATTTTAAACCATCCAGATCCATCATTTGTCGCGAGGTCCAATATGGTAAGTATAAGACACATCTATACTGACAACTTGTTTAATGGCGACCCATATAATATGCTAGAAATTAAATATTTGTACTAAATAGGTATACATACACACTGAATATTGCAGTATGAAGTATTCTTGTGCGATAAGATGAGTTAGGTACTTAAGACGGAGAAAGAAAATGATGCATAAAAATATGCATCCCTTTTTTTGCTTTATAAATATATCGTCGATAACTAGCAATAAAATAACAATGTATGTATCCATAATAAACTAATTAAGTAGACGTTATTGTCGATAATCTGATAGTTACTGCATAAACAAATAACTAACTGAAGAATAATGATTTTATAATTACTTCTAGAAATACACATTTGTCCTGTCAGGACAAATGGCGGTTATTGTGATAACGAGGTGATCCCTTTGGTTAAATACTTTAACGGTAGCTACGCTACTGTCAAAAATGAAACATATCTGGATTCCAATTAATCAACAATAATGTTAATAGACATTCTTAAATACGATTCCATAATGGTCAATGTCAAAAAATACATGAGGTAGGTAATAACTAATAATCTAATACTCAGAGACTTGATCTACAAGTACAGTACATTTAAACATTTAGTAATATTACAACCATGATAAGCAAACTCCTGTTGCAGAAGGTTAGTAAATATTGTACTTTAAATTGAATAATCTTGTGATATACAGAATGGTCAAAATTTATTTCGCAATTCCGAAAATTTGAATTCCATTTTTCTAAATTTTTTTAAATGGAGCACATGTATATTTTTACATGAGAGGATGCAGAATTGACCTATACACTTTTTTTGTATTCGAGGCCCCATGGCTATCTTCAGCCGTTTTCGAGATAATCAGCAAAATTAAGTACACATATTGAATTAATACCAAGGGCGACCATTTCTTGGGGCGGCCAAAAAATGGAAACTAGGTTATATGAAAAAAATATATTATGTTGATGATTAGGACTACATTGATATTGATATCCCAATGAGTGCTTCTAACTATAAAACTCCTTAATATCATAAGAGATTTAGCGTGCCGTGATAACGTCCTTTACGTCGCGTTGAAAATAAATACAGTTTTTTTTGTAGTTATGTTTACTTTCTAAATCCCAAATGTATATCCTAAAATGTTACCAAATTTTTATTTTGGTTATAATGGTTATACTTAGATAAATGTTTAAAAAAATTAGTTTTTTTGTAGAAGGCGGTAAGTAGTTGGAGGAAGGCAGTCGTTTATGTCAGGTTGCCCAGGGCGGCAGAAACCTTAGAGACGGCCCTGCATAGACGTAAGCGATCTTTAAAAGAACTCTCCACCTTTGTCCATATTTCGGGAGTAATACTTTGAAAAGCATTCATAATGCGTTCTTGCATAGTTTCTGCAGTGGTTGGTACTTCCCGAATCCCGGTAAATAATATCCTTAACGTGTCCCCATAAATAAAAATCAAGTTTAGTCAGATCAGGTGACCTGGGTGGTCACGGATGTGTGTGTTTTTTTATTTAGTTGGCAAAACAAAAACATAACAAGTAAGTAAATACTTTTTTCCCTACGTACTTCATACACTTGATATTAAAAGTTGCAGCAAACAATCAACTTCACAATTTGATCATATTTAAGAATTTTGCTGATTATCTCGAAAACGGCTGAAGATAGCCATGGCGACTCGAATACAAAAAAAAGTTCATAAGATAATTCTGCATCCTCTCATTTCTGCAACAGAAATTTCGATAATTTTTTTATTAAATATTCCATTTGTGGCTGTAGCGATTTATTTAACGGCAGTAAGAAAAAGGCAAATAATTTACAAAAGAATTAATTACGCCCGAACCGGTGTGTCAAGGGCAAAAAAATATGTGTGGATACTACTGGATAGACACTATTATAACACAAAATAAATTAATAATAAAAAAACATTTTTAAAAACAAGCTTTTATTTAAATGCTCTAAAAAGAAGAAAATTAACTTTAAATTAAATCAAACCAAACCCATCAATTTATTACATTATACAATTTATATGATATAAAAGCTTGTCGCGAGAATTTAATATTGTATTCTTGTTTATTATATACACAGGCAAATCTCGCGACAAGTTTTTATATCATATACATTGTATAATGTAATAAATTGAAGGGTTTGATTTAATTTAAAGTTTATTTTCTTCTTTTTAGAGCATTTAAATGAAAGCTTGTTTTTAAAAATGTTTTTTTATTATTAATTTATTTTTTATTTTTTAGTTCTTTTCGTATTCTTCTCAGCAAACCCTTTCATTTGATGCCCATATTATGATGGTAGATAAGAAAATTTTGTCCGCCATCTTGGGGCGTCCGCCATATTGAATTTAGTGTGATGTCATTTTATTTTTCGTATTCTTCTCAGCAAACCCTTTTAATTGATACCCATATCATGTGGGTACATAAAAAATAACTAGTCCGCCATCTTGGGGCATCCGCCATATTGAATTTAGTGTGACGTCATTTTATTTTTTGTATTCTTCTCAGCAAACCCTTTTAATTGATACCCATATTATGGGGATGCATAAAAAATAACTAGTCCGCCATCTTGGGGCGTCCGCCATATTGGATTTAGAATGACGTCACTTAGCTAAACATGCATTGTCATCCAAACTAAACGTGTATGCAAAATTTCAACTCAATCGGTTGGGGATAACTATTTTAAAATTCAGTCGCAAGATTTGACCTAAACAAACAAACATACTTAAATAAAAGCTTGTAAAAAAAAGCCAAAACATACAGGGCAGGGCGTTCCATTTGAGAAAATGTCACCTGACTACCCAGAATTTTTTTGGAAAATAATTTCCAAAATGATGATTTACCAAACTGTTTATATTAATCCAAATTGCTTTAGTTTTGAATGTATGAATGACTCTATAATTAATATCTTGTGATGAATGAACACTGCTTAAGCAATAGGATAAGATTTGTTTCATATCGAGTTGCTTTAGTACTACAGTAGAGTTGATTAAGGAAAGCATGTGCTTGATCATCTCGCGAAATCCAATAAATTGCGTAAACAATAATTGTTCTTAAACACATTCCATCCATCTTCGCTTGCCAACTTCATTTGGTATGTGAAACAATTTAAAAAACAGATTACCTACCAATTCTAGCATAAATTTCACATGTGCTGGCCAACGACCACACTCATGTATATATTTACTACAGTTCGGTATCATTCCTCTACTCCTTCATTCAGTAATAATGCCGGTTCTCTAGCAACCTTAATTGTTTGTGACAAATTTAATGTACAATTTTTTAAATAAATATTGATCAAATTTCGTCTGCCCGGTCTCCAGGCGCTACCGCCAGCCTTGGGGGTACCTAAATCGTCGAAAATATCAATACTAACCTAATGATGTTCTCGTACTCCTTGTCCCTACCCTTGGAATCTCTCCAACGCCTGTACATTACAGAGGCGTCAACGTTGGCAGGGCTGAATGTGTTGGGTTCATTGAGTAGAGAAATCACAGACAGCAGGATGGTGCGGACGTTCTGGGTGGGATTCCAACGCTCGCAGGGCAGTTCCCCAGACTGAGGGTCGTCCACGGGCGGATGTAGGATGCTGATACATAGGTCTCCGTTCTACAAGTATAAAATAACGACATCAGAAGTTTTCCAACAAACGTTCTTTATTAAGTTCCTAAAATACGTATTAAACTCATTTCCGTTATACAAATGCGAAAATAGAATAATCCAGAGCACCAAAACTCTTGATGTGGCATTAACTTTTCACAAATACCGACCAGTGTACACTACTCCAGATGAATTTTATCAGCTTAGCCTTGCTGAAACTAAATATAAACTACGAATGTAGATCAATTCTTCAGTAGAGTTGGTAATATGAGACAAAATTGTTCTTTGGTAAAATCTAGCCATAAGACATGGTAAATGAGAAAACCAAATACGTGAACAGGGACATAACTGTTTACATATTAGCACAAAAATGCTAAAATAAACAGATAATAAATATTTTAAAACAATAATCAATAATTTATAACAAACATCATCATGGAATCCACTTGAAAATAAACAAGCATATCACCGATATAATTAGAATGAAATATTTTGTTGTGGAAAATGTAATGTTTCCCTTCATTTCCTCTTAAAAGTAGTGAGAGCAACTAAAAAATGCAAAAAGGGTACAATTTCAAAATAATAAAAATAAAAAGAAACACTATTTGGGGATCAAAATTCTTCACCGCACAACAATCCTCTTAAGGTCGTGAATTTTTGAGCATTTGATAAGCTCAATTTTCTGCCAAATTGGAGATCCAAGCTTCCTAAACACACAAGTCATTCACACACACAAACTTAATTATATCAACGATCTCACTATACAACAAAATACTTAGGAGTTATACAGGGTGTCCCGAAATTAACTAGAAAGATTTTGCCATCACTTTCTGCGTCCAAAAATAGTAAAAAAGTTCATATAAACATGGATCCAGTAATGGCTCCTAAGGGGGCTAGAACCGTTTAAAGGAGAGCCTGTGATGCTGTTTTTTTGTAAATATTTTGGAAATTTTTATATTTAAAATTTTTATTATGTCTAATAATAGTCTAATTACCTGTCGATAATAGTCTACGATGAAAATGTAAAAAAAGTATGAATTTAAAAATCAACTATTGGCGTGGTAAGAATTTTCAAATCAATTAAACTCAAACCATGCATTCTATCGAAGTTACACAATAGTTCCATTCTTAGAGGTAGAAAACTTTCATTTTCTGCAGTTAAATTGTGAAAAATTCCACAGCACCCCTAGCCCCCTTCGACTACTATGTCCCTGAATAAAATTTTAGAATCAGTTTTACATCTTTGAAACGGGAACAAAAAAATTAGCAAACGCAGAAAATTCCATTGCTTTCTCACACAAATCTTCCAAAATAATTACAAAAAACCAGCATCAGAGACTTTCCTTTAAAGGGTTCCAGCCCCCTTAGGAGCCATTTCTGGACAATGTTGATATGAACTTTTTTACTATTTTTGGACGTAGAAACTTGTGGCAAAATCTTTCTAGTTAATTTCGAAACACACTCTGTATACAGAGTTCATCGACAAACGGAACTGGAGATTCTTTGATCCAAAAAAAGACGAAAATCGTTATAAATATATTTCCGAAAATGCTTCCTAACAGAGTTACAGGGTTTTGAAGAAAGGAAATTTTTGTGGTCTTTTTAAGTTTTTTCAAAAACTAGATGAGTTATTATGTTGAGATTTAGAACACTCAAATGTCTTACTGAACACAATTAATTAGGTGAGTTTGAGTCGATTGGTTCAATCCACTGGTGTATAATCGTTTAATAAGTTATTCGCTTAAATCACAAAAAATGTACGGCCCTGTATATTTTTTTTGGAAATGTTTTTTTAGATTCATTTTTTATTCTGCAAATGAAATCATATCTTGTGTTTTTTTCGATTAGGCACTCGTTCTTGAGATAATCTCTATTAACGTACGATCACACAACCTCATAAAAAATAAAAAAAATTTAAAAATAAAATGTATCAAAATAACTCAGTAAACAATTACACAATAAAAATATTTTAAAGAAATTGAAAAAGAAGTTATTATTTTATAGATACTTACTGTTCAAAATGTCTTGTTGGGCAAACGTTTTTTTTAAATTTAAGTTAGTAACTTAAACGATTTTACGCTTTACGCCACTGGATTGAGCCAGTCGACTTAAACTCACGTGATTAATTGTGTTCAGTAAGACATTCAAGTGTACCAAATCTCAACATATCTTATCTAGTTTTTGAAAATCAATTAAAATACTACCAAAAAAAAATTTTGAAGACCCTGTAGCTCGGTTAGGAAGCATTTTCGGAAAAACATTTATATCAATTATTATATATTTGTATTTTGGATCACAGAATCTCCAGTTTCCGTTTCTCGGTGATTTTAAAACACACCCTGTATAGTACATCAACATTTGAGATTGAAGACATAGTTGGAACACTTATGTCACTTATCCTTATATTTTACCAATTGAGAAACATATTATACCAAAAACAGTTAATTTTTGTAAATAAAACATTGACGAAACAAATAAGATAAAGAATAATGTCAAAGAATAGCTCTGAATAAAGATAAAAAGTAAAGACAAAAATAAAGACAAAAATGAAGACTGTAACGAAGTGATTTTTCCAGTCAAGGAATGTACGTTTTTACTTTAAATATTACCGTCACTTGGGTACACCCTGTAGCCTCTGTTAGTATTTAAGTCCTGTTTAGTAGAGTTAACTTTGAGTTGTAAAAGCCGCTGGTAACCAAGTTGTAAATTAATTGATTAATTTTCGATAATCCCCCGTATAATTAAAATCCGTGAATTATTACCAATAATGACCGAGCCGGAAATAAAAAGCATTAGTTACTAAAACCGGTTAAAACATTAATCCGTGTCCGTTTTAATCCGTTTCTTTTTGCAATATAGTCTAGAAATTGCAAGTAACCCATTTCCGGTTATTGATGCTCCGAGTCAATGTTGCTAATTACATAATACGCTCGACCTCCGTAAGTTACATTGTGAGTACGAATCCTTCGTTTCAAGTCAGTACGCTCCTTTAACCGTCTGGATACGTCATAAAAATAATAAAACGCTGGAGGAACGAATTATAGTAATAAATTTTCTTGAAAATAATATTGGTAAGAATACACCGTGGTCCGCTACATCTATGTCCGTACCGCCTTCAGTTAAGTATAGATATTCAGAGATCTTATTGTTCGTGAGTAACGCTGTATTATACTACTAAATCAAACTAGAGCTAATTAGTAATTCCTCCGTTGGTCTTTTGTTTCATAGAATATCAATGGGCTGGTTAGATTTGCTCGCTCGGGCAATCTTTAAGGCTTCAGTGCATAAAGTGCGGAAAACTTAACTTACGAAAAATAGTCATTGGTAAATAGCTCTACGTTTGTGGCAGTAGTTCGCCGCATTGTAAAACCCTCTGTATAGACAAGAATATCTATAGCTAACCGACCGCCCGCCGTTCATACTATATCCTGTTAGAAATTCCGTTTGCTTGCCGTCCGAAATCGTTGCAGCCGCGAAAACAGACACCGGTTATCAAAACTCACCGTCTTCCGAAATAAAATCATATTCACGCGTATATATTCTTGATTGCCAGCCCGTATATTTCTTGTCGTTATCAAATTTGTACACACTCGACTGCAAAGTCGCTGAAATATCCTATTTATTGTTTTGTTTATTACTGTTTTAATAAATAAATACGTTGGTATACATAGGTAAAATTCACGAGTTATTATTTCAGTTATTTATTTCTAATTAACCCGTTTGAGAAATTGTCCAAGTCCAATTGACAAGACAATCATCTTAAGACCCCTTGGCAAATAACCGTATCTCCATCTGTTAGCTACTCCTAAACGTTCTCATACCGGAGAACCAAACAAGTGCTGTTCCTTGCACTTAAAAATTAAGGAACTGGCGCCCGAGTTTCCGTCTAAAAAGTGTTACAAAGCCAGAAAGTTCTGTTTGTAAGTAGCCAATTACAAACATTACAGGTTACGTAAGTAGACGTCGTCACAAGACAAATATTAAAAAGACAAAAATGAAGACAAATATGAAAAATAAATAATAAAGATGAGGAATAACAATAAAGATAAAGAATAACGAAAGGCTAAAAATAAAAAGTAGAGACAGGAGTTAAAGATAAAGATAACGAAGAAGAATAACGATAAAAAGTAAAGACAAAACATAAGGACAAAGATTAAACATAAAGATGAAGATCAACGATAAAAAATAACGACAAAGAATAATAATGACAATGAATAAAGGTAAAAAACAGACAAAGAATAAGGACAAAGGTTAAAGATATAAAGTAAAGACATAGAACAAGGTTAAAAAATAAAGATAAAGAATAACGACAAAGAATAATAATGACAAAGAATAAATGTAAAAAAACAGACAAAGAATGAGGACAAAGGTCAAAAATAAAAAGCAAACAAAAAGAACAAGATCAAAGATAAAGATGAAGAATAACGACAAAGCATAAAGACAACCAATAAAGGACAAAGCATAAGATAAGAAGATGAAGAATACAGCTGAAGAATAACGATAAAGAATAAAAACAAAGGAACCACTTTGGTAAAATCGACGAATTTTGACCAATCTCGGCTGTCTCTGTCTGTCTGTTATTTATTTTATTTTCTTCATATAATAGATCTGATATGCAATCAAAGCAATCTTGTAATCAGACAAACATAATTTTTTTGTTCAAATCATGGTTTTTGTCACAATTCGTCGAGATTAGTTAAGAAATATGATAAAAAAAAAATTATTTTTCATAAATACATTCCATCCTCACTAAAATGGCGAGGAAGTAATGAAATAAAATTATTATGAATAATAAACTACTTCTACTTCCTCCAAGTGATCGATAAAAAATGGATGGTGGTGAACGTTCGTTAAACAAGAGTTAACGACCTTGCCGTCTCCTCGCTTTTGTATAACCTTCGCCTCCAACTGTAACTCGCGAGACAGTAGAATGACGCAGCGAGTGAATTTCTGAATGATTGCTCGGAAAAAGGGCCGCAACGCGGAAGAGACTCCTCATCATATCCACCGATGGCAATTTTTCATTAGTTTCTTCCAGCGTAAATTTACAATGTATTATTATTTTTTTTTAAGTTTACTTGAATTCATAATTAAGAATAAAATTATAACTGCTCGTTCACAGGAAACTTATCTGTCAGAAAAAAATATTTTAATACATTTTTGCTGATAAAATACAAAAAATAAGTGGCGTGTAATTAAAAGATAAAAGGTATCGATCATCTCCTCATATGTCATGTTTACAAACTTTAGCCAATTCTAGACCAGTGCCTTATCAATACCAACAATATCAACATAAATATTTTAATGATAGGTTATCATTTTTACGATAAATCAGGAAGGAACAATGTGGAATTTTTTTATAGATTGTAAATATGATGCATTATTTTTGTTATTGCTTAATCGCAGCGCCAGTGGGCATTTTTTTCCTCTCCCAGGGTCAACAAACCTGTTAAATAATAAAATAAAAGTGACAATGAACTTCAATTTGAAAAATGTGTATTTAAGTTATTTTAAGCCATTTCATTATTTCCACATTCATGAAAAATTAAAAATCAAACCCGTGGCAATGAGTCAAATTCAGTTTCGCTCTGGGGAGGTTTTTTCTTCGTACGGTCCTGGATATCGACATTTTTTTTCTAGGTCGCTCTAGTTAAAGGACTACTTCAGAGACAATAGATGCCCCGTTTTATGAATGACGTGTCTCAGCACTGATTTAGTTTCTTCGTACCGTGGGAACTTCTCAGGTCTTATTAATAAAAACTCCATAAAACGACTTTTTCAATGTTAAATGTGGTAAGGCCATTTTTAACAAATTAATTACATGTTGCTTTTACCGATGAGCAATATTTTCTACGTGCATGCCTTATACTTGTATAATTATTGAGATTTAGAGTTACGACATCCTCTTTACTGCAGTTATTTTGCAGTTTATATACAGGTTAGGACTTTCCAATATATAAAATGCTAAAATACATCATGTTCTGTTAATAAGATACCTACCTGCTAATATTTCCTTATAACAGTATATCGACACGAACGATCTAGAGTGTGCCAAAGGTGCAATCAGAGATTATTATTAATACAGGGATGCGGAAGTTTCGATAATTTTATCTTTCTAACTAACGAAATGTTACAGACAGATAGTTGACAGTTACCCTGGATACTAGGGAACAAAATGCATGGCACTTTATACGAAACAAAACAACCTTAAAGGGAATAAGAATTAGCTTGAAATATGCACAAACAAACTCCATTTAGAACCTACTACATTCTATTTACTGAATAGACATAGTTAAGCCCTTCCCCACAAATGCGCGCTAAATTTGAATAATGTTTCTATTGGTTGAATTTTTAAAACCATAGTGGGCTCAAAGAGCAGATTTTATCCGTAATTCCGTGTCAGTCATTGCGTTTGGTGTTTTGACGTTCTATGCAGAGATTACCCTAATCTCTGGTTCTGTGGTTTTGGCAGTTTTGTAAAGCTTACCGTTTAGTTATTTGTTGTTTCCATTTGCTGTTATTCCCATTCATCTAATAAAATAGTATTTTTCAATACATTGTTGAACATTTGTGTATATAGTAATGAAAATAATTAATATTGATCAAATGTCAGATCCACATTTCCTCTTTGAGGTTAGAAATTCCACCGATTCATATTAATTAATAATTGAAATTGTTGTTGAAGAATTAGACGTGAAATGTGAAGAAATATTCAATAATGACAGTTATATTGGTTGGTTAACATTTATTTAAAAATTAAATTCATAATATAGTCTAGTGCCGAACTGGAACTGATTTTCAGAGGCCAAAAATCATCCAAATTCTTAGCGGTATATAGATGGTCGGAAAATTTAGGATTAATGGTAGGTATATGTATAATTCAAATTAAATTCGCAGTAAAATCAAAAAATAAATAGGTATTTCGCTTCAAAAAAATTAAGCTTATTTGAGTGAGACACAAAAATGTACATTTTCACCAAATTTCATTAAAATCGAATCATTTTTGTGGGATATAAATAAAAAATCAAAAAATTGGTTGTTGGCGTTTTTTCAATAGTTTTGAGGTTATGTTAAAAAATGGTTGATACAAAAGTTGTGTAGATCTTTCAATTATCTACAACTTTTGCATTTAACTTTTTCGATAGGTCTAGTTTTGCCGGAAATCGTAAAGAACCACATGTCACCCACCCCTTTTCCCACCCCTCACCCTGCTTCTGGTTAATTGTTGAGGTCCAATCGATTTTTCCCCATTATACAGGGTGTTCGGAAAAACACTAGCATAAGTTCAGGGCTCGGTTCAGGGGCTGATAGAATTTCAAAAAATATTACAATTTGTTCCTATGAATCATGTGCGTATCTTTTCGTTTTCAAGATACAGGGCGTTAAAAAATAATTTTTAAAAATCTAGTTTCGGACCTATCTTCCACAAAATTCGACCAAATGAGCTGAAATTTTGCTATGTGGGGTTTCTGGGGATGCTAAATGCTTTGGTGTTATTAATTTTTGGCTATATCATTACAGTACTCCGTGGGAACATTTTAGGTCCTAACTTTTTTAAGATTAATCTTTTTGCCCCTTTTGTCACTGGCTGTTATGGCAAATTTTATTCTAAACAAAAAAGGTGCTCTTGTAGGAAGTGTTAAAATTTGCCCGTTTTCGAGAAAAACCAGGTATAGTGCACCAAAGTCAAGCAGCTGGTATCCCAAATTGTTGGTTTTTATTTCAAGTAGGCTTTGGCACCTAGTTGTTATTAGTTTCATTAATAAAACTCAAAATAAAAGTTATTATTTGAATGGTAATGATAAAAAGTAATAGTTAGTTTATTTCTGGAAAAGTTACACATAGTACACATACTGAATACAATTGAAAAAAAGAATAACTAATTATTACTAACAGAAAATTAAAATTTAAGGAAAATTATTTTCAACGCCCTGTATCTAAAACGGAAAAAGATACGCCCATGGTTCATAGGAACAAATTGTAATATTTTTTGAAATTCTATCAGCCCCTGAATTTATGCTAGTGTATATCAGTAATCCTAAATTTTCCGACCATGCACAGCTAAGAATTAAAATAAAAATTACTGACACTGGACCATGGTGTAAGATAATTAGGTGATGAAACGCCTCAATTAGAATGTCTCCAAACTGTTAACGCAAGAGACGCGAAATCGTAAGACAAAGAAGAGAGTGGGTGGCCGTGAGGGCCGCGGGGGCTAAGCCCCGCATCGTCCCTAGTTAATTTCCACTTCATTTTACCAGGTCGAAAAATATACCATTCGATGCAGAAAAATATGTAGAACACGATTGTTGAAAAATTATGTGTCTAAATTGTCGGCTACTGTGCAAAAAAAAATAAAAACCATAAATGAAATTGGACGCCGGCACGTTTAACTCGAAACGCTGCTAAAACCGTTCGAGTTATGAAAAAAATTAACATAAACAATTTTATAGAGAACTAAATTTCCTATAAAAAAGTCAGTGATGGCATATGTCTATCTTAAATATTTTAGGCGTGAGCACGTTGTAAGACAATTCTTACACCGTGGGCGTGAGGGTGGCTGAAAGTTGTGCGGTGGAAAACGATAAGTTTAATTTAACAAAAGATCAGCGCGCGAATTTGAGGCGCCCTCACACCAAAACTATTAAAGATAGACTAATGCTTTTTTATAGGAAATTTAGTTCTCTATAAAATTGTTTATGTTAATTTTTTTCATAACTCGAACGGTTTTAGCAGCGTTTCGAGTTAAACGTGCCGGCGTCCAATTTCATTTATGGTTTTTATTTTTTTTTGCACAGTAGCCGACAATTTTGACACCTAATTTTTCAACAATCGTGTTCTACATATTTTTCTGCATCGAATGGTATATTTTTCGACCTGGTAAAATGAAGTGGAAATTAACTAGGGACAATGCGGGGTTTAGCCCGCGCGGCCCTCGCGGCCACCCACTCTCTCTCTTTGTCTTACGATTTCGCGTCTCTTGCGTTAACAGTTTGGAGACATTCTAAGCATACGATACATTGAGGCGTTTCACCACTTAATTGTCTTACACCGTGCACTGGACTAATATGTGAGTGTAATTTATAGATAACACAAGGTGTTCGGATTTTTGTGTCCAGCTGTATATTTCAATGAACTAACAAATACAAAACAAACTAATTTACCCAAAGCTTATATAGTTCTGACGGCATATAAATAGAACTCGATTTTTTAATGGACTAATTCGTAAAGCAGATGATTTAATTTGATAGGACATAGCAACTTATTATACAGATTATAAAACGAACCGTTCATTATAGCATGGGAATTTTGTATATGTAGGTACAAGGTGATCATTTGAAAATTCTACTTTTTAAACCCGAGTTTGAACTCTTTTACTTCGCTTAAAAGTATAGCTAGAAAATAATAAAAAACAATAGATCTGTAGCACATTTTACCAAGTTTTTGTAAATGTTATGAGTCTGCATCTTAATGAATATACAGGAAGCGCCACATAGTCCCATTTTCTTAATGGCACAGCCTTTATATTTTTAGATATATGGATAGCTCTTTTCATCCCCTTTATAAATATATACAGGGTATTTCAGTTTGTTGTAGCAGGACTTTAACAGTCGATAAACATTTGAAAATTATTAAAAACAGTTCATATAAACATAGGTTGAGAAATGCTTAGTTTTCGAGATACAGGGTGTTAAAGTTTGAAAATAAATATGGATTTATATTTATATTTCCAGAATGCTAAGAAGTATCGAATCCAAACTTACCAATATTCTTTACATACAATTTAGAGGCCTATTTTAAAATAACAAACTACTACTTTACATAACCATGGGCGTAGATATATGGATTTACTAAAGCTCTTTTTTACAAAAAAGTAGTACGCCACTGACATTTTCCCATGTTCCCAGTTTAATTCAATAAAGCAAGAAAAAACAAAAATTTAATGTCTCTTGGCACTTTTTGATATGATAAGCCGTTGTTTAGAAAATTTACATTTAATCTTTTGTTGCACGCCTCTGGACCGAGGGGTTACTCGCTGGGAAAAATTGTGTACACCATATTTCATATTTCAAGTATTTCACTAGTATTTCAGGTACTTCGGTATTTCAGGTATTTCAAAAGTATTTCAGGTATTTCAAAAGTATTTCAGGTATTTCACAAGTACTTCAAGTATTTCAAAGGTATTTCAGGTATTTCACTAGTATTTCAGGTATTTCACTAGTATTTCAGGTACTTCATACGTATTTCAGGTACTTCACCAATATTTCAAGTACTTCACAGCTACTTCAGAAATTTCACAAGTTAGGTTTTTCAGTAGTAAGTATTCCATCAACATTTCAGATATTTCATGAATATTTCAACAACAATAATTTTAAGGGTTTTAAGTGTAGGTACACGGGCCCGTGATTTTTATAACGTTCTCATCTCAGTTTGTGGGTTTATCTTTGGAAGCAAAAAAAAAAATGTTTAACGTAACTTATAGTATTTTTTCCAATGATTTAAAAAATGCCAACAAAAGAATAATTGAATATCAAATAAAAGTAGAAAAAAACAAAGCTGTGTATAATACTTAAACTAAAATTTGAATACGTATGTGGGGTCTCTAAAAGATGCAGATTTTTTGTACCGATAGAAATTTTTTGTAAATCATCAAACAGATATTTTGACTTCATTCGTGAAAAAATAAAATCTGATTAAGTATTTAACGGTTTTAGGAGGGGAAGTAAAGAATTCATTACAATGACAGACTCGTAAATCGCTAAATAAAAAAGTTTTTCCTCGTCCCAACTCCATTTGTGTGTGTATATGATATATTTTTGGAATGAGATTTAAATATTTTTTTTAAATTGTAAAAACAGTTCGTTTCGTTTGCGTTGTTTTTCTCACTTTTATTTGACTTTTAATTGTATTTTTTTTTTAGTTTTCGAAATCCTTGGAAAAATTATAAGTAACGCTAAACATTTTTATCCAACAGAAGCATGTAATCCGGTTATTACTACGGTGATTTTACATATAGAATGTGAACTAGTGACACAAATTACCAATAAAAAAATCGAGAAAAAAAATATAAAAAAGAAAGTTGAAAACTGACCTACCCTACGTAAAATTTTTGAGTAAAGTCGACTTCAGAGTTGTACTGCAGATAAAAAATTACCGACAAAGGAACACGTGCGGCGGCTTCTTTGAAGGTGAAAGAGGCCGCGTTTCTGCTTTGTAAATGCGGCATTTTTTCCCTGCGTTACAAATATGAAATGAACTATACCGCTTCGCCGCTCTACCCACTGATGGGGTGAACGTATGTCCAAGTCACAGACTCCAAGTTCTAACGTAAAAAGCGTGACAAAAAACGTCTCATAAAGTTAATCCGCCGCTCGACCTTCTTTCATATTCGACCACCTGCAAATTACACAGGGAAAAAAATCAGAAATGCAACACAGGCTGACACTGTTCTAATGTTATAAATTTGCGGTCGGAGACAAGATAATTATTGACAGTGACAGCAAAAACTAGTGAATTTATGATTGCAAAAAACAAGGTGCGAATGCCTGAGGCAAAGACCTATCCTGATTTATTTTCTGTTGAGATAGGTCAGTTACGTAGTTCTGAAAATGTTGACGTATTTTAATTTATTTTCTTTCTCGAAAACTACAGGGTATACAGGGTGAATCTTAGAGTGGCGGCCATATTTACAGGAGGCGACTCCGTTCAACTATGGGAACACAAAACCACAATTTTTTTTTTTTAACGCGCTATGAAAAATGAATATTGTTTAAACCCTTTTTATTTGAATTTGGGTACCCCGCCAGTGGAATGCGCTAGCGAGAGTAACATCTAATAACTGAGACGCACACGCCTGTCTTGAGCCGTGCGTTGTTGCCAAACTTCACGATTGAAATAAAATACGGGGAATTTAATAGTAAAGCAAACAAGAAACTAAATAAAATGAACTATCTAAACAATAACAAAGTAAAAACTATTCTCCGTGAGTGTAACAATAAAAAAAGTAATAACTAAAAAACTTAAGACTTAGTAACAAATAATGAACAGAAAATTATTTTTTCTAATAACAATAAATCTTTACTTATCTTATCTTGGATCGGCATTTCTCATAGCAGGTGTTGAAACTGTCCTCCGTTATTTTCCAAACACGCTGTAGCTCGCCGCATCATAGAATCTCTAACTTATGTGATTCGCAGCGTTTTCTACTATTTCCCGTAATTCTTCAACGTTGTTGACACGAGTCGTGTACACCAAACTTTTCATGTGCCCCCACAGATAAAAGTCGCCTCTAAAACACCACTAAAATAAAACTACACACACGTAGAAGGTACACCTCACTCAATTATTAAACACAAACAACCACACTAGCTGCTGTCTGACTGGTCACTAACACTAAAACTAAAACATAGAAAAACAACTGGCACGCCGCCGTGCGAGGCTTTTGCATTTCAGAAGAACCTCTTTTTTATCACCCTTTTTTGTTAATGCACCTGCTAAGTAACTAGGTCAGTGTCATAGTTTGTAAACAGTTCAGCGACTCTAACAGCTGATGGGTGGTAAAATTCCTGTAGAATGTGGAACTAATTCTGTTTTTAAAATCTTTTTCATTTTGTATCATAAAAATTATGCAGACTATGCACTATGCAGCCGGCTTTTTCATTTTGTTTTGTATTACAATTTTCATTATGGAAGTTAAAACTGCGTATTTCAGAACATGAAAAATTATTACTCAAGCCAGTGAAATATTTTGTTCAAACTTGGTATAAAGAGGTTCTTAATGATGCTAAATACGAATCTAAAATCAAAATTTCTATAAAAAATCACTAATAATTTTTTATTGAATAATCTACCCCAATTTCCTCCACAGCGTCGCCTGCTGATGAGAAATATCAAAGTTTATTGCATCCAAACAATCACATTTTGAGTATATATTTCCCACCTCGTTCCTACCTAAATTTGAAATGAATCAGTTTTTTAATTCCTGAGATACGAGGGTGTACTCATGAAAAGTGAAACACTATATGAGTGTTTTCTGATCGCTCCGTACATACACAACAATGACATAATGTGTTCAAATGCTTTGTATTAGTATTTTGAGTATATAGTTGATAAATACTTCACCAATACTTAAGTATTTCAAATGTATTTCAGCAATATTTCAGGTATTTCATAAGTATTTCGCCATTATTTCAGGTATTTCATAAAGATTTCAAGTACTTCAGGTAGGTATTTCACAAGTATTTCAGGTATTTCAAAGGTATTTTCTGAACAACGGCTTGTCATATCAAAAAGTGCCAAGAGACATTAAATTTTTATTTTTTCTTGCTTTATTGAATTAAACTGGAAACATGGGAAAATATCAGTGGCGTACTACTTTTTTGTAAAACAGAGCCTTAGTAAATCCATATATCTACGCCCATGGTTAAGTAAAGTAGTAGTTTGTTATTCTAAAATAGGCCTCTAAATTGTATGTAAAGAATTGGTAAGTTTGAATTCGATACTTCTTAGCATTCTGGAAATATAAATAGGTATAAATCCATATTTATTTTCAAAGTTTAACACCCTGTATCTCGAAAGCTAAGCATTTCTCAACCTATGTTTATATGAACTCTTTTTAATAATTTTCAAATGTCTATCGACTGTTAAAGTCCTGCTACAAAAAACTGGAACACCCTGTATATAATTTGTTATATATTTCATCTTCAAATAACTTAGTTATTTAAATAAATAGTATTCTTAAAAGTTTGGGATACAACTAAATTATTTTTTTAGACAAATTTTTTTTAGACAATTACATAAAAAAATTAAACCTTTGTTTAGAAAATGATGGAATTTTTTAAAACATGTTATAATTTTTCTTATTTTGTATGTTGTTATTTATTAAAAGAAATTGTTTAAAATGTAAACTTTATATTCATTAAGATAGATGCAGGCTCATAACATACATACTTAACAAAAATAAATGCCCACGTCCAGCTAGGCACATCTCACAGTTGCTGGACTTACGGGTTCTACAAGATTCTCCCTATCTAAGGTATTGTATATAATGCATGCACGAAAACGTTCCGTTTTACAACCTACAACCTGTATATTGCAACCGAAATACAAGTGTTGTATTTCGGTTGCAATATAAATTAGGTCAAACTATGCGGCACAGTATACAACAACTCCTTTTGACAAGTGACGCGTCCATCAACGTTACCGCTTTTTACTAGCTTCATAAACACAAATATTTGGCTGGTGCGAGCTGATCGATTTTGTACTAAGTGAAGCTGAAAATATTCAGCCGAATTTAATTAGTTACATGACATGCAAGAGATTTAGGAAAAATGTGGTCAGACTTTTAAACCATAATTGAATTTTACAAGCATTTGGACCGTCTGGGGATGATGTAGATTTTTATTTAATAAATTTTTATTTATTGAAAAACCCTTGGAAAAACCTGATTTGGCTGACATTTCCATAATATAAATCTGAAATTAAGAATGTACCACTAAACTTACTAACTTTTGATGTTTGCCTACTTTACAATAAAACTGATCTAGTATGGCTAATGTCATAAATGTTAACACAAACAGATTCTGAAAATTCAAAATTTCCTTTTTCTGCTTTTCCAGTTTCAATTAATTGCTGAACTAACATGTAAATATGCAAAAATTTTCCAAATGTTTTCGCTACATAAGTAGTTGGATTTAATTGAATTAATATTTTGATTCAATTTTGAATTTATGTAGATTGTAGATAAATGCTGCAACCAATAACCAATTGGTATCAGGGCCGTTCAACTGGAATAGGGTATCGTGGATCACGTTAAACTAGTACCGATGTCGACCAGAGATGGCGGTGTATTAGGACAAGATAATTTGCACGTGACGCCACAGCTAACCTTAAAAATATGCATTTTCAACAATTTTCGAATATTATGTCAATTTTATCAAAATTTCTGCTTGGTTCTGGTACTATCAACTAAAATCTTGTTCGGTGTATTATTAATAAAGTACCAATTGTCTTAATCTAATAAAATAAGATGCTTTTTGTTGGTTGGAATTCCAACCTATAATTAGCAATCTATTTTTAATAATCTACAATATTGAAACTTTATAAATCTACTGTCTGAGAGTTTTTAAATGTTATAATGGATCCAAGCTAAAACTACAAAAATTAAATTGAAAACTAAAAATAAATTTGCAAAAACTAAAAATTTAAGGTTGTGTTAGTTAAATGATGCGCGTGATACATTTTTATCATCTGAGTGCAACGTCAAAACTAACCGTCAGTTCGTTTTGTTTAAGTTTTGAAAGTATTATATTTACGTATTTCAACGACTAAAGTGAATTAATTATATTATATCTAGATATATGGCCTACTCCACTCGTACATGCAGCGTTTTCGGATGCCCTAAACAGCCTCTCGGGACATCATTTTTTAAATTGCCAAATCCCTCAAAAAGGTACGATATTTGTAAAACTTGGCTAGAATGCTTGGGAAATCCTGAGTACAACAATATGGATTTAATGCAGGCATACTCTAGCAAAAGGCTTCTCGTGTGTGCCAAACATTTCAAAGGAAAAGATTTTGCGACTCCTAATAAGTTAAAAGAAAATGTAATACCGACCTTATATTTGCCTGGTGAGTAGCAGTATTTTTCAAATGCAAATGTTTATGCTTTTAACATAATTTTGAATATTTATATTCATTATTCACTATATTTTTTGTTATAATTGAATGTGCATGTATTTTAGTTTGTTCTAGTTTATACTTTATTCACGAGTATGTGTTTTAGAACCTATTATAGCCAAGCAATAAATTTTCCGATAAAACAACGGATCAGCTTGCAATTGCTCTAAAGCCCAATTAGAGAAAGATTTTTGCACAAAATTTTCCACGTAATCAACGGACAGAGTTGCAACTGCTGCGAACGATGACGAATCGACAATTTTGAATTCTCTTGCACATTTTCGTTTACAGCGATGACATTCTCTTCATGCTTAAAAAAATACCCTTTATATATGTATAAACTGCACTTAAAATTTGCTTTTTCTAATTGTCAATTATGTTTTTTTTTTTTTTTTTTTTTTTAATAAACTTTATTTTCCTTTTTAGACAATACATTATTTCAGTCATTGTATAGGAATAGTCACACTTAGGAACGTTTAAATTAAATTACAGATTTATGTATATACAACAATACAAACAAATAATACAAACAATAAACAAATAATGTCTACCTCATACATATACAATATACACAACAGCTTACATATTAAAATATTCTTCTAGTTTGTAGAAGGTTTTGTCAATTAAAAATATTTTCAAACGATTTTTAAATTGTAAATGGTTTAGGTATATTAGAATATGATAATTTACAGAAAGAATAATATATAGTCAGTTTAGAATTAATTAACTTCCATCAGTTTTAAAGTATAAAAAATGTTAAAAGGTCCTCATATGTACTTATTTATTTCTATATTAATGTATGTTATTAATAATATTAATAATATTGACTATATAGGGTATTTGTAATAGGTACTTAAATCTTAAACCATTCTAATTTTAATATTCTCTATAGTAATAAGATTATTTCTTAGATTAATATAGACATATTAAAAACATATAAGTGTTTTATTCCTACAATCTTGCGCATATCCATCGTATATAACCTCAACCTACGAAATATAATGTACCGATCTTCAAACCCAGTTACGTGATGAATGACAATGATTGTTTACCAACAACTTTCCACACTCATTGGCTGATATTTTACTTACATTTTTTTAAATATACTATAGGCAAACTAAAGAAATTGCTAAGTTTATCTATATGTTTATTTAAAAATAAAATGTAAGTATATTGGCCCAACAGAGCTGTCGTTGTCCAATTAAATTTTATTTCAAGAGGATAAAAAACTAGGGTCCATTTGAATTTCCCTCGCATTTCTAGTTACCGATGTCGACAAGAGATGGCGCTTTATGGTTCGTCGGCAATATATGGCAGTTGGCGTTCTATAAATCCTACTTATTCTATGATTGGTATTGGTGTCTTAAACAGCGTCTTCGTTGATGATCAAGTTAACGACGAGTTCATCAAATTTCAAAAAACGTAAACCAGTGATGAATTGTCATAAATATCACAACGCACACCTTCAATGATATTTGGATTCTACCACGACCATTTGGTCGCAAAGCCAAGCACTCAAAATAATCAAAGCGGAAGTGAACGCGGAAACTCAATTACAAATCATCTTCAATTGACGACCTACACTAACTATCGTTACACACTGACAAGGAGTATCAAACACTGGGCATAGTAGTTCCATAATTCACTATGGATGACGCCTGTTTAACATTTCCTGTAATTTACTGATTGATCCAGAATGGCTCAGCAAAGTTGAAGATTCAATCGAATAGTACCTTCTATAAATTATGTAGGGTTTATTGCGATTAAGAAATTGTTGATTTGATTAACCTTAAGTGGTGTCATTGGGTAGGTACTTTATTTTACGGATTCACGGTTTAATGGTTTGCGGGGACAGTAGACACATAACAATAGCAATAGTATTTTGCATTAATTAATTCTGAAACTTTGTCGCCGTCTTAACTCGTCCTAGTCAAGTTTTAGCAAAGTTGTTAGTATATTTTCCGTTATTCACAACAACCAATTATTAAAAATGTGATGAAATGCGGCAAGTACTACATAGACGTTACATCAAGTTGTAAATTACATTACGATTAAGAATGTTAGGTGCAGGATTCCTCCACTTAATGGTTTAAGTTGAGACGACAAAGTTAAGACATGTTGTATTAATTTGCCTTAAGCTTGTAATTACTGGTTTGCAATTCAGCTGCTTTAACATTTATGTAATAGTCTTAATCAGGAAGGAAAATCGTATTGATTATATTGTATTAAGAATAACTCGGTAATGTCATTATTTTAATGCCAAAGAAACGATTTGATGAGATTCTGAAAAATTACCAATTTATTATAATAGGTTGGAAACAATATAGATTATTACCATAATTTATTTAATGATACATTTTCTTTTTAACAATTATTTTTAAATACATGGAGTCCGTTTCCTCAATTCGTTAAATAATATAGCAGCTATAATACACCTTTTGGAAAAGGTTAAGACGATCGGTTTGATACGTAAGGGTGTGGATTTCATTCATGGAAAATAAAAATAAAACGGGTGGGTAATCAACCCACTTATTTATTAAAATCGATGTTGCTGCTTGACGTACAATGGATTTATTGATCGTTTACAATTTTTTTTTTAATGAAACCTTTAAGCTACATGAATTAATGCTATGTTTATCATAAAATTTTATATAAATGTTATATCGAACGTCTTTCGATCTGTATATTGTCGCATTGCTAAAGCATTCATGGCGTTGAATGTGCACAATAAAGATAACTCAACGGTATGTTGTCACCTATTAGAAACATTCGACATCCTGCACAGGAAGATAAGCCATGCATCGTTCATTAGTAAATGTAATAAAGCTCCGCCTGTGAAGAATGGAGCTTACCATAAGTGGGGCAAAAATCTTAAATGAGAACAAGCAACCGTTTATTAAGGCAGAAATATATAATGGATAAAACGAAAACTAAGTTTATGAACTGAAAAAAAAAAAAAAATAGCCTCGTTTTCAAATGGGAAACTTCTGATCTATGACCAAAACCATTGGGTGAAACCAATAGCACCGTACATATAACACATATGTACGGTGCCAATAGTTCTCTCTGTCTCACGAGCTGTCTCATCAAATGGGTGAACACTGAACAGTTTGTCTACATTGACGATAACGCGAGCCCACATCGACCCAACAAAGTGAATGAATTTTTCCAACAACAAAATATCAGAAGAATGGAATGGCCAGCACTTTCGCCGGACCTCAACCCCATCGAAAACTTGTGGGATGCGTTCCAAAGAAATATGTTGGATCACGAAATGGAACCACATCCCGGGTGATTTTTAATCAAGGTCATTAGGAGTATGCCTCAAAGATGTCGGGAGGTGATAAGGAGTAGAAGTGGCCCCACCCATTATTAATTCATGTTTAAAATTTAAAATTCATTCTTTATTGTTATTGCGTTAAAAATTTATAATAAACTTCCTTGTTGACATTTCCGTATTTTTGCGTATATATTTGTAGTAAAAAATCATATCTTTTAACGCAAATGAGTTATGACCAAAACAAAAAATTATGCATAGCTAAGACATAAGGCTTTATGACCCAAAAATGAAACTTACAGGATGACGCGGGGTGTCTGATTTACCTAGTGTACAATTACTGTACATACATAAAAAAAATTGATAGAAGAATCGTAACTTTACAAATAAACCTGTAAAATCAATACCTAGCTATAATCACAAATTAATGCAATTAATATTATATTGTACATTCGCTGCTAAAGGAAGACTTTCTGACAAAAAAACCTTTCAAAGATACAGCCGTCCGTTCAAAAGTTACAACTCATCAAAGTGGACCAATTTTTTAGGTGAACCACTTCAAAAAATGATCAGTAGGTATACAGGGAAAAAAAACGAAATTTCATTAAATCTTTTTAATTTGTTTCCGACATTATTTGAAAACAAATTTTAAAACGAATCTCCGTCATTGCCACTTTTTATCCTCTACAAAATGGCGCGTCTTCCTGAAACCATCATCAACTTATTTTTTTTTTAATACGGACCTGGATTTTTTATTTTATTTTTTGTTACCTTTGGATTCCCTAAAAGTTATGACCTATTGCAAATTTCGATTTTCAAACGTTTCGATGACAAAGACTGATATTTTCTGTATTTAAAAAAAATATTTAATACGAGACAATAGTTGAGTAAAATATCTAAATTTATGATACCGATGAAAAGTTATATTAAAAGCGAATAATTAGAATTATTACTAAAGCACTAGGTAACTAATTTAAGTTACAATAAAATACGAATATAATAATTTTTATTTATTTCCGAGTTTATTTCCAAATCCTAAATGAGTAAATAGGATTTAAAAAAATGGGATTATGTATAGAGCTGCAAGGGGGATATTTGAGCATTATTATTTTGCTCGTTTTATATTAATTAATTAATTGTTATTAACATTATTTAGCCACGTTCACTCTCATAATAGGTTCCTACTTTAGAAGGGGAGGGCTACGGGGTTTTATTAAAATCTTGAATTTTAAAATAAAGTGACATTAGTAGGTATGTATTACTTTCAATTAAATTTTTATTTTCTGTCGAAATATAATTATAACAATTTAATTTAATTTTTTTAATTATAACAACAAAAAATTTCCGAAATTTTTTTATATAATTCGTTATATTCCTATTTTTGAAAATTATTAAAGCCATTTTTTTTAAATAAAAGCATTAAGGGATATTCTTAATGTTACATGCTAAAATTACTAATATCACTTTATTTTATTTGATCTTTTAATATCAAGGCCGTCGTCTTTTCCATTTTCCGTTAATATTGCAGAAATAAGCTCAATATAAACGAGATGGACGGACAAATTGCATTTGAAATAAAAGTATTGAACTTATCCTATTTTTTTAAATCCTGTTTACCCATTTAGGAGTTGGAAATAAATAAAAATTATTATATTCGCATTATTTACTGTTATTGTTGTCCTACCAATAAGTGATTTAGTTATAATTATAATTACTTTTTTTCGTTTTTAATATAGCTTTTCATCAGTATCATAAATTTAGATATTTATTTTTTATCTAACTAATAAATTTAGAATATTGAGAAAATAATTTGTTTTAAAAACAGTGTATTAAATATGTATTTTTTAAAAATACAGAAAATGTCAGTTTTTGTGATCGCTTTTAGAAAGTCCAAAGGTAACAAAAAATAAAATAAAAAATCCAGGTCCGTATTTAAAAAGAAATAAGTCGATGATGGTTTCTGGAAGACGAAACGTTGGATTTCAAATTTGACAGTGCCATCTTGTAGGGGATAAAAAGTAGCAATGACGAAGTGTCATTCGTTTTCAAATAACGTCAGAAAAAATTTTTATGAAATTTCGGTTGTTTCCGGATATTTCCGAAAGTATTCGTAATTTTCCAAATTGCAACACAGCATTTTGATAAGCATCAAATTGCGCCATAATTTAACCGACCCGTCCGACCCTGTATCTCTTACGGTTTTCGAGAGATCCCAATGATGAGGCTCCAAAATGGGCCACCCCGTACATTCCAGATAACAGAGAGTAGAGAGAAAAAATCTTAATAATTCTGATTCGACTAAAATTGTGAAATGGGGTAAGTATTTTCCAAAAATATTATGCCAGTATTGACTTTTGTCTTTGGCTGCCTGGTTTTCTCACCTATGTGAGAAAGTCCAAGAATATAAAATCAAAACAACTAGGTAAATTTAAATCATATTTTTGCTTATCGCTAGCTAATACTTTATCGTTAATCCTCAAGGCAAACAATATTTATATTTTCATGTTGACATTCTCGAATTTCTATTGTAGTTAGGCTATGCAGCAAACAAAGACTGAATCTGCGCTAAAAATGCGTCATAAATTTATTTAATAATGAAAAATTACTATCGCGACATTTATCTTTGATACCGATGATACTGCCCAAACAATATGTATTCATAAAATATTTATGCAGGTTCCAATAATGGACTGATCCGACTAACGAAAACTAAAATAAAATCCATTTGTCATTATTAATCACCGGCACCGTCTAGTTTTACGAATAATTCGAAAGACCGTCCGTTACAAACTATTTGGCAGGTCTCAAGGTTATTTAAATTGTCCTAACAATGAGAATGAGTCTTTTTATTTCGGTTTTCTCATTGTGCCGTAGCAGTGACTAGTGTTATTAATCTTGCCGCAAGTTAGGTCGTTCACCTTAACGTCGAATGTTGCTTTTGTTTTGCCCTTTTCGCTGAGCGTTATTTGCCCGTTAATTCACCTTACCTTACGTATGTTTATTCCGCAGCGAACACACTACAATTTGTTTGTGTCTAATTCTGGTCTGAATTACGAAAAACTAAATTTAAAGAAATCTAAATCTGATTGATATAGTCGATATAGGTTAAGGTTTCTCATTTCCGACTTAAAAAATAAAAATGGCAAGACAATGAATTATGTCTGGTTTAATTATAATGCAATGCTAAATAGCATGAAATCGACTCATATGTTCGGCACAAGGTTGGCGTCCTGTAAATTGAAACTAGGACAGATTACCGGTTCTTGCAGTCTTTTTTTCGTTAATTGATAGCCTCGTGCCTAATCTGTCGCATACTCTTTCGAAATCGTGTATTAAAGCTGAAAAAATTAGATATTGCATTATTAAAGAAGTTAGAGCCTCCGGAATAGTACCGTTTTCAGGAAAATCGACCTTTTTCAAAAATTCCGAAAATTTAGTATCTCGGGTAATATCGGAGAGAGGAAAACAAAAAAAAGACTATAAAAAAGAGTTCTGCATTTTTCCTTCTTCTTGCCTGCCGTCCGGGTCCAGATCCTCTAGGTCCAAAGGTAAATGCTCCGGAACATTTTTAAAGGGTACGTGTCGGGAAATTCGCTAAAATCCGGAAAAATTGCCTCTTTTAAAAAAATCGCAACTTTCTTAGGATACAAAATCGAGAAAAACCATTTGGCCCTGCGTTTCTTTAAGTTTCATCTAATTTTCAAAAAAAAAATCGTCGGTCCACCTCGAAGGAGCCGCGAATTCTTAAGCTTGGAAGGAGGACGTGTCTTGGAGATTTCACAAAATTGAAAAATTGCAAAAACACGAAAACTTTAAACACCAAATGAAAAATCGCCGCCGGGCCGCCGTTCTAGCATGAAATCCAATGTGGAGGGTCCAACTTAAGACTACATCGTGAATCGCACGGTCTCGCTGCGGTTTTCGGCTCAGGAGAAGCGAACGAAAAGAGGCGATTTGAAACCGGCGGCCATTTTTATTACTCCACTGGTCCAACGCAAAGGCCACTATTATTGTTGATCTGACTGACAGGGATGCTAGATTATCTTCTGCTACGAGTTCTGCTATAACAGTAGAAGTATCAATCAGCCGGAAATGGTAAAAATAAACTAATTAATATCCACGATAACGTGAGATGCGAAGTCATTCACAAAAATGAAGAACAAAATCGGTCCCAGAAGAGCCTTGTGGAACTTAACCTTGACATTAACTATACTTTGGTCTCAAAAAGGTTTCGGCTTGTTTGATTAGTTTAATTCAGTGGTTCCCAAACTTTATTGACGTATCGTCCACCTTTGCAAAAAGTAAAATGGTCAGCGCCCCCCTAAAAGCTACCTTTAGAATTTAAGGTGGAGGGTGGAAAGTGCCGCAATCGAAAAATTGTTTTCAATAATTCACCCAAATATTAGCTAATTTCGTAATTTTATTTATTTATTTTACGGTTCTAGAAACACGTTTAAGTTTGATTTTTTATTATTATTTTTTTTAAATCAGCTGTACTTACATTCTTACGACAACAAATGTTGTAAAGTATAATAAACAAAAAGTATAATATTAAAAATACTTAATTATATTTTTATTACTTTAAAAATAAAAAATATTTAACTTTCTTATTAAAAAAAAAAATTATTTTAATACAGGGTGCGCCACTTAGAACTCCCCAGAGTCGTAACTTGCTTATTTTTTAAGCTACGACAATGTTGGGCACATCAAATTGAAGATATTTTTAAAGCTTTCAAAAATGCGCGAGTGATTACACAAATTGTTACAACAGGAAACTTAATTTCCTTGTATATTTTTTTAATTTAAGTTAATGTTTTCTTATAAGGGTTTTAATTAGCTTCAATTTATGTTATTACATCTTGTTCGAATTTTTTTTTGGTTTTAGAAAATTTCCTGTTTATTACATTTTAAAAAAGCTTGTTTTTAAAAATATTTTTTCCTTTTGTTTTTTGTTGCTGTTTTGATATTTTAAATATTGTTTATGATATGTAAGTCTTTTACAAATAAAGCATAAAATTATTACCTATTTACAATCTTCATTCTTCAAACTTATTTTAAAAGAAGACACTTTGGAATCGAAAATAGTGTTTTTTATTTTTTTCTCGTTTTTTCTCGAAAACCAAAAGAAATTTTGAACAAGGCGTAATAACATAAATTGGAGCTAATTAAAATCTTTAATGAAAACATTAACACAGTTCATGCGGTGAGGCAAAAAAATATACAAGGAAATTAAGTTTCCTTTTACAATTTTAAAAAAAAAATTTTTTTAATCAGTCTGCTTGTTTAAAGGCCTTAAAAATATCTACAATTGAATGTGTTCAACATGGCCGTCCCCATAATATTGTTTAGCGCCCCCAATATCTCCTGAGGTTGTTTTCGCCCCTCTAAATCGTTCTAGCGCCCACTAGGGGGCGTTATCACCCACTTTGGGAACCCCTGAACTTTACTTGATGTTATTCAAACTTTTTGGACTCTGTTACTTTAGGTAAAACTTAATTAACGCATTTGCTACTCTTTGTACTCCAATAAAACTAATTTCTGCAGAAAGATATTGATATTATGATTTACAAGATCAAAGGCCTTACTAAAATCAAAACTCGAATCCAAATGTAGTCAGTAACATAATTACCTTTATCTATAGTTCGGCCGAAATAGGATTTGAGGTTGAAATCTTTTCTCCATCAAATTTTTTTGCATAGAATTCTTGTTTGAGGTCTATACAAACAGGAACTCATAAGGCGGACACTTGGTGGGTGGGGGAACATTTTTATATCAACTTTTATGCAAAAAAATGGCGATTTTAGCTCCTTTTTCGTTATGTTTTCAAAAAATTTTAGATTTGTTAAAAATGTACTGTTTTATTATTTAAACTTTTGTTATCACATAAAGTCATTTATAAGGGTTTAAGAGCTCTTTATAGGGCACAAAATTGCATGCGTACGTAAGGGCATATTATGCATGCATAGGGAACAAACGGTTGAATATTAAAAAATTCTTGGAAAAAACATTTTTAGTCGAGGTTTTCAAAGTCGCTCATTACAAATCTGTTGTGAACTTTGGAAAATTCAAAATAGCTGACTCTAAATGGCGCGAAATTCAAACAGCACTAGTTGGCATTATTAAGCAATAAAGGAACAGAAATTAAAAAAAAATTAAAAAATTACCAACACCTACCTGTTCCCAATAAAGACAATAAACGGGTTGACGGTGAAGAAAAAGAAAAAGATCTCTTCATTTGTATACTTAAACCCGGTTTAGATAAATTGAAGGCAAACAAAACTAAAGACCATTACAATTATCAATAAGTTGGAATTAATTAAGTTGGTTTTATATTTTATGTCTTCAGTTGTAGTTAATATGAGTGAAATGTTACACACAAGCCTGTACAGAAAAAACCACGCGATAATCAAGAATGGGTCAAAGAACGTTTTAAATCGATTAATATCACAAATCAAAATTTGGCAAGTTCCACTGGCAAGGGAGAAATGAAATACAAAGCGTGAGTTTTCAGTTCACCCCCATTTCCTAGGTTAGAAACTAGTTGGATAATTCTACAGGCATTTTAGTCAGCATTTTATTCTATTGTTCTAGATTTATTTGACATAGTTAATAATGCAGGAAATATGACGAGCGTCACAAATGATGTGGTTACTACTACCCACGTGGGACCAAGAACCACAGAAAGGTTTTTATGAACAATACGATACTTTCCCCGTTGTGTAACGTTCCGACCTTTATAGGAATACTAAATACCAGAGGTTGCTTATTATCACAAGAAGTCTAATAATAACCGTATATAAAAATTAAACTCACCTCCACCCCAGAGATGAGTATGGCTAAAACCTTCCCCTGAACATCAGGATTCACTTAATGAAAAGGGTCATAAAATTTGCTATAGATATACATACCCAGTGATTACCGAATCTTCTTTTTTGAAGTCAGTCAAAAAGTCTTATGAGTTGAATGGATATCATTCTCTACTTTCTGCGTATATGGATTGTTTTCGCAAACGCAACGAAATACTTTACTCTGATGTCTAAAATCATTGAACGATATATTGACAGACGTTAAGCTTTTCACTGCGACCAAACCTCCTATAAATAGGATTGCGAGAAAACATTGTGCCTCGAACCAAACACTTCGAACATGTTTAGAGATTTTATTATCACCTTTCCGTTTTGACGTCAGTCATTCATTAACCCGTGTTCCTGACCTACCTTTGTTCTTGTTTCCTTAAATACATGTAGAGGAGTTAACTGTAATGTAGGTACTTTGGCTTATTTAGAACAAAAAAAAAATACATAAACGTTTCAATTTGTATATCCTACTTTTTGGACGTTAAAGGTGAGTTTGATCTTTACACCTGGTGAGTACAGCGTACAGCTAGTGGCGCCGCTCTGTCTGTAAAATTGTGTCGCATTAGGTGTAGGAGGTAAACACGTGCGGCGATGGCGAGTTTTTGGATCACAATGAAGGACACTGAACGAAGAAGAGATAATGGATTATATGCTGTTGAAACCGGAGTTGAAAATAGGATATCAATTTTCATTGATTCTGATACAAGCAACTACTATAGGAAATAAATTATGATTACCTATTTGAAAAATCTGTAGAGCATAAGCAATAATTATATAACAAATATAGTAAATCAACTGCCCACGACGAGTTCGTTCACAATCAGACACGTTTGCTACTAGGCCTGTAGAATTAGACGATGTGAACCTGTGAACGGGAATCTGTAACTAATTCGTTTTAGATAGCCGTAGGTAAAAACAGGTGTATTTAGTTATAAGGAATATACCTCTGCGATTCCTCCCAAATCAAATAAACAGAACATTGTTTAAAAGTCACTTTTATGTGAAAAAATCATGAAATTTGGAGTTTTTTAAAAATTACAGTAAGACTGCAGTAGATTAATTTTTTTAAATGTTTCTGTTTACTAGGTAATTCCAAACCGGTTAATTTAAGCCCCGGTTGATTTCATTTCATTGATTATTTATTTAAATAATTGCCGAAAACCATCGAAATTTTCTAAAATTTCAAGCATTTTTTACTCTGAAAGGAAAAATGCTAGACTCTTGAAACTTTGGTGGAATATGTGTCTCATTACCCTCAACTTACAAAAAAAAATTCGTTTCAAAATGTTTATTAGTTTTCGAGAAATTCTATTTGTTTATTAAAAACGTCCCAAATGTTTAATGAAAAATTGACCTATTAACGTTATCATTATCAAAAATAATTCAACCACAGCTCATTTTCGTCAAGACGTCAATTCTACGAATCTGTTATGGGCGTATCGATTTTCAATAATTTTGACCGTCAAAATGGCGTTAACAACATTGCTACTTTTCGGAGCAGCGTTTTTTGCAAATAACTTTACAACAAATTAACGTATCTGCACAAATCTTTCATATTTGAGTTGCTGGTATTTTTCTACAAATTTATAAAAAAAAATTGTTGCTCTGGGACATGTAGGAGCCGAGATAATTTTTTAAATTGTTTAATGCGCTAAACGTTTATTTATTAATATTTATGGCCAAAATTGAAACTGGTTGTTAATAAGATCTTGAATTTTGTGAATTCATCAAGTCCTATTGAAAACGGGCCCTTTTTGAGGTCAAAATATAATTTTTAATAATTAGTGATTTTAGAGCGTCTTCAATTTGTTTGGCTCAAGGGACAGGTGAATTTTTGATCAAACGAGTTTCAAATTGGGGTAGCGAGAAAAATTCGTCATATCTCCGGTTATTTTCCGGCCAATTTCGACGTTTTTTTTTTTTATTTGGGGTAGCTCACGAAAATAATAACAATGGGCACATTTGCAATATCCAAATAATAAACATATAATTGTTATAAACAATTTTTTTTATTTTTATTTTTTCTTTTTTGGGCTTATGCAACTTATAATGTGCTAATGTATTAAATATAAATTTATAAAGATTATATAATGGTAACAATGTATGCACAAACTATTTCTCCATCAAACAATATATGTACGATGTTACAGCATTGTTACCATTATATAATCTTTATAAATTTATATTTAATACATTAGCACATTATAAGTTGCATAAGCCCAAAAAAGAAAAAATTAAAAAAAAAAATTGTTTATAACAATTAAGTATATGTTTATTATTTGGATATTGCAAATGTGCCCATTGTAATTATTTTCGTGAGCTACCCCAAATTAAAAAAAAAAAACGTCGAAATTGGCCGGAAAATAACGGAGATATGACGAATTTTTCTCGCTACCCCAATTTGAAAATCATTTGATAAAAAATTCCCCTGTCCCTTGAGCCAAACAAATTGAAGACGCTCTAAAATCACTAATTATTAAAAATTATATTTTGACCTCAAAAAGGGCCCGTTTTCAATAGGACTTGATGAATTCACAAAATTCAAGATCTTATTAACAACCAGTTTCAATTTTGGCCATAAATATTAATAAATAAACGTTTGGCGCATTAAACAATTTAAAAAATTATCTCGGCTCCTACATGTCCCAGAGCAACAATTTTGTTTTATAAATTTGTAGAAAAATACCAGCAATTCAAATATGAAAGATTTGTGCAGATAAGTTCATTTATTGTAAAGTTATTTGCAAAAAACGCTGCTCCGAAAAGTAGCAATGTTGTTAACGCCATTTTGACGGTCAAAATTATTGAAAATCGATACGCCCATAACAGATTCGTAAAATTGACGTCTTGACGAAAAAAATGAGCTGTGGTTGAATTATTTTTGATAATGATAACGTTAATAGGTCAATTTTTCATCAAACATTTGGGACGTTTTTAATAAACAAATAGAATTTCTCGAAAACTAATAAACATTTTGAAACGAAATTTTTTTTGTAAGTTGAGGGTAATGAGACACATATTCCACCAAAGTTTCAAGAGTCTAGCATTTTTCCTTTCAGAGTAAAAAATGCTTGAAATTTTCGAAAATTTCGATGGTTTTCGGCAATTATTTAAATAAATAATCAATGAAATGAAATCAACCGGGGCTTAAATTAACCGGTTTGGAATTACCTAGTAAACAGAAACATTCAAAAAAATTAATCTACTGCAGTCTTACTGCAATTTTTAAAAAACTCCAAATTTCATGATTTTTTCACATAAAAGTGACTTTTAAACAATGTTCTGTTTATTTGATTTGGGAGGAATCGCAGAGGTATATTCCTTATAACTAAATACACCTGTTTTTACCCACGGCTATCTGAAACGAATTAGTTACACCGTTTTTTCTATTTCTGCAGGCCTATACTGCAAAGCTTTAAAGCTACAACAAAAACACAGGTACGTCAATGTAAGCTTCATATTATTTATCTTTGATATATTTAGCACTAGATTGGGGAGTAATGTCCTGTTCAAATGTATACAGCATATTTGGGGTCAGGATGCAGATGAGTACATTAATTGGTGAAGAAATAATTTTTTACTTAACGGTACACTAGACTAGAATAGGACAATGTAGAGAAAAACAGTTCGGCTTGGCCAACTATCGCAAAGAATTGGGTTTTTTCCAAAACTCAGTATTCAATTTCTTGGGATATTTTTATATGATAAATGATATGAATATTTCGGAAAATATACTCATCGTATCACATTCATTGTTTTATTAAGTTATTTGCAAGGTTTTTTGGCTTTGAAAATCTTATAAAATTTAAAATTTCAAAATGACAAAACGCATTTCTATTGGTTGATTACACAGTGACGTCATTTATCTGTACGGCCGAGGTAACTGCTGGGCGAGGGCAATTGACTGATTGATCCTGGTTGTCAACTATCATTTTACATTTTTTTCTGTTGATCGTGAGTGCGAAGCGAAAAGAATATTTGTAATTTTTTTCAAATATCTCAAAAACCAAACAAGATATTCTTGATTTCATCACGGAATATTATTGGATATAAAATTGTGCAACTCATTTAACCAACTCTCTTCTCTTACCGTTTCCGAGATCCTAATGGTGAACATCGAATCTGTTTCTACCTGTATTTTTTTGAGGAATTCGATTGTGAGGTCGAATAAGCGATAGAACCTCTAATATACGAGATATCTTCAAAAAACTGATTTCCAAATTTTTTTTATCCTGTATATTGTTACGGAAATCGATATGATATATTATTGTGGCTATAAAAGCATTAGGATAAGGTTTGTTTGCTATTTTTTTTACAAGGTTTGATTTATGCCCCATAAAAATAGTCGTAAGCTTACTGTTTTTTGAATCATAAATTTTGTTTTTAAATTCCGTGCAGGTTCGTCAATAATGTGAGGTGCGAAAAGTAACGTCAGATACCCAACAAGTCTAGTAAATACTCATTTATTTTTCACATTTTCGGTATAAATTGTTAGGAAATCTGTTCTGTGAAAAATAATGCCAGTTTTCTTTCAGCCCATGGCATACATAATCGTATTTGCTTTCAAATATACACCAACAAAAAGTGACAATATCACGTACACGTGCTGCGACAGTTGTTATGATTATTAAAATGTTATCTTATTTTCACCTCCCGGGCTTGTCTGAATACATCGGTGATGTAGCCACCTACGTATTTACCCCTTGGGGAGACTTACCACATGCTGTTCCAAAGTCATGTGTGTGGGACGGGCTCTAAGGATGCTGTTTGGTTCATTTGCTTCGCTAAATATTGACGACAAAAAATTGTTCACCAGCTGGTAAATCTGTGTCTAGCATAAACACAAAATATTGTTTGTACGTCTATTAATAATATCATTATTTCTATAAATTCTATTGACTAATTTTTTAATTTTAGCGTTGGTGTACAAATTTACTGTAATACTAGAAAACTAATGACAAAAAATAAACATGAGCCAATTATAATATAAATAGAAATGCATTTTGCAGGCAACCGCTGCGCGTTGCTTATATTAAAAATATAATTAGACAGAATACTGAACATTGATTGAATTGTCATACCTATTGAAGAAGAATAATTATTGAAAATCATAATCTATTTTTTTATAAGTATATAATTATACAGGGTACATTTAAAAATATAAAGGGTGTGCCATTAAAAAAATGTGACTAGGTGGCGCTCCCTGTATATTTATTAAGATAGATACAGACTCATAACATATACAAAAACTAGGTAAAATATGCTACAGATCTATTTTTTGTTTTTTTTTTTGGCTATATTTTTAAGCAAAATAAAAGGGTTTCATCAGTAGAATTTTCAAATAATCACCCTGTACAGGGTGTCCCAAATTGCTTGATTTTGGCTGGTTTTCCTATTTCCAGACCAGGTAGAGAAAAACTGACATATGAGTCTAGAGCTCGATTTTTGTGAAACGCCGATTGGTGAATACCACATTTCGATATCTCTAACCGTTTCCGAGATATCGGCAAAAGTTGACATTTTACAGATTCCGAAAAACTTTTTTTAACGTTAAAAAATGTTATTTTTAAAGAGAAATGTATTATATTGGCAGCAAGGATGACTAGACATATCTTGGCATATATATTTTTGGAAAGCTTATTTTTTTTTCCTATTTTCTAAAGTTAAAGCCAAAACTATGGTTTCCATTTGAAATAACAAAGTTAGCTTTGATATCAAACAATCGAAAAGCGATATATTTTTTTTGACAAATGCATCTTATTCTACGTCAAAAAGTTTTTACCGTTTGAAAAAATATCCAAAAATAAAAAAGTTGACAATTTTTCGGAATCTGTAAAATGTCAATTTTTGCCTATATCTTGAAAACGGTTAGAGATATCGAAATGTGGTTTTCACCAATTGGCGTTTCACAAAAATCGAGCTCTAGACTCATATGTCAGTTTTTCTCTACCTGGTCTGGAAATAGGAAAACCAGCCAAAATCAACCAATTTGGGACACCCTGTACAGGGTTAGTTTTATTAATGTAAACCCCCCATTTTTATTTTTGACGAATTCCAAAAATGAAAGAACCGGCCTTACACTTTTTTATCTCCTGCTAACGGATTGACAGTAGCGTTTTAAATATACAGGGTACGCAAAAAAGTTTAGTTTTTTTAAATGGAACACCCTGTATATTTTGACAAATTTGAATTCCTCCAATCATTCTGATTACAAATATATACACATATTGTATAATCGCTGTACTGGTTTTTGAGTTATTTTCACTTTATTATGGATACGTTGAAACAAAAGCGTTATTTTATAAATCACATAATAAATTAATAAATGGAATAAATGAAAAACAAAACAAAATATATGAATTATTAAAACAAATTATATTTTCAACATAACCGACCACAATTAACTTCGATACATTTCAAACCACGTTTAATAAAATTCGAAAGAATTTTTCGAAGAAAAAGTGCTGCATCCAAATTTAGCAAAGTTATATTTTTACAATTTGATTTTTTTATTGTTTAAAATTTTCCACTGGTTCACTGTAAATTTTTTCTTTGAGCGATCCCCAAAGAAAATAATCTACTGGATTAAGATCTGGACTCCGTTCGAATTTTATTAAACGTTGTTTGAAATGTTGAAAATGTTACGTAATTTGTTTTAATAATTCATATATTTTGTTTTGTTTTTGATTTATTCCATTTATTGATTTATTATATGAGTTTATAAAATAAAGCTTTTGTTTCAGCGTATCCATAATAAAGTGAAAATAACTCAAAAACCAGTGAAGCGATTATACAATATGTGTATATATTTGTAATCAGAGTGATATTGTAGGAATTCAAATGTGTCAAAATATATAGGGTGTTCCATTTAAAAAAACCTAACTTTTTTGCGTACCCTGTATAGTTAAAACGCTATTGCCAATCCGTTAGCAGAAGTGGAATCTACGTAAAAAACCATGTAAGGCTTGTTTTTTAATTTTTCGAATCGGTCAAAAATAAAAACAATAATGGGGGGTTTACATTAATAAAACTAACCCTGTACATTCTCTACAAACTCCTAGCAGTTTTGATTCTTTATACGAAAGTACAGTATTGTTTCACAGTGTTTCAAGTAAAAATAAGGCTACATCAATTCCGATAACGCTAATTTGGTTGTTGCTGAAATCGAACTTCTGAAAATTCTCAAACAATTCATGCAAATTTATTGCAAATAGAGAAATACAATACGAATTGAATAGCGCAAACCGCAGCTTAATATCTCATTTCGTAACTAAGATTTGAGAACAATTTTTTTTCTTCACAAAAAAAAAAAGAAAAAAAAATCCTCGGAAAAATCTATTTAACTACTAAAAATTCTCAAAAAATTCATGGATAGAGAAATAAGAAGCGAACTGGATATTGCAAACCGCAGCTCGATATCTCATCCCGCAACTAATATTTGACAACAAGCTTCTTTCATGTAAAAAAATTAAAAATATCTTTAAAAACCTATCTAAAAATTTTTAAATAATTATGGAGATGAAATAAGAAGCTAACTGGATATTGCACATAGCAGCTCTATATCTCGTTCCGTAACTAAGATTTGATAACAAGCTTTTTTCTTGCAATAAAAAATAAAAAAATTTCTTTAAAAGCCTCTCTAAAAATTATCAAAATATTCATGGGAATAAAGAAATAAGAAGCGAACTAGATATTGCACATCGCACTTCGATATCTCATACCGTAACTGAAGACATGAAACACGATTTTTTCTTGTAAAAAAAATTAAAAAATCTCTTTAAAAGTCTCTCTAAAAATTCTCAAAAAAATCATGCTCGATATCTCATTCCGTAACTAAGATTTGAAACAAGCTTTTTTTCTTGCTAAAAAAATTAAAAAAATCTCTTTAAAAACCTCTCTAAAAATTCTCAAAAAAATCATAAGTAAAGAAATAAAAAGCGAACTGGATATTGCACACATCAGCTCGTAGTTACTCATTCCGTAACTAAGATTTGATAACAAGCGTTTTCATGTAGAAAAAATGTAAAAATCTCTTTTAAAACCTCTCTCAAAATTCTCAAAAAAATCATGGAGAAAAGACATAAAAGCGAATATTGCACATAGCAGCTCGATATCTCATTCCGTAATTAAGATTCGATAAGAAGTTTTTTCTTGCAAAAAAACTGAAAAAAATCTCTTTAAGAGCCTCTCTAAAAATTATCGTAAAATTCATGGGCATAAAGAAATAAGAAGCGAACTAAGTACTGCACATCGCAGCTCGATATCTCATACCATAACTAAGATTTGAAACAAGCTCTTTTCTTGCAAAAAAATAAGTCTCTTTAAAACCCTCTCTAAAAATTCTCATGGAGGTAAAGAAATAAGAAACGAACTGGATATCGCACATAGCAGCTCGATATCTCATTCCGTGACTAAGATTTGATAAAAAGCGTTTTTCATGTAAAAAAAATTATTTTAAAAACCTCTCTAAAAATTCTCAAAAAAATCATGGAGATAAAGAAATAAGAAGCGAATATTGCACATAGCAATTCGCTATCTCATTCCGTAATTAAGATTCGATAAGTTTTTTCAAATAAAAAAAATCTCTTCAAAAGCCTCTCTAAAAATTATCAAAAAATTCATGGGGATAGAGAAATAAGAAGCGAACTAGATATTGCACATCGCAGCTCGATATCTCATACCGTAACCAAGATTTGAAACAAGCTTTTTTCTTGCTAAAAAAAAATAAAAAAATCTCTTTAAAAACCCCTCTAAAAATTCTCAAAAAAATAATGGAGGTAAGGAAATAAGAAGCGAACTGGATATTGCACGCAGCAGCTCGATATAACTATTATGATTACTGAATGGGAATTTCATTGTGCGTTTATTGATATATTGTAAAATGTAAATGATGTAAAAATCTTGGTAAATATAAAGTTCCACCCCAGTACAAAAAAGACCCCTTGCGCTTATTATCCGGCGCGATTAGTTTATTTAAATTACATATTTAACACACACGGCATAAATTGCCTACCCTAGCTGTTAAATCTTGATTATACAAAATAATGACTCATGATACAATCGTACTATTATTGTGGCATTGGTTCCATATTAGTATATCCCACCTTGACTGTTTCCGTCAGAGTTTATTGCGTAAAAAGACAGAAAACTTGTATTTAAAGAATTTCGCCTTATAAGACCTGAATTACCTTAATATGGTGATAAAACACTTCTTACTTCCTTGATATGGTCTTGAACTGGCGCTATTGTTTTTCTTTATAATTATTCATTCGCATTAGTGATTCTTCATTGAAAAATTTATTATCAACCGCTATGAGATATATGTATTTAAAGACAATTTTATGTATTCAGATATTCAGTGATCAATATAAAAGTATGCGTGTCGACTTTTTCTTAATAATGAATCAATTTGTAAATCATATTTTTTTTATTGCACGGCTAGCAGTCGAATTTTGATAGCATTCGAAACTTCTACCGATTTTTTAGCTGCCTCTTCTTATTTTTAAACGTACTAAAGATGGGCAAACAGGGCAAATTAAATGTCAAAAACATTTGTAAAACCGATGTCACGCTTGGTCGTAGCGTTTCCAATCAGCAATGTTACAAAACCCCCACTTTATCGTTGACTAGGGATCTTAACGTGCTCACATCGCAGACACATGAAACCCACAATTTTAAAATCAATTTATAAAAATGCTGATGTGAGCAGATTCGCTCATACTATAGACTTTATCGCATCTGGAGTTGAACCCTCGGTTGAACCCCAACCTCACGGAAGATGCACCACTTTCCATCACCTTGTAAATTTCAATATTTACGTAATAATAATTGTATTCGTTATTCTATAAGATGTTGAAATAATCGTGACCTTTAACATTCACTATGATTATTTTCAGTCAGTTAATAAATTTCATTACTCAGTGGAATAAAACATAATTGAGAACAATGCATTTTTTCTTGAAAAGTATTCAATATTTTTCCAATTTCGTTACAAAAGAAAATAAGCGAATAAAGCGAGTTCTCTTTATTAAAATTGATTAAGCAATTCAATATCAGTTCGTTTTCCTAATTCAGGTTTATTGAAACAAAGCAGTCAAAAAACGTAGGTACAATAAACAATCTAATTCAGATAAAAGATAAATACATTTTTTTTATTTGGTGCATTTAATATTTTCATTCGAAGTTCTGGTGTCTGTCACAGATAAGTAGGAATGACCTTCGATTTTACAGATGAAATTACAATATCGCAAACATGGGAAACACTACAAATACAATTTAAATTTCTGATTTCATTGGTCACCACCATAATACAAGGCCTCAATGTTGGCGTGACGTCCAAAGTTAGACCGCATAACTATCCCATTAAAAAAATATATTTGCGGAGATTGTGGAGAGAGAAGAAATTCAAATAAAAAATATAGAAGCAAAAACTGTAGGGTTGGGTTCTATTAGGTTACTTTGAAACGAGTCTTCAACTTTTACTTAAAACATACTTAAACAAAATATCTTCAAAAAATTTTTGGGGGATACACTTAATGGGCCCGTACGGGCCTTAAATATCCCAATTGACTAAAACAAAAATATACGTCGTGTGTTTTTATTTCAATACATTTTATAGAGCATTCACAAATAATAGTAAACCACGTGATTAAAAATAGGCAACCAAATATACATTTTGTATTTCAGCATTGAGCGTATATATGGTTGCCTAATTCCGTGATAACATGGTGGATAATCATTTATGAAGACCCTTTATTATGTGAAGCCACTTTTGCATCATAATTCTGAATCACCCCATATTTATACAAATACAAAATGGATATGTCGAACTGACTGCGCGTTTACAACTTAGAATGTTTTTTGGGTTTGGGAGATTTCCATTTTATGTAGTTGCTTTTTTTTAAGTATAAATTTGAAAACGACATGAAATACGAAAACGTATTATTACAAAAATCAATTATATATTTTTCACGGTTTTAAGAGTACCTATTAACAATTTTTATCTGGAAGAAAGAATAAGAACACGTCAAGGTTAAGTTGATAAAAAAATCGACATCATAATAATAATGAAACCATGCTATAGTTATACCAACACTATTAATCATTAATTAGATAGGAAGTTTTTCATTATAGGTACATTGTTCGAATTTTATTGAATTGCCGATAAAGTATTTAAAACGATGTGGAGCATAAAACTAAATTACTTAATACACTTTGTTAAAAAAATATTTAGAAATTCAAATATTGATAATTAAGATCAGATTTCGTAAGATTTTTATAGTATCAACAGTAAAAGTTTACATAAATTAATTAATACAGTACTGATTGATTTAATCAAGAGAAATAACCAGGTGAAGATTTTTGATTGCCTAATCTCAATACTGCAAAAATATGTATTTTTATTGTAAACTCAATATCTTTATAAATGACTTTATTTAGGCTTTATACAAGCAATAATAACAAACATATCCAATTTGATATACTTATATTGATGTTTCATCTCTAAATATACAATTATTAAATTTATTGGACTTTCTTTAATACATGATAAAAATTGGATTAAAAATTACAAAATTCAAAAACGTCTAAAAATAAATTACTTATTGAAAAAAAAAAATTAACTCACCACAAAATTCATTCATTACGGTCACCAATTAAAAAACGATGTCCCCAAGAAGACGTACATATTCTTTCCGTATCACACTAGCTCATCAGGAGGTCGAGAAATCTCGCTAATAAAGTTATTTACTTGAACTTTTTTACAATTAATAAACTGTCATGTAATAAACTGTCATGTAACCATAACAAACAAATTTCTATAATTAATGACGCCTACAAAAAAACAATATCTTTAGTTAATCTTAATATACAGGGTGATTTACATAGCCCGTTCATTAGAAAATGTTCGACGTCTTGAAATCGTATTAATGTGTTTGGTAGCCAGAGATAATCGACTAGGTAATGCAAGTCTAAATAAAATATTTCGAAAATGGCGACACTTCCGAAAATACCGGAAAAACGACGCCATCTTTGTTTTTCTAAACGGGAAGACCCCACTTTGATTTCATATTTGGACTCTACACTCTACGACTCTAAATTATATTATGAGTTCAGAACGTCCCAGTTGTCAACACTTATCTATCATAGTTTTTGACTCGGTTTTTGACATACAGTGTGACCCATTTGAAAGCGGGACACCTCTGTAAAGTGGCTATTATTGGTACGATTTTAAATTGTTGCTCATGAAAAACTGCATTTTGTGGCAAATCGATAGATTTCTATCATAAAAATCAAGGTCAACTTTACAATTTTCTTGGAGCGAAAATTCGAGAAATCGTATTGACGAATTGTTTACATGAAAACTAAGTACGCCACTGTATTCAGCGTCCCCCAAAATGAATCTGCACCAAATTTCATCTAAAAACACAGCGTGTTAAAAATTGACATTATTACTTTTAAAAATTAATTTATACCCGGAAATGCATTGTGAACAGCAAGTAACTCATAAAATGAGTGATTAAAAACAAATTATTTTATTGGGAAGATTATTTGAATACTTCCAGGTATAAATTAATTTTTAAAAGTAATAAGTAGATAATATCAATTTTTAATATGCGGTACTTTTAGTTTAGTTAGTTTAGGGGACGCCGAATACAGTGGCGTACTTAGTTTTCATGTAAAAAATTTTCGCCTCAAAAAAATTGCAAAGTAGATTTTTATGATAGAAATCCATCGATTTGCCACAAAATGCAGTTTTCCATGAGCAACAATCTAAAAAAAAAGTAGATCAAAATTGGTTAAAAAACAGCCACTTTACAAATGGGTCACTCTGTATGTCACATATATGGATGTTAAAAGGTTTATTTTGTGATTTTTACCATAATTATGTTTCAATTGTTATAAAATATTTTAATTAGTACCTCTATGTTTTTTAGAGCCGGATACACAAAAGTGGCTCAGCAAGAATTTAACTAAACTTGGTTTGAAAGCCAAGAATCCCACTCTTGTAGCAATGACTAATGGTCGAGATGGTAGCATACCTGCCTCTTACACAAAAGTTCCGGGTTCGATTCCCGGTCGTGGCAATGGAAAATACTGTGAGAGGGATTTTTCCATTATACGCGGATATTGGATGTGTGTCCCTTGTCTTTAAATGTGTTGCCCCCTCCCGCACAAGGCTCTTCTAGAGCCTTCTGGGATAAAGGGGGTCGTAATTACATGTGGTGTATTTATTTAAAAAAAAACATCAAATCCTTGAATTTGAAACCAAGTTCAGAGAAACTTTTGCTGAGACACTTTTGTATAATTGGCCCTTTTAATTTTGTTTAAAAAATTTTGTTAATTAGGTACCTATATCAATAAACCACTTTTTTATTTTTTTTAATAAATTGATATTTTAATTTAAACAATTCTGGATGTCTCATATTACTGTTCCTCAGACTTTTCAACAAATGCATCAGTCCACATAGTCTAGTTTTTATCTTTCGAAAATCTACATACCTATTATGCAGAAAAATCAAGAATAATCGGTTAATTATGTTTTAAAACAAATAAAAAACGACTTTTTAGACTACAAATAATAATAAATAATAGTAAAAATAATAATCTTTATTTATAATGATAAAGAATTTTTTATCTGAAAATAATAACAGTACAGTTGGTTATTAACATTACGTTGCAATAAAAAATGTTTTATGTGATTAATATTGATCATTAATATTTCTCGATAAGCAATTAGTATTATTTTTAATGCTACAGAGACTGTATAGGGACAAGGGAGAGGCGACAAGGGGTTGTCAGCACTTTGATTGGTAGTTGGATTCACGCGGTATTTGAGGCTAAAAATGCTAAAATTGTTTATGACGTCATATACTGTGTATACTTGTGCATCTTGTGAGCTAAAACTACAAAAATTAAAATGAAAATTGAAAATAAATTTGAAAAACTAAAAATTTAAGGTTATGCTCGAGGTTATGTTAGTCCTGATAAACTTAGCCTCATAATGGCGGGTGGGCGTGATTTTAGCACAATTGTCGCCTCTGTCCCTATACAATCGCTATAGTATCATGATAGGCAAAACAAGAATAGCTACCAGATATCTATTCATGTCGAGATCCATGCACTGTTTCAATCTGGATCCAATTTTGGAGTTTCGTGATAAAATTTTATCGATATATACATTCAGATTTTACCCGAGAATTAGTTGTGAAAAAGCAAAAACATCTAGATCTAGATTTTTGTTTTAAGAGATGACCGGATCATCCAATGCTTCCGATTTTTGGCACAGGAACAAATAAGGTACAAACTTTATTTATTTTTCTTTTTACCACCCACTAAACTTATAACTAACCTTCACCTTACTCACACACTCGTAATACAACAGCCTCGATCCACTCCTAAGCTCTAGCTAAATATAAGGAAACACTAAAAATACACAACATGGCCATTTATTTAATAAGACTATTTCTGTTTATTGTTTATTATGGTTTTCTATAATCAAGAAATAATTCATTTACGTTCGCCACTGGTCATGCCCCAGTTACCCTGTGCGTTGCTAAATTGTCGAAACATTTGAAACTTCTCTAAAAGCTTTTCACACTTCAGCGGGTAACGGAGAGCAATTGAAAAGTGAAAATATTGTTAATTTTATTGCGTTAAATCCTGCACGAAATATTCCACTTTCTGTTTTCACCATCGTATTCTCTTTGCCGTTTGCAGTTTTGTAGCGGAAAGAAATTGAGTAGTAACCTCGCTATTTAACTATTAACTTAACACAGAATACTTTAAATTAGAAAAATTAAGGTGTATTTTATTGTGTACGTTTAAATAAAATAATATAGTATAGTTTTTTATATAGATACACGTGCTATGCTATAAGTAGGATAAATTAGGTCAAACAAATCCGTGCCGGCTAAGTTGAACTTTGACTTTGGTAAAATATCTAAAAGATGCTACAGAATACCAGAAAATGCTTAAAAATGGTACTTATTATTTAACATTTTGCAGTAGAAACTAAAAATTTATAGAATAAAATAGCAAAATAAATTTTACTATTCAGCCTAAATCCTCTAATGTCTTAAAAAGACATAAATACTCTTTTCAGAGCTTATTTGCAAACTATCTACATTTAACTGATAAAAATTTGGTCAGTACTACGAATGTAGAAAGCAAATAATTTAATAATTGCAATAAGCCCCACCAGACGGATTAATCCAAATAAGGACTCCAAATAAGCTCTGAAAAGAGTATTTATGTCTTTTTAAGACATTAGAGGATTTAGGCTGAATAGTAAAATTTATTTTGCTATTTTATTCTATTAAAGTTTACCTCTATGGATTTCTGACTTCTTTGGATTTCATTTCTTTCATACGAGCCTAGTCTGGGCAAAATCCACATTGCAATAAGTTTCACCAGAGGGCCCCACGGTCCACATTCGCATCTTACCGACTTCTAGTCGATCGATGTTGACAAGATCTGGAGTCCCTTTGTTATCGTGCAGTGTGAGTTGCCTATACCATGCTGATGAAGGCTAATAAGCCAGAAACCGGTCCATGGGTTGGTGACTTGCACTGCCTGGTAACAGAGGGAGTCCTTATTTGGATTAATCCGTCTGGTGGGGCTTATTGCAATTATTAAATTATTTGCTTTCTACATTCGTAGTACTGACCAAATTTTTATCAGTTAAATGTAGATAGTTTGCAAATAAGCTCTGAAAAGAGTATTTACATTAAGTTTGGAAATATATAGAGGGGGAAATCCTTTGTTTTCATATGAAGCAAGAAAGACACCGGTGACTACTGGATGGCGCTGCAAAGACATCTGCTGGCTACCCGTGTTAAAAAATATTCGCACGCAGAAACTGCAGAATTTAATTTCCAGTTTCCTGTTGCTATTGACCAGTAGATGGCGTAGACATATATATTTTAAAAAGTTTCACGCGTACGTCGGCAGTAGCAGTGGCGCAGCGTGGTTGCCATAATTACATGGGCACATTTATGAATTTATAGTTATTTTAAACATTCACAGAATATAATAATATTTTAAATGCCTCGTTGCATTAATTTAAGTCATTGATGGAGAATACGTGATTAGATTGATATCTATACGAGTATATATATTTTTTATTAATAAATATTTCTTGCACCAAATATGTAGGTATATAAAATATCCTCCAAATGGTAACACTAATTTCGTCCACTTCCCGTTGAGCACACAATTTGGCACACTTATGTATTTTCGGTGACAACAAAAGAAAAAAAATTGAACACCCAAAAATTCAAAAAGGCGCGACCAAACTTTCGAAATTTGGACCGTTTTCTCTCAAAATTGGTATACGGGGGTTTTTGGAATTCCATGATGGACATGTAATCCAAGATGGCGGACTATATACGATAGGGAGCGATTTTATGGGTTTTTAAGGTCGCTCATCGTGAATATATGTAACGAATGTTTTTAGAAATGGAACACGGCAGAGACAAAACGTCGGAAAACTAAAAATGATGAAGTATTTATTTGTATTATTTATTGCAATTTTGTATCTTTATTTTTGGTTGGAACATTTTCGCCACAACGACGTACTTACCTATACATAATAGTACAGGGAAGTACTTATAGGTACATATACCTCTATCTGGTGATACCAAGCAATAAGTCGCAAATTCTTGTTTTTGTATTTTGGTTAAATTCAGTAAGTATAAATTATATTTTCAGATTTTTATTTCGGCGGATAAAAAGTTCCTATTGCTGTATCATCTACCTATTTATATTATAAGGGTTGTCAAAGCCGACTTTAGATAGGTAGACTTAATAACTACTATCAGAGATTATTGTACTATCAATAAGTTTTAAAATATGCTATTAGGTACCTATCTTTGACAATGCTATTTCTTACGCGTTTATAAGACCGCCTCTGTTTCACCCCGAAACGGCGGTATTCGAGTACGTAAAGGCGCGTACTGACTTGAATGTACATGCGTTGAGTCGGGACGCACGCACATGCATGCGTGTGTAGCGACTCGGGGTATATTTGTAAATTTATTTTCACTTCACATATGCGTGTTGGTTCAGTCCTTTCCGGTCATTCATTCTTGTTCGTGATGGAAGAAGTTATTATTGCGGGGGTTGCTTATATGGTGATTTCAAATTTATTTAAAAAAATAATAATAATAAAAAACCAAAGAGATTCTGGATCCATGAAATATACCATCTTATTTTTGGAGAAATGGAAGGAATGCTTTGCGTCCCAAAAGACGGGATATTGTTCGCATATATCAATTAATTGTAAGCAGTCTTCATTAGACCACTCCATTTTATTAATAAAAATCACATGTATTCACCAGAAGAGAAAATGCTACTCGCACCAAACATGCATTCAGACTAACAAAACAACAAAAACTGGTCCAAACTGAGCACGCACGCACGATATGATTCCTTTGATGTGGCGAAAAAACCGACAGCCGATGGCTCGGACCATGTGCATTCGTGATGACTCGCGAGAGGTTAAACATGCGTTGAGTCGTTGCAAATGGGACGTCCAGATTTGAATGTGCATATGCGTGCGTCCCGACTCAACGCATGTACAGGGTGGTCCCTATTAAATTAAACCCCTTCTTATTTCATTAATTTTTAACATATTCCAGAAATTTAAAAACGCATTTTCCATCATTTTTAGCGTAGATTACGAATTTGCTGTCAAATTTTTTAAAACTCTTCAAATGTATACAGGGGGTAACAAGTTGTATTTTTTTTAAATGGAACACCCTGTATATTCTTGGATATTTAGATTCTACTCATCATTCTGAATATAATGATATACCATACCTATAGGTTTGCGTTCAAAATAAAAGAGAAATTCAAGAAATATATAAGAAATTTATTAACTGGTTGAAATATTCTATTAACTAATTAAATGTAACTGATCCTATCATAATAAATTTTCAATTATTCCTCCATCTTTTTCCACGCAAGTATTGCATCGTGTAATAAAATTCTGTCGAAGTTTCTCAAAAACAACAGGATTATAATTGATGGAATTAACATGTTCCTGAATGAGAAGATTGCTGGAAATAAAAAATGAGTTGCCAAGTAGGCCAGGTCCAAACCTAAAACAAAGACAATTGCCTGCCATTGTTACCTGTCAAATTATTATTTGTTTTGGCGTTGAGTTAGTAACATATAATTGCTAAAATAAATAAAAGTAATAGTGAACAATGGCATACTATACTCATGATGAAAGACGTAATTTTATGAAGTTTTTATAGAATGTCATAGGAGTATGAGCACAGCTCGAAGAGAGTATCAACGTAAATATCCTATGAGGCAAGTTCCTAGTAAAATTACCTTTAAGAATATTGCAGAGAAATTTTCAATGCATAATAATTTGGAAAATAGAAGACGAAATAAGCCAAAACGGGTATTGACGGGAGATACTGAATTAAATATATTATTATATTTTCAAGAAGATCCCAGCAGATCATCAAGAGATGCAGCTGCATTTTTTGAAATTTCTAAGACCACTATATTGAGAGTCCTTAAAAAACACAATTTTAAGGCTTTTAGTGTTTTCCCTAGCCAAAAACTATGTCCTGATGATTTTGTAAACCGCCGCAGATTTTGTGAAGACATGTTGCGAAGAATTCATGAAGATCCAAGTTTTATAAGAAGAATAATATGGACAGACGAATCTTCATTTTCCACTGCGGGAATTTTTAACAGGAAAAACACCCATCGATGGTCCACGGAGAATACGCGTTCAGTGCAGGAAATTAAAATGCAAGGACGGCGTTCAATTAACGTTTGGTGCGGCATTTTGCATAATAAAATTATTGGTCCAATTTTTATTCAAGGAACTTTTACAGCAAACAATTACTTAAACTTGCTTAATAATCAGATAGATGAATTGTTACATGAGTTGCAGGTAAATGAAAGAGATAACATTATATGGCAACATGATGGTGCACCACCACACAGTACCAGGGAAGTAGCCACCTTCCTAAATGAACGCTATCCCATTTGGATAGGTAGAAGAGGATCCATTCCTTGGCCTCCAAGAAGTCCAGATTTGAACCCGCTGGACTATTTTCTCTGGGGGGGCTTTAAAAGACAAAATTTATAAAGAGAACATTGACAATTTAGAACAGTTAAAAAACCTCATTCAGGAACATGTTAATTCCATCAATAATAATCCTGTTGTTTTTGAGAAACTTCGACAGAATTTTATTACACGATGCAATACTTGCGTGGAAAAAGATGGAGGAATAATTGAAAATTTATTATGATAGGATCAGTTACATTTAATTAGTTAATAGAATATTTCAACCAGTTAATACATTTCTTATATATTTCTTGAATATCTCTTTTATTTTGAACGCAAACCTATAGGTATGGTATATAATCATTGTATTCAGAATGATGAGTAGAATCTAAATATCCAGGAATATACAGGGTGTTCCATTTAAAAAAAATACAACTTGTTACCCCCTGTATACATTTGAAGAGTTTTTAAAAATTTGGCAGCAAATTCGTAATCTACGCTAAAAATGATGCAAAATGCGTTTTTAAATTTCTGGAATATGTTAAAAATTAATGAAATAAGAGGGGGTTTAATTTAATAGGGACCACCCTGTACATTCAAGTCAGTACGCGCCTTAATACGTATAAAAAATAAAAACACAGCTGCGCAGGCTGTTCAATGCTCATTACAATTTGTAGTCTTCTACGGTGTTATTTACATTTTTGTAGAGTGCCTTATTATTCTTACTGTTATTTTGAATTATTTATTGTTGCGTTCCTCGTTTTTATTTTTATGTGTACAGTTTTGTGTTGGACTATTAATCATTAAGTTTATTTTAAAACTTAATGCTATTATTTGTGATTTGTGATAGAGACACTTAAAATCCTATTTCAAATATTAGTGACATTATTATTTATTTCTTAGTGTAACCAAATTCATCAGAAACAGAGGTAAGTGAAATTGTTCGGGGACCTGCGTGAAAATTTGTTAAAATAGTTTTTACTACGTGAATAATAAGTAACATACCTAGTTCAAAAACTACAAATGTGGATATTTTCATTCCTTGAATGACCGCAGTATTTGTATGCCTAATAATTTTGATTTGATTTGAGTCATTGTCGTAAACACGAAGCGTCGGAAGCGACATACTTTTGTTCTAGAAAAAGTACTACGCGTCCAGGAACATTCATGAATCTATTTCATGGCATCTCTGATGCAGGTTAATTTTATAATTATTCAGAAACTGTCAAATAATATTGATGATTCTATAATTTGTATTTAAATTTTTCTACATATTAAGTAATAATGATGTTTTTCGAAAAAATTTGATTTAATTGTTTCTCGACTGTGAAATGCTTTTGCGTTCGAGAATGAAAGTAACATTTCGCATTCTAGCTAGGTACTGAACTGTTATATACTTATTTGTAATAACTATTAAAAATATGCAATATACCTACAGTGTGTTCACGGATTGACGCAACAATACCTAGGCAGGTGTTATACTATAGACCAAAAATTTGCGAGTTCGTTTTTCATTTTTAGGAAACAAGTCCCGCGTCATTAAAAATGATTTTCTGCCATAATTTCAGTTTTTCAAAATAAAGTACGCATAATAGTAGCTTGTTGCGACTGTGCGTTTGTTGTCTGCGGTTTTTTGCCACGTTTTTTGCAATTATACCTACTTACCATTGAAATATGAGCGCCAGCATCGTACGTATACTCCGCTTGAGTGGAAAAGCGACGGAGCATAGAAGTCGCGGCCGACCATAATGATGCACGCGGGGGTTGCCATAACATAATAGCCTAAAACGCTTTGGAACTTTGTTAAGGTGTGCCTAAAGAATATTTAAGGACTTTAGCAACATTAAAAAATTTTTTTTCATATTGTTTTTCAGGGTTGAAAATGGCCATTTTTACGTTTTTTCGAACTTCAAATAATTCATATCTCTAAAACTATCAACTTTAGAGAAAAGATGTGATGTGTAAATACCTATCGGTCCATATTTTTTTACTGTCTATGCAATGACTACCTAATTTTTTTTTTGTAGTAAGGGATTTGATTTGAAAATTTTTTTGTTTCTTGATACGTTTTGATTAAAGCGGCGGTTTTCGATATATTTAAAAAAAAAAAAATTTTTTTTCAAACTTTGACGCCCTCCAACGGCTAAACGAAGCAATTTTGGATATAGGTATACGTATCAGGCCAAATTTTTAAAATCTTTTCAGAGCTTTAGTGCAAGTAATACATGAAAAACATTAAATCATTAATTTTATATTTTATTAAATGGTAATACCTATATAATATAATATCGTCACGATTAAAATCTAATAAGTACGAAACCGACCTTTTATTACGCACGCCCCTGGCTACTGAACTGTGATTCTTGACTTGTAGGAAAATAATTTGAGATATATTACCAACCAGGCATTTCGGATGATAACAATGTTTTCTGCAATAGGCACATGTCAAAATTTAGAGTAACAGTTTTATCAATTGAACACTTGGTGGCGACACCGATTTGGGCCTAATTGACCAGCACTGGTAGGCAACTCGTAATACAAGCACTTGCTTCACTGAAACTGGCTCCTTATTCCTCTTTATACTTCCAAACTTAATGGTATTTATGTCTTTTTAAGACATTAGAGGATTTAGGCTGAATAGTAAAATTTATTTTGCTATTTTATTCTATTAAAGTTTACCTCTATGGATTTCTGACTTCTTTGGATTTCATTTCTTTCATACGAGCCTAGTCTGGGCAAAATCCACATTGCAATAAGTTTCACCAGAGGGCCCCACGGTCCACATTCGCATCTTACCGACTTCTAGTCGATCGATGTTGACAAGATCTGGAGTCCCTTTGTTATCGTGCAGTGTGAGTTGCCTATACCATGCTGATGAAGGCTAATAAGCCAGAAACCGGTCCATGGGTTGGTGACTTGCACTGCCTGGTAACAGAGGGAGTCCTTATTTGGATTAATCCGTCTGGTGGGGCTTATTGCAATTATTAAATTATTTGCTTTCTACATTCGTAGTACTGACCAAATTTTTATCAGTTAAATGTAGATAGTTTGCAAATAAGCTCTGAAAAGAGTATTTATGTCTTTTTAAGACATTAGAGGATTTAGGCTGAATAGTAAAATTTATTTTGCTATTTTATTCTATTAAAGTTTACCTCTATGGATTTCTGACTTCTTTGGATTTCATTTCTTTAAAAATTTATATTATTCTACACAAAAAAAGGCGTTATAAACTTATTTTGTGGTGTCCTAAATTGCTGTTAAGAAATCCTAGACGTAAAAATAAGAAAAAAGTTCATATTAACACGCAAAAAAAACTGTTCCTAAGGGAGCTACAGCTCTTTAAATAGAGTGTCGTTAAACTAGGAGTGTTTTACATTTTAACTTTAGATGAAGAACCGAAAAAATATAAATACTCCAAGTAATTACAATTTTTGTATTACTAATCGTTTCTTCTCAAGAAAAAAATATCCCAACGTGGTAAAGGAAAGGCTATGATGCCTTGTTAGAATATATTATTATTATTATTATATTTCCTGATTTTTGTGTTTTTTACTAAGTCAATAACACCATTTTTTATTAAGGTATGCTTTGTTCTGATTATTAAGAGTTTGTTTAACTTAACGAAGTCTTGAGGATGTGTATATTCCATTAATTCTACCGGAACCAGGCAAATTTGAATTTTCCAAGGGCTACCTAACAAGATAAGGCCGGTCCTGCCTTTATATCTATATCTGTTAATTCATTTAAAACTTCACAAATCTTTCTGCAAATATACAAAGTGCGAAATTTATATACTTTGTATGTATGTGAAACAGATATAGTACGGTGCGCGCACTGCCCTACACATTGTGGGACGACTGAGGATGTTGAGTGAAAAATATAAAGAGCCGCAACCCCATTGTCTTGAACGTGGCCCGTGCTGATCGCAAAGCAGTTTAGTCGCGAGATTAGGTCTGTAACGTCATGAGTATATCTGGTAAAATTCAGTAAGCATCTACCTTCTACAGTATAAGTATTTAACATTAAAATTATCTGCTTCAGATTATCGCCAAGCATATTTTGCTTTGTAGTAAATTCAGTTCATTGTGATTTTTAATATTTGATAAAGTAATAAATGAGACTACTAGTCTCTCATACTCATCAAATCATTTTCTTTGTTTTAATTTTTTACGAGTACAAAATTTAAATTAACTTACCTCATATACATTCGGGTGCCACACTTTTGTTAAAAACCTAATTGACGGGGGTGAATACGGGTAGTCTGTTGGAAATTTCATTCTAGCCTGCAATAAAAGAAATATGAATCAGTATTTTGCAAAACAAATTATCAAAGTATTTATTTTTCCTACAAGAAAAATTGTATTTGCTTAGATGCTTAGATTGTTAATATTATAATTAATATTCATACATATCGACAACAGACAAGTGCATAAGGTTACTCGAGTATGGTATTTATGAGCAAACATTTTCAACTTCGGGGTGCCAATAGTTACACAGTCTGAGTAGCAGCAAAAGGTTGAAGTTGAATAAAAATTTAAAAAAACATTAACGTAACGTAACGCAAAATTTGAGATATACCTAAGCAAAAAAAAAAAAATATCACATGGCAATGGTTTAATCGGTGATCACGAATTATCGTCAGCAATCGATCAACTAGCTATTTTTAAGCAGTTTATCTCTAACACTGTTGATAAACTGGGTCAGGTGGATGTGATTGTAACTTCTTCAAATCTGTTGATCGTATTGATCAAAACCACAACCTTCATGCCATGCCTACTTGTATAAAATCAAAACATTTTGGATTTTCTTTCCCACTTACAATCCCAAATATCTAGCAGAAAATAATTCATGTCTTATAATGGATACGATTCTGTGATCATAAGTACAACTTCAGGTTTGCCCCAAGGCACCAATCTTGGGCCACTTTTGTTTCTACTGTTTATTAACGGTTATTTATATTATGAATGTTAATGACTTAGAAGAACAAACTACACAACAACTTCGATCAATTTCAAAGCTGCCGTATTTCTGTTCTAATAAACTTGGCCAAATGTAAAGCGGTAACAATTTAGTATGCAGTTCTTATATTATATTGTTTGTAGTTTATTTGTGGAAAGCTATATATAGGTGAGACGTCTAGACCATTAGAAGTTAGAATATCTGAACACAAAAATAACGTAAAAAATTACCAAGTTGATAAATCTACACTGGCACAACATGCTTGGAGTAATGGCCACAGATTTAGTTGGACACAGGCAAAAATAATTCAAACGGAGACACATTGTAATAAACGAAAACATAAAGAGAGTGCCTGTATTCAACTAAATAGTACCGACTGCGTCTCTACTAGTTCAGTGTTGCTAGACGAAGTCTGGCTACCGATTCTCCAAAAAGAAGTACGTGACGGAAATATCAAAATAAATTAGAATTCTTTATCTAGTGATCTATGCATTAATTAATAATCAGTGTCAGGTGTCAAAGTGATCTTTTTTGACAAGTCATTTTTTGTAATCACAGTTGAAAAAGGACCTAGACTTTGGTTCGAAACGTTCTGTTAAGATAAGTTATTGTTTTATAATTGTTTTTTACATATCATATAAATATATATATATATATCTATTATATAATATACATTTTGTTATATTTTCTAGTGTAAAATACTAGAAAACCACTGATACGAATTTTAGATAACAATATTGTATTTATATTCATTTAGAACTATATACAGTGGTTTTCTGGGGCAAACTGTTGAGGTTTGCCTTTGATACTACACTTTTATCTTGACATATTTTGGCAATTTTCTTATTTCTATTTATTTTTTAGAATTTGGCGTGATTCCCAGAATTAAGTTCAATGAATCTTATATTATAGTTTTGATGGAAAAATGTTAAAGCGTTCCGATTTAGTTATGTTTAACTCAAAGTTGAGGGCAGCGAGCGGAGGACTGACTTGACTCACTTCATAGCGATATGAAGTTAAGCAACAGCTATCGCGTTCAGTACTTGGATGGGTGACTATCCACGGAAAGACGCGGTCTCGCTATCCCTACTTCTAGCGGCTTGTATATCAGCTATATCGCAGAAGCAATACAACTGTAGGCGAGAGGTGTATTGAGGATATACCATCCTTCGGAGAGGATGTAAAGCAGTCGGTCCCTTGTCTAACTCAAAGTTGGACCTCGAGTTGGACTTTCATATATTCCAGGACTTATCGTCAGGATTGTAGAGTTAGAGGTTTTACTAATATGTATTTATTAATGCTTTAAAAATCCTATATTATTTATACGTTTTTCGACCCACAGCATGGGGATCTCGCTTATCTTAAGAGATATACAGTCGGTCAAATTAGAGCAGTTACACAATTTTATGCTGATCAATAATCTAAAAAGAAATTTGATCTATCCTTTTTAGTTTTGAAGATATGTATTAGAAAAAAACGAAAAATGGTGTTTCTCGTTTTTAATTTTTAAATTGAAAACTAATAAAACTATGTACGTATTTTAAACAAAGACATTCTTAAGGCACTTTTTTCCGAGGAATCCGAATATGCCATTGTATTTGCCATGACGTCTAAGATGGCTGAGAAACAACAGTCAACTTTATTTCTTCTATGGGCACCATATTGGATTTTCACATTTTTATCGTTTGATAAATAGGGATTTTCAATTTAAATAGTTTACTTAAAATTTTATTATTAACCAATATACAGACTGTCCCACAATTTCGTTTACAAACCATATCTCCATTATTTGAAGAGATAGAAAAATAAACTACAAAAGATTGTGAAAGACATTCAAGAGTCCTTAGATTACCCCCTTAAAAACATCTTGCTTCTTACGATCCTTAAGAAACTACCCCAACTATTTCATTTTCAAATTACATTCCCTAAAGCTGTGATAACCCATTTTTAATATTTTTTGTTACCTATTTGTATGATTAGGTGTAACTGTAATCTATTGGGCAAACAAAGGTATTGTAGGTACTCGTAATTAATATTAATATTATCTGTTCACGTTTGTGACGCAGATGGTTATTTATTCATCAATAAATATAAATTGGTTTCCAATCCCAAACTTTTTAGTTCAGTTTACATGCGAAACTTTATCCGTTCCCTAAAATTTAAAATACCTACGGTTACAGATCAGAAATGAAAAAAATGTAAAATTATTACTAGATTACGAAACATGTCAATTTTAGACTATACATTTTTCAAGAAAAATAAAATTGGCCTAGTTTTAAAAATATGAATTTTGATCAAAATGAGAAAGGTAAAGTAATTATTATCCATTCACTATTTTCACTTTGGCTCGCTACCAAAGGAAATACCTAAGAACAAACTAACTGCTTGGATTACTAAAGAAACGGATTTTGTCTATGAACATTAAATAAAACGTCACCTACTTTATAATTTTAAGTAAATTTAAATACTGACTACGAAGTTTAAATGAAGTTTTGTGAAAAAAAATTGTTATTGAATTTCCAGAAAAATCTAGAGAAAAATATTCAAAAAGGAGCTACGCTACAACACCAATGTATTTGGAAACTTCTTATCAAAATCAGGAGGAAAATTGATCGTCATACTATACTTACTGCAAACTCAGCTATTTGATGGATGTTTTAGTTTTAAATAAATTTACGTCCATCAATAAAAATTAAAAAATTATTATTACCTTACTCTATTAATTAAAAATCAACTTGCCAGTTGAGATGCACTACATGTATAATTCTGATATGTTGGAATAAGTCATTTACTCCAGTTTATACGTTTCAAAATAAACATACAACATCAAGTCTGCAATGTGTATTTATTTATAGCCGGAATTTCAAAAATGCCCCACTAAAATATATGCCATTAATGTGGACAATGTTCCGTACAATATCTCAAATTAGAATAATATATTGTCACGGGTTTGCAATCCCCCTAAACTCGCCAAACTGTAGATTTGTAAATTGAAACATCCAGCGACATTAAACACTACTTTATTAACTTCCGGACTAATTACACTAACAATCACCTACTGAATAATTACGATTAAACATTTTACAGTCATTTAGGTATCTACTTCGTAATCCAGTATTCACCTGTTGGGCTTTAAATTAATCCTCGTCCGTCTCTCATGAACGTCGGCGTCGTCTTATATATTTGAGTCCTGCTCTCCTGAAATAATTCAAGATCAATCTTGAACAATCAGGGCCATACAGGAAATTGTTAGACCCTCGTCATCTATCAGCCTATTTGCTTCCTTTATGCGGTTTACTATTTACAGGTTCCTGCTCGAGTGTTATAATTTGTAGTTTTCAATTAATTTGCCAACACAGGACAAAACATGTTATTTTAAATAGAACCGCGAAAAACATTAAAAAACGGGTTCCACAAAACTGACAAGCTTAAGTCAAATCGATTGAAAATAAGTTACAGTTTTGTTTTCATTTTTAAATATAGTAATGTGATGTATTTACACCGCCTTACAGGGTCTGTACAGGGATCTACGAGTCTGTAGTATGTATTCCCAAAGTAAAGTCCCACTATAGGTAGTGGTTCGGCAACTGCCTGATAGATGGCGTCAGTGGTACGGAAACATTTTAGGATATCTAGGGTATTATCGAATGAACTAGAAAGAACACATGGATTATTCCAGGAGGTATATGGGCAGGTATATAACGGCCAAAAACGGTTCACTGAACAGTTGAATATTGGAGAGTGAACTGAACAGAACAGAAGAGAAACAGTGACTAGTGTCTAGTGACAAGTACTGAACACAAGTGGTGAAAAGTTTAAGTGAGAAATTATTGTAACTAATTAGTGAGTTAATAAATTAGTGGTTTGTGGTAATCTTGTTGCAATTATTTACTAAGAGGTGTAAACACGTAACAGTAACGAGTATAGGTATTTGCACTACGCGTCCTCCATAAATAACATGAAATTTTCGTTTATGGATTTTTCATAATTCAATCGCTTCAACTTCAAAAGAAAAAAACGAAATATGCAGGTAGCTATATAGGTATCGGACGAGTTCGCTGACCAAACGGGAAAAGCATTAAACTCATTGACCTTCCAATTTTTAGATGTAATTACATTGTTTAGCTGTAAAGCTAAATGAAAATATAATTATGTGTAATATTTATATTTATAGACAAAAATTAATGTATATGTAGTTAGCAAAACAACTTTCGCGAATCGGATCGGACAAAAGCTTAAAATTTGCCGCTTTTTTGCCGTTAATTAGTTGTGAAAGAATCAATTTTGCCGCTCTTTTTTTTTAAAAAAAAATGGGGTGTTTTGCTAAGTAAATATTTGGTTAGCGAAACACCCATTAAAAAAATTTATATTTTTTAATAATTCAGTGATCAGAATTTGCCGTCTTTTTGCCGTTAATTAGTTGTGAAAGAATCAATTTTGTCGCTCTTTTTCTTTAAAAAAAAACGGGGTGTTTTGCTAAGTAAATATTTAGTTAGCGAAACACCCATTAAAAAATATATATTTTTTAATAATTCAGTGATCTGAATTTGCCGTCTTTTTGCCGTTAATTAGTTGTGAAAGTATCAATTTTGTCGCTCTTTCTTTTTTTTAAAAAACGGGGTGTTTTGCCAAGTCTAAATATTTAGTTAGCGAAACACCCATTAAAAAAATTTATTTTTTTAATATTCAATGGTCTGAATTTGTCGTTTTTTTGCCGTAAAGGAATAGTAGTAGCCATTTAGTTTTTTTGATAAAAATGTGGCCGTCAGAAAATAAAAAAGAAATGTTGATGAAAAATTTGCAAAAGGTAGGGTTAAGTTAATGATAAGAAAAGATAGGTTCCGCAACACCAGCACAATTCAGCGCAACTTTAATTTTTTAATATTTTCAAAATGGCAGGGTTAAGTTAATGGATATTAACATTTGCTTGCAACGAGGCTTGCAATTTTAGTCCATTGAACGACCCCTACCCCGGCAAACATTTTTCGGCAGGAATAAGACTGGTGACAGTAATTTAGTTGTATAACTAATTTCTTTCCAGTTATTGAAATAATTAAAAAAGAATTGCTAAAAGACTTAGAAATAAAGAATCCAATTAATGGCACAGATTGTTTCAAGGATTTTTTTACCCATTATACCGAGGGGTTAATCGCTGGGAAAAAGTGTGTAGGGGAAGGTGAGGCAAAACGGGGTGGTGAGGTAAAACTGGGTACTCCATTTATTTCCGATACAAGTAGTGAGATCTATCTGAATTTCGCCAAACTATATTATTTATGTTGCCTTCTACTACCATGTAAGAGATGACAGCCATTGTACGCACCATGTTGCCTAATTCACCGGTGTATGAAAAGTTATACTCGTGTTACAAATTTCAAGTTGTAATTTACCGCAAATAAATAAAAATGAGTTATATATTTAATTAGCAGCTGTTTATGCTATGTTATAATGTTATGGACTTTTAATTATGTGTGTAATATTAAATTTTGCCTAGTAATTCTGCATTTATAGCTACATAACCTCATTAGTTACATGTGGGGCACAATGGTGTAGGGCAAAACGGGGTACCCCACTTTGCCCCACCAACATATTTCCCTATTGTTAATTTTTCCTTGCTCTAATTGCTTGCTTATTTTTTGTTAAATTAAAGTGGTAGTGTTACAAAATAAAATCAAACAGGCAATAATGGACCGAAGAACAGATGCACCAAGCAGTACAAGAAGTTGTAAATGGCTCGATGGGATACAAAAGAGCTGCTGGTCAATTTAACGTTCCCCAAACAACGTTAGAGCGTTAAGTTAATAAAAAAAGAAATAATCCAGAATATCGATTGAAAAAATTTTGGATGAATATCGCTGTCTTTTTTCGGATGAGCAAGAGGCCGAACTAATCTTTCAATGAATGGATTCCGAGAACTTGCTTTTGCTTTGGCTGATCAGAATAATCTAAATCATTCATTTAAGGACGAAAAAGCAGGATTAGAGTGGGCAAGAGGTTTTATGCATAGGCATCTCGATTTAAGCTTACGAAAGCCGGAAGCGACATTGGCACTCGAGCCATGGGGTTCAATAAGGTCGCAGTAAACCAATTTTTCGACCTTCTCAAAGAAGTTGTGGATATTTATAAGTTTAGAGGGGATAGAACTTTCAACTGTGATAAAACAGGTCCATCAGTGAACCCAAAAGATATTTTGACTTCATCCGTGGAAATTTAAAATTTGATTAGGTATTTAACGGTTTAAGGAGAAGTAAAGAAGTCATTATAATGACAGACTTTTTTCGGAAATCGTTAAGTAAAAAAATTTTCCCTCTTCCCAACTCCATTCTATACGAATGTATATATGTTATATTTTTCGAAAGAGAATTTAAATATATTATATTTTCTGAAATTGTAAAAACATACAGTTCGTTCCGTTTAAAAACATTGCTTTTTCTCACTTTTATTCTCCATTTTATTTAACTTTCAATTGTATTTTTTTTAATTTTCGAAATCCTTGGAAAAATTACTATAAGTGACGCTAATAGTATATTATTCTACAGGTGGTAACATACTAAATAACTCACGACTATGAATGTTGCAGCGCGAGCCGAAGGCGAGAGCTGTAATTCATCAAGTGAGTTATTTAGTATTATTTTGGTTGGTGACCATAATGAATGAATTTTGTGGTGAGTTAATAATAAAAAAAAAATGTTTTCAATAATTTATTTTCGAGTTTATTTTTAGACATTTTGAATTTTGTAATTTTTAATTCAATTTTTATCATGCATTAAAGAAGATCCAATAAACTTAATAATAGGGTATGCGCATATGCGAGATTTTTAAGCAAAATTGGTTATAAAAGATAGTTGCTATATGCTATAAAAAAATTAATAACAATAAAATTTTATCAACAATGTACCCTATATTTATGTATTTGTTAATTAAAATTCACATTATTTTTTAGTTTACGACCACTGGCCGAGAACAAACGATCGAATTCGAATTTCACTGTGACGTCAATCACCGGTTTTTTTGACAGAACTTTAGAGAAACTATTATGTTTACCGTTGTGCAATATGTTATACTGTTTACGTGTAGATTCAATGTGCGACTTCGGTGTTAAATATTAACATTTTTCACGGAAAAATGAGTGGAACAGATTTTGTAAGAGCCCAGAGAGATAATTTGGCCAATGTTGCTCTCTTTGTTGCTGTACTACTTTTAAGTGGAAGGCGCCTTTTTCTACCAGTTCGACAATCAAAATACATAATCTTTTAAATGTATATATGTAACTACCCATTAATTTAAACATCATATAGTTTTCTAAATCTTCCTCTAATTGAAAAAAAAAGTAAAATACATAGGGGAGACCAGGGATGGTTGATACATAGGGAGAGTTGATACAGTACCATTATTTCTTTTATTTTAAGTTTTTTCGGATAGAGATGACAACATAGCATTCATTTCTAACTTTAGTCGCACATTTGTGATCGTCAACAATTAATCGCAGGAATTAGAGATTTTTAGTGACTAAAAGTGTTTTTATTGATAGTATACTGTATACTGTATACTAGATTATTGCCTGTAACTTTATTTTATTAAAGTTTATAAAAGTTTTAATTTTATACCTGAAATTGTTATAGTTTTGATCATTAAATATCGTAGGTTAGGTTATGTTGTGTGCTTTGCTAGAGAAGATAGGCACCTTTTTGCATAAAAATGGCATCTGGGGAGGTTTGATACAGCAACGTTGGGAAGCCAGGTTATGGAAAAAATATCCGTGGACGAGTGGCAAATTAAATTTGCAAGAAGAATTGAAGGCAGCCGATTCAAGTGGCCCGAGAAAGAGGACGTCAGTATAGTGTTGATGATGATCAAATCGAAACTTTATTATGTGATCCTATTTTTAAATACAACAATGATATACTAACTTTTTTTTGTTTTAAAGAAAAATTTGATAGTTTGGTTGTAGAATAAAATAAAAACAAATCACTTTTGAGTTTAGTTATTTACCTTTTGGTGTATGTAATTAAACATCTCCATATATGTATTAAACCTCCCCATGTATGTATCAAACCTCCCTACCAGAGGGGATCATTGATACTAAATAAGTGTTTAAAAAAAAACAAAATTACCCAATATAGCAAAAAAATACTTAAAGTGTTGTCCTGCTATAAATATTCAGAAACTATAGGATTATATTAAAATATAAAATGGGTTTAAATAAATCAATCCCAATTTTTAAATAATTAATTTTGAAAAATTGTATCAACCATCCCTGGTCTCCCCTACCTAACCTAAAATGTACGATTTTAAAAAGGTACAAAATCGCACTTACGTTGAAATGATCCTCACATACAACCCCTTTAGTGATTTCTGATATATCAGTTTCACTCCTCATGGTACGTAACCATAATTTTCGTTTTTTCTTTAATTTAGAGCTTGATCGTATATTGGTAATGAGACAAATCTTTTTTCTGGTGTTTTTTTTTATGGACGACTGGCACTGCGGTATTTAACAGTACCTTGGATGCTTAAAATCAATAATATCCTTGTTTTCCATTGTAAAATGCTGCATTAAACGCTATTTTAACAAACATTATATGGAAATGCGAGTTTCTGACGTCACAACACCACAGCAGCCATTTGCATGAAGTCACAGTCATTTTTGGAATAACCAATTTTTGTTAATTTTTTTTGGATAATGGGTTACATTTTAACCGTTTTTTATTATTGCGATAGCCATTTAGTAAGTTAATTTACAAAATTACATTTAATTCAAAAATCATGCGCATACCTTATTGTACGTTTAGAGATGAAACATCAATGTGAAATGTGAGTATATCAAATTGGATATGTTTTTTGTTATTATGCTTGTATAAAGCCTAAATAGTCATTTATAAAAAAAATATACGCCACAGATTTTTTTGAAATTTTTATTTATTTATTTATTTATTTTGTATTGAGATTCTAAAAATACAAATTTTGTGTCTTTTTGAGAAAAAAAATCCACTTAATTGCATCCCTGGAGTGGATTTTTTTTCTCAAAAACTTATCAAGATACGAAAAAAATTCAAAAGACACAAAAGTTGTATTTTTAGTTGCTTAATCCAAAAAAAATAATAATAAAAATTACAAAAAAAATCTGTGGCGTACAATTTTTATGTCAAAAATATTCGTTAAGGTGCCGCTCGGGACACCACTGGACTTAATAAATTTAAGGGCTAAATTAACTCCTTAACACTACACATAACACTGCCAAATTACAACAAAATTGGGTAAAGGATATTTAAGATATTTTCGAAAAAGCAATTTTTTAAAATAAGTTTAACACCTTGAAAACGAAGCATTTTCGGACCCATGTTTATATGAACTTTCTGTCATAAAATCACTCAAACAATCGTCTGTTAAATTTATTGTACATACTTAATTAACACCCTGTATTTACGTGCCATATCTATATTTTATAGCAGTCTATGTAGATGTTATGAAATATTTGTACAGGGTTATCCAACGAAAAGGCCCACCCTTATATTTTCTTTATTTTTCGAGTTAGGAAAAAATGTTTCAAATAAAAGTTGTAGTGAATCAAATGAACTCATTTAAAACCCCTGCAAAGAATATACAGGGTGTTCCATAAAAGCGGGACAAACCTAACTTACATTTTTTTAAATGGAACACCCTATATTTTTTTACATTTTTCAAATCTGTGTTTTTTCGTGATTTCAAACATATATATATGTTGTATCTTATCTTTTACTGTTTTTTATTTATTGCAAATTTCGTGAACAATATTATTTATACCACCAGCATCTGCATGCGTATCAATCAGGTTAGCCATGGATGAAAAATGAAAAACAATTAATTTGACACTTATGCCACAGAATAATTGAATAAATTCAAAAAGCAAACTTTTCATCCATGGCTAACCTGATTGATACGCATGCAGATGCTGGTGGTATAAATAATATTGTTCACGAAATTTGCAATAAATAAAAAACAGTAAAAGATAAGATACAACATATATATATATGTTTGAAATAACGAAAAAACACAGATTTGAAAAATGTAAAAAAATATAGGGTGTTCCATTTAAAAAAATGTAAGTTAGGTTTGTCCCGCTTTTATGGAACACCCTGTATATTCTTTGCAGGGGTTTTAAATGAGATCATTTGATTCACTACAACTTTTATTTGAAACATTTTTTCATAACTCGAAAAATAAATAAAATATAAGGGTGGGCCTTTTCGTTGGATAACCCTGTACATTATGTGCTAGAATTTCGGGGAGAAGTGTCTTGATTTCTATACGACGCACAGTGGTACCAAATCTTCAAAACGTGATCAAAATTTTAAGACGTATTTTTATTCGTAAGAAAACAGTATAGGTATACACGGTGGTGAATTTTTCGATGCCCACCATTGGTATCTCGGAAACTATAAGAGATAGAGGATCGGTTAAATTAGACAAAAGTTGCGATATTTTATGCTCTACAATTTCCTACCAAAATGCTGGATATCTTGATTCGTTTGCGGTTTATCCTGAAAAAATTGAAAATCGTGATTTCAAAAAAATAATAATATCTTCTATACCATTCATGCGAATTTAATGAAATTTGGCAAGGTTATATTTTTGACCACTACCAATTGAAAGGCGTTGATAGAAATTTTCTAAACCTTCTAGATTTTGAGCAACGATAGTCAACTTTTTTTTTTCTTATGGCCGCCATATTGGATTTTTACACCATTAGTTAGAGAAAATAATTCTCTTTTCACCTATGTCACCAAAATATACTGATTTTTGAAAAACATGTTGATATTCGAATTAATGTAAAAATAATTTATTAAATCCAGTATGCTTTCGAAAAATAATTACAAGCAACATTGTAATCCAGACGCTATTATTAAATTGTACACTCCAAAAAAAATTACACAAAAATGCCAGGTTATTTAAACTCCTATTAAATATTACAAACATTTTATAAAATAAAAATAGTATTATTTGTTTTCTTGACTCTTTAATAAATTAATTGTTTGTAATATTTAATAGAAGTTTAAATAACCTGGCATTTTTCTGTATTTTTTTACGAGTGTATAGTTTAATAATAGCGTTTGGATTACAATGTTGCTTGCAATTATTTTTCCAAAGCATACTGGATTTTATAAATTATTTTTACATTAATTCGAATATCAACATGTTTTCAAAAAATCAGTCCATTTTGGTGACATAGGTGAATAGAGAATTATTTTCTCTAACTAATGGTGTAAAAATCCAATATGGCGGTCATAAGAAAAAAAAAGTCGATTATCGTTGCTCAAAATCTAGAAGGCTTAGAAAATTTCTATCAACGCCATTCAATTGGTAGTGGTCAAAAATATAACCTTGCCAAATTTCATTAAATTCGCATAAATGGTATAGAAGATATTATTATTTTTTTGAAATCACGATTTTCAATTATTTCAGGATAAACCGCAAACGAATCAAGATATCCAGCATTACTTGACAGCAAATTGTAGAGCATAAAATAGCGCAACTTTTGTCTAATTTAACCGATCCTCTATCTCTTATAGTTTCCGAGATACCAATGGTGGGCATCGAAAAATTCACCACCCTGTATGAGTTTTTTCAAGTATGTTTTTCGCAATTTGTAATTTATAGGTACTTAATTAATTAGCTGGGAATGGCGCGCGAGGCACTGATTTTCCTAGCGAGCCGGACCGTGTCGATTCGTATCGTATTAACAATTAACAAACGCAACAGAATTTTTTCACGGATTTCAAAAATTTTAACTGAACTTATTACAAGTAAAATGAAAGTGGGAAAAAACAAGGCAATCTTGAAAATATTTCAATTAATAATAAGTTTAATACAAATTTTGAGTTAAGTACTTGTAAAACACAATAATCTTGAAAAATTTTCGCTTGCGGCACTTCACGGAGGCTTCCGCTCCCCGCACCCCTGCAGTTCTTGCCCGGTGTACACATCTTTTTTGTTGCCAACCCTCCAAATTTCTCTGCCATGTGTCGCCCAACCAAAAAGAGAGAGCTGGCGTCGCCGTTTACGGCAAAATATCCCGTTTCCTTAAAAAAAGAGCGACAAAATTGATTCTTCCACAACTAATTAACGGCAAAAAGACGGCAAATTCTGATCACTGAATTATTAAAAAATATATATTTTTTAATAGGTGTTTCGCTAACTAAATATTTACTTAGCAAAACACCCCGTTTTTTTTTAAAGAAAAAGAGCGACAATATTGATTCTTTCACAACTAATTAACGGCAAAAAGACGGCAAAATCTGATCACTGAATTATTAAAAAATATAAATTTTTTAATGGGTGTTTCGCTAACTAAATATTTACTTAGCAAAGCACCCCATTTTTTTTAAAAAAAAAAGAGCGACAAAATTGATTCTTTCACAACTAATTAACGGCAAAAAAGCGGCAAATTTTAAGCTTTTGTCCGAACCGATTTGCGAAAGTTGTTTTGCTAACTACATATACATCAAAAATTACAATGATTTTACAGAAATGCTCCAATCTGCGATATAAATTTTGTACGATGACAAGAAGTGGAGAAACTGGCATCTGAAAATTTTCATAAAAACCGTTATAGAGCCCTTCTTCATTCTTGAAATCACCCAAGGCATTAAGGTCGAAAAATTTTAATTCGTACGATATACTTTGGATATTTCAATATAATTTCTGAAGATGCGTATTTTTTCTTTTACTTAAAAGTTCGATTTCTTTATTTTTTCGAATTGACGTAAAAATGGGCGATTAAATCCACAAAAAAGGATAGATTTGGACGTATTTTTTAAAGCTTGTTAAAAAATTAAAAACCTGAATTTTCTCTCAATCTTAAATATTGACCTAGTATCGTAAAGCCTCATCCCTGGCCTCTTCGCCATTGACGTTGAGTAATTTTTTTCGGTTTTTTTCTTGTTGTACAGGGTGTGAGTTTAGGGTCCTGCAAAAAATCATTTTTTTGACCAATAATGTATCAAATCTGAGAGACTCTAGAAAGATTCTTTTTTTGTCGGGTTATTTCTAAAACTCATACCTCGGGACGTTTTTCAATTTTTTTCCATGTCTTGCGTTATTATAAAAATATAGTAATTTCTATGAAATTCCTTATTTCTTTTAAAAATTGTGCTTTTTGGACAAAATTTTTCAATGCAAAACCGATTGTGCTTAAAATAAAAGGTAAATAAATATGACGTAATGAAAATCGCCAACACCAGTGACGTGAAAAATGGGGTTTATGCGGACATTAAAAAATGAAAATTCATTAGCCAACTTCAAATATTCTATAAATGTGTCGAAGGTTGCTATTCTGAAGGTAGGTACTAAAAATGTAACTCGTATATTTGTCAAATTCAGAGGCATACAAAAGGGGTTTCACTAGTCTGAGAAATGACGATAACATCCTCAGTGGTGTACAAGAACATGTTTATTGGTCATGAATATTAAAAGTTGAAAATATGGGTAATTCTGAGCGCCATATCATTTTTTTACATCTTGTTTTTCATGTAAATATAGAAATTTTAAAAATTTAAAAATAATATTCTCAAGATTTTATTTATTGTTTAAATAAGTAGGATTTTTCATGTTTTAATTTTTTTGATTAAAATAAAAAACAAATTCAATCTTCGAAACATTTTTAATCGCAAATAAACTAATAGTCTGTTTCAAAGGGCGGAAATACCACTGCCCCCCCGGTGAGGGGTCGTTTTTCTCGGCAGTTCTCCTCTATTTTGGTATAAAGCATTACCACCATAGATTTCATTTCTACGTACTACTCTTGCTATAGATGATCTGTTTTAGTACTTCAGATATGTCTCTAATCGAATAATTTTGTCGCCTAGGTCCGAGCCTAGGTCCTAAAATATTGGCCAATTCCACACCAGATATTCCTGGCATTCTGACTTTTAAAGCTACTTAATGCCATCAATATGTCAACGCTTTAATTCCATGGCAGTTTAAAAAAACAAGCGGCATAATAATAAGTAAGTATTGACCGAGGTAGACTATCTTTCTTTAGTAACGCGAGCTGTCAAAAAAATTTAAAAAATGTCCCGAGGTATAGGATGATATTTCTGAGACTAGTGAAACCCCTTTTGTACGCCTCTGAATTTGACAAATGTACACGTTACATTTTTAATATCTTCAGAATAGCCAACCTTCGATACATTTATTGAATATCTGAAGTTGGGTAACGAATTTTCGTTTTTTAAAGTCCATACACCCCATTTTACACGCCACTGGTATTGGCGATTTTTATTACGTCAAATTTATTTACCTCTTATTTTTAAACACAATGTGTTAACGCATTGGAAAATTTTGTCCAAAAAGGTCAATTTTTAAAAGAAATAAGGAATTTCATAGAAATTACTATACAGGGTGTTAAGAAAAAGTAGGTCATGCCTTTAACCACAGATTCTTTGGGCGAAAATAATGTGACTTTTATAATGTGATTTTTTATTTTGGAGCGTAGTTTTTTTTATACAGGGTGTTAAAGTTTACATTTTGAAAATTATTTTTATTAATAATTCTGTTACTGTTTAAGATTTTTACCCGAATTTTTGCACAGACTTTCATCTTACACAGATACACTTTTTGTGTAATTTTGGTCAAAAAAGTCAAAGCGCAAACGGGAAAAAGGGGGGTTGTGTTACCCATTAACCCCCCCAACTTTTTCATGCGTACGCCTATGGTATCTAGATATTTATTTTTAGATTAAACACTTATTTCCCCAATTTTTTTTACTCCTACAAAATTTTGATTTAGGACTTGATTAACGAGATATTCCAGTAAATTCAGAATCATTTTCAATATTTCAGTTTCGGAATTTATTGTTTTTACTATTGTTGTTCGTAGTAATCCTGGGTTTTCTTTAAATCGACTACTTTTAGACAAAAAATGCTAGAGACTTTTTTTGTTGTGCATAGTCAGAAAAGTTCAATATTTTTGTGAAATTTGTTTTTCACTAACTTGTACTTGTAAGTAAAATACCCCTCGTATTAATATCACACACCTGAAGTTATTAAAATATCTCGCTAATTAAGTCCTAAATCAAAATCTTGTAGGAGTAAAAAAAATTGGGGAAATAAGTGTTTAACCTAAAAATAAATATCTAGAGACCATAGGCGTACGCATGAAAAAGTTGGGGGGTTAATGGGTAACACAACCCCCCTTTTTCCCGTTTGCGCTTTGACTTTTTTGACCAAAATTACACAAAAAGTGTATCTGTGTAAGATGAAAGTCTGTGCAAAAATTCGGGTAAAAATCTTAAACAGTAACAGAATTATTAATAAAAATAATTTTCAAAATGTAAACTTTAACACCCTGTATAAAAAAAACTACGCTCCAAAATAAAAAATCACATTATAAAAGTCACATTATTTTCGCCCAAAGAATCTGTGGTTAAAGGCATGACCTACTTTTTCTTAACACCCTGTATATTCATAAAAACGCAAGATATGGAAAAAATTTGAAACCCGACAAAAAATAGTTATTTTTGTATCAAGGGTGCGAAATGCTACTTTGGTGATAGAGAACGAAAGTTTTTTGACGAGGCGCAGCCGAGTTGTAGAAAATCGTTGTAAAAAAAGTCGTAAAAAAAATATTGTTTGCAACTCGTGTGCGAAATTCTTTGGTAATCTCGAACGATTTTTTGACTCGGCAAACTCTCGATCACTAAAGTAGTATTTGATGCAAAAATAACTATTCTAGGGTCTCTCAGATTTGATACATTACTGGTCAAAAAATTATTTTTTGCAAAACCCTAACTAAACTTCGAGCTAAACTCACACCCTATACAACAAGAAAACACCTCAAAAAATTACTCAACGTCAATGACGAAGAGGCGAAGAATGAGGTTTTACGACACTAGGTCAATATTTAAGATTGACAAAAAAATGTTAAAGTTACAGCTTGTTAAATATAGTGATTTTTTAGGTGTCTCGGAAGTTTTGCACAGTAGTTTATCATGCTACCACATTTATTTTCTTTGCCAATTTTTTCACTAATAAAAGAAGATTTGATCAAATTGAATTTTCTGTGTCCAAAAAGCGTGAAATATATTAAAAGAAAATTGTACGCCAAGTAGTTATTGTGCATTAAGAAGAGTATTGGCCGCAATAAAGTGCCTTGGGGGACTCTTGCTGCACGTGTCTGTTTTGTCAATAAGGTCAACGTATTATAATATGCCGTCACACAAATAAACAAGTCAATCAGTGAAGTCACCCCTTTTCGCATAAAAATTTAGTTTGTCCATAATATCTTCTAGATCTAAGTAACGTAGTTGATAATCAAAGTTTGGTTGGAAAAATACCCACAATTCTTTTTTGCTCTTTAACATCAATCATTTTTTCGATAAATAAAATGGCCGTACATGAGGTGATAAAATTATTTTGGAAATCAAGCAAAACTATAGTTAGAGTTTCCGTTTTGGTTACGTAATATAACGTTGGATTGTCTAATAGTTTAGTGATACAGGTCGGTAGTTAGTAAACCTGGTACAATTATTGGGGTCATAGAAACTAGGCCTTAATAATATCTCCTTTCACCTATCCAGGTCTTGACGGGCTAAGTTCTTAATAGGGCATCATAAATGAATGTACATACCCTTTAAATGTTAAGGAAGTTATACTGTGATAGATAAACGCTAATAGTCGCTAGTCCATTGTATTAATAGAAGCTGATTAGCGTTGTGGTGTTTTTAGACTCGCCCTGTAGCTTGTCACACGCAGTGAACAAAGCAAGTTATACTTGGTAGCAGAATCCTTGAGCGAATAATATCATCTCAGGAAATTAGTGAAATCATGTTTATGTGATTCAAGAACCAAGCGAAAGTGTATTACAATGGCAAGCATAAATTTCAATAAAGGAAAGTTAGATTCCGAGTTGAAACAAAGCGCTGCTCCGCTAACATAACTTTTATGTGAACGCGACCTAATTTCATTGAACAATTAGTGGGTTGCACTAGAAATACGGCTAATTATAAAATAGGAACAATAGTAATTGTCGCTGTCTTTGAAAATAAAACACCTAGTATTTGAAGTCCAAACATTTCTTATCACTGAATAACAAACAACGCATTTCAATCAAATATTTATTACATATAATTCTGTGTATAATAAACGTATAATTTATTATTGTTAATAATGTTAATTAGATAATCTAAAGAACCAAATTCAATATATCTACATTTTAAAACTTTTGGCTAAAAAATAAATGGTATAGGTATGTAGAAGTTTTCTTTAAAATTAGGTTGTTTTATGTCTCCAGGATTTTGTACTTCGTTTGTATATTTTTTTTAAATTTAGAGACATTTTGGGGTCAAGAATGTTAAAAAAGAGGGCTTGAAAAAATAATACATTTTTAACGATTTTCACCTCGATTTTCACAACCAAAATGGCACAAACTAGACACTTAAAATCTTCAAAATTGGCACTTATTGAACTATATTTTACACTAGCAATTCTCAAATAAATCATGATTGGTTTAATTGCAGGGTTTTAAGGGAATTTTATGGGGAAGCACACAAGCATCTGCTATTGCTAAATATAGGACGAGGTATAGGAGGTAGGTATATTTCGTCTCATTGATCTAACATTTGTTTACTCAGACTACTGATTTATCACTGCATTCACTGCAGTCGTCAGAGTGCACAGAAACATATTAGATATTTAATTTATTCTGTTTCAGCTAGTAGATTAAAAGATTGGTTCAGTTATTTTATTTTGTCTACTAATATTTAAGGTACTTAATCTTAGCCAGATTTCAAAAGATATACTTACAGGATACGCAAATGTGTTTTTCCCGAGGTTTTTCCTAAACAAAACATACTACTTAGTAGGTCTATATTTCTAATTTAAACGATTATTTTTTATTAACGATTTCGTCTCATTTATAGATTGCAAAAATGGTGTTTAGCATCCATGTATTTATTTAAGTTTTATGTATTTATAGTTAGTTTTAGGCTCGGTTTTAGGTATTTCCGTTACTAGCCCAGATACTAGTTATATATAGGGCATAGTAAACCTTGCGTAAATACAAACCCTCATTTACCCAAAGTTTAGTATCATAAACATGTAATTAATATTAAATTTACCGAAAAATCCCCATTATAAAATCATATACTGGAATATCCAATACTTAAGAAGCGATCTGACCATTTTATTATCATTTTTATTATTCTCATTTTCTATACCGGGTGACCACGGATCATGGTAAAATTTCCAAAATTTTTGAGCTATCCAAATGAAATTTTGCAACAGTAATGTACGTCCAAAAAGACTCATTTTGGCCCATCCGATTTTTTTTTCGACGTCCGGTTTCGACGGAAGTGACCTCAACTTTGGAATTTTGAACGGAACACCCTGTATATTATTTAATTTTTTGAATACTGAGAAAATTCTGAGTACGATAGAACTATTTTGGGAACTCTTTAAGCCCACTTGATTTTTGTAGAGCCAATTTCATTTATTAATCTAGAGTGCCATGATTGGTCTAATTTGGTCGAGAATTTGGTTCAAATGTACTGGTATAACTCCCAAAAAATTAGATCGACAAAAAAAATATAAAAATGTCGTCTTGGCGTGCATTCAAATTTGACCAAATCACTTTTTGTCCATTTTGACCATTTTCTCAAAAGATATCATAATGGTAAACCGATACCATAAAATAATACATTTTGTATGGCATCCATTGATGTGCCCATCCTTCATAAATCTGCAATGTGCAAGTAATAAAAATAGGGAAAAATCATCGAACACAACACGTCATTTTATACTATTTATCACACTAGCCATGGAAGAAACAATTAAAAGACGTAACTTTGACAGGTGAATGAGTTTTTTGGGACATACATTACTATTACTATTACTCAAAAATTGTGGAAATGGCGGGGGTTTACCCGCATGGTCACCCGGTATATATTTGACATTGACCAACAACCAGATTGTATTCTTGTATATACAGGGTGTTTCATTTTTAAATGTCGTCCTTTAAGGAGGTGATAGAGCATCGAAAAATAAGTCGACCTGCCCAAAAAACCTATATCAAAAATGCATAATACAGGCCTTCAAAGTTGGAATAAAAAAATCGTTTTTTTGTCATAACTTCTAGACCATATGACCGATTTTAACCAAATTTTGCACAGGCAGTACTGAACTACATACCTACAATCCTATAAGAATAACTCATGTCAAAAATCACCAGTGGCGTAGATACTGGGGTGACCTCGGGGGTGACGCTCTCTATTTCTCACCCTATTTCCCACGCCACTAGATATATTTTTTTTTGGGCAGGTCGACTTATTTTTCGATGCTCTATCACCTCCTTAAAGGACGACATTTAAAAATGAAACACACTGTATATACTATATATTGCAAATAAAAATATATTTTAAATAAGCTATTATTGTAGTTTATTTCTAATCTTCAAGTGAATAGTCAAAAAGATGTGGTACAGCAGTACATCCAGTGATTCGAAACAATAATCACAATACAAAACAAATGGTATTACTTTTATATTTGATGCAATAATAACAAAAGTAACTTACAAAATATAGAATAAACAAATATGGTATGGAAATTACGTGACCTATCCTATACAATAAAGCCAGTTGTACAACTGAGGTATAAAAATATGACCATTTGACAATTTTATAAGCGATAATTTATTGCTACAAAAGAGAGCAAGGTAAGGAGTTTATTCCGCAATGAAGATTTTATGAAAGATTCTTTCTTAATAAAATGTGTTCAACATTTAGGTTTTCAGTCAACTTCAAAAAACAAAATAAGTTTACAATTCGGCTTGTATATTTTCTGTGTTATTTATTGATAAATCTGGTTTTAATAATGATGGGCCGTAAGATGGGCATCATTATTTTTTATGATAATTCCAAAAAAACATAGTAAATAAATATCGCGTGGACTTTAGAATAGAATAGAATTTATAAGAAATCTCATTCAAAAACATTTTTCAATTTTTTATATCGAGATATCGTTTAATCCATAGAATTATATAGATAGATAAAGTAAAATGCCGTAATATACAAAGTGTTCTGAAAAACACTAGCATAAATTCAGGGGCTTATAGAATTTCAAAAAATATTACAATTTGTTTCTATGAACCACGGGCGTATCTTTTTCCGTTTTCAAAATACAGGGCGTTGAAAATAATTTTTCTTAAATTTTAATTTTCTGTTAGTAATAATTAGTTATTCTTCTTTTCAATTATATTCAGTATGTGTTAAACTTTTCCAGAAATAAACTAACTATTACTTTTTATCATTACCATTCAAATAATAACTTTGATTTTGAGTTTTATTAATGAAACTAATAGTAATAACCATGGTAGAGATATAAGATGGTATGTCACGGCGCACATTTTGACTACCGCTAGGACTACGTCATCAAGTAGAAATCTTGGCGCGAATTTTAAATGTAAAGTAGAATAATTGGATAGATTTTGCTGTTTCTAAATAACATCTAATCTTGAAATTAAGTACAAATTGAAAATATACGATTTATATATAGCTCGTGCTTATTGTAATGTTTACCTGCACTTTTAATTAGAATATATTTGACATAAATAATATGAAATAAACTTTGAAATTAATCATGATTATTAATTTATAAAAGTTGTACTCGACGTTGTAACATTTCACATTTGTAGACTTTAATTGAAAAAAATTTATTCTTTCATTGAATATTAAGAATGTTGGATAATGTTTACATAATTGTTCATAATACCTATTCGATGAATGAATATACAGTTTAAAGTAATGAAGGGATATTCAACAAAGTTGAAATCTACTTACTATTAAAAAGGACATGGAAAAACATAATAATAACTACATAATAAAGCATAATATAACTATTTTTTGAATCCTGTAAATTTTGTGATCTTGTGTGTTTTTCTAGAGTTATCTTGTATTTTTCTGTTCATTTCTCGTAGACGAATTTAAGTAACTTCTTGTCCAAACGGACCAAACGAGACAATGAATAGCATAGCTGGCAAGCATCTTTTGCTATATTGTCAAATATTTGATCCTCTTCAATTTCTCGCCGTGGTTAAAGGAGTCCTCCATGACCTTTGGGCATTTTTCAATTAAAACTGATACCACCAGACTAAATTAATAAATTCAAATAACCAAAACTTAACATTCTTGTAGCAGATTTGACAATTTGTTATTTGACAGTTGACAGTTCTCACTTTGCAGAAAACAAACAGCTACTTAGTGGCACTCAACAAGTTTTTCTACTTGCGCACTTCAGTACGAAAATCGAGCCGAGATAAAACTAACCATATTTTATCTCAACCATGAGTAATAACAACTAGGTGCCAAAGCCTACTTGAAATAAAAACCAACAATTTGGGATACCAGCTGCTTGACTTTGGTGCACTATGCCTGGTTTTTCTCGAAAGCGGGCAAATTTTAGCACTTCTTACAAGAGCACCTTTTTTGTTTAGAATAAAATTTGCCATAACAGCAAGTGACAAAAGGGGCAAAAAGATTAATCTCAAAAAAGTTAGGACCTAAAATGTTCCCACGGAGTACTGTACTGAAAACGCCCTGTATGATATAGCCAAAAATTAAATAACACCAGAGCATTTAGCATCCCCAGTAACCCCACATAGCAAAATTTCAGCTCATTTGGTCGAATTTTGTGGAAGAGAGGACCGAAACTAGATTTAAAAATTTTTTTTTAACGCTCTGTATCTTGAAAACGGAAAGAGATACGCCCATGGTTCATAGGAACAAATTGTAATATTTTTTGAAATTATATCAGGCCCTGAATTTATGCTAGTGTTTTTCAGAACACCCTGTATAAGAGAGTCTAGATGTCAGCAAAATGTTTCCATATAATATTCTATGACTGGCCCCCTCGCTGGCCCCCCTTTTTACTTTCTAGAAGATTAGATGGATAGGCCCTCGGATAGGCCAAGACTTCTTAGGAAAGGATCTATGGAAGAAGTGTCCCTTCAATGAGATGATACATTTGGATTGTTTTTAATAGCATATATAAATAAAAAATGGCATGGTCAGTCGATCTTGGTTAAATCCTCTAGATTCCGGATTTATATTTAGACATGCATTTAAAATGACTGGTTTACCCTCGGGTTAACCACTTCCTTGTCAGACAATTAAGTAAGGGGATGAACCACAAGGTTACCTAACACTTTAGTCTCACAGGTGCGCCCCTTTTGTTACCTTCACCAGAAGTGGTCCTCATACCGTACACCATAAATTCGCTAAACCCCCGTAAACCTGTTAGATTGAAGGACATTATGATACCTTTATGAATGTTTTTGTTATTTTGATAAAGGTTCTAGAAGCTGTATTATATTTATGTAGTATTGCTTTTTTGGCTCGTTTTTTGGGTTATGGGTCCTACTTAAAGAAAACACTTTATTTTTAATTCACCGACACGTTTCGGTTATGTATTTAATCGAGTATTTAATCATTCTCAGGGTTTGTTTTTCCGTGTTTAAAGTTACTCAATTGAAAAAAACTTATTTTTTTTTTAAATGATGATGATCCTCGTGTAAATCTATACTGGCAAAAGGCGTTTTTTTCACATAATTTTTTTGAATATCTTTGACGTTTGATAGCGTCTTTTCCAAGAACTTTTAGAGAGAGAGAGATAAGTTTGGTAAAATTGTCCTATTTTGATGTCAGGGATATGAGCGTCTTGAACAGACCTTTTAGAGACAGCCTGTATCGAGCCCTGTATACCTACATTTTTTACACTTTACTGAAAAATCACACTGTTCAAATATGTATTTCGATTTCATTCAGGTTAGATGTTTGTTCAATGTCAAAGAGTGTATATGTATAAGTATTGTGGCATTTAAGCCTTCGGTACAACGTACAACAGACATATGCGTTCACGATTTGTTTTGCAAATTAAGTGGAGCCGAGGTTCATCACCAGCAACGATATCGATGAATAAAAAGGACACGCTAGTATTGTATACAAATTATGCCTAAATTATTTTTAAGGTCTAAAACATGAAGATAGTAGGTCAGCTGTTAACGCATCTGGCTTTCGACTAGTCATACACCTACCAAACTGGGTTAATTTACAAGCTATAACGTTCACTTTAATATTTATTTTATTAATTATTTAGAGGCCCATAACACAACCTTAAACGATGTAAAATGATCAATGAATAATAAACCAAGTTAAGTACGTGAATCCCATATCCCTATATTTTATAAATTCTCTGCAGGTCGATTCTACTTACAATGTGTTTTTCAGCTTGTTGGAAAGGCATCTTTGTCGGTACTAACGGTACTTATTACATTTTCAGTTCTAAGCTGTTACGCCGTAACTAAACTCAACTGTAAATTTAGGTACCGCTTTGAAACCATAATTTTCAGAAAATCTTAGGCGGAATTATTTTCGTGAAAGGACGTCGTAGAATTATTTCACTGTATCTTCAAATATAACTTTTATGGTCTCGGACCTCGTCTCGGACCGAGAGGAAAACCCGAGCAAAGGTGTACTATACCACCTTTTGATGTCAGACGAGATGTCAGGGTAGTAAATTTTAATTTTCAAAGTTACAGCCGGAAAGAACCGAGGAAAGAACTAAATACCAATAAATTAGTTACCACCCCAGAAGTTTTTTACTAGGTATTTAGGAGAGTATAATTCTCCAGTAATATCACTGCTCGTATCACTGCTAGCAAATATAAGCTACAAATGTAAAATTTATTGTTACAATAAGAGCAATTTTGTTGCACGATTAAAGATATCAACAATCAGGTTCAGCAGGGGTTCAAATGCCACTGTTCATTATAGTCCATTCATGATAAATATGTTCCCTCTTATTATTTTCCCTTTTTTAATCTTATATATTTATACAGCTACTTGCCCGAAATGTCGAGAACATGTCATTATAACTTATTTTGCTGCGGTTACATTGCGCTCTAGTGGTAGGAGGTTTGCAATTATGATTATTGATGACGAATTTTCATAACTGAAGTCGTTTATGAGCATAAAACAAACCAGTTTGAACTTCCAGTAATAATCAGCTTGAAAAGGTAAAATTTTTCATCACCCTGTATAATCTCTTTGGCCGACGTCTTCATATTTTAAAAAGCGCAACAGTCTGAAAAAGTCCTGAAATATCAAATAAAATAATCCGACTGTTGAGAAAAATTTGTAACAAATAACCGAGTCTTGTTTTGTAAGGCTATAACGTCAATCTTGGTCTCCATAATTGGTTTAATTTTAGTATGAAGAGAAAATTCAATTAGTACCAATAAGCCACTCTGAGATCCCTGAATTTATTACGAGGTATTACGAGGTTTATTCAAGCTCTTGCAGCTATTCATTTTAAAGAAATCTTCTTTATCGTTTTGAGAGTTTTCCATCAGACACCAATACAATAATTATTATTCTTGTTTGTTGTTGTATTGATGATTGCATGTAAAGAAGTTGAAATATGCTTTCACTTTTCAACATTTTCACGAACGATATTTTTAACCAACCTCCAAAAATAAAAAATTGGTTAATTTCACCAGCCCGTAACTCGGGAATGACTGGAACCCACCGGACCAAATTCTATCTGACCACGTTGCAAAATTTGCATTTTTTCCAAAACATTTTAAATTGCAACGTGATCAGATATAATTTGGTCTGTAGATTCCAAAAATAATAAGATATACCTACAGAGTATTCTATTTCAAAAATCAAATTTGATGTTATTTCCGTCGAAAGCAGAAGTTGGGCATTTGGAATGTACAGGGTGATCGTTTGAAAATTCTACTTTTTAAACCCTTTTATTTTGCTTAAAAATATGATTAGAAAAAAAAATAAAAATATAGATGTGTAGCATATTTTACCAAGTTTTTGTGTATATGTTGAGTGTTGAGTCTCCATCTATCTTAATGAATATACAGGGAGCGCCACATAGTCACGTTTTTTTTTATATATTTAGATATTTGGATAGCCCTCTTCATCCCCTTTAATAAATACACCACATGTAATTACGACCCCCTTTATCCCAGAAGGCTGAGCCCGAGGGGTGGGACCGAGGGTGGGACACTTCCTAAAATTTGTACACCTATTTATAAATACAAATATATTTATGGTATTTAATTTGATTTAATTGTATTTATGACCTATTTAGGTATTTATTTGTATTTAAATTTACTCTTAATTGTACATATATTAGTCAATACTGGCAGATCCAAGGCGGGGGTATGGGGGCCATGCCCCCCCCCCTTGAAGAATCTGAAGATTAAAAAATTTGTTTTATTATAATATAATTATTAAAATGAAAAATATTTTTGCTAATTATTTATATGAAAATCAAGTTTTATATAACGGGCACGGTACTCGTGGGGAAATGCATTGAGACGTACTTATTTGGTTGCAAAGATCGATGGTTCGAATCCATCATGGAGCAAATAAAAAAAATATTTTTTATTTGCTTCGGACTTGGATGGAAAGAGAATTATCGAAGCCCTGAGATGTGGTTCGGACTCTACAAAAACTGTAGGTGCTCGTCTCTCTTACCTAACACAAAATCCCGAGCAAAATCCTAGATGATTTTCTGGGGGTTACTTCGGTGACTGAAGAGACAGTTAAGAAAACATTTAAGAAAACATTTAAGAAAACATTTAAGAAAACATATACAGTTTGGCAAAATTTTCTTGGAAATTGTGTTTGTTCCCATTGCAAACAATTTATTTTTAATACCTTTTTCACAAAAACAAACAGTTTCTTGCGCCACGAGCCTGTCTATGAACAAAATTTAAAAGTATTTATTTCTATTTACAAGTCTATTTATTAGTATTTACTTTATTTATTTGTAATTAGAAGTATTTAAATATATTTAAATGTATTTAAATATATTTAAATATATTTGTATTTACTTAAATGTATTTAAATATATTTGTATTTACTTAAATGTATTTAAAAATATTTGTATCTATTTATAAAAGTATTTATGGTATTTACATGTATTTATTGAATACTTTTACCAGATTTGTACACCTATTTAAGGAGTGTCCCACCCTCGGTCCCACCCCTCGGCTGAGCCTTGTGCGGGAGGGGGCTTCACATTTAAAGACAAGGGACACACATCCAATATCCGTATATAATGGAAAAATCCCTCTCACAGTATTTTCCATTGCCACGACCGGAATTCGAACCCGGAACTTTTCGGTGAGAGGCAGGTACTCTACCATCTCGACCATCAGTCACTCGATCAGTCATATAATCTAAAAATATACAGGGAGCTCCGTTTAAAAAAATGTGACTAATATACAAAAACCTCGACAAAAACTTAAAACTCATAATATACAAAAACTTAAAATTAAAAATATAATTTGATTCTGAAAGTATTTCTAAAGTATTGCGGCAACTTCCAATTTCTAGTACAGACAATTTTATTTCCTTGCTACTTTAAATTAGTTAATTATTAAGGCAGGTTTTTGGTAAAACGGAGGGTAAACCGGAGGGTAAAATTGAGGAAAAAACTGAGAGATTTTATTTTACACTTTTTAAATGTTTAAATTTTACAAAAAACCAAATCTTTTAATGAAATTTGGAATCTATCGATCAATTATTGTCCTATCTGTCCTCCTATTTCGAAACAAAAATTGCTTGAAATTTTTTTATTAATATCTCTCACGCCTCAAAGTCTACTTTTCACGAGACTTTTCATGCCCCACTAAGATGTGGCTAACCTAAATATGACCACTGTCCTCAGGCTCGGATTACCACACGGGGCAACTAGGGACAAATTCAAATTTTCGCAAAAAAATGGTGGGTTCAACAAATCTTCGTTTAGTGTGTGACTATCTGATAGGCTTGCGGCTTGCGACTTGCGAGGTTACTTGGATGGGGTCGAGAAAAATTAAAACACGAGATGAAACAAGTGCAACAAAGTAAACAAGTCATTTCAAGTTACAGATAATATGAAAGTTGGGATAAAGGCTCATATGAAAGTCAACGACCGTAGCATTGAGTAAAAATAATAAAGAGACGCAACTGTCAAGGTTTCGAGATTTTAGTGTTGTATTTTTTCACCAATAGCTTCATGATTGTCTTCAATTTTAAGGGCTATACAGCCACATTACAAATACCTTCCCGTAGCATTAAAAATTGATGACAATCATGAAGTTATTGGCAAAGAAATACAATACTAAAATCTCGAAACCTTGACAGTTGCAACTCTTTATTATTTTTTACTCAATGACCGTAGGCTAGCTTTATCGTTGATCAACAAAGGCATTTTGCAGGGCATTTTGCTTATGACAATATCAGAACCTCGATCAGAACAATTCGGATTTTTGAAAAACTTGACCGAATTGCGTCCAATGAAGTCATATTTTAGTTTACGCATCTGAATTTAAGATGCCAGCGTCAAAACGGATAAACTACCTATACACAAACTAAAGACAATCTGAAATGATTATATAAGTAAATACCGAGGTATCCTACACTTTTAAACAATGCATCATCGCGTAATTCATATTACTGAAGGCGAGAAAAAAAATTTACTTCCATTTTGTTACCTAAGCCAGACCTAAGCCAAACCATGGCGTTTTTATCTAACCTCGCATTACTCACATTATTATTAATTTCACTGATTACCTACTTAGGTACCACAAAGCATTTGATAAAAATATGAAATATATATATAATTTCTTTATGCACCTACTTCTGGATTTCTATTTTATAATTTACTTAGTCTCATTGTTTGCTAGGTACGAGGCTAGGTATCACTTTTTTTAAATTTAACGAAATGTCAAGAAGCCAAGTGATCTTAATTCGGGCCTGTCCCCTTGTATCTGTGGGTTTTGTTTTACCCCAGTGGCGGATTTATGGGGGGGGGGGGGGCTTCCCCCCATGGACTGATAACAAATAACAATAATGATAAAGGCGGCTCCTGGGTCTTTTGCCACCCCGCAAATAATAATAATTCATTTTAAAAAGTTAAACAGCCCCATTTTTTTAAACTAAACCCGAGACTAAACCCTTAATATTTCATTTTAGGGTATTTGAGCCTAATTTTTTTTTAGTTTTCTATCTAGCGCTTATTAAGCCCCCCTCCCCCCTGACTTCATCCTAGATCCGCCACTGTTTTACCCATTTGTATTAGGGGTGCGTTTCTTTCACTATTTACACTTCTATCGACTCATTTCTTTCGCTAGTGTATATTACACTTTATATCTTCGAGGATATCTCTTTCAATGGTACACCTGCACCTCGATCTCGACCTGCACCGAGTGTCAAAAATTGCATTTTCTACATCAACTATTTTGCTGTTGTACTTTGGTTGGTGCAATTCTGCACTGGTGCGCAGTGTAAAAAAAGTCATAAAACAGTTATCCTATCTGACCCCAATTTTACTGTTATGATTTTGGATTTTCGAACACAACCAGAAATAGAAAGTGACAAACAACATGCTTTTTCTTTCATATTGAGCTGGTTATTTGGTGAAACTGCACTGACATACCTACGTTCTTTTACACCAAGTGCAATCTAGTGTGGGTGAAAGAAAAACACCTAACGTTTCTAATAAAAATGACAGATGTGAAGCAAGGTTATATTTATTTTAATTTGAGGTTAGAAAACAAATTACAAACGACAACAAGAAATAGAAGTGTCAAACAACATGCTTTTTCTTTCGTATTGAGCTGGTTATTTGGTGAAGCTGCACTGACATAGGTACGTTTTTTTACACAATGTGGGTGAAAGAAAAACAATAAACGGTTCTATTTTTTTTTATAATAAAAATGACAGCTGTGAGGCAAGGTTAAATTTATTTTAATTTGAGGTTAGAACACAAATGAAAAACATTTTGAAATGATTAGACTCATTAGACAACCTCGTATAACTTGAGAATTGGGCAAAAGTCTCGGCAAAAGTAAGTAGGTATATTATAAACGTTTATTTACCTATAATAATGGTAGGCAAGGGAAATTGTATGCATTAGCGATATATAAGATATAATATTTTTTATTTCACGTCCAAGATCAGTGATAGCACTAAAAACTATAAATCTATCCATTGGCTATCTAGTACCTATATTTATTAAAATTGATTATTGCTTGCTTGCCCTATTTACCGCAGAGTATTTTCACATTGCACAATTTAACTTGCACAAATTAACTTTGTCCTCAATTAACCGTTAAACGAATTATATAGGTATCTATATGGACTTAAAAAAATATATATATTATTATGTAGTTTGTACGTATTAATTTCCCATACAGAAAAAAAAAAATGCAAAATTTTAATAATTATTATAATTTACTTTACATCTAAGGATCAATTAAGAGATAAACTGCATAAAATAAGTACCGAGATAAGTACATATTTAAGGTATTATGCGAGGTATTATGTTAATGTACCGAGGTACGTACCTACCTAATTTTTTAAAATAAGAATATAGGTACGGTAAATAAAATTAGGTATAGTAATTACGCCTACCTCCACCAATTTAAAAATGATACACTGAGATAGTTAGCTAATATAATTAAAAATAAATATTTGCAAAAAAATTGGAAACTTACCTTAAAACATCCACCCATGTATAGGGTGTCTGGTGGTCCAAAAATAGCAACTTCCCATTCAAAAAGATTGTCTTCATTCACAAGTTTTACACAAAAACCTTCTACTGGTTCTTCCAGTAGACTTTTGTATTCTACAGCCAATGCTCTAAGAGCACTACTAGTCGATTTAGTATTTGCCATTATTTTTGCTCACAATCACTACGATTGTCCAATAAATTATTTAAAAAATATACTTATTTTATTGTTCACTTAGTCAAGACGCCATTCATATAGTTCAACCAAAATAAACTGAGGATGCACTAAAAAAACAACCGATATCTAATATTGACAACTAGCTGTTAGGTATAGTCTTCGTCCGTAACCTCCCCCGCAACACAATTAAATGATTTTTCAAAAACGAAAGGGTGTTGAACAAAAACAAAGAGAACTTCGCACTTCCACTCACCTCACTCTTTCTACGAATTTATCTCTCTGCGTCTGTGGCAGCTCTCACGAGTTCTCTAGCAGATCAGCAAAACAGCTGGTCGATCAGATCTCACGCATGCGCTGAGCTGGAAGTGTCTAAAATATTTCAATAGAAGTTCTAAATATTTATATTCTTTCTAAGTGAAAATATGCATATCTCTTTGTAACCAATAGCTATTTTAATATTACACTTGAATTTATATTAAAATTAGTTGAAAGTTTACAAATAGCAATGATATGACAGTGACAAATTCAATAAAACTGCGCCAGTTTGACGTTTAAGTAGATATATCAGACACATCACTATCCGCAAATGCTAATACATTTTTAGTGGTGAGTTGGTCGGTAGCGTTCGGTTATTTCGTTGAGTGAAGGAATTCACTCAACGTTTATGTTGGACTTTTTGCAACCCCACCCCACCATCAAGAATAATTGATACAGACATTACAACTGTTGAATATCTGCAATGTTATTTCAAATTTAGGTACTTTTATGTTTGTTAAACAAACTGCAAAGAATATGTAATAACTAAGTATAATAAAGTTACATATTGTAAAAATTCGGTTAATACTTTGGGATTATGATTATTATTAGTTTTACCAAAAGATCGGACATCGTTATTCGTCTATATACTTGTCATGTGGCCGCTGTCACCGGACACCATTTTAGTAATCAAAATTGTTTTTACGGATACATATACAATCATACAATATCCACTGGTATTTCCACGTAAAGTATCATAATAAAAGAAATTAAACGTGAGCTTGTCAAATGTTTAATGAACAATACATAATTTTAATTGAAACTAAAACTATAAAAGAAATAATACAATAATAAGTAAATATCTAAAAGATATTTATGGTCTATGACGCCATAATACTAACCGGCATGTTAACCGGTTAGCAAGTTCTCTGCCTCTTTTTTTAATTTATGCCACAGAATCAACTTAATCCTGACAATGTAGCCAATCGACTAAAAAACAGTATCTGGTGTAATCGATGTATGTTTTGTTATCAAATAACGATTTATTTCAATTTCTAGTGATGTCTCCAATGGACACAATTAAATGCATTACTTAAATATCTTGAAGGCAAATTAATTAATTATAGAAAAGCCAGAAGTCGCTAATCAAACCAACTCCTGGTGGACCTACTAGTGGCTTATGTTGGCAACACTGCATATAAGTCATTCTATTAATAGAAATGTCAATTTTGTTTTTAAAATGAATGTTAACCTAGCAAGTAGAAATAGTTTTCGAAATTATTGTAAATCCAACAAGTTATTAAAATCTACGTTGTTTAAAAATACTCTTGATTATAAAAGAGTGCCAACGATATGCGAATGCTCAACTTTTGTAAACCTAACCTCCAAACGTTGGTTTCTGACGGATGAAGAAAATAAAAATTTTGCCTGTTTTCGGCAAAAGAGATGGCTTTCTGAGGAAACAAGTGGTCCTCCATCAAACAAGTTACCTCAATTAATGCCTAGTTCTAAAATCGTGTGGCCTTCATTAATAAAATCAATTAGAAATTTTGTACTGGCAACTTTTGTTATTAAGCCATACTTAGATCGGGAATTTAATCTACCCGATTTTATAGCTGGATCGAAAAAAGCTGTGGAGGTAGGCCTTAAAGTAGTTTTTGTAAAATGTGAAATTTATTTTGTGTAAGTATCTTACGAAATATAGTTTTATGTATTACCTAGTACTTAGCTTCTTCATTCTAATCTAAACACTACGTTAATTCTTATTTCTTTTGTTTCTATAGGTGGTTTCAAAAAAACTAGCTGATGGTGATCTAAAATCGTTGGAAGGTCTTGTAACAAATGACATTATTCCTACTATACAGAAGACTATCTCATTAATGTCTCTAAGTCAACGAGAACAAATAGCAATAAATGTAGACGACATATATTTTTCATTTCCATATCAAGTAGGTAAAGAGTTTCCATATTTAGTATTTTGAAAACGTATTCCCATTAATAAAGGCAATAAATCAAGAATTTTTACATCCGAGGCAGTGTATATGTCATTTAGCGTTCTCGTCTATTTATATAGCAGAATCCTATTCTGGCCATTCCGTAGCCGACACTGCCAGTAAAGAGCTATATTTTTCAAGCGTTCTTAATACATTAGCTACTCTAATGTAGTATTAATTTGTATTTAAACTGTTTAATATGATAGGAGTATTCAGTGTTAAAAGGAAATGCCCACATTCGAGAACAAACTGCGTCAGCTTTCAATAAACAAGTTTTTTTACCGATACAAAAGAAATTTTCTAATAACCTTGATATCCTTATATTTTTCATTCTATTAAAGTTGGAATGTATTTTTATTATTATTTGATTCTGTTCTGTCTTGTTAAAACTTAAAACTTTTAAAACAATTAACAATAGGAAATATAAATGTTTCTTTTAAGTCGGATTAAATGTATCATATTATTATTAACCTAAGAAAAATAACACATGTAGATAATGTGTACTATGTTTGAGATTAATTTGGGAGATATGTAAGAGTAAACTGATGCAACATATGATGCGTTTCGTTGAGTTTTATATGAAGCTTGATAACCGTAGGCAAACACCAAATTTATTTTTGTACAATTTAACATCCTGCATCATTTATTTGATAAATTATTATTATTTTGCGCTCTGCTATCATCTCGATTTGGTACCCCTTATAAATGATATATGTAGGTATTTCAAATATCGATATTATAAGTGCAATATTTTGACGTGTCCCCTTAGAATAGAAACAATATGTAATTAACATAAATTCTAATGATGAAAGATGATTTGCGATCAATTTATTTTATTTTTTATATAATATTGCACATTGTGTACCACAATCTGGGCAGTTTTTGCAAGTAATCTTAACTTTTCAATAATTCTTTTAAAGACGTACGTCATATACGGTCTTGTGTCACAACATAATGTTTAAGTAATTGATCTACATCATCTCCCAGTGATTCCAACCTGATTGTAGGAGCACACTTAAATATATTGTGCTCTATTTTTCTATTTGAAGAAAATAGTTTAGTATTAGTTTAACTTCAAAGATTTTTATTTCTTTTCTGAGTATTTTCAAAAAGAATAGGATTTTTTCTTCTCTTTTCTTGAGTTATCGTACTTACACGAAATGTGCCAGGATGGAGAGACAGATATTTTGAAAGATTTACGATTCAGTGATTAATACAGTGTAAAGTTTTCCTCTACAGCCGATATTTGAGATGTTAAAATTTTTATCTCAAACGATTCTCTGCCTTTATTCTATTCGGTCATAATATGTAAATACCCTACACTCACTGCGCTCCATGTGGTCATAAGACCATAAATCAAAAAACCTAAACAACAAGGACAGAGTATTTACATATCCACAGGTATTAAGAAAGAACAGAATGTGGGTATGTGAATGGTTGTGTCATTGTTGTATACGTTTGATTTTCTCCAAAGTTTTCGCATTTACTATATAACGGGCCTCTGCCATAAACTGGTATTTTTTATCAAACTGGGTCCCCAAAGAAAAAACTAAAGTTCACTGCCACTGCTACTTTATATACAATGCTCTAGATTATTATTTCTCTTTAGGTAGGAATAATTTTTAATGATGAAGAAGGTAAAGAACAAAAACGATTTGTCGAAATTACAATGGTATACCACTCCTTGAAAGGCTTGTCTTCTATGAGAACTCGAGGAGAAGAACCTCCATTGAACATGGGCATGTTACCTGAATATCAACAGAAAATCTCCATATGTAATTATAGATTCATCAGAGAATTTACCAAAGGCGTTGACAGTGATTGGACTGTTAATTTATTGAACCATTTTAAGCCCATCGATGATGAACAAAATTAAAAACACCTTTCATAATAATTTGTTGTTAATATTTATATAACTAAACTTATTTTAGAAAATAAAAATACAAATTATAAATTTGATGAGTTATTAAATTAATAAAACTGCAATCTTTAAAAAATAAGAAAATCACCGTATTTGAAAATTTTACCTTTCCCCAAGTTATTGGCATCCTATTCACCATTTTTTTGCATCTTTGTTTTTCTTGTCAGCAGTTTGTGCAATAGATTCGGCAAAGTTATACACTCGGGGCCGCAACCAAGAAGTGGCAAAGCAGATGTCTGCTTTGGGCGTCAGTGCTGTTGTAATCTAAAATGTGTAATTATTTCTTAGTAAATATATCAATAACTCAAATCGTAAAACAAAAATAATATTCGACTCTCTTATTACTCGTAACGTGCTTATTTTATTTATTATTTTTTTTTTTTTCGTTATATTTAACGTCAACTTATTTCCATTATTGACCATCACTATAACACCAGAAGACAAGCTATACTTCCAACCTAGAAATTTTCCATCTTTGTCAAGGAATGGGAATTTGTTGAATGGTTGAAAGAGAGCTCCGCTCGCCCCATTTCACTTAGTGCTGAGTCATAGTGCTCTACTATTGCAAACAGATTTAACACCTTGGAAAGGGGGAGAGGGCTAATTATGGTGAAACCATTAGTAAAATTGAGTTCTAATGGAATTCTTATAAATTTTTGTATTCTCTTAATTTATATCACATTCATATAGTTACTTATAACTAAATTTTATTTCTCTTATTGAAATAACAATTAAATTTGCTGCAAAATATAAAATCATAAACTTTAAATTGTAGTTATTAATATAATACCTATATATTATTATTTATTTGGTACTTGCGAGTTGTTTTTAAAGTTTTTAGTCCGGTAATAAATCAAGGTAAAATTTTAAATATTTCTGTTTGTTTTCTATTTCAGAACAGCATACCTATTCTCAAAACATCTATAAATAGAAAAAAAAGAAAATATAGGTATGCTGACCTCTATATTAATAAGAACCTGTTAATTGTTAATTTTATTTTATAAAATCGCTGCATGGTAGAGGTACCTTTATAGAGGTCTTTTTTACAAATGGTATTTATCGAAGGGCTGGTAACCCCGTGACATTTTTGTCCCCATTGCTTGGGTGTTATGTAGGTACCTATACCTTTGTTAATACATTAACATAAAAAACTATAAGTAGGTATATTTAGTTTGTTTATGTTCAGTAAAATTGTTTTTTTATGTTTATATTTATGCCTATATATACTGTATATACAGCTTATTTCAAAGTTGATATTTTATGTAAATTAAATATTTTATTTAAAAAAGAATGGAAATTGTTTATGATCACATTATAGGTATAAATGATTTTGATTAAATTCAGAGTGCCTAAAAGCCACTATTTATATTATGAAATATACTTATATATTATAATAAACAAGTTGGACGAAAGTAACTTGAGATATTAATAGTACAATGTTACGCTGGTTGCATACTTAAGAGGGGCAAATTCATATTGTTATAAAATCTTGTTCCAGTCGTTATCAATTGCATCACGATCAACGGTTCAAGGTTTTACCATTTTGTTTTGGTGAGAACTGTTAAAAATTTAAACAGTCGGTAGTCCTTGTACATCTCGTTCTCGTATTTAGTTTGTTTTAAACAATTGTGTATCGAACAAAGCGCAAAAAGAGCGCTAAGATATCGACTGAACCCGACCCTGAGAGAGGCTCGCGCGTCTTGTCGCGAGTAGCCGCGCAGTGCAGTGAGTAGTGTAGCAATCATGGCGAATCCTAGGAAGTTTAGTGAAAAAATAGCCCTTCATAATCATCGGCAAGCCGAGGAAACGGCGGCTTTCGAGAAAATTATGAAAGAAGTTATTGAAGTAACAACCAAGGTATGTAAAATGTATTTATAACCTCTGTGGAATAGCACACAAATGACGACGTAAACAACAGAGTACCAGTGTACGATCAGCATAATATCGTGTCTAATAACTACAGATAAACATTTATAATCATTAATCATGCTAGCTGTGAGGATACGGCACCAATTAAAACAAAAGTTCCAGCGGCACAAGTGCAACATTTTTATTAGTCGAGTTTATGACAATCGATAACTAGATTTAAAATGTTTGACAGAACAAAACAACAAAAATAGTGCATGATTTTGCACAATAGATTTTCTTTTCCTAATCAGGCGAACACCAAAGAATCAATCTTTGCTTTCATGTATTGTATGGTACTCGGAGTCTTTCCAAACTGATAAAGTGGCATGATGTTGATGTAAACAATTGAGAACACGATTGATAATTAACATTGCAGCAACATTCATTTGGCTAATTATCATTTTGATAAAAGTCCAGTTATCGTTGACCAACACCTGTGATGTGTAGTTTAGGCAAAATAAATTGTGAATAATTTACGGAATTTGTAACATTTTCAGTTCCATGTAGTTATTTTAGCCACCTATGAGAACGGAAATCGAATTTATGTAAAGTAAATACATTGTTCTTAGTAGGACCGGACCGTGTGTGTTTGTGTATGTTGGTGTGGGCTCGGTTGTAGTTTAGAATTACATATAATTTTTTTTTCACTTCTTAATCAACTAAACAAATTTCCCGAAATTTGTCTATATAACATACAGGGTATATTTTTAGCGTGTGTAACTATCACATTTTTAAATTATTAATTAAAGTTAAGGAATAATTTTGCGAATAGGAATAGGAGGGAAGAAACCATTAATTTGCCCCTTGTATAATAGTAGCGTATTCCACAAGCATATAATGGCCTATATTATTCACGAGTGAATAATAACCATTATATGCAAGTACAATACCCTATTTTATCCACTAAGTACTATTAAATACTTTTTGCTAAATCTTTTACTGAAGAAATTTATAAATACTATTTATTTTTAACATTTTTTATGAGCAGGCCGCAGGCCGTTATAATATCATAAGAACGACCTGCGAGACGACCTGTCATAAATTAAATTTAAACGTCAACGTTGTTTACAATTAATTTCGTTGTCATTTGTTCATTATTTACTGCAGTGAATAATGAAATCGTTATTCAGTGCAGGGAATAATGGATAGCATTAAGTATGCTTAAGGGAATACATACGTAATGCATATACATTATTTAGTAGTCGTGGGTCGTGGGTAATGAATATTTTACGCCACAGTCGCCACACTAGGTAAATCTGGTACATACCTACAGATTGGAGCAATTTTTTAAGCCCGTAGTTCACTGTCACGTACTCTGTTTCCAAATTGTTTCGTTTATCAAACCTGTGATTTCCTATAAGCATGCGGAAAATTTAATTTCCCGCACTTATTTTGCGTGCGAGAAATCGTCGTTTTCCACCGCCCCTGGGAAAAGTTAATTGGTCAAATTAAATGTCGAGTGAAATGTTAAAAATTAAACATTCTAAATTATTTATAAGTTATTTTCGAGGTTATTTTCGAGGTAATTTTTATGATTTTGAGATGTTCGTAGGAAAAACCTTTCCGAATTCGTGTAATTTACATCATTTGGGAAAACCTATTTCACGACCTTATAAAGTAACTATTTTTGCAAATGGAAAAAAATCTTTATTTGCATACTCGTACATACCTAATTAAAATGAAATTGATTACAACTCTATAATGATTATATAACCTGAGAAACAAAAGTTTCTGAAACCATCCAACATCCAAACCTCGATCCAAACAGAAAAATTTGCTTAACCTGTAACTATTCTACTTTCTTTGCTTGATAGGTATTGTTTACCTACAACATTATTTAGGTTTTATACAAGCATAATAACGAGCATAATAATAACAAAAATATCCAATTTGATACTTATTTATATTGATGAACATAAAATATAAAATCATTGAAATCACTTTAGAATGCAAGTATTATCGAATCTGTTAAAACAACAACTGCCTTTCATAACCACATGTTAACATTGAATTATACAGAGTGTTCCCGTTTTTTCATTCATAACTTCTGTAAACGATAGAACATATAGAAATAATAGGAGTCTTACCTATAACATTTTTCTGTATACTCTTCATTTTCAAGATACAGGGCGTTAAATTTTTCAAAATTGTTACGACTTTTTCACTCGTTTTTTCATTATTTTCTAAACAAATAAAAATTTTGTGTTCAAACTTTGTACACTTTAGTCATGATAAAAGACCAATTTTTTTACTTGCAAAAAGTTTTTCACGTAAAAAGCAGTGGCATAGTTAAGGGGTTCTGTCTGTATGTGAACCCCCTAAACTTCTACGCCTCGTTCTACGCCAATGATCAGAAATTATATTTTTATACAAATTTCAAACTGATATATAATATGTACTTATTTCTTATAAAAAAGTACTCCTGGTAAAATTCGCTATGTAGGAGGCTTTCTGTTCGAGATACCTATTTAGATTCGTTCTAAGCAGGTATGTATACATCTTATGGAATTTCTATTGGTAGGCTGTTTGCTAAACAAATTAAAGAATTATTTTAATACGTATTTTTTTAAAACGATACAAAATTAATAATTTACAGTAAATGCTCAAAATTCTCATTTGCTCTCGCATTTGCTTGAGAACTGCGATTTTTTAACGAAAGACGTTATTTAAATGCATCACAAGTTACTTGAATTCGCTTGAGTAAATCACCTTTATTATGGATCGATGTCCCATAAACTTTATTCTTAAGTAGCCCCAAGCAAAAAATCCAGTGGATTGAGGCGGGTGATCAAGAAGCCCGAGTCACTGCTCCAGTTTGACCAATCCCAACGATTCGTTCTTGAACCAATCCATCTTTTCCCGTGCTTCCTATTAGTGGATGTAAAGCTAGGGCTGGTTGCAGATTGTAAGGTTTTTGTTTTTGACAATCTCTACGTAAAGTCCTCCAAATTGTAACGTGAGGTATTATTAAGAATGTGATTGACACAGTAATTAAACCCGATTAAACCATTCATTCATACCAACAGAATTCAGAATTTCCAAAGCCTACTCTATTTTAAATAAAGTGTGAATGGCAAATACATAATTCCATAAATCCCTTATTAAAAAAATTTAAAATATGTATCTCGAACAGAAAACCTCCTTGCGAATTTTACCAGGAGCACTTTTTTATAGGAAATACATCAATATTTTAAAATTGATGTAAAAATATACTTTCTGATCATTGGCGTAGAAGTTTAGGGGGTTCAAATACGGACAGAACCCCATAACTACGCCACTGTTTTTATGTGAAAAACTTTTTGCAAGTCAAGAAATTGATCTTTTGACTTTTATCATGACATGACTAAAACAAAGTTTGAACACAAAATTTTATTTGTTTATAAGATAATGAATTAAAAAGTAATAATTTTGAAAAAGTTTATCGCCCTGTATCTTGAAAACAAAGTGTTTTAGAGGAAAATCTTATAGGTAAGACTCCTAATATTTTTATATGTTCTATCGTTTATAGAAATTATGAACGAAAAACGGGAACACCCTGTATAACGAAATTCATAGTATCCAAAGCGAGATCCAAAGTCCAAAGCAAAAAAATATTGAAACCACTTTTATTATTTTCGAATCCGTCAAAACAACTACTTTTCATAATTATTATAAACAGAGCAAAAAAAATATTGAAATTAAAAAATATCTATAATTGACCACAAAACCTCGCACAAAACTCGTTACGGTTACTAATAAAAAAACGGTATCCCCAAGATGTACATTTGAAAATTCGTTTTCACCTATAAAAAAAATTGGTGATAACGAAAACGGCACATTGTAGCACATTAGCACAAATCAGCACAAATTTTATTTTTAATATTCCCAAAATGGCGGGGATAAGTTAACGGACATATTGTTTCCCAATTTAAAAAAAAAATAGAAACTGTTCTATGTTTGGATATCATACGAGGGTGACTAGGCGAAATACCCGAAAATATATGAGCGTCGCTCTACACTCTAATATTGGTTTAATTAAAAATAATTGTAAAAAATGAGACGGACAGTAATATAAAAATTGCAGATCACACCTTAAGGCGGCAATCGCAAATATAAAGCTTTTGTCAATATTGGCATATTTAACAAACACAATATAGCTTCATCTTTATAAACTTTATAAAAAAAAAATTTAATGGGAATCCAAAATACTTCTTGCATTTGTTCGAAAACAGTCATAACGAAATAAATATTTAACATCTTTATCCGAGTCTTTATCGCTGTTTATGTCAACATATACAGATTTATCGTCTAATAACCATGTTACATGAATCGATTAATGGGCCGATTTTGTAACCTTCAATTTATTGATGTGTATAACTATACTACAGGAACGATAAATCGGCCGATAAGTTATTCAGTTAATTAATTAAATTAGTCAAGAAATAGCTCAATTAATTGTAGAAAAGGCAGCTTTACGCACATCGATTTTTGTTGTATTTGTTGTTAGTTCTAATGTCATATTTTCTTCATTTGTTCTAGTTATTTTAGGAATCTTTTTTGGATTTGTATTCTTTCAGTCAAAATCTCTTTCAAAATATTTTGCATTTTGTTCTTATTGCCAGAACGTTGGATTCGACTCCACCCCTAGCGTTATGTCGACCGCACGGCACGCCATTGGACTAAACTTTACTATTTAGTTCTTTAAAATAAATTTCCGCTGCTTTTTTTACAACTATACCTCCGAAATTAGACAAGCATAATTGGTAACTTTTTTCTAATGAAATACAAGACTTTGGTTTGTGCAAACATTTTTTGTTCCAAAAATATAATGTTGCTAAACATTAAAATTTGAAAATTTATTTACTTATATTCCGTAGGTCATTATTTATTGGAAACGACTGTTTGTTTGAAATACAGTAGAATAAAAATTTTATTATTTCAAATTAAAAGGTGCAATGTTTGCTATACTTACTTACACATATTCTTTGATAACGGTATAATTTAATACTCCTAGTTAACATTAACGAACTATTTTATTTGAAGCATTTGGTAATGTTTGTTAATTTGTGATGATAAAACTTGAATAGCTTAAACTAATGCGAAATAAAATTTTAAAAAACATGTCGCAATTAAACATACAGATTGTAATATTCAATTATGATTTTAGAGTAAACATATTAAGGCTTATAATAAAAAAAAAATTGTAATATAAAATTTGCGAAACTGTTTTTTATTTGTCAAATTTTCACTTTATTTTGTTATTCTACAAGTAGTTTCATCCTATGTAGGTAGTTGTAGAATAACTAAATAAAGCGAAAATTTGGCAAGTAAAAAACAGTTTCGCAAAGTTATTACAATTTTTTTTTTATGTAGAAATGGATTTTCACAAAGTAATCTCATAAATCAACTATATTAAGGTTTACTCGAATTTTATAAAAAAAAATTCACAATCGTTTGCGAAATATTCACCCAGATACATTTTTACAACTTCTAAATGGGAAAAGGCAGGAAAGGGTATTAAAAAAAACTGAAAGGGCATTAAAAACAATTGGTCAACTGTTTCCGTTAGTTTTCAAATTACTCTAATTATTGCAAAACCAATCCTAAGCTTCTTTTTTGTAGATGCACGTGTACCAAGATATAAATAAAAATTAAATAGTAGACTCAAAATAAACATCTGTTTTTATGTGCTGACATTTTGCCATTTGCACACATTTGGTTTTCTCATTTACCTTGTCAATAGCCCTCATGATGTGTAATCAGTGAAAGAAGCTGCCAGTCAGTGTAGAAATTCGTGAACTATAGTAGCTCCATCATTGTCAGCTAAATCACAGTTAGTTGCTCTGTATTACTACTCCTCTGCAGAATCAAGGGAATGTATCACCAATGGCAAATATAAACACAAAGACGTGCAAAAACGTAATTGAAACAAGAAAATACCTGAAATATGGTTGGTCACTACCAGGAGGCGACACTTAAGTTTCCCTCATACTCTAGTAATATTATCCGAGATATTGTCCCTCGTATTATCCTTAGAAAACACACTACATAATATTCCTTTAAAGTGATTCCAAAACTTGTGTACAGGGTGTTTTAAAAAGTATGTCAATCACTAAACCATAGTTGAAAATCTCGTTGAAAATTAAAAAAATATTTTTTTTAAATAGGGTACAAATGACTAGATAATAAAAACATTTTAAAAACGTGTCTTCAAAGCGGGTGGTTTAGGGATAGACAACCCGACAACCCCCTTCTCCCCTTTTTTTTTTTTGTTGTTACGCGTATGAATTTTTTAATAGTGGTATTTTATAAGAAATTTAATTGTATCTAGTGTTTTGTTGATTTGAGTAAGTAATCATTTTTCAATAAAACTGTAAAAGCAGAAACCGTGTTATGCAAAAAGAATTATGATAAAAATCGAAAAAACTTATCATTTAACGAAATTCGAGAGGTAATTTAAAGTAATACTTTTATGTTTAATGTTTTGTTTTTAATTTACTGTATTATCTTGTGTTAAGTATTAAAGCTTGTTTTCGTGATCTTTCATTCGTTAAAAAAATATTCTATTTAAAAATTTTTAAAATTGGTGTAACTTGCAAATTAATACAAACTCTACAGATTAGAGCATTATTATTTCATTCGTTTTTCGCTTTTCAATTTTATTTAAAGATTTATTCAAATCAAAAAACACTAGGTATCGAAAAGTTGAACAGGTTGTTCCACGTAAGAGGCTCGCTCGATTTCCTGGCTTTATTATTTTGTATTTTATATTTATATGAAATAAAAAACTAAAATCTATTCACATATATTTTTTTATGAGGAATCCGATTATGAGGTTGAATAAGTGATAGAACATCTGATATACGAGGTATTGTCAAAAAAACAATTTTCCAAATTTCTTTCACCCTGCATAATATTACGGAAATCGATATGGTATATTATTGTGGTTATAAAGGCATATGCCATTCATACATCTAAATTCGAGTTTTTCCGGAAATAGCTAACATCCGGCAAAATTTTGGCGACAACCTATGTATTATGAAATAATAAATATACAACACATGTCCATTATCTTTAATAGTTTTCGAGAAACAAAATGTGATAATAGTAGTTTACGTAACAAGTCCCGAAAGTGGCATTTTACTGGACGAACCTGCGAAAAGCCTGCGAGTCCAGTAAAAGCACTTTTGAGGCGTTAAAAACAATATTTTTTTTAAAACGGGCACAGTATTGCACCATTAATTCGCATTCGTCATTTTGAAATCCATTTTATAACAACTGTCACTTTTTCAACTAAACGTCAAAATATATCAAGTTACGTATTTTATGTTTTAAAGAATACACAAACGATTGCTATGGTGAGCGGCCTGTAAAACTTTTACAGGACTCTCGCCATAGCCATCATTTTATCGGCCGCAATTATTCAATAAATTGCGATTTTCTGGCCTAAAAGTAAGCCGGAAAGTGCTACTTTTAGGCCGGTCTTAATAAAAAGTAATTTAAAATACCTAAGCTAATTCCGAGGCTAATTCTAATATTTAAACTTTTCTAAAAATTCACGCATAGCTTGAAACTACAGAAAAAGAAAACTACTAAAGATAATGGACATGTGTTATATATTTTTGAAATCAGGAGACTGGCTACTTTTCAATTATTTCATAATATACAGGTTGTCCCCAAAATTTTGTCACATGTTAGCTATTTCCGGCTAAACCGGAAGTTACAGTTATGAATGGCATATGCTTTTATAACCACAATAATACGCCATATCGATTTCCGTAATAATATACAGGGTGAAAGAAATTTGGAAAATTAGTTTTTTGACAATACCTCGTATATGAGAGGTTTTACCGCTTATTCGACTTGATTATCGGATTCCTCATAAAAAATACACGAGAATAGGTTTTTGGATTGGTTTTTCATTTTTGCCCAATGATAAAGATAGGGGATTGAGTGAGCCTCTTACGTGGGACACCCTACAACTTTCTTATAAAATCGATGTATAAAAAAATCATAAGCGTGCCATTAAAAAATCGGGAATGAGGATAAATATCACTCAATCAAAGTAGAAGACATTTCAATATGTTTTTGATTCAAACTATTGCCATTCAACCGAGCAACATAAATTTTGATGTGCCGTAATTGAAAAAAATTTTAGCCATTTGCCGAGTAATTTGCACAATGGAAATATTTTTTTATTTTCAATTTTTAAGGGTGCAACTTTCTATAGAAGTAAATTGGGTTAAGTTTCAGCCTGTAGTTAAGTGATTGACATTGTTTTTAACAACATCCTGTATATCCTTTGAATCTGTTATTTAAAAAACCTCAGAAAAAAATGTCCAGAAAAAAATGTGTACTTATAAAAAAAGGCATTTATTTTTACGAGGTACTGAAAATAAATTCAAAAATAGTCCATGACCTCTTCTCCAAATTATTAATAAACTACCTCGTAAACTACCAAAAAATTCAAAAATTGCTGCCAAGGAGAAGTAATTTAAAGTTTCATAATTATTCTTTTTAGACGAAAAATTTTCGAGATAATACTTGTGTAAATTTATTTAATATCTTCCTAATTTTTTTTTAATTAATATGCGAGATATATCTTCTATTTAATTTAGAATTATAGACAACCGGCATAGGGAGGTGTATACTGTAAAGGTAAAAGTCAACTGGTATTTTACACATTTCAGAACCCTCTTCAATAAATTTTATTAATAAAATTTAAAAAAATCAATAAACCATGATTTAAAAAAAATCACCGAATTTTCATTTATTTTTAAAAACCATGATTTTTGCCAACTCAGCCAAATAGGAAAATCAACAAAGCAGCTGTGTGAAAATGTAAGAAATACTAGAATAAAAAAAATATTGTACCTATCAAAAATTTTTTTATTTTCTGATTCGTTTTTTAAATAAATCAATATGACTTAATAAATAATTATGGCGTGGTCGGAGTCTTGTTGGAATAATGTTGCGCCTACTTTTTAATTAAATAAGTACTACTAAATAAACGAATTTGAAATACCTATATTGAGATATTGGGTATGTGTCCGTTGTCTAGAAATGCGCATTATGTATCCCCCCCCACAAGATCTTCACGGATAAATGGAGTCTACTTACTTTTGTTTAATTTAACTTTACCTAAAATGCAACCCATTGTTTCCAAAAAATGTAACCATATTAGACATTGCCATGGTAGTCAGTGCCGTGCCGGGCACACATATCGGTCTAATATAGCCATATCCGTTGTAATGGACCTTGATTTCCTTTACCGTTTAGTATTGCTTTATTCAACAGGAACCACTATTGCTCCATTCTAGAATATATTCTGGTTATTGATATCCTTAGAGAAATAGACTTCTTAAAGCTACTATTTTCTGCACAAATGCGTACCCAACCACTTGTTTTCACGTTTCTGTAGTTATCCCAGGACAATAATAAATTATGCAGATTCGAACTCGGCAACCCTTGGTCCCAGCCCTACTAACCCGTAAACGCTAAGTCTGTGTCATCTAGCTGGTGATTTACATTAGTGCAATTTGTTAAAAACTTCCATTTTTATAGGTTTATTCAGATTAGATTAGATTAAATAAATATGTAGGTGTGTATTTTATTTTTATTGTTGATTGTAATTCACTTACTATAAAAATTGCGGACGTGTCTCGGGACGTGTGCTATGCCTTGTATGTAATAAATTAGTGTTATCATTATATATGCCGAATATGTATGTTTACGACATACTCTTATGTGTTTCGTGTTTCGTGTTTCTTGGCATCCAAAATGTCGAGAGTTGCTGGACCCCCAAGCTTCTTCATATGCAATTCAAAATGTTAAAGTTTACATTTTATTTGCAGATGAGTAGCTCCGGGCTTTCTTCCGCGTTAATTATGTTGCATTCTTGAGGTTTTGATCATCTAATTTAAAATAAACAACGCGGAAGAGAACCCGGAAATTCTTCTACAAATCAAAAGGTCCGCGAAAACCTTCGACATACATAAAATTTTTAAATTTTATAATTCTACAAGACGGTTCAGACATGGTTATAGGACAGGTGTAATTTTAAAACTATATATTGTAAAGCGTAATAAATTTATAGTTTGAATAACTATTGCCTGTCCATTCAGTTTCTTTCGATTTATCATTGACAAATGAATTTAGTGGAACCTAATTATAACAACAAAAACTGGACCTCAAATATAGAAATATAAGTTTGTAACACCGTGTTACTCTTTTTATTTAAATTGTATTATATTTTTATAAGGATATAATGATTTAACCAGAAATGAAAATACAATAATTAGTTACGCGATAGGCCAAACCAGTCGGTTTAACATTATGGAAGCCAATGCCGTGTAGCAGAATTTTTATTAAGGTACATCTAGAAACGTAATATGTATATATGTATGAGTCTTGTATATTTTCAGTTTTTCAAAACAAATTTAGCAAGATTTTAAGAAACAGGCCATTAGATTACATTTCTTTCAGAATAAACCACGAACTTTTAAGTCAGTTTGCTGGAAAACAAATTCTGTTTTACATTTTAGACAATACGATCATATAAAAACCAATCCAAGTAGTACTCCTGAATTTTTATAGTATAAAATCCTTGCTCCTGGGATAAAAATGTGTTTTATCCTAATCCCTTGAAATCTTTTAAAAATAAGAATTTGTAGGAAATGATATATCATATTAGAAATATAAGGAGCTCTTCTCTTTGAGCCAACTGGGTACGTCACTGGCACCTAATAAATAAAAAATTATCCTTGAATTTCAAGTTTCATTTTTATTGTTCTTTCATAATATGTAGAATACATTTTTTTAAGAAAGGAACAAGAAAAAGAAAAATACAAGTGGATTTATCTAGAGTAATCAAATAATCATATATCATTTCGTATCTTTGAATAGAGAAGTTATGAGCCGTCGTCGCCGTCGAATAATAATAATAATTTGGAGAGGAAGTCGATCTGCAATTTTGATTGTAGCTCCAATAATTATTGCCAATTTCTTTTTCAATATACCATGTAATGCATATATTTTATATACAAAATCAGTATTGAGTGCGATACCTTGATTCGCTCACTTAAAATAGACAACCTGTTCCCAAATCAGTTTTTTTGTAATAGGTAAGTAATAAATAATGTTTATGGATTGTCGCCTGATCAAAGAGATAAGTGTACGCGTGAGTAAATAACTCGAGGTTCCTTGTCTTATCTAAAAATTAAAACATGTACTGCTTATACAACGTGCCGATCAAAAAGTATCTCTGATGATAACGCTCGAAATATTTTTTTACTGGGACATTTGAACGTACGGAATCATCGCACGTATTCTTAAATCAAACATCTTGGTATGGTCCATTTTGGAGATAGGCCTGCAGAAATAGAAAAAACGGTGTAACTAATTCGTTTCAGATAGCCGTAGGTAAAAACAGGTGTATTTAGTTATAAGGAATATACCTCTGCGATTCCTCCCAAATCAAATAAACAGAACATTGTTTATAAGTCACTTTTATGTGAAAAAATCATGAAATTTGGAGTTTTTTAAAAATTGCAGTAAGACTGCAGTAGATTAATTTTTTTTGAATGTTTCTGTTTACTGGGTAATTCCAAACCGGTTAATTTAAGCCCCGGTTGATTTCATTTCATTGATTATTTATTTAAATAATTGCCGAAAACCATCGAAATTTTCGAAAATTTCAAGCAATTTTTACTCTGAAAGGAAAAATGCTAGACTCTTGAAACTTTGGTGGAATATGTGCCTCATTACCCTCAACTTACAAAAAAAATTTCGTTTTAAAATGTTTATTAGTTTTCGAGAAATTCTATTTGTTTATTAAAAACGTCCCAAATGTTTAATGAAAAATTGACCTATTAACGTTATCAAAAATAATTCAACCACAGCTCATTTTTTTCGTCAAGACGTCAATTTTACGAATCTGTTATGGGCGTATCGATTTTCAATAATTTTGACCGTCAAAATGGCGTTAACAACATTGCTACTTTTCGGAGTAGCATTTTTTGCAAATAACTTTACAACAAATGAACGTATCTGCACAAATCTTTCATATTTGAGTTGCTGGTATTTTTCTACAAATTTATAAAAAAAAATTGTTGCTCTGGGACATGTAGGAGCCGAGATAATTTTTTAAATTGTTTAATGCGCCAAACGTTTATTTATGAATATTTATGGCCAAAATTGAAACTGGTTGTTAATAAGACCTTGAATTTTGTGAATTCATCAAGTCCTATTAAAAACGGGCCCTTTTTGAGGTCAGAATATAATTTTTAATAATTAGTGATTTTAGAGCGTCTTCAATTTGTTTGGCTCAAGGGACAGGCGAATTTTTGATCAAACGAGTTTCAAATTGGGGTAGCGAGAAAAATTCGTCATATCTCCGTTATTTTCCGGCCAATTTCGACGTTTTGTTTTTTAATTGGGGGTAGCTCACGAAAATAATAACAATGGGCACATTTGCAATATCCAAATAATAAACATATAATTGTTATAAACAATTTTTTTTTTTTTAATTTTTTCTTTTTTGGGCTTATGCAACTTATAATGTGCTAATGTATTCAATATAAATTTATAAAGATTATATAATGGTAACAAAGCTTTAACATCGTATACATATTGTTTGATGGAGAAATAGTTTGTGCCGAGGTTTGTGCATACATTGTTACCATTATATAATCTTTATAAATTTATATTTAATACATTAGCACATTATAAGTTGCATAAGCCCAAAAAAGGAAAAATTTTAAAAAAATAAAAAATGTTTATAACAATTATTTGTTTATTGTTTGGATATTGCAAATGTGCCCATTGTTATTATTTTCGTGAGCTACCCCGAATTAAAAAAAAAACGTCGAAATTGGCCGGAAAATAACGGAGATATGACGAATTTTTCTCGCTACCCCAATTTGAAACTCGTTTGATCAAAAATTCGCCTGTCCCTTGAGCCAAACAAATTGAAGACGCTCTAAAATCACTAATTATTAAAAATTATATTTTGACCTCAAAAAGGGCCCGTTTTCAATAAGACTTGATGAATTCACAAAATTCAAGATCTTATTAACAACCAGTTTCAATTTTGGCCATAAATATTAATAAATAAACGTTTGGCGCATTAAACAATTTAAAAAATTTTCTCGGCTCCTACATGTCCCAGAGCAACAATTTTTTTTTATAAATTTGTAGAAAAATACCAGCAACTCAAATATGAAAGATTTGTGCAGATACGTTCATTTGTTGTAAAGTTATTTGCACAAAACGCTGCTCCGAAAAGTAACAATGTTGTTAACGCCATTTTGACGGTCAAAATTATTGAAAATCGATACGCCCATAACAGATTCGTAAAATTGACGTCTTGACGAAAAAAATGAGCTGTGGTTGAATTATTTTTGATAACGTTAATAAGTCAATTTTTCATTTAACATTTGGGACATTTTTAATAAACAAATAGAATTTCTCGAAAACTAATAAACATTTTGAAACGAAATTTTTTTTGTAAGTTGAGGGTAATGAGACACATATTCCACCAAAGTTTCAAGAGTCTAGCATTTTTCCTTTCAGAGTAAAAAATGCTTGAAATTTTCGAAAATTTCGATGGTTTTCGGCAATTATTTAAATAAATAATCAATGAAATGAAATCAACCGGGGCTTAAATTAACCGGTTTGGAATTACCTAGTAAACAGAAACATTCAAAAAAATTAATCTACTGCAGTCTTACTGCAATTTTTAAAAAACTCCAAATTTCATGATTTTTTCACATATAAGTGACTTATAAACAATGTTCTGTTTATTTGATTTGGGAGGAATCGCAGAGGTATATTCCTTATAACTAAATACACCTGTTTATACCTACGGCTATCTGAAACGAATTAGTTACAGATTCCCGTTCACATCGTCTAATTCTACAGGCCTAAGATCCAATGCGGTATTTTTCGAACTTAAATCCACTACATCTAAATGTTGAATTTACAAACATGCGGTATTTGATAAATATGCCGAAATATAGATGACATTCATTCACACTTTATTAAAATTGGGGTAGGGTATGATATATTTTTCTTAGGTTATCTCAGGGTTGTCTGTTATTGATAAAATATTGAAGTGTCAGATTTAATTGGTGGTTTCTGTCACTTACTGTTGGCTGAATCATAGATAAAACCCTCGGCTGAATTGCCAATTTTTTTATTGATAACATTATAGGTTGAAATCAAAATTTTTTTAAAATCATCCTCTTCTGGCGCCCAACGTATTAACACAGACACATTTGAAAATTTTGTATTTAGGAAAGGTCTGCAACGACTAATTTGGCAATACCGTTTAGAAAATAGACATATTACGTTATATTCATTATTTTCGGCTGCAAGATATACGGTCGGGAGCAAAAAAACTAGTATACCTGAAGTAGTGGCTTGTAATTATATCTTTTCAAAAATTCAGATAACGATAATAATGATGACATTACATTTATAACCTCTTAAATAATAACCATAAGCCAAACATAACCTAAAAGCAAATAGTACTACTTACAGAACTAAATATTTCATAGAACCAGAGGATGCATGTATGAACTAGTTTTTTTTGCTCCCGACCGTACACTGCGCGTCATATATATGTGGTACACTTTGATTTTATCAATGTAAATCTGGCCCAACTTGTCAAATTTGACATTATAAGATCTGTCACAGATACTTATAACGTGAACTGGAGACGTTGCAATTCTGTCTCTGATTTGATCATAACCTACAAAGCTCTTAAATGACAGTTTGCATCAGTCAAGCTCAGGAAGATCACCATACACAACTAAAAAAACCTGATTTTCAGGTTACAACTGTTAACTGCTGTACCACATATATATGACGCGCAGTGTACATTAGAATTTAAACAAGGGTGGTCCAGCCTATTTAAAATTTAAAAATCTATGGGTTATAACGAGGGTTATAAACATAAATTTGTTGATGGGCGCAAAATTTTATGTGAATCGAAACATGTCGTTGCAGCAAGAATAACATTTTTGAGAAAATTTTTACTACAAAATTCTAGTGAAAATGTTACATTTGTGTATCTTTACCAAACATGGCGACTATGTAGAGCTAATTTGAATTTGTGGTTATATTTTTAACTTTACAACATAACCTCAATAATTAAAACATTCCATTCATCCCAAATTTTCCAAAGCCTACCTCAATTTAAATAAAATGTGAATGGCATAATATGGTAACCTAATTGTCATAAGCGCCCGGTTCTCGGGGGCTCAAGAAAATAAAAATTGAGACAAAAGATCTAAACCACAAATTAATTGGGCATGGGTATTAAATTATTTTTTGTTCGAAGAATAAGGTCGTTAACACTAGTTTTTGATATCTCGATGCTTTATTTGTTAAAAATGTGATACTATTATTATTATTATACATGGTGTTTCGGGAGGAAAGGGAACTATTTTAAAAATTAGAAAAAAGTTCCTATAAATAAGAGTCCGAAAATGCTTCCTTTTCGAGATACAGGTTGTCAAAAAAAATAATATTATAAATTGAGCTTTGGTATGCACTAGCACTATACTGGTATAGAAACACTTCTTTTTCATTCAACGAGTTTTGATAATTCCACCAGTGACGTGCATGAAAGCAAAATATTAAGGGGATAATAGCACCCAACATATTTTTGAAAATTCATATTTTCGTTACTATTCATCGGAATCGTTTCAAATGAATGATATAGAATTATATAATCTAGGGCTGTGTGTATGCATATTTGAATAGGCCGAAAAAATTAAAAAAAAAAAATCGAAAAAATGTGAAATTTTCCAAACCCATGCACATGCATCTAGAAAATGTAATTCTAAATACGGTGCTAAAATTCAAATCGTTTACCTGCTGTCGTTTGCGTATAATGAATTTTCAAAATTCATGGCATCTTGTTTTCCAGGTACAAAATGCCATGAGTTTTGAAAATTCATAATACGCAAACGACAGCAGCTAAATGATTTGAATTTTAGCACCGTATTTAGAATTACATTTTCTAGATGCATGTGCATGGTTTGGAAAATTTCACATTTTTTCGATTTTTTTTTTTTAATTTTTCCGGCCTATTCAAATATGCATGCACACAGCTCTAGATTATATAATTCTATATCATTCATAAAAATTTGAAACGATTCCGAAGAATAGTAACGAAAATATGAATTTTCAAAAATATGTTGTGTGCTATTATCCCCTTAAATGTTTTTGATGAAAAATATAGTACCTCACTGCTTTCTTTCAAAACAGATATTGGTTTCTTAATCGGCAAACAACTCTAAAAAGAAAACATCTCTTGAGTTTTTCTGGTAGGACAAATAGTTCTCGAGTAATAATTAAGCTATTTATAAAACTAGTTGCAAAATGAGCGTGTTTTTGCACTAGGGTCCAACACATCGTGTGCAAAAAACACGCAGTTTTGCATCGTGTTTTATACAATATTTTTTGCAATTTAGTTGTTACGAAAAAGATAAAATTTTCGTTACACTTCCTTTTCATTTAGATAGTATAAAGCCATTTCTGTTTGTTTCTAAGGAGATAACAATGAATACGTTTCAAAACTGTACGTTTACCCTTGTATACAAGGGTTTAACATTTATAATAAATAAGATACCTAAAAAAATAAAAATGTTGTACGTTTTATATTTATGTTGTATTCTTAGTAAAAATAAATGGATCTGTCGCAATACGTGTCTATATGACTAAACTCATTTTAGCACAAGTGTTAAAATGAACCATTTTTGACAATGACAATCTGTCAAAAAAATGCTTTTTCGTAACTAAATTGCAGAAAACAATTTTTCCACATCGCTGATACTTATTTGTTTTTGATTTCAAACAACCGTTTGTTAAATAATTGATTTTTAAATTGGCGGTGCTTCTTTTTCTCCAATATCCACTTCAATTGTGCACCAGTTTAGTTATTTGCTTGCAGGAAACGTATTTTAATTCTTTTTTTTTGACACTGTATCTCGAAAAGGATGCATTTCTCTTATTTAAATAGGAACTTTCTTCTTATTTTGACCTCTAGAATACGTCCTTAAAATAGTTCCCCTTCCTTCCGAAACACCCTGTAGGCATTTTGATTTTGTGGGGATTCATCAAAAATTAGTAATTTTTTACTCCAATGGTATCATGAACTGTTTTATTTCAAGAAGAAAATTTACTCGACATGGTTTTACGAGGTTTCACCTATAGTACGATGATTCGATCTGTATACATAATAAACTAGTTTCTCGGTTGCCCAAACCGATGACATCGACCGATTTACCATCTATCAGATGCCATTCAGACTTGAAATTTCCCATCTAAAATGTATGGTGGATTTTAGTGTGTAGAGTGTATCTGTGAATAAAATCCAGATTGTTTTGCCTCAGATTGAGGCAGGGGCGTTCCTACCGGTGTTGTATTGCATGTCCAACACGCAGGCGGCCGAATTTGCCATCTGTATAAAAATTTTAATTTGAAAAAAATAATTTAAGGCGGCCAACTTCTAATAAACGCACAGGCGGCGGCTGAACATTTAGGAATGCCCCCTGGGCGCAGCGATTTCTTGATTTTAAGAATGTTTAAGAATTAAATAAACCAATACAAGTCGTGCCAAAACGGGAAAGTACTATTTCTTATTGTTAAATAGGTACTTAAAATAGACCGCATCACATATTCACAATAAAAAAAATTCAAAAACGAAAAAATAATAATTTTTTGATTTTTTAATAAAAATCATTGATTTCTTAATTTTTTTTAAAATGATTTTTCCAACCCTGCTTTTATAATGCGAATGTCGCTAATGTCCTACGTTAACTAAAATACAAACTTTAATCCAATAAAAATTCTATATTGACCTGTTGACAATTTTCACGTCGTATGCAATAAACATTAAGTTTTTGCACAAGTTACGTAAATCATTATTATTAACATAATAATCAAAGAAATGAAATATTCAAATTCATTAATCATTGTATTAATTCAATAAGAGTACTGCTATATTATATGATAGCCAAGAATTTAAGTCCATAATATACAGGGTGTTTCGGGAGGAAAGAGAACTATTTTAAGAACGTATTCAAAATAAGCGTCCGAAAATGCCCCCTTTTCGAGATACAGGTGTCAAAAAAAAAAATAATTAAAAACCTTGTTTTTAAATATCTCGAAAACGGTTTAAAATATTAAATTGAGCTTTGAGCTATACATGGAAACACTTTTCGATTCAACGAGTTTTGACAATTCCATTGACGTACGTGACAGCAAAATATTAAATTATTTTGACGAAAAATATAATACGCCGCTGCTTTCTTTCAAAACAAGTATTGGTTTCTAAATCGCCAGCCAATTTTAGAAACAAAAGGCCTCTTTAGTTTTTCAGGTGGTAGGGTTTGACAAATCGTTTTCGAGTAATAATTAGAAACTGTTTTTCTGCGTCACTGATTTTTATTTCCAATTTCAAACCGTTTGTAAAATAATTGATTTTTAAATTATACGGCGATTATCCAGGCCCTCCATGTTAAATTTCATCGTTCGTTCTCCAATATCCACATCAATTTTGCACCAGTTTAGTTATTTACTTGCAGATACGTATTTTTAATTCTTTAGGGCGTTTTTTAAAATCATCGACAAATGAGAACTGAAAATTTTATGACCTACCCAAAATAAGATAAAAATTGTTGTAATATGCTTTTTCGAAAATGCTTCACAACTGAGGTATATAAAAAAAATATTATTATGTAATAGTTATCTGCACTTCTTTGCTAAATAAAATAATTCTTTTGCTTCTTAAATTTGTATCTCAAAATCGAAATGGCATAATCGCAAAACGGCAAGTATAATTTAATTTGTAGAAATAAATATTGTATATTCCCATATTGTTTTTTTCATTTTTTAACTAGGGTCTTACCTAATTAACCTAGAATTCTTTACATACACCATTGTATCGAACCAGTTTACTCAAACTCGCCTGATTATTTGTATTTAGTCTCATATTTAGTTTAACCTCGAGTTTAACATTTCAGTGTCCGAATTATCTATTTAAAATCTTTTGTGTTTTTTACCCTCATTTTCTATATATTTTTTAACACGTATGGATGTGACAACGGTTCTATCCTTATTGTATATTTTTGCTTGATCCATTTACCATGCCTAATGACCCTCATGCCATTAGCCATTATATTATTGATACCTCAGTATAAAGGTTTAAATAGGTTCACTTCCAATATCCCAAACGCACATAGATATTAATAAGGTATTATGATGAATTTAGACCCACTTTACAGAAGTCTGTAGTATGCCCGCTCAAAGCAGAGTCCTCAATAGGTTGTGGTTCAGCAGTCGTTCCATAGATGGCGTCAGTGATATGAGGACAAATTAGAAAAAATGTAATTATTGTGGAATCTTCTAGAGCAACACCTGGATTATTCTAGAAGGCATGTCTTTAGGTATCCAACGGATGGTTCACTACTGGCAGTTGAATATTGGAAAATGAACTGAACACAAGAGAAAAGGAACAGTGACAAATAGTCAATAGTAGTGGTTAAGTAATAATTAGTGTAATAGTTTAAGTGACTATTTATTGTAATTAATTAGTGAGTTAATCAGTGGTTTAGTGTTAGTCTTGTTGCAATTATTGAGCCTACGCTTGGGGTGTTTACTAAGGGGTGTAAACACGATACAGTATCTTATGTGCAAATAATTAATTATTAATAATCTAGTGAGGCGCCTCAAATATTTTGTTTAATTCTGGTGTATGTTATTTTTTTTGTTCCATTTTTGCAAATATTTGGAATACTTATATGGTTTTCCATTCCGAACGTACCTTAACACAGCACTGCTGATATCGGTATATTTGGAAAGGATTAGTTTCATATGTGAACATATAATATCCCTTTAGTGAAATCTCTTGTAATCTTACTAAATCCTTTACAATCCTGATATACTTCCTGTCATCGCTTGTAGGCTCGCTTGTAGGTAATCCTTCGAAGTACTTGTTTGTAAGTTTGTAATCAATGTAATAATCATGTAAAGCTTCGCCTTTTTATTTGTTGTGATATATGTTGCGTGAATCAGTTTATCCTAGTGTACTGTTGATATGCAAAATTTTGGAATTACCTCAGTGTGAGCCTTATCAATTTTCAGGTATAAACATTAAACGCCAACAGTAAGTAAGGTGTAACCAGGACCAGGACAATCCAAGTGATTGTTTATTTTAAAACGTAAATATTATAAGTGCAAAATCAAAATATAAATATAAACGAGAATGATTGAAGAGAAGAAACAGATATTGAAAGACGCGAAAATAAGAAATATTCCGTAGTAACGTTAATGCCTTTTAAGGTGTCATCTCCAAACTGCAAAAAATATACGGTATAAAAATCAATTGGAACAGAATTGGGAAATAAATCTAAATGTAAACACTGTATCTAAAGTATGGTTGTAAGAAGATGACAAGGTTGTTCTTACGGAGAAGGTAATGGTTACGCATATTGTTTACGGTACATGTTTCAAGTAATGATGATTGTCTTTTATGATATGACTACTGGTTATGTTATGGAATTACCTCAAGAATAAAGTTTATCTTACAGAATCCAGACCAAGACATTAAAACAAAATAAGAGACGACCTTGCAGTCATTTTAAGATTATTTTATGTAAAAATTTCCCAGGTTTCCCTAACTCACACTTGTGGAAAGGATGTTACGTGGTAACTACCATGCCATGCTCGCTGTTGGTGAAATAAAATGAAATGGGTTGCCACAGACATGCGATACGACAAGCTAAGCGGATCTTAGGCCTTGATACACCATGCAATCTCCGTAACCATGACAGTTGAAGATGGTCAGCTTCAGAACTAAATGTATGTGATTTTGGGTCCCAAATTTCTTACAGAGAATTAAAGAGAAACTTAAAACTTATCGCATCTAGTTATGAATTCAAAATCCTATTGCCTTTGCTAAGTTACTTTACAGTAGTAGAGTATTTGAGTATGGTATGGTACACAAAATGACATTCTAAAAATCTAACTAAACAAATACACATTCTAAGCCGAGTTCTAAGCCATATTATAGGATAACTGCGTTTATTTATTTTTTTTTTTACTTTGTATATTTATTTGTTATGAATGAAAATAACTACCTACATATTTTTAAAATCCTGTTCTGAAAATATTTTCTGTTGGAGGCGTTATTCTTGATAAATAACCCAGTAACAGTAACACATTCGCTTTTTTTTTATAATGAAAGGAATAAATATGTGAAACAGATTTTGGAAACTAAAGAAATATGTAGCATGCAGATTACTGATGAGACTGATATTTACAAATCTATATGTCAGTTTATGCTGAGAGACATTCCTTTTAGTTGGTTGCTTCCTGGTTGTGGTAGTATAGTAAACTAATATTACAATTATTTTGTGTCGTAGTGTGTTTGGATGAAAAATAAACAATGACGTGACCTCAGAATAATGTTTGGTGGCAGCGACACAATGGAAAATTTTCTATTTTAGCTCTAATTGCTGAGAGGGCATGCTAATTGCTATATGCACCGAACAAATATCTAAAGGAGGTAAACTATCGATGGTGGGGGCAATAATTCGAACGACGGAAGTTCGCAATATCAGCCATATTGCATAAACTACTTTTTGCACGTCAGTTCAAGTTCAAACACAAAATCTGGTCGATTTCACATAGAAGCAACAAACAAGATCTATACATAATTTGAGCGTTAACTAAACAAAATAGTTATTTTTGGTAAGAAAAACTTGAAAACAAAAAAAAGTCAGTGTTATCAATGTTTTCCATCTGATAATCATAAGCAAGTGGATTATTATTACCCGTTTTTTACGAGTCATAAAAGAAAAATATAAATATTCAGGAAACGGTTCGTAATATTGAAAAATGTCAAAGGAATTTTTTATGGAACTCGAAATCAAGTCAAAATAATTTTTCCTGTATCCTACACATTTTTCGAAGAAATCCGAAATTTTTAATTTTCAGAAATACCGTCGCCATTTTGTTATTTTGAATTTTGTCAAATTTCATTGCGGATTTGGAAAGTACAAAAAAGCCTTGACAACAATTAGAAAGAAAAAATTTATTATCACTGTTTTGGAAAACTCCTAGTTTTCAAACTAGGAGTTTTTTGTGAATAAATATTTTGGCACCTGATCCTAAAACTGTTTTTAGGTCATAAAGAACACATACCTATATGAAATACCATGCTTTCTTAAAAATTTAAGCCAAATTTATATATACCGCTGGCTGCTAAAGCGCAATATATTATTTTGATCATCACAAAAAGTTATTTTGCTCCACTTAATCAACTTTTCAAAATTAAGTTTTTGTTTTTTTTTTTTTTTTTTTTTTTTTTTTTGTTTTCGGTTTCCCGAATCTAATGCTGGACAGCCTCCCTGTGGCCTCCGACACCACACAGACAGAGCGCCAGCGAATAATCTACAGCAACTCCCCACATCCCGCAGGGTTAGTCACTGTAGATTCCAGACTCGTGTGCCCTAAGTAGACGAAGGGATCCCAGGATGACTGCTTTCTGCATTTGACCAGCCAACCATTCTGCCGATGTTTGGCAGGCAGGCATGGTCTTCAATGCGGAGAGCAGCGTGGGCTTCATACCTCCGAGTACACCGATTATCAGGACGACCATTTTGACAGAGTAGCCTGGGTATAGCACTTGGAGCTCGTACCGGAGATCTCTGTATTTAGTCCGTTTCTCCTCCTCCTTCAAGGCGATGTTTGTCTCAGCAGGTGCTGAGAACTCGATGACATACATCACCTTGGTCTGATGGTCGAGGAGGACTATGTCAGGCTTATTGGCGTGAATTCGCCTGACGGTCGGGAACGAGTAGTTCCAGTAAATCCGGCATTTCTCGTTCTCGACAACGGACTCGATATCTCCGGGGATATAAGGCAGCACTGGTGTTTGGTCTATCTTGTACGAGTGCCGTAGATGGTAGTATAGCACTCGTAAAGCCGCGTTATGTCGTTGGATGTAGATCGAAGTCGCATAAATCGGACATGCAGATAATAGATGCATGAGCGACTCCGGCGCCTGACGGCAGGTCCTGCAGTTGATATCAGGAACCTCTACACCCATCACGCGACTCCGATAGACCAATGTGTTAATAACACCATCTTGGCAGGCCACAATGAATCCCTCGGTCTCCGACTTCAGCCCCGCTGACCTTAAGAATGCGAAGGTCAGCTCTGTCGATAAACCCAGTGCTTCTATGTTGTTATAGAAAACACTGTGCAGGGGTTTATCGACGTGCTGCCTGAACAGATTCCTCTGTTCGGCAGCTTTGATTTGGGCTGTCAGACGATTCGGCGGAAGCTCAGTAATTGATTCTGCATCAACACCTCGCCTGCCTCCTCGCCTGTAGTCAACACGAGACCGAGTTCATCTGCGGCCCTCTGTGCTGCCTTAAACAATAAAGCGCCAACTCCCACGGTTTCATGATCTCTCACTAACCGTAGGAGCGGATCCGAGCTCCTTAGGATGTTACATGCCATACTTAGTGCTACTCTGCCATGCATACACTCCAGACTCAAGAGTCCTCGGCCTCCCCGTTGACGTGGGAGGTACACACGAGGAACGGACGATCTAGGATGAATACTCCTATGGATATTCATCATCTTGCGGGTATCCCTGTCCAATTGGCGCAGCTCATCTACTCGCCATTTAACTACTCCAAAGGAGTAGAGCAGAATCGGAACGGCAAGCATATTAGTGGCAGACACCTTGTTCTTCCCCGAAAGTTCAGAAGACCAAATCTTTCGGAGTCGGTGTCTGTACTTGCCACGGAGAGATTCCTTTATTTGGTTCACATCCTGGATGTGTCGTTGTTCCACACCCAGGTATGTGTAGGTCTCTCCGGCATCCAGATGTCGTAGGATGCTTCCGTCTGCGAGCTGCGCATCTTCATGGAATTCCCCGCATCGTCCTCTCTTGAGGTGGACGACTGCGCATTTGTCCAACCCAAACTCCATTCCAATTGCCCGCGTGTATTCCTCGACCACCCTGAGAGCATTTTGAAGTTCTCGCTCTCCGGAGGTATAGAGTTTAAGGTCATCCATATAAAATAGATGGGTGACCTTATGCCTCCGGTTGCTGGGTGGCCCACACTGATACCCGCGGGTTTGGCGGAGTCCAACAGACAGCGGCAGCAGTGAGATGCAGAAGAGGAGCGGACTCAAAGAGTCACCCTGAAACACTCCTCTCTTAAATGTCACCAACTCTGTCGAAACTCGCTCGGCACCGGATGTTATGGTGAAGCGAGTTCTCCAAAGCGGCAACAGTTGTTCGATGCATCTCACTAGTGGTGCTGGTACCGCAAGACATCCGAGCAAGTGTAACAAAAGCTCGTGGGATGTTGTATCAAATGCCTTGCGATAATCAATCCAGGCCATTGATAGATTCCGCTTGTACTGCACAGAATCCTGTGTAATACAGCGGTCTATCAGCAGGTTTTCCTTGCAACCTGCCAGGCCCTTCTTGGCACCACGCTGTTCGTTTATCTGTTGGTAGACCGGATCAACAGACCTCAACATCCTGGTATACAAGATACGAGTAAATAACTTGTAGCAGGAGTTGAGGCAGGTAATCGGTCTATAATTTTTTGGGTCAGACAGATCCCCCTTTTTGGGGATTAGCACAGTTCGCCCCTCGACAAACCAGTCCGGAATTTGCTGCCCCTCGTTCAACCATGAGTTGAAAACTCGGGCCAGATGGCGGTGGGTGGAAGGAAACTTCTTCCACCACCAGTTGTTTATACCATCTGGACCCGGGGCAGCGAAGTTTTTGGTTCCAACAAGTGCTTGTTGAACCTCTTCCGTACTGATTGCCGGGCACACTTCGTCTGGCTCTTCTAAGACTCGACGACAGAGAGCCTCGAAGTGTGCTATAGCTGGAGTGTCATTATCGAATGGACTTGCGACTTCGTAGATTCCTTTCCAGAAGGCTTCGACATTATCAACAGTTGGCGGATTTTCGACAACACGCTGTGGCTCTTGGAACAGGCGAGACGGGTTTGTTTGAAACAATTTGTTTTGTTCCAAACTCCGCATTCGCCTGACCAAAGTTTTCTTAATAGCCATAAGCGCTCGAATCCTATCTAGACAGTGCTGCTTGATGGTCTGCAGCACTGTGAAATACCATGCTTTCTTAAAAATTTAAGCCAAATTTATATATACCGCTGGCTGCTAAAGCGCAATATATTATTTTGATCATCACAAAAAGTTATTTTGCTCCACTTAATCAACTTTTCAAAATTAAGTTTTTATTATTATTATTATTATTATTATTATTATTATTATTATTATTATTATTAAAGTAGTCTAGAGAAATGGGAAGTTATTCTGTTACATGACATTTATTTAATCAATCCAAATTGGGATAAAGTGAAGCAGAAAAAGTGCAAATATTTACTTGTTAGATAAATAATAATGAAAATAATAATTCAAATATTCAACATTACACAGGGCGTTCTATTTAAAAATACATTAGTGCCTCTTGTGTCACATTGTAGTTTTTTCTTATGCACTAGTTCGTTAATAGTTTTTTTTTAAATCGGCATTAAAGTACCCCAAAATCGTCATTAAAATGATAGAAATAATCATTAAAGTAATCCATTATTGTACGATTTTTGTAGTTGACAGAGGCGACAGATAAACGTAAACATAAATTTTTCTTTGCTTGTGACAATCATTTGTTGTAATAAAAAGGTAAATAAATACAGTTTTTTAAATTCATAATTGTATTATCACTATTATAATTGCTAAAAATAATGATTTTCTTACACTTAAAATTTTAAATAATTATGACATTTCGTAATGTCACTGAAAATTATTTAAAATATAGAGTTAAATAATCTTAATTTCAGTTTCTGGATTTAAAAAAAAAATTAATATGCACCTCGGCATTAAAGTTCCTTTTTATCACTCATGTGGTTTATTTACCTCGGCCCTATGGGCCTCGGCAACTAAACTCCACATTCATGATAAAAAGCTAAACTTGAATGCCTTGATACATAAATAACTATTATATTGTTTTATATCGTCTTTTTGTTGCAAATATTTTTTTCTTGGAAATTTCAACACCACCCTGTATATCGAAAACGTAGCATTTACTGACAAGTGTTGTATACATTTTATTTTGCCTAAATTGAGGTAAAAAATCACCTGTCAAGGAGGTGGTCATTATTTTCGGAATACCCTGTATTTTACAATTGTATTGATTACGAGAAACAAATATTTAAGTGGGCGAATAATTTGCAAATAATGGTCTCAACAATTAAAAGTTGAAGTTAAATATTTCCATTCTATGTATAATAATTATTTGTAGAAATTCTCCTTTTATTTGCGTAGATATTCTTTTGTATCTAATGCTTTGATGAATTAAAAATCTTGCAGTATTTAAAGTATAATTTATTAGGTAGTGGTAGTATAAATTATATAGGATTCTAAAACCGGAATTTAATACCAGTCTTGTGTTCATAGAATTTTTACGGTTTTAAATTTATTTAACTGAGCAAGTTAAAAGTTGAATATTTACGAAATTGCGAATAATTGTTGTTAACCTTTTGTTTATCCGAAATTAGCGTATTATATTAGTCTACGAAAATTTTTTTAAAAGCTCTACAGGAAAATTTTAAAGTATCGAAAATGAGTACGCTTTCTTCTGCAATTTAAAAGAGCATTAACTAAAAATTCTTTATTACCAGATATCAAGGTATTACGTACGTGTTCACTAATCCTAATTTAAGATCTGATTTAATTGATCAGAAAGGCTTGCAACAACAACCAAAAGGACCCAGTGAATAATATGGATATGATATACCGTGGCGTACCTATATTTAGAGGGTTCAAATAGCATGTTACATAAGTTATTAATTTTATCCATCAAAACTACATTTTCAACTTTAGTATATCCGCAACCACTCAACCACAAAAAGCTGATATAAAAATTCATATTGGAAATTCTAGTACCAAATGCTAATGATTATAAAATTGGTAATGCCCAGTGTGTTAGTCATTGGACATTACCAGTCTTAAGGTATCTTTCATTACCATCTTGAAATGCACGATATCTAAAATAAATTTAGATACCCGTTTTGTTACCTTGTTAAAAAAAATGCAAAATTAACGCTTCTAATTTTGTTTGAACGACTGACATGCTCGTGCTACTTGAGTATTGTGATAAAAATTGGCTCACTCATTTAAATAAAATGTTTCACCAATTACAAAAATTTAACCCATATTCCAGCATAAGATACGTGTCAATATATATACACATTTAGATATTCCACTTCATTCGAGATAAGAATGATTTGTTGTTTATTTACAATATTTTTTTTAATCAGCTTTTGCCACTTGTAAATTATATAAAACGTTTTACATTCTAATTAATTAATTATAACTGAGTCTCGAACTGAGTATTTAAAAATTAGTTGAAAAATTCATTTCGTTTATGTCGTTCAATTCTTTACCAACATTGCCAGTAATCCAAATGAATACATGCACTGCAAGGAAGAATATTGGACGAAATTGAGGCAATTTTTTTTTGAAAAATATGGCCGGTTTGCAACCAAATCGGAAAATCTAAAGTAGTAACTCGAATATAGTTGTTAAGGAATGGACCTAGCCGCATAGTAAGTGGACATTGGGAATTGAAGATTTCAAGGAATTTCTAGAAACCAAGTAGCGAGGAAAGTTCCAACGTGTCACATTTTTATCATGTTGAAAATTAATAAACACTTCAACGTTTCTTGTCGTTTTGGGAATTTGCGTAAAGATGAAACCAATCGGGTCGCCATCGAAGTGAAATCCGATCCCGTCACATCATGATTGGAGTGGTCTTAAAACAGAACCTGTGCGAACATTTTTTAGAAAAGTCTTCGGAAAAAACTAATTTAAAGAACTGTATTTTGTATTCAGACGCATCACGTGCATTTAATTTTTCTCGGAAATTCGTATTTTCTTCGATACTTGAGATTTTTGTCCCGAGACTTGAAAAGTCAATATTATTAATTGTTAACTTTTACTTATGAAAAGCAAATGTTGGAATACCTTGTACAATTTTCGCGTAACACACATAATATGATATGATTATTTAAAACTGTGTTAGTCATTAAGTGGTACAGATATTGTATAATTAGTAAATTATGCTAAAAGATAAGCGTTTATCCGTGTTATGAAATTTTATGATAGGACAACTTCCAAAATCCATGGACTCTGTAGCCTGCACTTCTAGGTACTACGACGGCATATCTGTATACACATTTTTTTTGCATATTGCAATGTAAAACAGCTAGGTAGTCTAGTCTAGTATTTACCTAATGAAACCAACTTTATTTTTAAACTTTGCTTTATTGCTTCCTTATAAAATACAGTAGGACGATGAAAAAGATATTCGGATTTTACCCAATATACTTACACGTTTTATCTCCTAACTGAATCTAAAATTGCGAAAAAATTCAGTTTATCGAAAACACACCTTTATCGATTTTAAATCTTAAAAATGGCTATATAAACATTGTAATTTAAAAACGTTTTGATGTGTGTTTTCGATAAAATTTCATAAAGAAGCGGAGATAATGCTACCAATTAATAAGAGATTTGCACAGATTGCTCGATATACAAGGTGTTATAGTCTTTACTCTTTTATGTGAGGCAGTATGATAGTAAATGTAATATTTAGTCCGAATCGGTGCAATATAAAAAAATATTGATTTTCGTTCAGTAAATTTTCTCAGGTCATCCAATAATATTTACAAACTGGCAACGGTGCACCAAGAGGAGCAAAAATACATTGATTTAAAAAATAAATTGAAATTAAATTTACCGCCAATACAGAAAAGCACCCTGTCCTAACGAAACGATCAGTCGCCGATTGCTGGCTGGTTTGTTTACGTTTGTATTCGTTTTTAGGTTAGGTGCTTTTGCGAGTAATTTCCACATACTTTAAAAGAACGTATGTGGTTATTTCAGGCAAAAAAGTTTAGTTTGTGATTTACTGTAAGGCCCTCCGCACATTAAGCTACTACAAACTAGTTACAAAGTATGAATCGCACACGACGTTACTGAAAGTTTATAAAATCAAGTCCCTTTTCGATTGTTGCGGCTTTGTTACATGATACAATAAATTACATTTGTATCATGGCTTTATTACATTGTGTTTAAATAATTATTCTGTTACTGTGATTAAAGCTATTCTTGTTATGGTGTTAAAAAATTTCTAGTGATACTGATAGTAGTGCTTCAAGTGATGAAGATATTATCCTTTATTTTAATTAATCGTATAAGAAAGTTATGAGAGATATCAATATAATAAAATAATATCATATATGCTCATCATTTCAATCATTTCATAACCTGTGTAAATATGAATATAACAGTTGACAGTACAGGCCGGATCCCCATTTATTCGCGTTTTTCGTAAGTTTAGCGTTTATGCGTTTCGCGACAATCCATAACATAAGCTGATTGCTGATTGGTCTGTTGCAAAATACGTAAAAGTTTAATGTGTGACGCAAGTTCTTGTAGAGGCGGCCTTTCAGTCAAATCTAGAAGTTGCATTGTAATTTGGGTTCTATAAATACGACACATAGAGAAATTCCATTCAAATTTAGCGGACATTTTTGGGGCGGAGTGTAATTCTATCTGTTGGACAGACAGAGTATAGTAGCTATTAGCAAAATCTTAGATTATTTTAAAAATTTAAATTTGCTTTGTTCTTTCTACAAATAAATTACAGTTGCGAAAGCTGCTTGACAACTTGGAAACACTTCCTACGTAATTTTTTGCGTAGAATACTCGGAATTTACCCGTCAGGATTTTGAGATTTTGAGGTTAAATGACCAAGAAGTTGTTTTTTGTCTGTATTTGAGGTTTTATACAGGGTGTCCCGATTTTAAACCGACAAACTTCGGGTTCATAAAGTTCACATGAAATTATGACATACCCCTTCTAACATTTCTTCTCTATCGAGCCTCCTAACGGAGATACAGGGTGTTGAAAATTCAATTTATTTTTTGTTTTTCTTTAATAACTTCCACAATATTAAAGATACTGAAACCAAACTTGGTACACATAGTTAGGTTGTGAGGGTCCATCTTTGCTATGGTTCAGAGTTGAACTGAGGCGCGCCAGTGGCGTGCGGTGTGGTCACGCCGACATAATTTTAAGGAAAAAAGTATGTGCACTAATTTTTTTTCGCAATTCTGATCAGATTTTCATAATTTACGGTTGATTTTCTAAAAAAACTTGCTCATGTAAAATTTTGACTGAGGCGTTAGTTTTCGAGATATTTGCGTCTGAACAAAACGATGCACCAAAAACACAATTAATTAATTAAGATAGCCCTTTCAAAATTATTTTCAATCTGATTTTCGAAGGGATATACTGAACTGAACTGTCAATTTAATGTTTTTAATGTTTTTCTTCTTTTGCAATGAGGCGTTTTTAAGGCCTTTTGCAAGTCAATATTATTTCTGTCAAAAGAAAAATTTGTTTGTTGCGAAATTGCATAAAAAAAATATCAACATCCAAATATCAAAAAAATCAACACCCCGTATTTCCGTTAGGAATGGCTATAGAGAAATTTTAGAAGGGATATATCGTGATTTCATCAGAACTATTCCCGACATGATAATTGTGTTTTTGGTGCATCGTTTTGTTCAGACGCAAATATCTCGAAAACTAATGCCTCAGTCAAAATTTTACATGAGCAAGTTTTTTTAGAAAATTAACCGTAAATTATGAAAATCTGATCAAAATTGCGAAAAAAATTAGTGCACATACTTTTTTCCTTAAAATTATGTCGACGTGACCACACCGCACGCCACTGGCGCGCCTCAGTTTAACTCTGAACCATAGGAAAGATGGATCCTCACAACCTAACTATGTGTACCAAGTTTGGTTTCCCTATCTTTAATATTGTGGAAGTTATTAAAGAAAAACAAAAAATAAATTGAATTTTCAACACCCTGTATCTCCGTTAGGAGGCTCGATAGAGAAGAAATGTTAGAAGGGGTATGTCATAATTTCATGTGAACTTTCTGTACCCGAAGTTTGTCGGTTTAAAATCGGGACACCCTGTATATAAATATTCAACTTATTTCTGCTGGCGGCGTCGTCCAGTAACCTTTTCTCCTTCAAAATTAGTTTTTGATTGCTCATCTACGATTTTTCGTATCGCAGTTATGGTTTTTTAAAGATAAATAAACTTGAATATTTATAAGAACTTATAAATACATAATCAAATTTATTCATCTTTAAAAAGCCATAACCTCCAATCGAAAACGCAATTTGAAGGGGAAAGGTAGTACTAGACGTCTCTAGACGATGCAACCTGCAGCTGCAATTTTTTTATTTCCTATACGTAACATCAAAAACCCATTTTTATATATAATATCTCAAAATCCTGACGTGATGGGTAAATTCCAGATTCGGATTCTTCGCAAAAAATTACGTATTTAAACACCTATTCTTTTAACAGCTTAACCTTGCAGATTTGTGTAGTTGATTAATGAAAAAGTAACGGGAATAGCAACATAATCGTGTGAAATTTAGGGTCTTGTTAGTTATAAAACGGAGTATGTGTATCTAATAGGTTTTTTGACGCTGGAAAGTGACTGCAAAATTTTCCCAACGTCATGTTCGTGAGGAATTTACGATTACGTGGTTCAAAAATGGCTATTTTGACCATAAAAGGATTGTGGGATAATAGAGTTTTTTTAATATTTCTCATTCCTGTCAATTATATCCTATAGTTTTCTAAAAAAAATGAAATCAAATGGTCTCTCCAGTCTGGGGGTCTCCAGTCCGAAGAGACCCCCAGAAAATCCTAGGTTTTATGTTAGATAAAGAGCCTACAATTTCTTGTAAAACCACGAACCACATTTAGAACAGTTCCTTGAAGCTTGAAGCAAATCGCAGATAAATTTTTAATAGGCTTTAGGATGATTTCCAACCATCGCAATCAAGTAGATGTCAACACATTTACTCACTATATACCAGCACTAGACTTTACCTTTGGAATCCATTTTCGATTTCGATTTTTTGCTCAGATTTTTTATACAAGTATAAAGGTGTATCTAATACTGGTCACGCTCTCTGTTTAGAACAGTTCATGACAGAAATTTTCACCTCGAATCAGAATTGTAGTCAACGATTTTTAGCAGATATCAGTTCTTGAAATCCAAAATAATGTGGTGGCGTCTGCAGCCAGATTCATTTTCAGCGTTAAATAATTTATCACATTCTTCTCCTATGATTTTTGTAACTGCCCATCACAGGCATGTGTAATTTATAATAATCGATCATTTGAATGACTTAAAAAAAAATTATTCATTAATCGATTACATATTCTGTGACGCTCTTTACTTACGTAACCTGCACTGTTTGTAACTGACTGCTTACAAACAGGACTCTCTGGCTTTGTAACACTTTTTAGACGGAAACTCGGGCGCCAATTCCTTATTTTAAGTGCAAGGAACAGCACTTGTTTGGCCCTCCCAGAGGAGAACGTTTAGGGGTAGCTAAACAGATGGAGATGCGGTGATTTCCAGGGGTCTTAAGATGATTGTCTTGTCAACTGGACTTGGACAATTTCTCAAACAGGTTAATTATAAATAAATAACTAAAATAATAACTCGTAAATTTTACCTATGTAGACCAACGTATTTATTTCTTAAAACAGTAATGAACAAATCAATAAATCGGATATTTCAGCGACTTTGCAGTCGATTATGTACAAATTTGATAACGCTAATAAATAGGCGGGCTGGCAATCAAAAGTATATACGCGTGAATACGATTTTATTTCGGAAGACGGTGAATTTGGATAACCGGTGTCTGTTTTCGCGGCTTGAAACTCTTTCGGACGGCAAGCAAACGGAATTTCCAACAGTATATAATATGAACGACGGGCAGTCGGTTAGCTATAGATATTCTTGTCTATACAGAGTGTTTTACAATACGGCGAACTACTGCCACAAACGTAGAGCTATTTACCAATGACTATTTTTCGTAAGTTAAGTTTTCCGGTAAAACTTTATGCATTGGAGCTTTATAGATGGCCCGATCGAGCAAATCTAACCAGCCGATGCATATTTTAAGAAACAAAAGACCAACGGAGGAGGTATTACTAATTAGTGCTAGATTTTTTTAGTAGTATAATACAGCGGTACTCACGAACAATAAGATCTCTGAATATCTATACTTAACTGAAGGCGGTGCGGACGGATAGTAGCGGACCACGATGTATTCTTACCAATATTATTTTCAAGAAAATTTACTAATATAACTCGGAGCGGCGGTTGCGGACGGAGACGGTAATATTTAAAGCAAACACGGACATTCCTTGACTGGAAAAATCACTTCGTTACAATTCTACTAATCGCCCAGCGCCACCCATATTTGGGCGGCCTGGGTTTTGCATGGTAATTGATTATTGCCTTTAATAATTATACAGAGTGGTGAATTTTTTTATGCTCACATTGGTACTTATCTCGGAAACTATACTAGAAGATCGGTCAAATAAGGCAAAATTTACACATTTATGCTCTACAGTTTCCTGTCAAAAAATGCCCGACATATTAATTAACTCCAGATTTATATGGAAAAAAGCGAAAAAAACGTTTTTTAAAACAATATTTTTCCATATCATTAATGCCAATTTAATAAAATTTTTATATTTTTGACGACTGGCAATTGAATGGCGTTGGCAGAAATTTTCTAAGCCTCTGGATTTTGAGCAACGATTGTTAATATTTTTTATGTTATATAGACGCCATATTGAATTTTTACACCATTAAATAGAAAAAACAATTTTTTCAACTATGTAACCAAAATATGTTATTCAAATATTTGTAAAAACTATTCGTAAAGTCCAGTAAGTCCACTTTGGAAAAGTAATTGAAATCTTTTGTGTTAGCAAATAGCAAAATGTATACGGATGACAAAAACAGGACATGTGCGATGTTTACATTCGAAATAATAGAAATTCTGCTTTGACCTCTGAACATTATACAACCTTACCTTGTATCTAGAAAGACGGCAACCTGACCGCAGAATTTCAAGAACTTTGGCAATTTACAATAGATCAAAGAGGATTTAATGGTAATGAAATAAACATTTTGGACTCGATTTTGGTTCAATTTGCGATTAATCTCGAGATTTCTATGTGCGGAAAATTATGGAGAAGCCTAAATATCACGACTACAAATTGAAACCGTTACAAAATCTACGTCTTGATGATACTGTTAGAAGATAGCAATTTTCCAACTAGTTTCAAAAAAAATTCCAACAGAATCCACATTTTCCAAGAAAAATGTTGGGGACTTAACTTATATGGCTAACGAGTGTTTATTTACAAATTCGGGAATGTTCAATAGAAGAAATGTACACCATTATGCAACCGAGAATTCTCATTTAATTAAGAGAGACTAGGTCGCAGATTTGTATTCGTTACACGTCGTTCGATGTACCTTGGTATTTTTCTGGTGTTTCCATGTGCACAATTAACAATAATATCTACACCTATTCCATTTGTAATTGAGAAACGGTTAGATGTATTTCAGAAACCGTCAAATGTAATTGAGAATAGTCAAATGTAATTTAGAATGCGTTAATTGTAATTGAGAATAGTTAAATGTAATTCAGAAAGCGTCAAATGAAATTGAGAATAGTCAAATGTAATTGAGAAAGCGTCAAATGTAATTGAGAAAGCGTTAAATGTAATTCGGAAATCATCAAATGGAATTCAGAATGGGTCAATTGAAATTGAGATCATACAAAATTAGAAACTTTTACATAAATACATAGTTTATGCTTGAAATCGATTATTCTGTGAAAAAGAATACCGGTCATTCAACCGTCATAATTGTTTATGATAACAGTCGCAAGTGACTTTTATGGGTTAAGTTTACAAATGTATTTTGTATAAAATTTAAAACGTCAATTTGAATTTCGTAAAAGTTGGTGTCCTTAATTTGATAAACAGTTTAAAACATCGAACTAAAAGACAACTGTGCAATTTGTCAAGTAAAGATCTCTTACGGCTTCCGATATCCCCATATATTCTCACTATGTAATTTGTGACTCCCTGTATACTTATATGACATTTTCAAATTTTCATGATCTCAATTTCGCATTTGACTAATTCTCAATTTCATTTGACGCTTTCTGAATTACATTTAACGCTTTCCCAATTACAATTAACGCATTCTCAATTACATTTGACTATTCTGAATTACATTTGATGCTTTCTCAATTACATTCGACTATTCTCAATTACATTTGACGGTTTCTCAATTACATTTGACTATTCTCAATTTCATTTGACGCTTTCTGAATTACATTTGACTATTCTCAATTATATTTGACGCTTTCTCAATTACAATTGGAAAAGGTGTAGACTAAAATGTTGCTTGTAATTATTTTTACAAAGCATACTGTACCTACTTTAAAATTTTTATAAATAAAGAAAATAACTTATTTCTTCTGGAAAAGAAATCCGTGATTGACTTCTGTATTGAAGTATACCAATGAATATACGTACGTATGAATATCCGAATATTCGTATACGTAGTTTGTAGGTACTTAATTGCAGTGTCTCTCAATTGTAGAAGCATCACCTGATTTAGAGCAATATCATTCTCCAAAGCCCATTGGAGACAATTATTGAAAGAGAGGAACGTAATTTTATGAGCGACGAGCCGCCTTGCCGAATCTTCCTTTTGATCTATTTCTTGGGTGCTCTTTGGTTCCAAAGCCTCAACAATTATTTCTTCATCTGTAAAAGCAATATCTTGATTATCTTCTGTATCCCCGCAACTCATTCCATCAGTTCTTGTGTGGTCAAATTTGTTCCTTAAGGTAAATTTTTCAAAAGCCCAGTCGTAAAAAACAAATCATTTTCGAGGAATTTGCAGTTTGGTTAACAAGAACTAAATGGAAATAAGTCTTCCTCGTCCCACTCTTCTGCATTGTCTAGTCGGTGAATCCACATATTATTTCAAGACTTCTTGGTCAAATGTTTGTTGACGGATTGCCAAGCTTTAAGGGCATATATACAGCATCTTTCAGATTTAGTCTCTTCAATGGTTCTGAAACTTCATCATCAGCACAATTTGGAGCAGCAATGATTTACGATAATACAATTTTGATGGCTTGAATCACATTTTGATCCATGGGCTGTATTAATGGTGTACAGTTTAGGGGTAAAAACATTACCCTAATTGTACCGTCGCGTCGTCACTAATGAATTCATCTTCGTCTGAATGTCCAAGGGTGTTGTCCAAAAGAAGAACTATCTGCGGTTGATTTTTGTTTTTTTTTGGTTTTTTTTTTGGCTTTTGGTCATAGACCATACAGCCAGCCGCAATAAGATCATACGTTGTGCAAACCAAATGGAATATCTATAACCTAGCTACGAAGTCATAACGGGGTTAATATAATATATGCAAGATAACGAGAGGATTATAACGAGGATACACGCTTCTCGTCCTGGGGTCTGTCAGGACTTTTTGATTACACAAACAGGTAGGACCACGGATAACAGGGCGAACAACATAAGGTTGATTTAGTTGAGACATTTTTCTTCCGACGTCAGGAATAAATTCTCCAAAAAAACATTCTTTGAATAACCCTTATTGGGTCGCCCAAGCCCAATTTTGCCCCTTGTAGGTAACTGTCAGGTTGATGTTTGCAAACGCTCTGGGCTTTTTAACTTTACCAATAACAAGTAACTTCAATTTGTGGGTTCCCCCTGACTGACAATGGAGAAAAACTGGCGAGTCCCGAATCGTTTTTTAAATTTATCCAACCATCTGAAAAAAAATAAACATTATTATTATTATTATTATCTCCCACTTGCTTGAAATCATCCTTTTTAGTAATTTTGTGGTGGTAGAAAAAAAATTTGGAATCAAAAATTAAAAAAAATTAGAAAATATTTTGAAAAAAATTTGATTTAAAAAATGTTGAAAAAAATTTGATTTTAAAAATTACAAAAAAAATTTGAATTGAAAAATGTCGCAAAATTTTCATTTCAAAAATAAAAATTTTGAAAAAAAAATTGAATTGAAAAATGTCAAAAAAAATTGAATTGAAAAATGTCAAAAAAAATTTCATTTCAAGAATTTTGAAGAAATACGATTTCAAAAATTTTGAAGGAATTTTGGAATGAAAAATAAAAAAAAAAATTTGAATTGAAAAATTTTTAAAAAAATTTGATTTCTAAAATATAAAAAAAATAGTTTGAAAAAACTAAAAAAACACCCTTTAAAGGGAAACTGAACTAAAAAGTAAAAAATAATGTATTAAGATTTTGTTTAACAGTGATAAATATTCCACTAACTCAATATAATTAAATGCTTTTTACTTAAGTTCAAAATAAGAATCAAGTGACCGACAAAAAATAATTTTATTGTAAAAAGCGTGGGGTGCTAACTCTACTTTAATCAATAGCTACCAATGAAATATCTATAACAATTGATATCATGCACCCCACGCTTTTTTACAATAAAATTATTTTTTGTCAATCACTTTATTCTTAATTTAAACTTAGTAAAAAGCATTTAATTATATTAAGTTAGTGGAATATTTATCACTGTTGAACAAAATCTTAATAGATAAACAATAAACATTATTTTTTACTTTTTAGTTGGGTTTCCCTTTAATGCGTGTTTTTTTAAGTTTTTTAAACTATATATATTTTTTATTCTTCTTTATATCGGAGATTGTTGCCTTCCCGAAACCATATGTTTCAGCTCTCAGCCAAGGCTGTAGCTGTTTGTCCTTCATCGAGCTTTTCTAATAATCCCACTTTTTGAAGAAGAGATAAGGTGTGATGTTTGCGTTTTACTCGGTTTCCTTTTGGTGGCTTTGCCTTGTTTCGCTGCTCGTATGATGGGTAGGTATACTATAACTATACTGAATCAGTTGTGGACGCGCCAGTACATCTTCATGGGATTCCCCGATTTTCCTGACTTGAAAGGCGTGTTGCTCATGCGTAGCTCGGATTATCGAAATTTACTGGTTGTGTTCGGATTAATAGACTTTCGATTCGGTTCGGATTGCTGCGGAGGTTCGGATTATCGATATCGAGCTGTAATAACATGCTTTTTGAAAAATTGACGTAGGTATTTTGGTTACCAACTAAAAATGGGCGGGAAATATGCTGGCAAATAAGCAAAAAGAACGGGCTAATATTTTATAATATCTGGTAGGATATTATTGTATGTACTTAACTTGGCATACCACAAGCATATTTCCGAAACGGGTTATTGTGAATATATTGACAGGATATTTTTGTTTTTTAATATGAACCAACTTTTTTTGCGTAACTTTGAACTTAGCAAACATACGATCAAAATATTTCGAAACGTTGTTATCTTGGTAAACAGTCGAATGGAGAAATCTTAAAACATGTCATTTTAAATCAGTAACTTTGTAGTGAATTTGTAATTAAATCCTGTTGTATTTATATTGCTCTTTTTTTAATTTTCACTTTTAATACCACCTAATTCACATTTCAGAATCAATAGTTCATAATCCCATAAAAGTTCCATTTTTGAGAACACCAAATAGAAAGAAGTAAAAATAGAACGATGTGAATTAGAGATTATAAACATTTGCCTGTAAATGTTAAATATACGTCAGTCTTGTTAAAGTCACATTTCTTGACTTCTTGAAATTCTTATGTTCAGATTAGGCGTAGAGTCTGTATAAATTTTCAGCTGAAGTGAACAAGTTACGTAACACCTATGTATGTACCTATAGCTCAGTTTCATTCTGCCTGAAGAATTCTGGCATTTTACATATTTATGTAATTCTAACAAAAGTTATCCGTGCCTGCAATATAAACACGTGCTTACAATATAAACAAACAGACAACCAAACAAACTTTTTCCCAATATTTGAGTTCAAGGTTATGTGAAACTGAATTTGTTCCCCAGTGTCTAATAAAAATGCTTGGTTGATTGTAACGAACTTGTTTGACTACAAATATTAATAATGGTAGTATTAAATTTTAGTCAAACATGACCCAGAGCTGATATTTTAGGAAGAAGCATAATTAAAGATATTCTTTGGTATGATATATATGTCTGTAATAATAATTAGAGTTTAGGTCACAATAATTTTTAATTAATTAGTAATAAATAAATAGATATTTTTACAAAGTTAGTCAAAAATATCAAGTATCGAGATACTTTTTAAAATGGAACATTTTGTGTATCAGGAGTGCTAAACAGACTCAATGAAACAGGTGAATTAAATGCACATAAAACACATGACTAATAATTGCTTAAAGGAAATGCGGTTGAAGAGAATTCCGGTGTAAAACTAGTAACTTGTTAACAATAACACATTTGCATCTAGTGGTTATCCACAAAACACTCCGAAATCTATTAAATCGGTCATCATGTTATAATCACAATCCTCACCAATGACTAATGAGCTGGTCAAATCAAAGGCAGCGCCAAATGATTGGACTGATTGGTGACGCCGTTTGCCACTTTTACTAATCGATTTTCCACCATCATTCACATTTATGGTATCCACTCGACGGCACACCAACCCAACGCATTTCCTTGGGCGTTAGATTGGAAGAGATGAATGAATCGGATGGCAACACTTTTGGAACACAACAGTTGTTCAAGGGAATCGAATTCCTAATGTGGTTCAAGAGGGTTATTAACGATATCGAACACATGTGGCAGTTATCCACAGAACACTTGGCCGTAAGGATTTCCATAATATTTGGAATTTTCTAGAGGTCGTTTGGCTTTATTACTAAGCGATATTCCACCACAACTGAAAAGTGTACGTTGCATTGAACGTTAGATGGAATCGTATATGTTAAAACGTATAATAGCATTTTCGATTACCCGACTTCAACCATCTAGACTTATTTTTCTAGGGAAATTAAATAGCAACCAATTGACGAATATAAAGAAACTGTTTTATTCTCATTTTGCAATAAATGTACAGGGTTATTCATTATAAATTACCCACCCCTTATCAGCGTTATTATTGCCTATAGAAAAAAAAGTTTTAAATAAAAGTTGTGTGGTTATTACTGAATTTTGTTAAAATGCCATCAAAAGTACAGTGGCGTGCAGATTTCAGGGGATACAAAAAAATAATACATTTTTTTAAATGGGATACCCTGTATATTATTACATTTTTGGATTTGATCCTTTTTTCCTGATTTCAAAAATATACCATATGTTACCCCTACCATATACCGTTTTTGAGTTATTAAACGTCGAATATCTTAGTTAAACTAGTTACTGTAACCATGGAAAAGTTAACATTGTGAAAGTGAGCTATGAAAATGACAACTGTTATGTTTGATAAACGACATTTCTTTAATGAAATTATCAAAATGGTTTACAGTGTCATTTTCGTAGCTCACATTAATAATGTTAACTTTTCCATATTTAGAGTAACTAGTTTAACTAAGATATTCGACGTTTAATAACTCAAAAACGGTATATGGTAGGGGTAACATATGGTATATTTTTGAAATCAGGAAAAAAGGATCATTCCAAAAATGTAATAATATACAGGGTATCCCATTTAAAAAAATTTATTATTTTTTTGTATCCCCTGAAATCTGCACGCCACTGTACTTTTGATGGCATTTTAACAAAATTCAGTAATAACCACACAACTTTTATTTAAAACTTTTTTTTCTATAGGCAATACTAACGCTGATAAGGGGTGGGTAATTTATAATGAATAACCCTGTACATTAAAATGCTTACTTATGTGAAAATTAATTATGAAGGAAATGTGAAATCAAGTGTACAAGTTTTCACATCTCCAGATATATTAGCTTGTATCCGAACAAGCTAATATACGCAACTGGGCAGTGGCGTCGCCAGAGGGTGGGCCGGGTGGGCCATGGCCCACCTAAAACTGGCTTGGCCCACCCTGACTCATTCTGGGAAAACCATATATCATATATAAATCATCTCGTAATTACTGGATTTACAGAAACAAAACTATTAACACATTAAATATATGATTAGTCGAAATCGTTTTAAAATTTGAATTTAAGCGCCATTTCTGAACTTGTAGATACCTAGTTTATTATTAAAACGCTCAGCGCTACTGGCGCTTGCATCGAAATTTGTACGGTTTTCTAAGCTCTAACTAGAGATGGGAGTTTTAGTTCATTTTGCCAAAGTTTACAGAATAATATGAATATTTTACCAAAGTTTACAGAATAATATGAATCAGTGTACCTACCTACTATTTTTCTACATGGCCTTTTCATGTTATTTTGTTCGCGGTGAAAAAAAAGTTCCAAAAAAATTGAAAAATTTTGTTATTACTGAAAATTTAAATTTGGAAAACATAAGACCAAATTCAAAAGAATCATTCAAGATTCAGTTATATAATCCTGTCATTGATATAATTTTAAGTGAGCTAAATAATCGATTTTCGTCTCACAAAGATTTATTTATGAGTTTAACTTGCTTTCACACTAATTTTAAGGATACATTTTTAATTTTTAAGAATATGGTTGCCTTTGCCATGCACTACAATTCCGATCTAGAACTACTGTAATCTGAATTAAAAATATTACCAAGCACTATAAAAAAATACGAAGTTGAAATAAAATAAAAATAGAAACCATAATGCTGTTTGTGTATATGGTGGAAATATATAAATTGACTTTAATATGGATATAATAAGCCTGCATATTTAATGTTTCATTTTTCATTGATACTAATGATACTTATGTCCCATTAAAAAAAATACTAACCCCAAAATAAAGAAATAAAATAACGTTGGCCCACCTTCAGAGCACCATGCCTAATACTGGCCCACCCCAGTCAAAAAGTCTGGCGACGCCACTGCAACTGGGATGCAGTTCCTCATCTGAATTTGAAGAACATTGTTTTAATAGTATTAATCAAGAATTCTATACACATTAAAATAGTGATAAAAATGTTGTATTGGCGCTTTATTACTGTCGCATTTTTTTCCTCTCCTCTCCCGCCTTAATTTAGAGACGCCGATAAGGTAAAATGCCACGTTGCCGGATTAAAGATAATTTCCACAACTAGATAGATATAAAATAGAAGTTGTTTTCATTAAATGAAAATGCGTTTGTCAATTTAAGTGTGAGTATAAAATAAGTACCTTAATACAATTTAATTATTATAATTCGTAAAATATATGTATAGGGTGTTGCTAAAGTTAAGGAAACAAATTTAACAGATAAAAATCCATAGTCAAATACATCTAATGACGAATTTATTCTAATCAAAAGTGATTATTTACAGAGATATCTTCGTTTAATTTTTTAAAATAAAATCACAATAAAATGTTTGGTAGTCACTGGAATTAATAGAGCAATGCCCGAGGAACGTAGCGTAGTGTAGCGACACCGTGTGACAAGTGAAGTAACGAACGTAAAAGATAAACAGACTAATAACACAGCTTTATTCATTAAAAAGTTGTAAATTAAAACCTATTTTTTTTTTCGAAAAATTTTAACCCCCTTTAACTTGAAAACGAATCAAGCTAGGACAAAAGTTTAAAGGACTTTTTCCTTGCTTTTATTCCTAGAACACGCCTACGTGTTTGTGACATACGGTTGCGTAACACCTTGTATAACAAATTATACATACCGGGTGACCACGGATCATGGTAAACCCCCGCCATTTCCACAATTTTTGAGCTATTCAAATGAAATTTTGCAGCAGTAATGTACGTCCAAAAAGACTAATTTTGGCCTATCCGATTTTTTTTTTGACGTCCGGTTTCGACGGAAGTGCCCTTAACTTTGGAATTTTAAATGGAACACCCTGTATATTATTTAAATTTTGGAATACTGAGAAAATACTGAGTACCTACGATAGAACTATTTTGGGGACTCTTTAAGCCCACTTGATTTTTTTAGAGCCAATTTCATTTATTAATCTAGAGTGCCATGATTGGTCTAATTTGATTCAAATGTACTGGTATAACTCCCAAAAAATTAGATCGACAAAAAATATATAAAAATGGCGCCTTGGCGTGCATTCAAATTTGACCAAATCACTTTTTGTCCATTTTGACCATTTTCCCAAAAGATATCATAATGGTAAACCGATACCATAAAATAATACATTTTGTATGAAATCCATTGATATGCCCATCCTTCATAAATTTGCAATGTGCAAGTAATTAAAAAAGGGAAAAATCATCGAACACAACACGTCATTTTAAACTATTTATCACACTAGCCATGGAAGAAACAATTAAAAGACGTAACTTTGACAGGTGAATGAGTTTTTTTGGACGTATATTACTACTGCAAAATTTCATTTGGATAGCTCAAAAATTGTCGAAATGGCGGGGGTTCACCATGATCCGTGGTCACCCGGTATATGGAATGTGTTATTTAATATATGACAAAATTGATTTATTGCTTGACGCCATTTTTTAAAGAGAATTGACTATATTCTATTTACTGAACACAAATAAGCCCCTCTCCATTTGCTTAGACAAGACCAATGTATGCAATAATCAGTTTTACACACTGCAAATTCGTAAATCATTAATTAATATGAATCAATGGAATTTCTAACCTCAAAAAGAACATATGGTTCTGACATTTAATCAGTGTTAATTATTTTCTTTACGTGCCTTACTTAATACATAATATACACAAACATGTACACCAAAGTGTTGAAAAATGCTATTTTATTACATGAATGAGAATAACAACAAATGAAAACAACGAATAACTACTCGTAAACAGTAATCTTTTACAAAGCAGTCAAAACCACAGAACCAGAGATTAGGTCTGCACCAAACGTCAAAACACCATAACGCAATGGCCGACACAGATCGCATCTGGTCTTGAAGTGTGGTTGGTTGTATTATGGGTTTGAAAAATTCAACCAATATAAACATTCTATTCAAATTTAGCGCACATTTGTGGGGAGGAGCTTAACTACTTCTGTTCAGTAAATAGATATAGATAAAAAAATCTCTCCTTAGTAGTCCTTAGGCATTGTATTACTCGATATTTGTTACGGTACAGTTATTAATATAAACTTCAACCGCCATTAAAATTAAAGTATAATTCAGCGTTGTTTTAGAGGCGACTTGTTAAAACCTTTAATAAATCGATATATTTTATAAATCTGAGCCTTCTTTTTTGTGTTTATAAATATCGTATATTCAGTGCTTTGGTGTGCAGTGGAAACTTTAGACTCAACCATCGGATACAACAATATTTTTCATCTAAAAATTAACACGATTTTATTTTACCCAAAAAGTTCCTAATCCATAGGATAATAAAATAAAAGTCCTGCAGTACAAAAACAATTCAACTACAACTCCAATTCATTTCCATTCAGTTACTGAAGAATTGAAGTTTACATAAATGTATAAATTAGAATATATTATCGTAAAATTATGAACAATTCTCGCACTTGACTTGAATACCCATTGAAATCAAATATTACGTGAGCGTTAAGCACAGATTTCACTTGATTTCGACTAGAACACGTACAAATCTTCCTACATACAAAACAGTTATGTATGGGCACGAGCTCGATTAATATTTCAGCTTTCATAGGTATATCTTTGAAAAATCAGGACAAAAACTATTATAGCAAAGATTTCATCTCAAGTATCTGTGTAATAATCTGTACACAATCAGTTAATTTGGGACATAATTACCAGTTGATTAGTTGACGCTAATTTGAACTAATTCGATCGATTATTGGTACTTTCCCAACGCTAGATCAAATTAATTATCGTAGGGATTTTAACTGAAGTATCTGATAATAATCTATGTATTATAATTTATAAGCTCTTTAATTTTCCACTTATTGGGCTGTAAGTAAGTTGCTAATAATATTGTTTTATAACTAATTTGTTTGTGTACTAATGTTTGAAATATTTATGTGAACGAAACACTAACCCACTGTATATTTGTTTAACAAGGGGGTTGCGTATTTGAAAATCTAAGACACACATCCATTACCAATTGGCATTGTGAGTGTCGGAGCAAGGAATCGAACCTAATTATTTTCGAAGTTTTTGCAAAAAATTTAAATAACATTAAGTTAATGTCTCGAAACTACACTGCGTTATTAAAACTATTACATTGCAGTATGTTTGGAATGCTTATAGCATTGGTCAAATTCTTGGCAAAGAACGAAAACAAACTAGAACAGAGAACTTCATTTCCAGTTCCAACTTTACGCTGATGTTGCATTTATTCCGATTGCATTAAATTAAAGCTTTTTTCTTATTTAATGGCTGTGGATTTCAGCCATAATATTTAACATATAAACAAGAAGTTCAATATAAATTAAGAAAATTATTTTAAATACTGATTTTATGACTATTACAATGTGCTTTAATGAAACATGCCTACGAAAAAATAATAGTAGTAAAACATATTTCCAGGTTGCCCCTGATAGAGGTTCGTCAAAAAACACGCTACGCATCAACACTCAGGCCTTGGGGTCGTTTAGGGGGGGCTCCCTCCCCAACGTGTCAGCGGGAGCCCCCAACGACAAGTCACCACCGCAAAGCGAAGCAACAAAGGTGAATCTCTCACCCTGTAGTTACTTTTCGTTTTTTTTGCCCCATTTTTTAAGTTTTGCGTTTTTTTCTTAAATGTGTAGCGTAGTTTCATTTCAAACTTTAGTATCTATTTATTTTATGAGTTCTTGGCATTTTTGCTTTTGTTAGTGGTAATGCCAGTAGATTTTATGGTATATGTATAATGTAGCAATATACCGGGTGTAAACGAATAGTGGGCCACCCCTGTAACTTCCTCGTTTTTAAAGATATCGGGATAAAATTGTGAATGTTGAAATTAAGTAAGATTTCCAACTTTTTGTGACCTATCCGTCATATTTGTCACTTCCGGTTTCACCGGAAATGACCCCAATAGCCTTTTCTAAATAGAGCACTCTGTATATTTTTACATTTTTAAATAAAGATCACATTCTGGATACATTCATGCTGTTTTGAACAATTTATACAGGGTTGCACGAAAAATAATTCGAATTTTAGTTGTCAATCTAGATGGCTGCGAATATGTTAAAATTATTTTTGTTCCAATGTAATTCATATAAAAAATACGAAAACGTCAATATGTTCAATAATACATCATACAGGGTGCTCTAAACTCTTTAAAATCACATTTTTCAAAATAACTCTTTTTTTTAATATTATGATATGGACCACCAGGATATTCAGAAAGCTCTATTTAGTAGGGACCAAAAGTTCCGTAATGTGTAATCGTTACCGGCAGGAATGACAATTTTTCTTAAGAAATTTACGAATTGGAAATCTTACCTAATTTTACCATACAAAATTTTATCCCGGTATCTTTAAAAACGAGGAAGACAGGGGTGGCCCACTATTCGTTTACACCCGGTATACTTCCTGTTAATGATAATTCAAATTGGAATATTATCCAAAATTTTGAATCAATACATTTTAAAAATATTAGTGATGAGATATGCTGTGTTGCATTTAAATACATAGTAATAGCTAAAGAATATTAGTGAAAATCTGATGAACAATGGATATCTTAAAAAAAAATTCAGTTTTGAATAACTAAGGGTATTCTCGTAAATGTTATATTCTATTTACTGAACAGAAATAGTTAAGCTCCTCCCCATTTGCTTGGACCAATGTATGCAATAACCAGTTTTACACGCTACAAATTAATAAATTATTAACATAAATCGATGGAATTTCTACCCTCAAAAAGAAAATGTGGTTCTGACATTTAATCAATATTAATTATTTTCATTACGTACCTTAATATACACAAACATACACGAAAGTATTAAAAAATAGTATTTTATTAGATGAATGGGAATATCAGCAAATGAAAACAACAAATAACTAAAAAATCCAATATTTCCTTTATTGTCGATAATACAAACATAAGTTTTATAAGGTAGGAGAGCAAAATGGCTACATTTTACAATTAGTGTGAAATATACGGGGTTGATTCGCGAAAGCGCGGCGCTGTAGATGTCAATTTTTTTAAATGGAACACGCTATATATTTTAGAAAATTTGAATTCTCTATGAAATTCTCTATAATACTATACAGTGAGCACGTAAAAGTTGGAAAAACTCCGTAAAATCGTTACAAAGCAAGTGACAAAAATTCGCTCAGACACGTCGATTTTTAAATTCATTTCTCAATTTGTTCATTTAAAAAAAAATTTTTACAAACTTTTTTTAAAAAGTTATGACGTCATTGGCAATTTTTTAAATGGCAACCCCCATTTTTAAAAATGTCATTTGAAAGAGCACATTTTTCTGCATACATTACGTTAAATTCTATGGCATGTTGCATGACGAAATTATCGAGAAAAAAATCTTAATGTAATGTGACAACTGAATGTGAATGAATGTGAACTAACGTGACAGCCAAGTCCACGTTTCTAAGTAGATGAAAAAAAGTTCTAAGTAATAATAATAATAATAATATTTATTTACGTAGTATACATACATATACACATATATGTGTCTAATATAAGTGGTACATTATATAAAAATAAACAATTAGGTCCTAGATACAATACTAAAAAAGAAAAAGAAAGTATATTGTATTATACTTAAATGTAACAAAAAATACTTATTTAAAAAACATTTTTGAAATAATGATACTGTAAATAAATAAGGAGAAAAGATAGCCCACAAAAGAGAACTTGTAGTGGGTTTTCTAATATTTTATGAATACATTAATAAATATTGCTTGTAAAATTAGTAGGTAACATTTTAAAATTTCCTAGAGTAAAATATCATGCATTATAATATTTTTGTATAAAGAGTATTTAGATAACTTACTTACATTAATATGGCATAAGAGAGAAATGGCTAAAATACAGAAAACGATGATGTGTGTAAGAATTGGATTTTAATTTATTTATAATTACTTATTATGTTTTTAAGTTTATTAGATTGTCTATGAAAGATCTTGATTTTGTCATTAACCATTTTTTGACCTCTTTTTTAAAAAGAGAAAGAGAATTTAATTGTTTTTTATCAGTTGGTAATTGATTATAGATTCTTGGTCCCAAGTAAGAAGAGCATCTTTGTGCAACGCTTTTAATTGCTTTTGGTATTACAAAAGAGTCTACTTTGTATCTAGTTGCATAGGGATGAGAAATTGCTGTTTTTGTTTTAGATTTTTTTTGCTCTATTGTCACTGCCATACAGAATAGTTGTTTTACATCCATAACCTTAGCTAAATCATATAAGGAATCGCTGGAATATAATTTGTTTTTACCATGTACAATTTTTAAAATCCATTTTTGAATGATTTCCAAACGTTTCAGATATATATTATATGCTCCACCCCATGCCACTATACCATACCTCAATTGAGATTCAACTAAGGCAGAGTATATTATTTGCATGTGTTTTATGCTTAATATTTGTTTAAAATATTTAATCTTTGACAGCATAGTCCTAATTTTAAGTATAAGTGAATTTATATGCCCATCCCATTTAAGAAAACTATCAATAACAACTCCCAAATATTTAAATACAAGGGTTTGGGGAATTTCAACAAATGTACCTTCACAATCTATTTTAAGCGGTGGCATAGCAGTTAATTTGTTTTTATTTATAGCAAAAGGCAAATATTTTGTTTTTGAAAAGTTAATTGTTAGCAATTTAGAGTCAAACCATTTTTTTATGTTACTTAAATCATCCTCAGCCTTTTTTATGAGATTATCCCAGGTATCGTCGGTGTAAAATATAGCGGTGTCATCAGCGAAGCTTATTATTGCCCTGTGGAATTTTGCACAAATAAATTATTCACGTATATATTGAAAAGAATAGGGCCAAGTACAGTGCCCTGTGGAACTCCAAATTCTACAATTTTTGCATCGCTAATGACACCATTTATAGATACTCGCTGGCTTCTTTGGGTTAAATAGCTTTGAAATAGAAGCAACGTGTTACCACGGAAACCCAAATCTTCGAGTGTATTTAATAGTATTTCGTGGGCCACGGTGTCAAATGCTTTGGCAAGATCGACGAAAATGCAAAGTGCAGGCTTACTCTCATCTAGTGCTTTATAAGCCTTTGAGGTCAGCTGCAAAATTGCATCCTGCGTCGATCTCCCCTCTCTGAAACCAAATTGCGAGTTAGAAATAATTTTATATTTATCTAAATATGTTACCATTCTGCTTTTTACAATTGTTTCCAGTACTTTGGCTAAGTTAGAAATCAATGAGATGGGTCTATAGTTTACACATTCTAGCTTGTCTCCACTCTTATATGAATGAGTAGATGAAAAAAGCGAAAACATGAAAAAGTGTAAGTCGTAAAACAGTTCCTCTACCAGGGTTCGACCATAAGTAATACACGTATGTGCTATGAATGTTAAATTATGTCTTTTTCATGATAATTTCGTCATGCAACATGCCATAGATTTAACGTACTGTATGCAGAAAAATGTGCTCTTTCTAATGACATTTTTAAAAATGGGGGTTGCCATTTAAAAAAATTGCAGATGACGTCATTTAAAAAAAGTTTGTAAACATTTTTTTTAATGAACAAATTGAGAAATGAATTTAAAAATCGACGTTCTGAGCGAATTTTTGTCACTTGCTTTGTAACGATTTTACGGAATTTATTCCAACCTTTACGTGCTCACTGTATAAGGATATCGTAGTCTAAAAGTTACAGTTCTCGAGATATTTAAGAAAATTAAGAAAAAAATGAATTTGTTAGCATTTTTTTAATTATTGTTATATTATCACTGTGTTAAATTAAACAAGAATCCCTCTCATTTCGGGTTAAAAAAGGTTTATTTTAACTACTAGTTTAGACAAGAATTGATTCATTTCTTACAAGGTGTTCCGAACATGTTGACATTTTCAAGAAAACTTCGAAGCTCATTATCTCGCTTATTTCAAATGGAACGCCCTGTATTTTTTTACGGAATCTTATAGTATAGGCTTATTTATTCCCTACAACTTTTGTTAAATATATCCTATACCTATCCGAAAAGGTTTAGGAGATATTGGCAGAAATTTTGATTTTTTAAATTATTTAGAACGGTTTTATACCTTTTAATTACATTAGCCTCGATATTAAATAAAAAGTGAAATAAAATATTCAGATTATTTTTAAACTAGCATTCCTAATAAAATGAAATATTTTTTTCTTATAGGATATATACAGGGTGTTTCAGTTTTTTCGTTCTGTAAACGATAGAACATGTCAAAATAATAGGAGTCTCTCCTATAACATTCTTCTCTAAAACGTTTCGTTTTCAAGATTTGAATAAAAAATCTTTATTTGTTTAGGAGATAATGAATAAATAGTAATAATTTTTTAAAAGTTTACCGCCCTGTATCTTGAAAACGAAACGTTTTAGAGAAAAATGTTATAGGAAAGACTCCTATTATTTTGATATGTTCTATCGTTTACAGAAGTTATGGACGAAAAAACTGAAACACCCTGTATACAGGGAGTTCTGAAAAACACTAGCAAAAATTCAGGGGCTGATAGAATTTCAAAAAATATTACAATTTGTTCCTAAGAACCATGGGCGTATCTTTTTCCGTTTTCAGGATACAGGGCGTTAAAAATAATTTTTTAAAATCTAGTTTCGGTGCTATCTTCCACAATATTCGACCAAATGAGCTGAAATTTTGCTATGTGGGGTTTCTGGGGATGCTAAATGCTATGGTGTTATTTAATGTTTGGCTATATCATGCAGTATAAATAAACTAACTATTACTTTTTATCAATACCATTCAAATAATAACTTTGATTTTGAGTTTTATTAATGAAACTAATAGTAATAACAACTAGGTGCCAAAGCCTACTTGAAATAAAAACCAACAATTTGGGATACCAGCTGCTTGACTTTGGTGCACTATGCCTGGTTTTTCTCGAAGACGGGCAAATTTTAGCACTTCTTACAAGAGCACCTCTTTTGTTTAGAATAAAATTTGCCATAACAGCAAGTGACAAAAGGGGTAAAAAGATTAATCTCAAAATAGTTAGGACCTAAAATGTTCCCACGGAGTACTGTACTGAACGCCCTGTATGATATAGCCAAAAATTAATAACACCAGAGCATTTAGCATCCCCAGAAACCCCACACAGCAAAATTTCAGCTCATTTGGTCGAATTTTGTGGAAGATAGGACCGAAACTAGATTTAAAAAAATTATTTTTAACGCCCTGTATCTTGAAAACGGAAAAAGATACGCCCATTGTTCATAGGAACCAATTGTAATATTTTTTTAAATTCTATAAGCCCTGAATTTTTGCTAGTGTTTTTCAGAACACCCTGTATATAAGATTCTGTAAAAGAATATGGGGTGTTTCGTTTTCTGAACACCCTGTAACAAATAAATCGATTATTGTTAGTAGTTAAAATAAACCTTATTTTAAACCGAAATGAAAGGGTTCTTGTTTAACTAACACAGTGACGAAATGACAGTAATTTTAAAAAATGTTGAAAATTTCATTTTTTTCTTAATTTTCTTAAATATCTAGAGAACTAGAAGATTTAGACTATGATATCCTCATATAGAAATATCGAGAATTTCATGAAGAATTCTAATTTTTTTAAATATATAGGGTGTTCCCGAGGGTGTTCCATTTAAAAAAATTGACATCTACAGCGCCCCGCTTTCATGAATCACCCCGTATATTTCGAACTAACTTTAAAATGTAGCCATTTTGGTCTCCTACAACTTCTATATAAAATTTTTGCTTTTATTATCGATAATAAAGGAAGTGTTGGACTTTATCGCACCGTTGACTCACCCTGTACAGCTTGGTTGGTGGGTTTTAAAAATTCAACCAATAGAAACATTCTATTTAAATTTGGCGCTCATTTATGGGGAGGCACTTAACTCTTTCTATTCAGTAAATAGAGTATCGGGCTTTTCGAAGACCTCTTCTCAAGAATTACTAAGGAAACATTTTATGTGGCAAATGAAGAGTAAGCTGCTACCGATTAACCAGCTTATGCATTTTCCGAAGTTCTTTTAGCCAAGGTCATATTCACCTCTTCATTTTACTGATCTGGAGATATCGAGAAGGAACACTTGAGTACCATACCCAACCCATACCCATTGGAATGACGGTATTGTGAAGAATCCCAATTCTGTTGTGGTTCACGATGATCGAGGAAGAGTTCAACGCACGGTGGGGAAATTTTAAGAAATCGTATTCAAAATTTAATATATGATAGTGCATATTTACTGAAAAATAATAGGGTAATAAATTTATACCTACTCATATTTATGTTAAAATCGACTCGTGAAGCTCAATTACAATTGTTTTGAAGAATCATTAGTTTAAACCGAACTGTTGAATCAGTCATACACGTAGATTACGTTGTAAATCATTGATATTCTGTGGTGTGAAATTTAATTAAGCACTTTTAATGGATTAAATTAATGTGGAAGCATCAAATGATGATGCGCAGTAGAAAAATGGTCGCAATACAGGCTAGGTGTCTAATATAGTTAAGTAGTGAATATCCATAGAAAACATTTATCAACGTCTGTTGCAAATCAGACCAGACGACGAGTAATAAAAGTTGCAACATTCTCTCAAGTATTATTTTTTGTGTTTCGATAATCGCAATTAGTGCCATTCAAGTTTTTTATTTATTTGAATGCAAAGTTTATCCTAAAGTGGGTGTAATAAATCATGGCCCATATTCCGACCAGAGTGTAAATTAATGAAGGTGGACCCAAGATATTCTAAAGATCCCAATCTACCCCAATGTTCCACGTTAACATCATCAGACTTGTATTTCCGTATTATATTTAACATTTGTCTACAATAAAAGATTTTCCCTCTCGTGGGTAAAAACCCGTAAGTCATAAAATGTCACTTTCCTTGCAAACATGGTTAGGAAAACTGAGAAGGAGAAAGACAAGAGAGAGAAAATCGGAAGGGGAAGCAGAAACTGTTAAAGATAATGGATCTGAAGGAAATTGGGCAAGTCGCTTCCGAAGACGAAGATGCATTTTACATTTTTGGCGACAGTCAGATTTCAGGGGATCAAAAAGGGAAGTTGTCGATTCAGTGTCGGAAGGTTCCAAAGGAAAGTGTAGAAAATTTTAATAAAAATACTTGTTTTAAGTTTATTTTCAAAAAATATATATATTTTGTAATAAAAATAAAAATATTATACATATAATAATAAAAAATATGTCACATTTATTTTGTATGAATTTCATTAGATTCTTTTTGTCGTAAAATTTTACGTATTTTTAAATTTTTTCAAAAAAATTTAGTTTTGGCTTTATAAAGTATTTGTATATTTTTGAGCTGCATTAATGAATATGTGTAGATCTAATGTCCGTTTCCTGTATATTTTAATCACAAATAGTGTTAATTCTGGTTTTTAATCGTAATGCTAGTTGAAGCTAAAAAATAGTTATTTAAATATTCTAATATCGTATTTTATGTTTCCGTACTGATTGATTAATCTATAGTAGAAGAAACGCATGGCAAATTTGATGTAGTGCTTGGCTAGAATATTAATTTGTGGCAATAGGTAGAGATTAAAAATTGAACCTCTTGCTTTGACTTTATTTAAAAATATGTAATTATTTTTACTCCAATGTATTATAAGTTTCCATCTTCGGTTTTTGAAGGCAAGCAGGTTTATACTTTTGGTACCGTTTAACCCCTACTAAATAGTGCTTTCTGAATATCCGGGTGGCCCATATCATAATATTTAAAAAAAAGAGTGATTTTGAAAAATGTGATGTTAATGAGTTTAGAGCACCCTGTATGATGTATTATTGGACATATTCGTATTTTGTATATGAATTACATTGGAACAAAAATAATTTTAACATATTCGCAGCCATCTAGATTGACAACTAAAATTCGAATTATTTTTCGTGCAACCCTGTATAAATTGTTCAAAATAGTATAAATGTATCCAAAATGTGATCTAAAAAATGTAAAAACATACAGGGTGGTCCATTTAGAAAAGAATATTGTGGCCATTTCCGGTGAAACCGGAAGGGACAAATATGGCGGATGGGTCTCAAAAAGTTGGAATCTTACCTAATTTCACGATACAAAATTTTATCCCGATATCTTAAAAAACGAGGAAGTTACAGAGGGGTGGCCCACTATTCGTTTACACCCGGTATACAGGGTTATTCACGGAAAGCGGGTATTAGAAGTTTCCTGGGATCTGTCGAGTTCAGAAATTTGAAAATTCGTATAGGTAGGTATGTATAGAGGTTTTTGTGTATGACAGATTTAACGAAATTATTTTTAACTTTGTGATACTTCCATATCAACTTCGTTATTTTAAAGGGAACACCCTGTATATTAAACATACTTTTTGAATAGTTCACTAATTTCTTAATTAAACATAAGTACGTGTGTTATATATTTTTGAATTCAGAAAGAAACGTTATTTTACGATATTAAAGAATATACAGGATGTTCTATTAAAAAAAAAAAAATTTCTGTCACCCCCTGTATATATGAACAACAAATAAAGGTTTGTTAATGCTTCTGTAATCTACACGAAATCTTTTTTAAGGACCTTTTTCATTTTTGTTTATATCTCCAATGGTTACTAAGATATCGAGGGTTGAAATCGGATAATCCATTGTCAATCACACTGTACAAAATCAACAGTTTGATAATGTCATCTAGTAGGCCGAAAACGTCAAAATGTTTTGTTTTTACCAATGTCAACACCGTGTTAGTGTTACCAAAATTTTACCTGTCCTCGGAATTTATTGTTTGTCTTTGCTGGTATATATCGGTATTTCTCATTGAATTCTCTGCACAATCTACTAATTATTTCCATATATAGAAAACAAATCTAATATTACAACATTTGAATAAATGTTATTTTTCACTAATAATTCGCGTAAGTGACGCAACGCACACAACACTAAACTTGACTTTGATAAAATCAAAACATTTTAACATTTTGAGCCTACTAGATGACCATATGAAACTGCTGATTTTGTATGTACAGGGTGCTATCTTAACTTGTTTAGTTATAGACATATTTGAAAATTTCAAAATCTGGATGAAAGTAGAACCCTTTTTTACTCAGACACTAACCGAGGTCTTTTTGACTTTTATGATAAAAACATTATGGCGGCGACTGATTTTTTTTTAAGTAACACCCTGGTACAAAATGAAATATTTGGATTATGCAAAATTTCATGTTAAAAATTTCAAGTAGGCTGTCACCTTAAAACAAAACTTTTTCTATCACTACATTTTATTTATTAGTAATAAAAAGCGTTTTGTTTTGAGGTGACAGCCTACTTGAAATTTTTACCATGTAAAAATCTATATGGTATCTTAATCTTCTCCGCTTAATAACGTGAAAACTAAGAGCAAGAGACCTATGAAACCCTACATTTTTGAAAACTGGAAACTTAGCATAAACCGAATATTATATTATGTACAGGGTGTTACTGAATAATCTATTAGATGCTGTTAAAATACAGTGGGTTCCATTTAATTGACTTTTATACGTTTGAACTAAAATAATGTTCGACTGTAAAAATGAAACACCCTGTATAACATTGTATTAACATAAGGACACTTTTAGTTAGACCATAGCGAGGATACTTGTATGGGTTTGAAAAGAAAATGTCTTAATTATAGAAGATATCGATTTTTTTCCGAAGGGTAGAAAAAGTCAACATTTTCCAAAAATATTAATTATCTCGGTAAATAATAGATTTAAGGGTAGATTATGGTACACAAACCCAAGCTAAAATTTTATGAGGAATTAGATCCGCGGTAAGTTCTTCCTTTCAGAGACCAGAGAGAATGTAGAATCAGTACAGTTCAAGATACACTTGATTAATTCTGATTTAATTCGAAATCTTCAATTCAAGATTTCAATCCTTCAAAAGGTATTTTTTCCAAACTTACTGCATTCGATCATGCCGCGGCGGTGTAATAAAAATCTTTTCCTCCAACACAAAAATATAAAATTTATAGCATCGGAAGTGACTAAAGCACAATTTAATATTTTTTTAACTTGTGTTGTTTCGGATAAATCGAATTTATCAACGAGTCACCATCATTCAAAGTGAGAAATCACCTACATTAATTAAAATTTCTGCTACGTTGATCGACAAAATTGTATTTAGATATAATTTAGCGCATTAATGATTTTAAAATTTTGTAAATGGAGACTTGCTGAATATCACGATTGTCTTCTCTTATAATTGATTCTAAGCCCTGGATGATGGCCGTCAATATAGTCAATTATGTTACTCCTCTCTTCCGTTTTGTTTTTCAGTTACATATTTGAATAATGAATGTGGTATAATATTCTTAGAATACATGAATAATGAGTTTTACAACCCCCGGACGTCGCCATAAAATTCTTATGAATGAAAATTTAGGGGTACGGTGTTGTATAACGATTATTTATTTACGAAGTGTGGGGTCAAGGGAAATATGAAGGTGGTTAATTAATCTTTTAAGTTTTTGAGCGAGATCAATATTTTCCATGTGGTAAAGTTTTCAGATAGTTTGTCATCCATTATTCAAAATTGTTGTAAGTCAGAATGTGATCAGTCAGAAATTATGATCCGTTTAATCGCTGCAGTGCTTTTATTAACCGGTAACTGTCAGACATGAATCCCTGAAATTAATGTCGTTAACACTACTCATAATATACTCACTTTGTCAACGTCCGAACTAAATAATGGATTAAGCATTACTTCAAAATCAAAATTCAGTTTCAAGTCACTTATGTCACTTATGTGATACGTCTTGTGTTCAACCTTTTGAGTTTGTAGAGGTCTGAGAGTTTGAGCAAATTTTTATTCGCGAATTTTCTAATCTACTCGTAATCACTCATATTCGAATCATACCGTCTCATAGTGAAAACTCTATGGTCAGCAGCTCTAACATCCTAAAACATATTTTGGAACAATTTACTGACCCAGATTTCATCTACAGACGCCTCAAAAACCTAAAACTAATGTAGACATTAGATTGGAGGAGCCAATTTCATCTCGTCTCACCTCAAAGTATTGAAAATATTTTAAGTAAACCCTAATTTTACCGTTATTAATGCAGAGGCCATAGCTATATGACTTATATGAAATCTTACTGTTTATATAACTAACCAACGTGCTGAACTCAATTATTTTGTAATATTTCTTATCAGCAGTGCAATAAATAATGTGAGTACATATAATTATAAAGTCAATTCATAACTTGTTAAAATAAAAAACATCGTCCATCAAATCAACTTGTCTGGGAGAACAATTAATTTCATCTGGGTAAAAGCGCACATAGGAATAAAACATATTGAGATTAATGAGTACGTTGATGCATTGGCCAAAAAAAGTGCTACTTCAGGATTTTTATTAAACCACAAAATTAGCTTCACATATTATTTTACCTTACTAAAGACAAAGTGTAAAATCAGCTGAAATGACCAATAGAACGAGTATTGTTTCACTAATTCTACCAGGTATGTAAACGGTGCGCTACATACCAAAATGTAAAAGGCAGGAAAATCTTTAAGTATCAAGAGGAAGTTTGTAACAACCCTTATAAGGTTAAAATTCGGTTACCCTGCACATCTACATATACAGGGTGGAACAAAAGTATCAAATAATGGCTTTAACTTTGTTATTTACAAAGTTACAAAAAAATGTTCAATATAAAAGTTGTTTGGTTCTTTACCGTGCATGTTTTGAGTTTTTTAGTTTGTTGATATCTTCTTCTGGTTTGTTCCTATGGCAACAAACTTTTTCTTTTTAAATGGCACCTATAATTTTTTTTTGTCAATTTGAAACAAGCATATTTTTCTCTATTTAGTCATAAAATTTTGCAATTTTTGGAAAAAAAATAAGCGTGAAAAAAAATATTTATTACGACTCAATCGGAACTAAATTAATTAATTTCACAACATCACAACACTAAAATTTAGTTGTGTGTTTGTAAAAATTTAATTGTCAAACTTCCATGGCATTCTTTACCAAAAGTAATGTTTGTGTTTTATAACTGCATGACTTTTTCCATGGCATCCTTTATTAAGAAGCGACGAGTGAGTCGTAATAAATGTTTTTTTTCTCGCTTATTTTTTTTTCGAAAAATTGCAAAATTTTATGACTGAATAGAGAAAAATATGCTCGTTTCAAATTACCAAAAAAAATTATGGGTGCCATTTAAAAAGAAAAAGTTGGTTGCCATAGGAACAAACTAGAAGAAGATATCAATAAACTAAAAAACTTAAAACATGCATGGTAAAGAACCAAACAACTTTCATATTGAACATTTTTTTGTAACTTTGCAAATAACAAAGTTAAAGCCATTATTTGATACTTTTGTTCCACCCTGTATAAAATTGGTGTGTATTACGACTACGTATTGCAATATCGTAACCGATCTCGACCATAGGGCTAGAAAAAACTAAAAAAAAACAAATAACTTTTTTGTTCAAAAACAGTTCTCGAAAAAAATACAGCGTTTTAAAACATAAAACAAGTGGTTACACTCCTTAGTAGACACCCCAAGCGTGGATTCAATAATTGCAACAAGACTAACATTAAACCACTGATTTATTAACACACTAATTACTTACAATAATTAGTCACTACTATTACTACTAATTACTACTCTTACCACTATTATTCACTACTTGTCACTGTTCCGTTTCTCTTGTGTTCAGATCGCTTTCCAATGTTTAACTGCCCGCAGTGGACCATCTTGACCTTTATACCGGCTGGCCACAAGAACCAGCCCAGGCTTATAGCTCCTTTGTTTATGAATCAACTGTTTTGAAATTTGCAACATGTATACCGGGTGTAAACGAATAGTGGGCCACCCCTGTAACTTCCTCTTTTTTAAAAATATCGGGATAAAATTTTGTATGGTGAAATTAGGTAAGATTTCCAACTTTTTGAGATTTATCCGCCATATGTGTCACTTCCGGTTCCATCGGAAATGGCCCCAATAGTTTTTTCTAAATGGACCACCCTGTATGTTTTTACATTTTTGAAATAAAGATCACATTTTGGATACATTTATACTATTTTGAACAATTTATACAGGGTTGCACGAAAAAATAATTCGAATTTTACTTGTCAATCTAGATGGCTGCAAATATGTTACAAGTATTTTTGTTCCAATGTAATTCATATAAAAAATACGAAAACGTCAATATGTCCAATAACACATTATACAGAGTGCTCTAAACTCATTAATATCACACTTTTCAAAATATGTAACTCTTTTTTTAAAAATATTATGATATGGGCCACCCGGATATTCAGAAAGCTCTATTTAGGGATTAAACGGTACCAAAAGATTCGTAATGTATAATCGTTACCGGCAGGAATGACAATTTTTCTTAAGAAATTTATGATGTATATCTAACTTCAATTAAATTTTGATCAACCCTGTATATTTGTGTTAATATTTTATGATATGCAACAATAATGAGCCAGAGGCCCATTCTGATTAACACAAATATACAGGGTTGATCAAAATTTAATTGAACTTCCTGCCGGTAACGATAACACATTACGGAACATTTGGTACCGTTTAACCCGAGGTTTAACCCCTACTAAATAGAGCTTTCTGAATATCCGGGTGGTCCATATCATAATATTTAAAAAAAAGAGTTATTTTGAAAAATATGATATTAATGAGTTTAGAGCACCCTGTATGATGTATTATTGGACATATTGATGTTTTCGTAATTTTTATATTAATTACATTGGAACAAAAATAATTTTAACATATTCGCAGCCATCTAGATTGACAACTAAAATTCGAATTATTTTTCTTGCAACCCTGTATAAATTGTTCAAAATAGTGTAAATGTATCAAAAATGTGATCTTTATTTCAAAAATGTAAAAACATACAGGGTGGTCCATTTAGAAAAGACTATTGGGGTTATTTCCGGTGAAACCGGAAGTGACTAATATGGCGGATAGGTCTCAAAAAGTTGGAAATCTTACCTAATTTCACCATACAAAATTTTAACCTGATATCTTTAAAAACGAGGAAGTTACAGGGGTGGCCCACTATTCGTTTACACCCGGTATATGTATAGAATAGAATAGAATAGAATATTTATTAACCATTCAAGATACAATGTATATATGGCAAGTCAAATAGTTACATAACATATGGTAAAAACAATTTAAAAGTAAGTTAATAAGAGACCTATACTACCGCTATCTAAAATTATCGTACATATTAAAAGTATACCTATATAAAAACACTAAAGTAGGTATATGAATTAAAAAAAGAAAAGAAAGAAACACATTAAAATCATTCATTAGTTAAAAAATAAGACTTATTTTCCAATTTAGTGCCGTGTACAGTCAAAATGGCCGACCTCCAGTTTCGACGGAAATGACATCAAATTTGATTTTTTAAATAGAACACTCTGTATATCTTATTATTTTTGGAAGCTACAGACCAAATTCTATGTGATCGCGTTGTAAAATTTTTATTTTTTTCAAAAATAATTTTAGAATTTTTGAATTGTTTAATTTAGTGTTAAATGAAAGTAAAACTAGATATACCATATATCGTCGTATTCGAAATAAAATGTTCTATCCTCGGTTCTATCTAATGTTGCGGATCATCCATACACGTTTCATTTAAAAAATTTGACTTTTGTATCGGTCCACGATACACTTAATATTAACTTACTACTAAGAATTATTATTATTTGTGTGAATGACAGAGTGGAGATATATATATTTTTCCCAAGTTACAGCCTTCTGAATTGAAAAATTAAATTAAAAATTTTAAAATTATTTTTGAAAAAGGTGCAAATTTTGCAACGTAGATTCCAAAAATAATAAAATATACCATTCCATTTAAAAAACCGAATTTTATATTATCTCCGTCGAAACCGGAAGTCGACCATTCTGAATCTATTCGTCACTAAATTGGAAAAGTCTAATATAAGTTATATACAGGTTCGAAATCCAAAAAAATCGAAACAATTAGTTCATAAACAAGAGAGTTGTAAGCCTGGGCCGGTTCTCGTGGCCACCCGGTATACCTTCTAGTCTAGTCGTAGCCTTCGCAATTACAGGCCCCTAAAATCGAATATGACCTTGACGTGACGTCACTTTACCCGGCTAGCACCTAGTTGGAGACTAGCTGCCACAGTGCCACCTCTAAGGGAGGCTACGCTCTGGAACAAATGCAATATCAAAACCGATTTGCGTCGGTTACGGCCGTGTTCATTCGAGCACCAATGGAAATGAAGTATTTGAAAATATTCAATTCCTATTGGTTGTTTTCAAAGCATCATATCGTGACTACGTGAACCGACACAATCCGATCTACGCGTGGTTTTATTTAGTTAACTGAGGTGATGTAAACCGGCGTTTGTTGTTAGTGCATTTTTACTCATATTTTGTAAGAAAAGTGTTTAATTTATGTGTTTGAAGTAGTTAATAAGTAGTTAATATCATATCTTAATGTGAAGAAATCCTTCTGTGTATCCAATTTCATATTTAATACGTAATATATTAGTGAAAACGGAATAGGTAAATGAGTGTTATTACAGGTTACAGTGCACCGCCATTGTTTTATTTGTGACTTACGATTACGGCGTGTTTCCTTGTTTTATAATAAATAAAAACTTGTAAAAAGAGCTGTTATAGTTAAAAATTTGTATAGGTGTCATAACTAAGGTAATATTTTAGAAGGATATTATTTATCAGTCAATACTAGGTAAGTGTTAAAAACTAGGTAGCTAAATCATAATTTCTTTTAATTTATATTTCATTATGCCCGATAAATGTTGTGTACCTGATTGCTCAAGCAATTGTGACAATACCAAAGATACCGGTTACGTATCCGTATTTTCATTTCCTAAAGATGAGGAAAATAAACAGAAATGGATTAAGGCCATTCACAGGGAGTCATTTAACCCTTCAAAATATTCGGTTGTCTGCATAAACCATTTTTCAGAGTCATGCGTTGTAAAAATTGATAAAATGACAAGGGATGATGGGTCCATTTTAGAGGTACCTAGAAAGAGACCAAAACTTACCAAAAACGCTGTACCTACAATATTTCCAAATCAACCATCCTATATGACTAAAAAGTCACCAATTAAACGTAAACATCCAGATCAAAGGCGACATGAGTTAGAAAAGCGGGATGATGCCGGGGGATGGGCCCGGGAGGATGACGTTTTAAATTTCGACAATTTTTTACTTAAATTTAAAGAGAAAAATTTATTCGACTTCCTGTTTAAAATATCTGAGGATTTTATTACTTTTTTTAAAGTCGATTGCGATTCAAATGCATATCCTACCATTGCTCTTGGTTTTAAAATATTTAGGGACAAAGGTTGTATTCTTTTGTAATAATAAAGTTATTCCTTCGACAAAATTTTCGTGGATATTAGGAAATGAGTCAATTTGTTCAAAATGGTCACAATTTGATTGTTTATTAAGCCATATAAATTCAAATGACATAAGTAAAGTTTTTGACAAAGTTGAGGATGTAAAATTAGCATGCAAAGCATTAGAAAAATCAATTAATAGTTTGTTAGATAGTGATGTGAATGATGAAACGATTCCTTTAAAAAAATTGTACTTTATTAAAGATCAGTTAAATTTAGTATTTACACGTCGTCCACAAAATTCAACAGAAATGTTTTTGTGGGTATCAGATAAGTATGAAGCTGAGTTTTTAAAGAGGGGTAAACAAAGAATTATTTTGCGAGAGTTGATAATTTTAAAACTAGAAAAATATATAGGGGACATAAACGAAAAATGTATTACATGTAACAAAACATTAAGATCAATACTATTTAAAACCAGTCATATTCTTACAAATATATTTCTTAATAACTACTCAAAATTAATGAATAATGAAATTGATACTCAAAATAAAGCCAAATCAAATAGAAAATTAATGAAATTTTATGTCTAGTAAAGCATTAATCAATTTATATCTATTTTAATGGAGATAGGGCTACTGGCGAGGCCTGCTATAAGAGCCAACGCATCGATTAGAGTACCTCCATGGGTGGCGTGGAAACCTTTTTCCATTTAGTTTATCGTAAGTAAGTGAAAATACTAGGTGTTACTCATTTTTACTTGTAAAAACATGGAAATGTCCATATACACTGTTCTATCGCGCGGACGGGTTTCGTGACGTCACGATTCCTTGTTGAAGGCCTCTAGTATTCACGATGGCTACGGTCTAGTATATTCCATCAGGCGGACCATTTGCGCCATCTATAGGACAACTGCTAAACCGCTACACTTTTGAACTTACTATGAGAGGGCATACTACATACAGAGTTCTGTAAAGTAGGTGTAAATTCATCAAAATTATTTAATACAACTGTTTTGACTTCTGTATGTTAAACGTATACGCTCTAAATTTACTACTTATTTATTTTATAAATTACTTTCCTCAATATATACTTATTATAAATGATACGAAATTCATTTGTGTGGAATTACTCTACAGTGCGGTTTAAACATTGACATCTGAATGGATAATAAATAATAAATAATATAAATTATTTTCGTCGAGATTTCAGTAGAGTAGGAATCTTGAATGAGCATTGCAGTACAAACGTTTTCCTATTATAGCCATTTTCAGCAGTGAAACAGCAGCTTATATATGCGAGCTTATATGTATAATATAATTTAATTAAATTACGAGAAACTAAACTAAAATAATAGTTAGGTGAGCATTAGAAGTCGCCATATATTTCACTTGTTTCCCATGTTGTATTTTTGCGTGCTTGTACTGGGCTATTGGCTATTAAAATTGTTGCCGATTTTTGTTCCACGAGGTGGAATTATATGTTAATGTGGCGTCTATGTAAAACAAGAATTTGATGACCTTGACTTCTCCAAAAATCTATACTAAATAAAATTAAGCGAATTGGTTTCCATCGCAATAATAATCTTGTGATCTTATATTATGTTGAAAAGAATCAAGTAAATCTACATAAAAACAGCATAAATAATTAATTATTTATTAATTTATCACGGTCTTATCGCATTACGTTTTAGCGAGTAACCAGTCTCGACGACGGCATCATAAAGAGAAAAATTAAGCAGATGTGAAAAATGGTAGGCCATTATTAAGAAATTATGTACCTATACAATTTAGACTTAATTTTTATATTATATAAATATGCTAACAGTTACAAACTAAACTGGTGCTCAATCGAAGTGGATATTGAGAAAATATGGGCAATATTTGTGTGTTTCTTTTATCTACAGGGTGATTATCCAAACCCTTACATTTATATTAAAGTTTATCGTTCTCCCAAATCCCTAAAAAATGTTTGGATTTTTTAAAACTTGTACATTATAATTTATTTATAAGTAATTTTAAAGAAACAAATTGAATTTTTTTGTATAGCTCTGTTATTTTTAGAGATATCATTTGTTATAGAAAAAATGGTGAATTTTTACACTTTTGGTTACAGAATTTTAATGTGATTTCCAATAACAACTTTTTCTTTGATAATCAACGCTCCCAGCACACTCTCTTCGAATGCAAATTGGCAAACTTTATAACATAATAGAAAATTAATTAAAAGTTTTAATTTCACCAATCTTTTTATATTCAGCACTTTGTCAAAAATCTGAAAATAATGTTTTATCAATTTTGATAGAATATTTTAGAATCTTGGATAATATTACCGAAACGGTTTCAGAATTTTTTAGTTATCTCTGTTATTAATCGAGATACATTTTTTTGTAAAAAACCGTATATGTAATTTGTAACTGAGAGAACACGATTCATAAATTGTTTGGAACTATCGCAGTCTGAGGAGACATATCGGTATGAATAGGACAATCTTTTTTTACCATTGGCGTACTGAAAATGTTTTGTAGGGAGTCAAATATATGTTTTATAAGATGTATACCATCCATGAGTAGTTGTGCTGCCACCGCAGAAATTTAATGGGGTAATTCAGTTATCAAGTTCCTTAATTCAAATTAAATATAGGTACCTACTTAATCGAAAATGGAATTAATTGTAATCAGTGTAGTGTACTTAATAAGATATGGTAAAATACCCAAAAATGTGAGGGTTACATAAAAATTGTAATTAACGAATCTTGTAAGGAATATTTTGGCTTCTTTGGTAATTAATAATTTGTAAATTACAAATGGGTAGAAGTCCTCGTCATAAAAAAATTTCGAAACTGATAAAACAAAGCAAAACCCATAACCAAAATGTACAGGGGTATTCACGAGAGATTTTACCCCCCTTAACTTTCTTATTTTTTATCCTAGTAAACAATGGTGAAGACATAAGTTGCAGGAAATTTTCCTATCATCTCAATGCACTAATCGCAGAAACAAGTGAAAGTCGAATTTCGGAGATACAGACCAAACTTATGATTTTTTATATGGAACCCCTTGTATATTTTTAGATTTTTAAAATCAACGTTTCGTCCTGATTACAAAAATATATATATATATGTTATATATTTGCGCCGTTTGCGCAATATGCCTAATTCAATTAAATGTTTCGAATTTTGCACAAAATCAGTATTGCCATGAAAAATTTTTTGTTATTCTGCAGCAACATTTTGACAATTCATTTATTAAATAATCTGTCGCAGAAAAAAAAGAGAATCGCATTTCGGAGATACAGACCAAACTTACTTGATCTGCTTGCTATTATTTATAATAAAATACAATCGATTTGGAAAATATAAATGTATTATTAACAAATAAATTTTAAAGAAGGCTATATTCTCCACAATATCATTTTTTTCACTAATGGGGCCCGTGTAATAAGGCATTTTGACTTAAGCACAAACAGTAAATACACTACTTAATAAGTTAAATTGTCAATATATTGCTGCAGAATAACAAAACATTTTCCATGGCAGTACTGATTTTGTGCAAAATTCGAAACGTTTAATTGAATTAGGCATATTGCGCAAACGGCTGGAGCAAATATATAACATATATTATATATTTTTGTAATCAGGACGAAACGTTGATTTCAAAAATCTTAAAATATACAAGGTGTTCCGTTAAAAAATCATAACTTTGGTCAGTATCTCCGAAATACGATTTTCATTTGTTTCTGCGGTAGGTGCATTGAGATGATAAACAAACCCACATAACAGGAATAACTGAACTGCACATGAGAAGGGATACACACGATGCCTTAGCCTTCCAAACAAAATACACATAGAAAGCGGTAACAACGTTAATTTCTATCTCTCACATAGGATTACTAATTCTTTTCTATTTCGTCAAGCTAATTTTTTAAATAAATATTTGCCAATTGTGCATAATACCTACCTATTCAAGTAATAAATTCCAGTTTACGATTACGATTTCTTGATAGCTTCCATTTGTAAAGTAAATGTTCGTTCTGGCTGGCTAATAATAATTACCATTTAACAATAACAATAACAACAAATTAAGATTATATAATAATTGTATTTAACTTGTTAAACGAAAGATTAAATTGAACTGGGTTATTCAGTGTGCATACAAAATAGTTCGCACTGTAAAAAATGCTCGGGGAGTGATAGTGTTAAAAACTTTTTTTTGGAAATTCATGCAATCAATAATGATTTCGCTTTAAAATAAATTTTGTATTATTTTTGCTATCTCTTAAACTCGCCAAACCGTAGTTTAGTAAATTGAAACACCCGATAACAATAAACATTACTTTATTGAGTTACTAATTAATTACACTAACAATAATTAATTAATACTTACTACTTTTACAATACACCTTTCTAATAGTCATTGGAATCTCTACTTCGTAATCCGATCTTTACTTGTTGAACTTCAAATAAATACTGGTCCCACTTGGCATGACCGTCGCCTTATATATCTTATCTCTGGTAATTTAAATTTCTAGAAAATAACCCAAAATCAAACGGGACCTCTCCTAGGGCAATCAGGAACATACAAGAAATTATCAGACAACTGTTCCATCTGTCGGATCATTGTGATCATACTGATCCTATTGTGAAGTCCTTTGTATTTTTGTAGGTCTTTGCTGGCGCATTACATTATATTATACACAGTCTCGAATTTCTAAAGTATGTATAATGTAGATATAAGGCGAGAATAATGGCCTATATTATTCACGAGGGTGAAAGTTTACGGCACGAGCCGAAGGCGAGTGTCAAATCACCCGAGCGAATAATAGCCATTATATGCGAGTAGAATACCCTATTTTATCCACGACTATTAAATATTTTTGGCTAAATCTTTTACTGAAGAAATTTATAAGTACTATTTATTTTTAACATTTTTTATGTGCAGGCCGTTATGTGTCAAAAGAACGGCCTGTCATAAATTAAATTTATACGTTAACGTTATTTACAATTAATTTTGTGCTTTGACTCACATGTCATGGCCTCTTTAATGAAATTTTTAACAGGTATATCCGATCAGTTGTCATAGAAACCTTGTTCATTATACACTGCAGTGAATAATGAAATCATTATTCACTGCAGGGAATTATGAATAGCATTATGCTTGAGAAAGTACATACATAATGCATACATTATTTAGTAGTCGTGGATAAAACTATTTAATAGTTATTTGTGTAACTATTGCAAAACGAGTATATTTGTTGCATGAGGCATGAGTTTGCAGCACGGGCGAAGCGAGAGCTTTAATCATGCCGAGTGCAAGAAATACACTTTTTGCAAGTGCTGCACACAACATTTTTTCTACGATTGAATTAAATAGATTTTTTTTTTTTATTGAACAGAATATTACATTAATACAAAATATTCAAATGTCAAATTGACAACTAGCGAAATTGTCGCTGTCAAACATCATCCATAAATAACTGAATTAAGTTTCGTTTACTTTTTGCACTAGTTGCAAATAGTTACAAAAAGTAAAACTTTTTGCAATGTAAATAGTGCAAAAATAGTACTTTTTGCACGATCGTAGAAAAAATGTTTTTATACATAGAATGGGAAAAATAAAAACTTCTCTTTCTTAAATACTATGATTATATTCTGCATAATCTGTTCTATCATTTATGGGATGCATATCGATTTTTTTTTTCACTTGGTAATTGAGTCCAATACAAAGCTGTTAGATCGTTATGAGATTAAGAGGATATCTTCCTTCAAAGTTTAAAACATGTAATACCTGCTTTTATATCAACTTGTACAGGGCGAGCCACGTAACTTCGACCCCCCTTTATCTCTTTAAATATTGAGATATTTCAAAAATTGAAGGATGCAATTTTTATAGTTTTTTCAGTAGATTTGAAAAATGCCATTGAAAATTAATAGAAGCGAAAATATACGGGGTATGCAAAAACGTGCTTTTTTAAGGGTCTATCACGCATGCATACGAGCTATAGAGACGCGCAATTAGAATAATTGGACAACAATGCACCAAGTGAAGTAATAAGTTGCACACGTAAATTATAAAGTTCGTGGAAGAATCGAAGTGTCTACTGGGCGTTATCCAACAATAGGGTTTACTTATAATTGCAAGGTGGCACCAGTTATCAGTAATAAAATTCTCGTTGGTAAGGGTACAGAAGTATTGAGATAAAAAAATACAATTTTAATTTTTTCTTTCTAGTTTTATGTGGTAAGGATCATAAAATTGCGCTACAAAAATATTTTTTTATTTAAATGCATGCGAAGCCGTTATATTGTTGATTATTTTTCGCTAATTAGAGTGATTTAGAAGGATTTTCCGGAGAATTTTCTACTTTTTAAATAACAATATTAAGAAAACGGCTTTGCTGCGGAATGTGAAATTATGTTTTCTTCAATTATATGTAACATTTTTTATCATAAGATAAATATATAAATTACAACGTCGAAACTTCTAATACGATGCGAAAACACTTATTTCTCAGCGAAGCAGGCCCTTAATGAAATAACCTATAGTTTTTTACATATTTGAATTGGTCAAGTTTTTCCGATTTCAAAAATATATGTTACTTCCTATGTTTTATCCTCGGTTTTATCCAATAACAAAAAAGTTATTCTTAAAATACTAGGAATAATTTTCTTTTATTTTAAATTACGCCTAACAAAGAAGTCCATAAAATAAATAAAACAAAAATGATTTGACACTTCTAAAAACAAATCTTCTGAAAAAACTATATAAACTGCAACCTTCAATTTTAGAAATATCTCAATATTTAAAGAGATAAAGGGGGGTCGAAGATACATGGCCCTGTACTTCCTATTATGAAATAAACTTTGAAAGAATCGCCCTAAGGTCGGTTTGAGATATTCACATTGAAAATACGCATTGTATTTCCTTAGTACGCGTAAAAATAAAGGAGGTCATTTGCTTGGGTCAATTCTAAAAAAAATGTATGAACGTATGCCCGAAAATGGACCTGTCAAGAACAAGTAGAAACTTTTCATAAAATTCACAAAATTTGATAAAGCAAAATTCCTTGTTATTTAGTCACATTTTTTTCTTCCAAGATTTTATAGATAAAAACTTTCTAATTACAAAACTATTGATTTTTAGACAGCTTAATCTTTCTTTCGATTTACCCTTTGGGCAACTGGTATACCTACGCAAAATAGTGAGTGAAAATTTAGCACAAATGAGACACAAATATGTGTCGACGATCAAATAAAGAATCTAAAATGAATCCTCTAAAATGAACCTTATTCAAAAAATGGTATGTCAAATTTTAGATTTCTTATATTTTCAGTTCTCTCGTTGTCATCTTTCAAGAGACCGTAAATCCGCCACGAGTTCATAAGAACTAATTTTTGGACTGATTCAAGAAATCGCATTAAATTGTCAAATATTGTGACCGGTTCTTTCGCCATAAAAAGCCATCCTCGAATATGCGTTTATTTTGTAGGTTTTTAACTCTTAAATTCATAACTCTTCACTTTACTATATTATTCTACTATATTATATTACTTTATAATGTCTTAATACTCTTAATCGAGGAATTCAAATTGGCGACGTCTGAAAAAATTGCGTCAAGTCTTTGGCGCCATCAATGGCTGCAGAAATAGGTTTAAGAATTTTTAAGTAATCTTCAGCAGTTTTTTTTTCCTTCTTCTGGCAAAACGAATAATTATTTCGGAAGTATTTTATGATGTACACAGTCATGTTCCTCAGTACTTGAATTAGACGCTTCTTTCTTTTTTCACCCAACAGCGTCGGAGATAAGAGCGATTACGAAGAAGAAGCTTCTTGTGAATCTTGTGGTAGGTAGCACGTTCAATTGTGAGGTATGCTGTATCTGTAATATAAAAACTATCACACAATAGTTTATTGAGTTTCTTACACCAAACAAAATTATCCTTTATTTAGAAACTAAAATGAATCTTCAAGTTGCCAACTGAAAGAAATTAAGACTGAATCAATTGGAATTTAAAGAGTCGTTGCCTCGTCCAAGTGGCTATCTATAAGATAGGCAACTATCTACAATTTAAGGTAAATTTGTAATTTGTTGTTTACTATTATTACAGTAGTAAAACTTGACAGAAATTCAAAAAACGCTTTGAATTATCATTTGTAATACTATGTACAGGGTGTCCCACGTTAAAGTAACCACCCCCTTTTCTCCCGAGTTTTTAAGATATTTTTAAATTTAAAAATGCCTCTGTATTTTTTTCCCGTAAATTTTGAATATGCTAACCAGAGTTTTCTACACAGGGTGAATAAAAAAAAATTACTTTTTTTCTTATGGAACACCCTGTATATTTTTACATATGTCGATAGAGCGTTCTTTTCTGATTACAAAAATATACGATACTTATATATTTGGATAAAAAATGGCGCAGCTATTCAACGTCGAAAAAGAAATACGGCTATACTAGGTTCGGCGTCCAAACGGAAATCGACTCCGCCCCATTAATTTTATGGCAGCGCAGAACGGTGTACGCAATAGTCAGTTTTACACGATGGAAATTAATGAAAGTTGTGATAGCTTCAACAAAATTTGTTATTATACGTGTTACATTTTCTACTACAGCTGTACTATATTTTTATAATGTTTATACCCATTAAAGCTTCTATTAGACATCTTCAATTTTGGACTTTTAAAAATAATACTTTATTCCCGCAAAAATTTAAACGACGTTTCCTTTATTAGTCCGCACTGCGCAAACTCAAGACACTTTTACTCGGCCTCGGCCAGCTGATTGCCTGGTTTGTTTACGTTTGTATTCGTTTTTAGGTTAGGTTCTTTCGCGAGTTATTTCCCCATACTTTAAAGAACGTCCGTGGTTATTTAATTCAAAAAAGTTTAGTTTGTGATTTACTATAACAATTTCACATAGGTTACTTCACTGGATAAACCCATTGAGTATAAAGTAATATACTCAATGATAAACCCCAATGCAAAATACTCAAAAATAGTCATATCTGCTAAGAGTCGTTTACTTTTCGGTTTTCACATGTCCAAATAAATAAAACGTGTTGTTTACCTACCTATTTTGTCTTTATTTTCACAAGGTTCTACTACAGTTCGTTTAAGAAAGTTACGAGAGATATAAATATAATATAAAATAGAATGCTTTATTCATCATTTTAATACATTTGGTAAATCAGTAGAAAAAATAGACTTTCAAAGCCCTACGTATTGCATATAACAAATTTGTAAATAACATAACGATAAGTAATATAATTCTCAACGAAACCGTCCTCGGATCCTATGTGGTGGACTATAAGATGATTTCCCTTGTCCGATGTATTTTTTAACCCCATCGTTAAACATTGGATGAAAACCTGCCTTGGAATCAGGATTGTTGTGTCCTTCCATACTTTACTTACAGTATGGCCAGCGTTCACCTAAGTCACAGATTAGTATAGTTAATCTGTGCCTAAGTCTCATCTAAAAAGTACAACTTCTTATGCTCTTCCCGGAATTTTCTGATGTCTCGCAGCAATCTTCGCCTCCAAGCGATATCTTATTTTTTTCCCTTGGGCACTATTTAGTTAAAACCTATAATGCCAAACACAATTACATTAGAACACGAAGAAATAAAAAGTCCGTTTACTCACTGAAAGCCAATTTCTGTTCATCGCCTTCAAAAAAATAATGGATTATACGCTTGAGAGCACTTTTAGTTCCTTCATCAATATTGTCCAAAACACACACTTTTGGTGGTTGAAGTTGGTGTGTTTGTTTGTATTCACCAAGAATATTATAAACACTTGCAACACACACCTGCTGCCGTTGCAGTGAACTTTATGCCTTCCATCTTTGGTTCCTCCCGATTTTCCCCATCGTACGCCTTAAAAATGTTCAGCACGCTTTCCTTGTCTTCCACCGAAAAATGTCTGGACGTTCGTTTTTTCGGTGGAGAAGTAGGGTCCGGGCCCCCTTCCGCCAATTTCCGATTTAACCTTAAAAAAAAACGAGATTTTAACATTTTATCAATGATCATTTTAATCGTTTGCATTACGTAACTTAATACTTTATACACAAAACATACAATGTTAATTTAATTCTTATACGTACCTTCACAAAAACGATCGTAACTGTAGAAATTTCAAAACACAGGCAAAGAATAATACCAAGGATAGAGAATAATACAGCAGTTGACGTGAGGCTGGCTCTCCATTTATTCGCGTTTTCCATATGTTTAGCGTTTATACGTTTCGCGACAATGATAACATATGCTGATTGGTCTGTTGCCAAAATACGTAAAAATTTAATATATGACGCGACTATTGTAGAGTCGGCCTTCGTCAAATTTAGTGGTTGCTTTGTAATTTGGGTCGACCAATAGAGAAGTTCCATTCAAATGTTGCGGGCATTTTTGGGGAGGAGTTGAGTTCCATTTGGACACCGAACTGTGTATAGTGATGATTTTAAATTTAATTTAAATTAACAAAAATATTACACATTTAATATATTAAAAAACAAACAGAAAGTATAAAACAAAACTAGACAGACGAAGCAATTTTGGATTATAGATGAGTAATTATTTTATTAATTGCCTAATTAATTAATGATTATTAGTAGACTTAATTACCTATTGCAAGAGACTCAACGTCGAAAAAGAAATACGGCTAGTGATGATTTTAAATTTAATTTAAATTACCTAACAAAAATATTACACATTTAACAAACATTAAAAAACAAACAAAAAGTCTCGCAAAAAGTATAAAACAAATTCTTCATGGCACCCTATTTTTTTCGTCACTCATAACAATTTAATTTAATCATGTTAAACGATTTCATGATACGTATCGGTAAATTATTTTTTGTGAGTAAATGTTATTTTTTAAATTGTGAGACATTTAATAGGAATAGGTTTGTTTTTTAATATGTTTGTTAAATGTGTAATATTTTTGTTAATTTAAATTAAATTTAAAATCATCACTACTATCACTAGCCGTATTTCTTTTTCGACGTTGAACAGCTCCGCCATTTTTTATCTAAATATGTAAGTATCATATATTTTTGTAATCAGAAAAGAACGCTCTATGTAAAAATATACAGGGCGTCCCATAAGAAAAAAGTACATTTTTTATTCACCCTGTATACCGTTGGCTTTAGAAAACCCGGGTTAGCATATTCAAAAACTACGGGAAAAAATACAGAGGCTAGCATTTTGAAATTTAAAAATATCTTAAAAACTCGGGAGAAAAGGGGGTGGTTACTTTAACGTGGGACACCCTGTACTTTATTTCGTACTAATTGGAAAGCTAATTTGCTGTAGGTAAGATCTGTTCTTCTTTTGTTTCGATCAAGAATCCAAGACAAATAAAACTGAATAAAACCTTTAGTTAAAGTTCTAATAATATACTTAACATACCTACCTACTTGTGTAATTTTGTGATTTTTATGATTATATGTGAGTTTATACTTAGTTATTCATATACCTATTCGGCTATTGTTTACGAAGTTTTTAAATAAGACGAATACTAAATTGCCAGATAAGATTTTTTTATCATAATTTTTATGCCTCCTACATAAAATATATCGTTTGTATAAATAAAATTATTTTTTTAATCAATTCAACAATAAATCTTTTATTAATGTTGAATATATTACAGGACTTAAGGATAACAAGGCAGATCTATTTAATACATTTGTAATATTAAATAAATATAAATTTACGTCTCTGATAATGTAATATTTGTTATATATTGTGAAATAGAATATTCAAGATGAGTAATTTCATTTTGTGCAAATTCTTTCTAAGCCCTGAATATTTCGGTTATGTTGTATCTTGTTTTTGCGTTAAATAATAAATATATACCTAGTTCATTATCAATATTATCATTAAATAGCGCTATATTTTTTTTATGAATTACTAAGATTTTATGATCTTCCAGTGTTATCCAGTATTATAATAAAGTAAGTTGATTTGTTGCATTTTTTGAATATAATTGTTGCACATTTTATAGAATACTCTTAGCAGTTTCTTTACAAATAATCATAACTTTTTAAATAATTTTTGTAAGGAAGTCTGCTGTTGTTTATCATCGGAATGTTTAAGTAAAAATAGTTAAATAGTTTATATTCGTTGCACATTGCATATCAATATCACATCACGATAAGTAAGAACTAAAGGAACTATTTTTTAGATATTCCTGATTATATTCTATTATTATATGTGAGTAATAGGTACATGTTAAAAATCTTATTATTTCCTATTCTAAAAAAAACAACAATGGAGGATGGTAAATTATGATACCTAACTACATTTTAATTTTATAAATTTTTACTTATTGCTTTAACGAAATTAATTATAGAACACTTCTCGTTTTACATTACAGAACCATATTAATACGCCACATGTTACATCATTGTATATTATTTTTTATCTAGCAAACCATTCATCATTTCTAAATCATCTGCATATTTTGTTTAACACTTCTTATTTATAAGAAAAACACAATTTATTTTTCAAGTTTCACACAATTATCCGCATTTTTCGCATTTTATGCTCTTTTGATATTGTAGTTGTCCAATCTAGAAGTTAACTCGAAAGAAACGTCGTTACTCCTTTGAAACATTCCACAAGAATTTGAAATTTAAACGAACTTAGACTTAGAATGCAAACAAGGTCGGCGTATAGTGCATTTATTAAAAATGTTACTTTCACACGTCCATACTTTTGTATATTTAATTTCATTATCATTACAATAATGATGGGTTTGACGTTTATTACTTTTAATTGTCCGCATCTAATATTTTAAATAGTAAATTTAATTCGTGGTTGCTATATTCTTTAAATGATCTATTCCATATTCCCAACCATACACCTATTTCGTCTCTATATTTTAATTATGTATACTTCAGTGCTGGTGTAGAGCCTGATATCCCGCCTGAAATTGTTTTCGAACCCTTCTGCTCTTGGTTGTTCGAGAAGGGTCTTTTTAAGTGCTTATGTCGCCCACATTCGAAACCCACAGTTTTCTATTAATTTTTGAAAGATGGTGGTTTGATCGCGTGATCTGGGTGGAAGGACATTTTTGCTATTTACTAGAATAGACAGTATACCAGTAATAATAATAATAAACTTTATTTATAAAAATATACAGGGTGTCCCACTTATCGTGCTCACCATGGGTATCTTTGAAACGGTAAGCACAAGGTAGATTAAATGACAGCAAATGTTTATGATGGCTTACTATGTGCAGAAATATTTCGTTTTGTTTCATAAGCAAATAACTTTTTTCTCATTTTCATTTTTCCCTTATAACTCCCTTATTTATGAAAATATTTGAATGCGGTTTTTTCTTTCTTAGAGCACTTTTTGATGCAGATTTTCAAAAAAATCATAAAATTTTTGCTAAATCTTTTAGATTTTGAGATATTAACACTAACTTTCATTTTTCAAATACAAGTGTATGGCTTAGTTAAAACAAAACTCAATTTTTGTTCTCTTTAAAAGATATATTACAACAATGGTTTATTTTAAAAAATAATGGAGTTATCGCCATTATTATTTTTTTTTTTTTTTTAGTTTCCTCCGTATATTTTATGAAATGGAACAAAAAACACTCAAAACATATTTTGATTTATTAATTAAGAACTTATTGGGTGCCTACTTATCATTCAAATAATATTAGGCTTTTAAAAAACTAAGAAATTAAGATTTCTTTTAATTTTCAAGTAGGCTATGTAAACAATTGTTCCAAATAGATATCTGTAAAGTTTTGTTTTTGTTGTAATAATTATTTATCTTGTGTGGCTGTGGACGCTTTGGAAAGCGGTTTAGGTAGGTATATTAATTTGCATTTCTTGAATTTCGTAAATTCCGTATGTAGCAGGCAACCATATCATATCTGTCTTCGTTATTAAAACTATTAATTTTTTATCCAAATGTACAGAACTAACAGCAAAGTTAAATTATTATTACATCAAAAACAAAACTTTGACAGATATCAATTTGAAACAATTTTTTACATGACCTACTTGAAAATTAAAAGAATTTTTAATTTCTTAGTTTTTAAAAGCCTAATATTATTTGAATGATACGTATGCACCTATTAAGCTTTTAATCAATAAATCGAAATATGTTTCGAGTGTTTTTTGTTTTATTTCTTAAAAATTAGGGAGGAAAATAAAAAAATCAAATAATTGCTATAACTCCATTATTTCTAAAAATAGTTTTGTTGTGATATATCATTTTAAAGAGAAAAATAATTGGGTTTTAACTATGCTATATGCAGCTACGAATTTTATTATTTGAAAAATTGAAGATGGTGTTAATATTATATCGAAATCTAAGAGTTTGCAAAATCTGCATCAAAAGTGCTCTAAGAAAGAAAAAAGCGCATTAAAATATTTTCATAGTTATAGGTAATGGAAAAATGAAAATGACTAAAATCAGTCTTTTGCCTATAAAACAAAAACGAGTTGGTTTTACTAAAATATTTTTGCACATAATAGTACGCCTTGATAAGCTCTACATTTGGTGTCGATTAACCTACCTTGTATCTCTTACCGTTTCCAAGATACCCATGGTGATCACGATAAGTGGAACATCCTGTATATCTACCAATTTTTAATGGGATAGTAAAAGGACAGCTCTTAAAATGTTATATATTTTAGTTTGTAATTTTACTATATTAATTTTCTCTTTTTAAAATAATAAATTCTCCCAAAAACATATTTTAATTCAACATTTTGTTTGTCTTTTCAGGATGAAACTCCTCTCACCAATAGGGTGCCCCAATATCGAGTTGACGGTAGAAGTAGAGCCCGATCACAGGGAGGACCTATTCGAAGGCCACATGATAGGAAATTCGATACATCGCCTTATTCCAGTGGAACTTATTTAAGCCCTCCAACAGATACCGGTTGGAGACGTACTAATAGTGATTCAGCTTTACACCAAAGTACTATGCAGGTAATTTTTTGTTTAAGAAGATATTTGAAACAGATTTTTTTTTTTAACATATGTATGTAATGTTTTCGGTATATTTTAAATGTCATTGAAAATTAAATAGAAACTAATATGTACTGGGTATGCACAAAAATGTGTTTCTTTAATAAAACATCTTATATGTAGATTTTATCATATTTGAGTTAATCAAATTACCTACCTACGTCAAAAATGTAACTTGTAATTTTATTCGATAACAAGAAAGGTATTTACAAAACACTACGAATAACAATTACCCGTCACCATTCAGTTAAATGCTAATAATTCAATTGTGCTTATTAATGAAGTTTATTTTATATTCTTAAAGTTTTTTTTTTGGAGAAAAGTTTGAAATATTCTTTAAATATACTGACTGTGTTTAGGTATACTCGATCATTTTTTAATAGTAGCCTTATGGTGCAAGATAAGTTTTCTACCGGATAGTATAGATAATCTCTTAGGTGATATTCCTCTCTATGAACTAAGAGATATTATTTGGCAAGAAGGTAGGGAGCAGTGGGAGCACTACCATAAAATTTAGACTGAGACGTTAATAATTGATAAACATAGGAAGTGGACTAAGAAACAAAGTGTATTCGTTGCCAAATATGACTTTGGATATGATACAAATATTAATCTTACGAAGAAATAGAATTCTTATATAACAGTGATAATTTTTGAAGTAGTATGATAAGTAATATAATAAAAAGATGTGATCTATGTTTAGAACAAAATGGTGGTCATACTGAAAATTTAATTTAGTATCTGTTAAATAATTTAAGTATTAATTTGTGTTCCTTTAATTTAGTGGAGCCAGTTTGTAAATTTAATTTTTAATTTGGTAAATTTTACACGGTATTTTATATTACTTACGATGGATTGAAGTTATGTAATATTTAAAAATATTAGAGTGATCTAATGTAACGAGTTTTCTCAATATTTTGTAAATAACTTTCTTGTTATTGGATATTGTGTACATGCTGAGTAGGACACATTTCTAGAATTCAAATATGGAAAATATATTGGTTCCTTTAATAAAGAAACACTTATACTTGGCAACTCTGGTCTATTTTAGTTTCTAATTAATTTTCAACGATACATTTGAAATTTGTCAAAAGAATTACAAATTCGACAATTTTCATTTTCATTTACTTACTTTTTACCCATATTTTGGTTAATTCAACCATCACCCCAAAATATATATATATTATACAATTTATTAATTTAATTAACACAAGGGATTTTTTATTCTAAATTAAATCAATTCATATTGTCTTTTCCTTCAACACAAAAATAAGTTAAAACTCAAAGAGGATCCTGAGCATCTCTGTTGGATACCGCCACCCATTGATAACAATTATTATTTGTATTGCTTTATTTTATTCCAAATAAAGGCATATTACTATTATTATTATAATTACTTAGTGTACTATACTTCACCTAGGTATTAAATGTTAAATAATCCTGTTTTTATTTATTGGAAAAAAAAGAAAAAAAAACTGGAACAAGTAGACATAATATCGTGAAATAAAATCTTGGTAGTAATCATGTAAAAGTCGTAGTTGAATTTTATAAAAAGTGGCCTTTGTATATTCCACCTTTTATTAATTTTATTAAAATACTCATCCATATTCATAGTTGACAAACGTTTAGCTAATTGGTTTAAAACCAGTTCTGTTTAATACACACACAACAAATTACGAGGTTTAGTGAATAATCTTAACATATCTATCTATTTTTCTTTTAAATGTATTTAGCTTTATTTTCTTTACATTGCTAGGGCGAACATGAAAAATTATTAAACCTTTAAAAAGGAAATGATTTTGTGCAAAACATTTTTATTTGTAGTGTGCGATTTTGTCTTTTTAATATAGTGATACGATCTTGTAAATATTCAGGCTGCAAAACTCTTTTTTTAAGAATAATGTTTAATGTATTTTAACATGTTCAGTGCTTTACCGACATAAAATATAGCGTTGTATCTATTTGTTTTCGTAGATAGGAATACTCTTATAGATAGTTATCCTTGCAAATGTAGATGTTTACTTCTTTACAGATATGTTGAACATGAGCTTTGAAATTTAATTAATTATCCGCTATTACTCTTAAATATTTAATTTCAGCAACTTGTCTAGCATGTCCTTTCATCTTAATATGTAGATTTTGGTTTATATAATTATGAACGCTATTTATTAACATACACTTAGATTTACTTGAATTTAATTTAAAATTATTAAGTGCGATCTACTTAACCATCATTTGTTTAGATTATCTTCAATCACTTTAATATCTTTTTCACTTTCAAACATATCATCGGCAAATAAATTATTGGAACAGTTTTTTATTGTGCTGTTTAGGTAGTATGTAAACCCATATGGTTTATTTGTTTATTTGGAAGAGACGTAACCCAATAGACAGTCGCAGCTGTCCAATTACAGGATGGCACAAAATACAAGAAATTAATAAAAAACAGAAATGTGTGTTACTTAAAGCTCAGTATTCTAAACTATTATTAAGTTAGATGTCGTTCCAGACAGAGAAATCATATGCCATGGTGCATCTTACAAGTGGAGAAATGAATAAAAAAATTTGTATTTAGGTATCTCCAAATGCAAACATCAAAGTAATGTCTCCTCGATGATAAGGATGATAAGTTGTGGTACTCTAAACTTCGTTTCTTTCTCACAAGACGCTTCAGTATTTAGTTTTTTTTTTTAACATTTCGTTAGGTAACTTTAAAATAATTCAGTCTATTCCACTATTCTTGCACAATATATTGTTTCAAATGACTTTTGGAAATTGATAAAAACTACACTAAGTTCGTGTTTCAAACATTATATCAGGTTAAAGCCAAACTCAGTTTTTTCCAAAACCTTTGTCCTTAATACCAACCAGATCATTTTTATTAAAAATTGAATTTAATTTTAGGGTATGCTTGATAGAAATAATGATCCAAATAGAGGTTGGAATCTACAAATGATGAATGGTCCAGATAGAAATCTCGATGGCCGGCCGAGATCCAGTTGTGATATACCCTCTTCTCGAGTACCTGGCATTAGGTAAGGATCATTTATTAAATTTTTAAGCAATTTCCACAGAATGACCCGTTTTCTAAATTTAACATGCCTTTACGATTACAAGGCAAAATTATGTAAAAATCTTTGTTATGTTTGATAATCATTTACCTAAAAATAAAAAATAAAAATAGTATCTAAGGCTAAGTGTACAAAATTTTCAGCTCTGCGTGCACCTTCGACCATATAGGAATAGACCCCGTTTGTTTACGTTTTGAGTCTACAATAGCGGGTCGGGGAAGATGGGTAGAGTTCGATTCCATGGATGTGTACCATTTATATAGGGGGCCAATATCGGCAAATGCATTTTGTAAATGAATTGTAGAATAAGCAGGTGCTGTTTTCAATTGTACGTCCTCTACTTTCAATCCCAAAGCATCTAACCAATTTTTTTCTCGCATGAAACTCTTTAGGAAACACAACAAACATTTAACAGAAACGTGTTACTATCCCTTTTCTACGCTCATGACTTATGTTTACTTACCTGTGGAATGGTCGACCACATCCCTTATCACAATATTTTCTACAAATAACACATTTATTCACCATTCTGAACAATAAATACACCTTAACACCTCAAATACAAACGATTTACAGAAACAAAGGGATCAAATAGCAATACAGCGACCAAGCATGTCATAATTGTCAGATATGTCAGAAGCGTGTAAACAGGGTTGCCAATATGTTCATAGAAATTAACTGAAAATACTTCATAAAAGTATATAGACAGGCAATGATGCTTTTTCATGATATAAACTAAGAATTTTTTTGTCTTTTTAGTGCTAATTATATAGCGTGAAGTTTTAAAAGACAATATAGGTAATTTAATAGTAATTAGAAAATTCTTATTCTAACTTTCCCTAAAATTGCCATTAAATGGTACAATTTGGCACAAATGCATCACTTACTACCCTCCGTTCCCCACCATTTTTCTTCCATTCATCGAAAACATAAACAAACGGGGATATGGTTGAAGGCGTGCATTCCAAACTATGAACATGAATATCACACACAAATATGTAAGATATTTACGAAAAACCAAATTTTTTAAAAAAGTTTAACACCCTGTATCTTGAAAACGACGTATTTTCGGACCTATGTTTATATAAACTTTCTGTCTTAAAATCACTCAAATAATCGTTAAATTTATTGTACATACTTAATGAACACCCTGTATATTGGGAAACAACTATGTAGTGTAAAAAAATGCGAAGGCAAAATTTTACCGTAAACAGGTAATACAAATTTGGGAAAGGCCGTGGTTAGCTCTACAAAAGTTATAACAATTTGGACTAAATCTACGACATTCGTAGATTTAATACAATTTGTTATTGTTAAAGTTCTTTGTGTCCAAATTCATAAATGTTAGCTAATTTCCGTGGGTAAAATTGAACAAAAAATGTTTAAATTACTTCAATTGACGTAATTTAAAATTTTTTTATGTTTAAATTACTTCAATTACCTTATACATGTAATGAGCGCTGATCATTTTTTGTTGTTGAGAGCGAAAACAGTGCTGGACTTAGGGAAATAATTAAATTTTTTTTTAAATAGAGTAACAAGCAGAAATGTTTTTTTATTCTATTATTCTAATATAGTATTATACCATGCAAAAGGGAAAATCGCATTTAAAACAATATAGTACCGTTGACTAAATATATTTAGTCAACGGTCAACGATGGTACTTTCTTATATCTTTTTTGTAAAATTTGTACATAAGAAGCAAATAAAAAATGTTTCTCCTAAATACCATATTTTTTAGTTTTAAAGAACAAAAACACAATTGACAATATTTTTCTTTTTCTAATAAAACTTTTTTCATTATCCTTCCAGGCTTCTGTGATTATTGATTTAAGAATGTACTTATTTCTTTAGGCTCGACAAGTTAAAAAAATTGTAGTTGCTAAAAAAAAATTTAATTTACACTACAGAATGAAAATTAAACGATAAATTCTTTTTGTGACAATAATTAACAATATCAATAGAATCAGAATATAAAACCTCAATTTCACAAATTATATCAATAAAACCGAATGCGTTTGTATCTCTGTTGGTACCATGAAGATGAATTAATACGAAGAAATTTATAATACAAGATAAATTTTTAAATAAAATTTATTTTAATTTCAGCATACACCCATCCGCACATGACCCTGGTATGATACAAATACCAATTGCTAATACAGGTTCATTACCAGACTTAACAAATGTCGATTTCACATCTCCAATACACGCACCTCTCGATCAAGATCATGATAGTTCACCGTATAGTTCTGTGAGTATATTTTTTTTAAGTCAATAACATTTTCTTTTATTTGTGATCCGTTTAAAAAATATGTATTCTAAGTTTTGAAAAGCAAGCCCAATGAGATGATTTTATCAAGAATTAATTACTTACATATAAGTTTGACCGTAGGTTTTATATGTTGCGTTAACTTTATAAGAAACTTATGTAAAGTTTACAGCTAGACTTCGGCCGCTATAAGAACAAGCCACCAACGTCATCAAAGAATATCTTTGCGGTCGTCCATCGAAGTCCCGCCCTCTATCATAAGCGTATCATCATAATATTTTTAAAATCTGTTATTCGCAGCGTTGAGTTTGATAAATGCAAGTCACTACTTACTTTGTAGAAGCATGGTATCGCCAAAGCTAGCGCAGCCGTTGCAACGCCCCTAGCTTGTTCTTATAGCGGCCGGATTCTACTGTCGCATAACGTGGTTAGCAGGTTGGATGAAAAGTTATTTCTATATATAACCGTCAAGTTACTTCGTGTCAGCTGTACTTTATCTGAAACCTGAAAATTTATGCAGCCAGAGCCCAAGGTGGTAGATGTAGGCCCTTTTGTGTTGAATGACTACCTCTGATAATCTCTCCTGCACACTCATGTTGCTAATTTAGCTAAGTCATTCTCAAATTTGGTTTCCTAGTCAAAGATAAACACACTTCTTTCCAACACAGCAACAGTACTGGAGTATAAAACACGTTATGGCTTCTAATGATATTCCGTTCATAAACTTCACAGAAAATTACGCCACAGCATATTGGTCTAGTTCGTACAAGTTCGTTTGCATGTATGCAAAATTAAAATTATGGCTATTTCAGCTTTTTCTATTGATTTTTTGATAAAATTAGAACTCTATTAGCCAAAGTGTGACAACATCCCTTTACCAATCCAAGACTCGAATATGATTTACCAGATAATATCCTTTCTGTCTTAATGAACAATGTTGTAGAATTTATCACCCAGATTTTATCCTCACTGGGTCCTATTTCCTTCTGGTCTTTTAGGTTAAAGTGAATAAGCGTCTCCTCTAGTATTCTCATACCCACGGCATCCAGGTAATGTAATAAGCTTGTGCGTTGCAAAGTGCCACAAAAAAAAAATTCGGTGTTGTAATGGATCCTCTTGAGTGAGTTATCAATCACTGAAGGGGAAATTTTGGATAATGTCTTCCCGGTCCGGGCTTGGGGCATTGGCTCTTGGGGAGACATGTTATTTGCTGTGTGTCATTTGTTCATGTGTAATAAATGTATTACTTTATTAATTAATGCCCTTTTCTCTCGCATTTTTTTAAATGAAGTTAGGAGTATATTTTCTCAGACTTTTATAAATCCTATTCTCATAATGTTTAAATGAACATGTACCTCTGTCAATACCTACACTGATTATTATGTTGCTTTGGTTAAATTTCAGAAATTATAACCTTACACATTAGTTTATTTTTATTCATAAATATTAGATTGTTACTTCCTCATTAATTTCCCAATTACATCAGGTTCCATTGGAACATATGTATTATTTTGTTCGTAAAATGATATACATACCTACCCAATCTAAATTATTTTTGTATTAGCCGCTTGTTTTGCTGACAAACGTCGAGACTTTAAGGATACTCAAAACAATATCAAATGCAACTTGCAAGTGTTATGATTATACAGTAATCATTATAGTACGCCTCTATATGGGGAACTTTTTTTATTATTCGTTTTTCAAAAAATTTATCCTGAATAAAATTGGTGCTTCCCCTAAAACCAAAGAGTAAATAAGAAAACAGACGGCACTTCCATAAACAAAGACTGTCCTTTTGTGGTATTTCTATAAAGATTAAATTCGTTGCAGTAAATAGCGAGTAGTTTGAGAAAAAGGCAATTTTTATATTCAGGTCCTCGTTAAGGCATGTTGGCACCCTAAGCACATTTATTTTTGCCGCCCCATCCTCTAATTAAAAATTAAATTTTGCATGACAGTTACTTTTTATTTAAAAAAAACTTCAACTCGAGGAATGAAAATATTCTTAATAATAAAAAAATACACAAAACAAAGAACTTTTTAACTAGTAATAAAAGGTACCAAACCTATTATACTATAAATAAAGTATATAAAAATAAGGTAATTTTCTATATTATGAAATTTTTTTAATATTTTAACACATGTAGTTTTGCCTCCTGAACAAAAAATTCGAATTAAAAAATTTACGCTCGGTTTTTGGGGTATTTGGCCCCAAAGTCTCTGAAAGTCATATTTTTTCACTGCCATAATCACTTATTTTAACCCCGGGGGGGGGGGGGGGGTGCAGTATATTTTTAACGTTTTTATCTCAAAAAGGAACATTTTAGTCTTATGCTTATCCTATAGATAGTGCCGCGAATAAAATGAATACGCCTGGCACTATCGTAATCTTAATCTCGGATGGGATGATAGTAATGTTGCAAATTTTAGGTTAAGTTTTGATGGTTTTTATAAGAAGGTTCAGAAAATTGTTATTGATGGAATAAATGTGTTGAAAGTTGAAACTATTTAAAACTGTTTGAATAACAAATAAATAAGTGATTATGGCAGTGGAAAAATACGACTTTCAGAGATTTTGGGGCCAAATATTTCGAAAACTGTTGCCGAGCGCCAATTTTTTTTATCAGAATTTTTTGTTCAGGAGGCAAAACTATGTATGTTAAAAAAAAATTCAAAAATCGGACTATCCGTAATATAGAAAATTACCAAAAATAATTATTATATTTTAAATAGCTTTATTCCTACACTTTTATATAACTTCATCATTTTTGCCGCCCCCCCCCCCCACCGGACTGCCACCCTAGGCAGCTGCCTTTCTCGCCTAATGGATAAATCAGCCCTGTTTATATTTAACCAGTTTTTAAAAATTTTAGAAAAATTGACAGTTATGCAGCTCTTTAGTATACGAGAAAATTTTCCTGGTGAATTTTTTGTTTTAAAGGAAGCACTAACTTTTATTAGGAAATCAGGAATACAGTTTTCTGCCAAATAAGAAATTTTCTCTAGATATTGTGTACCATTGACCACACTGTATATACATATGTGTAAGATATGTTGAGCGTGAGTAATGAACTCTTTCCTATATTCTAAAAAAAGAGTTTCATTGTTATAATTTAATTTCCATACTTTAGCTCAGTGGTTCCCAAAGTGGGTGAATACGCCCCCTAGTGGGGGCTGGAATGATTTAGGGGGGGCGAAGACAACCTCAGGAGATATTGGGAGGCTCTAAACGATATTATGGGGGCAGTGGAAGACAAAATATATACTACAATATGTCACACTTAAGAGTGAAACAACCTTATAACTTTTTTCATTTTTATCCGATTTAAACCAAATTTCACTCAAAGATAGAGCACATTAGGATCAACTTATGGTCCAAAAACCATTTGCTCCTTACTAATTACACGCATTATGTTCATGCGTTCTCCCAGCATTTGCTCGTTAAGGCTTGTCAACTTTTTTCATTTTTATCCGATTTCAACCAAATTTTACTCAATGATAGATCCCATTAGGATCGACTCATGTCTGAGCCTAAGGAAAAATGCAGGCAGTACAGTATTGAATATCCAAAATATTTATAAATTTATAAATAATAACAAAAAATCAAACTTAAACGTGTTTCAGTCCCCCTCTACAGAACCATAAAAATAAATACATAAATTAAACTACGAAATTAGCTAAAATTTGGGTGAATTCTTGAAAAAATTTGGGCAAGGCCCCATAATTTTTCGAATGCGGCACTTTTCACCCTCCTCAAATTCTGAAGGTAATTTTCATGGGGCGCTGCGCATTTTACTTTTTGCAAAGGTGGGCGATACGCCAATAAAGTTTGGGAACCACTGCTTGAGTAGCTACTGTAACAATAATTGAAACGGTTGTGATTTTAGAAATATCGGGTGTTTTTTTTTAGAGGAATAGAACTTTAAAACGAAATAAAACACATAAAAATTGTATTAATGGCCATGGTATTGGCCAATTCACAAGTCCTTTACGTGAAATTATGTGTTCATGAAATGTTTCCTGCAATAAATTGATTGTGACGTGCGCTGTGTATTTTTTGTGAATGTAAAGACATCTCAATAATAGCTCGTGGATTTTCTCCACTTGAAATGCGGCAATTTTGTTGGAAGCCCAGATGCTGGAAAAAGTGGTCGAAAATTGGACTTACAGATTGTGCTGTGTTCGAACCAGTATAAAATTATCTTTCCAATAAAACCAATACCATGGCCATTACCACGATATTTATGTGTTTTATTTCATTTTAATGTTATATTCCTCTAAAAAAAAAAAACACCCATTTGTACTCCAATATCGGGACATAAATTATAATGTGTACCATTATTAAATTTACTTAAATGGTAGACTAATTGTTGAGTAAAAATATCGTTACAATTTTACTTAAATTTGTATGGAAACTAAAACTGTTAAAACGCAAGAGGAGCCACTTTTAAATAAATTCGTGGTATTTATTGCATTTTGTTTACTTGTAATTTTTTTTTTTTAAAGACCCCATAAATGCACAACCCTACTTAGTAGCTAGTTTGTTATCTATTCCAGAGTCCTGTAAATACCAGTCCATCTACGCTATCTCCTACGAGTATACCTCAAGGAGTGCGACCCCAAGGTCGATTTCATTTTACACCAGTTTCTCATGCGCATTCGGTATGTTAATTGGTTTCCAATTATAAATTTAAAACTTCCTTTAGAATAGCAACACTAGAAATTCCAAAAACTTGTTGAATTATGAAAACATTTTTAAGTTTTCTGTGTATTAGAAATTGAAATTGCTATTTTGTCACGAGTGCGATACAGTTTTTGGAATAATTTGAAGGCTTATTTTGCTTCCTGTGTATTTATTTTACTTGTATTTTTTTGCATGTAATTTATTATTTGCGTTGTTTTGCATGGTTTTTTTTTCGATGTTGTTGCAGAATCATTTATCAGTTCCCCTTAGTCCTAGGTACCAACAGCAACAATTTAGAAAGGTTTGTATGTTTTGTTTGATTTTGCAATTTTTATAAAATTTGTTTATAGCTATTCTCTTATTTAGTACGCTAATTAAAATCTACCAAAATTTATACGTGTTCTTGTATTGGTTCAAATAAGTAAAATTCACATAAAATTAAGTTTATGACTTCTCAGTCAGTTTTAAAATTTTATATTACCTGTAATACATGTTCAGTGCCATTTTTAAACTGTTCAAAGTCAGAGTGACCTTACTTGTGCCACACAAAGCAACAATATTACGAGCATTGATATGTGAGACGACTCATAATTTTCTTTTACCCTTTTATGGCGCAGAGCGTGTATAGTCCTGAAAGTAACTGAATTGAAATAATTTAATTGAATTTTTTTTAAGTATAGTGTGAAAATAGTAAAGGCAATAAGGATAATTACATGGAAGTGACTGCAGCAACGTACATATTACCTATCATTTTCTTTATACAGCTCAATAATTTGTAGCGTCTTTTCTTTCGTCTACTTTATGTTGCTTCACATACATATAAAATTATAAGCGAGGGAATATTTGTTATTACTGTTTTAACCAAGTATTGTTTAACTCCTAAAGTTATAAAAATAAATTTTTAAAAGTAAAACGTAATCCATTTGAACATGTATTATAGCTATCTTAGAACTTACTCGCCAATTTTTAATAACTGAATATGTTTTATTATAATTTCATCATTGATATTTCAGAATATCCCGTTAGATAAGAATGTAGGAAATTTAGTGGATAACAGTGACTTCACACAACTACATGGAATGACGGGAATGTACCAACAACAATGTCCCCCTACATCACCCTCGCCTACGGTAAATATATTTTATTTATGTAGTAGCTCATTAACCTTTCCTTTTTTGTACAATGGTCCATTACAAGAGAAACTAATTTTTAACAAGTTTATAACGGTCTTTCTTAGTAGGTATTACCCTTTTGTTTGTTGCCATTAACAATTGTGTGTAATTGTTAAAAATTACATTTTAACTACTCGTTCTGTAGTGACGTTATTGCCGTTTAGGATATAGATATAGAAGGACTTGTGTAATGCATTAAATATTTTGCCGCAACTTTCTTGGATTTCCTAATTTCTTTTGGAATTATTTAAATAAATATTGTAATTTAAATAAAATAAATGTTTATTAACTGCCATCTGAGTTTGAAGCAACCCTCTAAATCAGGGGCGGCCAACCTTTTTCTACCTAGTGCCACTATCAAAACCATAAATTTTGTGCGTGCCACTCATCCACTATAATACTATAATATTAATAATTTATTCGCCATTTCAAAAATAATTTAAATTAAAATGATACTATTTAGTATAAATGGCAAGTCATATATGAAGACAATAAAAAATAATAATAAAAGTAATAAATAAATAAGTAACAAAGAAGTAACTTTGTAAGTTTATGGAGGTTTAAAAACACATTAAAAACACAAATATACTTGCATATGTTTTATTATTGCCATAATTTTACAATAAGATTAATTAAAATTTTAATTTTAAAACAGCTCAAATTTTTTAAGAATACATAAATACAACATCGGCAAAAATATTAATACATTTAACATTAAGTAGTAGTAGTAGTAGTATTTATTTCATCATAAAAGTTCATACATTTTACAATAGTATCAACTAGTCACAAAAGAGGTGCTTCTAAGAGCACCGAGGAACAATACAATTTTGTATAAAATCTAACAAACCTTAGAAATAAGTAGTTTAACAATTAGTTTTAATGTGATTTTTGAATTTGGATATTTTTTATGATGGCATCAATTGAAATCAGTATGCATTTGTTTGAAATGTCGCTCCAAGTTAAACTTTTTAGGCACCGTCACACAAGCTCTGCAAATCAAACACACTGGCTTGGAAGTATTTTGTTTGGTAAATAAAAATTGTTCTTCCCACGGAATTGCAATATCGTCTTCATACTTCCTTTTCGATGTAGATGGCTTATTAAAGGACATTTTTGTATTATAAAATCACACCAAGCAACAGAAATATGTGTCGTAAATAATAGAGTTTACTTTCGGAACAGTGCCAATAGGGCCAACGGCTAAGACGGCTAGTACACAACAACAAATACACCGAAATATTGCACATTGCATCGCGTATGGGTGGCGTTCGATAAATCGTGAAGTGGTTAACGTTAGCGTTAACATAATAATATTATTACGCTAGATTTGTGCTTTGACAAAGCACTTCGTAACTATTTAGATTTTAGATTTAGGTAGATTTTTCTTTTAAATTTGTATAATTTTTACGGCAAACTTTTGTCATTTTTAAATTATTCGCGTGCCATTCAAAGTGCCGCGGGTTGGCCATGTCTGCTCTAAATCTAGGAAATCTAAATTTATAAGAGTCAAGTACACAACTACAGTTTATAGTACTATGTCTTGTAAATGATTTGTAATGAGAAATTGTGCATATCTAACATAGTTGGGTTCGAACTGCCATCAGTAACTACATTCGACGTGACAAACCACTGAGCTATCTTGCCCCTTTTGTATAATTTCATATGGACATGAAATATGAATATACACGTCGGGCCACTCAGTTGTTATCAATTTCGAATAGAACCGGTCGACGCTCCGCCTCGGACTACCGTGATTGGTTAAATAGGATCACGCTTTGAGAGTGCACGTGACTCTTTCCGTTTTTTTGTGAACCGACCGAATACCTAAAGCGCATTGCTGTTTTATTATTTATTCCACTTCAACCTTATTAGGGGAGATTGGTGCAACTTACTGAACTGTATACGACACAACTGAGTGGCTAGACGTGTATAATAATCAGTGGTGTAGTTGCAAAATTTGCAGAGCCGGAACGCAATAATAAAATAATTATTGTCAGGTCCAATATTTGTCTTTATTTTTAAAATTATTTTGTTACTAAAAAGCAGCGCCGGAACGCCGTTCCGGCGCGTTGGGGTTCCACTACACCACTGATAATAATCATAATAATGTAATAATAATATAAGTCTTACCCTTTACTAACTAAAGAGTCTAATGGTTCTCTCTAAATTTTTTAAAATAAAAAAAGATACCTACCTAACTTAATAAAATATAATGATCTATATTTTTGTTTACAGCAAGCAGCTGGTTATAGGAGTCCAAGACCGAGTCCTCAGTCCTCCCCCAGTCCAGGAGGAAGACATTCAGCGCCGTGTAGTCCGGGTGCTCCGAGTCCGCTGCCTAACGACTATCACATGTTTAATCAATACCAAGCCAGTTTTCAGCAGGATTTTGATAAATTATCGATGGTAAGTATGTTTAATTTACACAAAAAGTTGACAGTACGGAGTCAGTGTCATTATCACTCGAACACTTTAGAACATTGGCATTCTAACATTTTTCACCTAAATTTCATTTGGATTAAAATAACAAACAAGACAAAACTGTAGATGGAGGTTTGGTTTGGTTTAGCGAAAACACATAGTTAATATGGTGGATTGAAATACTTTTTATATACCATTGTATTTAGTTAGAGATACAACTTGACGGGTTAGAAAAGAGTAAAGTTAGCAATATATTGGAGATTGCTAAAAGTATAGTGACGTTGTTGCCGAGATTCCAACTTGTACTCTGCGATACCGGTATAAGATATTGAAAATGGCAATGACCCATTTCTATCTCATAGATAGTATTTAATTTTATTATTTGCTAACGTGTTAACTTGTATTTTGAAAATATTTGCCAATAGTGTATATGATTATGATTTGAAATATATCAGGTGATCTAGAAATCTGGTTTAGTCTGTTTTTTTTTTATTTTGAAATAAGAAAATGGAACAAAAGAACAAAATTTTTAAACGAGATTTTAAGCAACTAAAGTTTCATTTTTTCAACTAGAAATTACTATTACTTTACAGTGGCGGATTTAGGGGGTGGCTACTTTTTATTCGTTTTTAATATAGCTTTTCATCAGTATCATAAATTTAGATATTTATTTGTTACTTAACTAATAAATTAAGAATGTTGAAAAAATAGTTTGTTCTGAAAACTGTCGTATTAAGTATTTTTTTAAAATACAGAAAATGTCAGTTTTTGTAATCGAAACGTTTGAAAATCAAAATTTGTGGTGGGTCATAACTTTTAGGGAGTCCAAAGGTAACAAAAAATAAAACAAAAAATCCAGGTCCGTATTTAAAAAAGAATTAGTTAATGATTCAGGAAGACGAAACGTCGGATTTCAAATTTGTCAGCGACATTTTGTCAAGGATAAAAATTGGCAATGACGAACTGTTATTCATTTTGAAATTTGTTTTCAAATAACGTCGGAAAAAAATAAAAAAGATTTTATGAAATTTAGATTTTTTCCGGATATTTTCAAAAGTAATTGGAATTTTTCAAATTGCAACACAGCACTTTGATAAGCATCAAATTGCGCAACTTTGCCATAATTTAACCGACCTTGTATCTCTTACGGTTTCCGAGATCCCAATGGTGAGGCTCGAAAATGGGCCACCCTGTACATCCTCTCGAAAATATGGAATATCAACTACACAACCCTCGCAAAAAGTTGCATAGCTTCTACGTATACACCAATATATAAACCGCTTGAAAGTGAGAAGAGGTCACCTTGTTTTTTTGGTGGATAACCTTAAATGCAACCTTTTCGTTTTAACATAATTCATATTTCTCCTGAAATCTCTTTCTTGACGAGGTATACTTTAATAAGCACCAAAATAAAGATGATTCTATACCAGTTGAAGCTTTTCCAATCACAACCCTATTTTTAACACAAAATATGAGAAAATATCATCAAATACCTTATTATTTTTGAGACGGTCAGAGTTGTCCAATTAAAAGTGATTATAAATATACCCGCGATATGTGATTACTTACCACTTAAAAGAAATATATCGAGCATTTTAGAATAAACATACAAACATTGAAAGTTGGTTGAGAGGTAACTACAATTACTCCGATCCTGGGGTTAAGAAGAAATTAATTCATGCATCTTTACCTCATAAATATATGAAAATTTGTACTTACTTAAATAAGTATTTTACTTCATTCATATTATCTGTGTGTTTACTTAACAGGGCATTGTAGTATTCAAATATATAAAAACACTTAAATATTCTAATGTATTATATTATTTGTTTGCCAACAGGGAGTGGTAAGTCATGTTTGTTATGCAAGCTCATTTTCATTCGATATATAAAAAAATCCATAGCAATACTGAAACATATTATACTTAGATAGTATCGTTACTCGTACAGGAATTTAGATTATATACTTGCGTTACAATTTGTGTTTGGAGTAACAATTGATTTTTTTTATGATATTGTCTATTATTTGTAGTGATTGGGTCTTTTGCTAACGTCATTTATTCATAAAAATTTCTGTCTTTCAGTAAATAGATTTTAATGAATGTACAGGGTGATCATTTCATTTCATAACTGTAACTGTTAGAGATGGAAAAAATGTATATAAAAGTTGTTTTCAACACTTACTGCATGCCAAGTTTTCCGTTTCAAATGGAACGCTCTGTATATTAAGTTCTATTACTGTATTCCAAGAGCATTCTAATGAACCTAGACTTAAAATAGATGTTTGACTGACTTAATTAAAGAAGAATAATCGTTAATACCTTTTATATTTTGGAAAAAAATAATTGGCATCAAAAATATTTTTGTTTGTTATTGCAAATTTTCACCGTTTTTATTATTTTCTCAAATAAATCAGATGTGGCAGATCATCCAAATGTTTTTGGAATTCTTATCGAATATGAAATCATATACAGAATGTTGAACTTAGTTTTCAAAGTAATTCTTTACTGCATTAAAAAATTTTAAATCATTTTGGAGACATGTTGGATTGCTCTTGATGTCCTCAAATAATATATCCAGTAAAAACAGAACGTGCTGTATAACAAAATATTTTTTTAGTATGTAAGTTGAATCCTAAATAGTTTTTGTGCTTAGTTTAATTTTTTGTATCTTTATCAGTTACAGGGTTGTAAAAAATATACACTGGGTAAAGCCCCTATAGAATAAATAGTTTAATTCGTTAAAATTCACTTGCCGGTGGCAAACGAAATTTGTTAAGTTTTGTTTCGTTCTAAAAATCTTAAATTGCTCTCATTTGTGACAAGAATCATTTACTGAGTATCAAGGTACAATGTGTTTCAATACAAATTTACACAATGGTCACTAAATTTCCTCCTTCATTACACATCATACATATATGTGCAATTGGATAGCACTCATAGCTAGGTAACTTTAGATTAGGAATAAAAGTTTGTCGTCAATCGTCACCAGCCAATCAATGTATGTTGTGCTGTTTAATTGAAACAAGTTTCAGATTCACACAACATCAATAAATACATACAATGGTTACATAATATGTCAAATTCAGGTTGATACTTTTTGTGTTGAAATGTTGATTAAAAGAAATTTCAGTTGAATAACACTAAAGATGCTTTCTATATTTTTATATATTTTATACTTAAATTACTGTGCTTTGTTTTCAGTTTTCCCCGATTTAGACGTGAATTTAAAATGATATTGATTAAAATTTTAATTTGTAGAGAGGGATCAAATTATAAAATAGCAGATATGTACTTAGGGTGAATCTTTGACATTTACCTAATAAAACTTTTGACACCGTATTTGATATTACAAATTAATATTAACGATAAATCATATTTTTTTAAACGTTTCATTTTGATTACCGTTAATATTTAAGTACTCGTACAATTGTGTAAGCTGGGTGAGGTTATTCAGCAAAATTTGTTTCTATTTTCAAGTGAAATTAATACTTAGTGTCACGTTTTCAGGTTATGTCAATCAAATGGAATTTTCGTATATTTTTGTAATTTTAGAATGTTTAATATCAAGTATGATGCATATTGTAGTCGTTAACTACATTTATGGTTGACTTATGCAATGCAGGAAATTAGAATTTTATGTTTGTTACTATCTACGAATTCAGCCTTGAATACACGATTTTAAAATTTAATAGATTCGTTGGTATCGAGAATTTTAAAAAATGGTTTGTAACACGGCTGTCTATCCACTATAAATATTACTCAGTTAAAATATGTATACGTGTTAAAGATTCACCCTGTATGTATTTTAATTGTATATTATTGAATCAGAATAATATTTACAAAATAATATCTTCCATTTCATATATTACAATTAACTACTTCTTTATCATACCGACTAACTAACAATAATTGTTTATTTTTATTTTATTAGGTCGGATAGTTTCATTGTGTTGTGTCTTATACACTAGTATCTAATATAACAAAGCATTTTGTTTTTAAACCTTAATATTAAAAGCTAGAGCTCCTAAGTAATTAAGACATCTGGATTCTATAAGTTATAAAGCCATCTGGTCTCTTAATTACCTACGTTAATGTGTGGTAAACAAAATAGGTTTAAAGTTACACCTTGGCAAATAACCATATTTTTAAATCAGAAAGATAGTGCTTCGCATGTTTTGTTGGGCTTTTAACCAGAATTGCTAAAGAATTATTCTGTTTGGGATCTATAATTTCAACAATTTTTTTTTTAGGTATGATAGTAAGGAAATAAACGTAAAACTACTTTCTCTGAAAAACAAAAATTTTGTTACAAAAAAATTACAATTTTTTTCTAAAATAAAATTTTTTCTCGATATCTGTACATTTTAGAAATATAAATAATTAAGGTTAATTTATATTTTATTGTTTAGATCTATTTGGTTTTTTGTACCTGTATTAAATTTTGTTTAAAATATTTTTGTATCTACTGAACTGACTTAAGAGAAAAATCTAATTAAATATAAGTTAAATGCTAGCAAATATAGCACTCAAATACCATATAATGTGTTTACAATCAAAGATATCCATAAAAAAATGTGAAGATCTGTTAAAATTCCGATACAAAAATCCTTACTGATTTGATAACAGTTTTTATTAATCTAAGTTAAATAGATACGGTAAAACTGAAATAGAATTACAAAAGAAGAAGAATGAGGACTCTTCTCGATAAGCGAATTTGTGGATAATCAAGGTCTTTGATATCCATCTGTTACTTTGTATATTCAAGATAGAAAAATTTGTTATCATATTAAGCCGGCGCCACACATGCGGCATTCGGCGAAAGGCGAACTTTGGCTTTCGTCGAATGGCATTTGGCGAAAGGCGAAAGCTTTGATAGGCGAGCGTCGTTTAACCACTCCATTTTATTAAACAACTATCGAAAACCAACACAAACGCTGCCAAAGTGTCAAGACTGGTAAAAAACAATCCCAATGTGTGTACCAATCGAATTTATGACGCGGGAATCCTTTGATTCGCGTCAATTTACCGACGCGAAGCGGGAATGGCGAATGGCGAACGCCGAGGCGAGCGTCAGCTACACACATGCGGCTTTCGCCGAGTAACCGCTCGCCTTTCGCCGAATGCCGCATGTGTGGCGCCGGCTTTATAGAAATGATTTACTGCCTTAATGGGAAAATATTGTTATACATACTTACTCAAGGGGGAAAAACAAAAAATATTTGTTAATTTTTTGCTAAAAAATAGCTAGAAATGTAAAACTGCAAAATATGCTTTTTATATTTCATTATATTGCAGAATAATAATTTAGCAATCTAGGGCTTCGAATCATTGTGTTTGTAAGGGATAATAGTATGCATGTGTTGTTAGGACTGGGCACAGCTGGTAGCCAGCCTCATGGAGTCAGGCTGCACCTGGAGTGCGCAGTTGCAGGTGACTAACATTATTAATGCCGAACATATTTCTTCAGTTGTTTCGTTTCTAAACAGTTTTTATTGCAAATTATACTTAATTTGTTAGTTTCTCTGTGTGGCTTTGCTTAATATTTTTGATATTGTCCATATTTTGCTTAAGGCTGAAGAAATGCATACTTAATTTAGGTATGTTTTCTTTAATATCCTTAATCAAATGTAAGTTAAACATTAATCCAGAATATAGTATCCCAAACATAACTACGATCGGTGCAAAATGTAGTCTTTCAACATAAATATGCCATAATAGGGACATGAGTGCCTTTGTAAATATTATATTATATTTCAATTTTCCTATTCCATTTTGGGTTTCAAAGTTTTGGGATACTTGGTAATTTTAAAAATTATCTTGAATATTGCCTTCCGCTTATTTTCTATTAAGTTATCAATTTATTTTTTTTTACAATTTTAGTAAATCTTAAGGTTTCATTAAACAGCTCAACCATTTCAGCATGATGCTTTTTCATTCATTTCTCATATAGGTGCATCCCATTTGATTGGTCGGCATGAACTTCTCATTTCTATTTCCGTTTGGTATATTTCAGTCATATATTCAAAATGATGCTTTTTCACAATTTTATGTAGGATATTGTTTAGTTAACCAATAATTTATGTTCTAAATGTAAATATTTTATGATTTTTTTCTATTATTTAGAACATAATTTAATGCATAATAATATAGAGAAATTGTTAATGTATCTGACAATAAGTTGTAATTTTATAAATTAATGAATGTAATAATTGTTTTAAATAAAATACACAAAATTTATATTGAATACAAAAAAAAACGAATAATACTGGATATTGTAAATGGTGCACAAAATAAAACAAGAAATATACATGCCCTAAACAATAGCTTTCCAAGATATTTCAGAAACAGTTTGATGTCTTCTTTTTTTTATCAAATGTTAGTTTTTACTTCTTAAATTAGGTATATATATCCAAAGAATATACTTTCTAGATTATTTTCCGCTCATTTATTGTTTACAATTTGAAAACAGAAAAATTATTTCTCTTATGAATAAATTCATAATTTTGTTCTTTTGACAGTAAGGAATAAATAGCTATACATATACAATAACACATATTGTTTTTATATAAGTCCGTTTATGAGAGGTTGACATATACGAAATTTCTTATTACCAAGTTCTGAACTATCAAAAAGTGTGTGTTTAATGGAGGTGTCCATTATGAGAGACTACTTTAACAGTCCTTCAAGTAATACATTTATGTGATACAGTGGGGGATTTATAAAGAACACATACATTTTTAATCATTAGCAAAGTGGTTTAATATAATGATTATAATTTGTATGTTGAAACAACTTAATTTTTGTAAAAATTTTTTGTTATTGTGATGAAAGGAAAAGGAAATATTTGGGACTAACATTTTATACCAAACCTAAAGTAGATACAAAGATCATTTCATATACTAGATAGTCAAAGCCACTGTTTATTTCATCGCCCCATCTTCTCTCTCTAACACATGCAAAATTGGATGCCAAATAACAGAGAAGTATTGCCAGTATCATGAGTTAAAGTGAGATGAAGCTTAAGTTGGGGTCCATTTATGAGCGATAAAATTAAACAATAGGTCTGACTATCTAGTGTATACATGATCTTTGGTAGATAGAAAACTAATGCTGTAGAAAATATATGTGAAAGAACAATATTATTGTTATGAGTATTACTGAATTTTAAGAGAAAAGCGGTTGTTTTAAATAAGTAACATTTTCTGTTACATAATTTCTTTTTCTAGTATCTAACGTTGGATTTTTTGTAATTTTCAATAAATTTAGTTTTTTCCAGTCATTTTGTATTTCCTAGTAAAAATGTGTTGTACTTACCTACTACTTCGTCTCAAACTCAGCTGGATACAATGTGATCTTGTGACAATTAACAGTCTCCTAGGTGTAATTATCTGTTTTTGTGTCATATAAAGCATAAACGATATGATTTAATATTTATGAAATAGGAATTCGTTAATAGTTTTTTATTAAAATGTATATATATTTTTTTAAGTTAAAACAATTCATTTTCTTTCTTTACAGTTACTAATTTTAATTCACTAAAATAGGTAAGTAGTAGTATAATATCTGCGGCCTATGCCCTTAAGATTTGATTTATAGAGTTAGAAAATTGATATGCATCCAAAATATGCACAGTAAACAAGGAAAAAGAACTAGGAGACAAATGACGCAAAAAATATTTAAATTAATTTTAGTTCCAAATAAAAAATGTTAGGTATATCGTAAACTATTTCTAGCTAATCATACACATTAAATAAATCACCATGATCGATACATCCATCTAGTTTTTTAGGACGAATTTTGTTGTTTGATATGACATTTAAAAAAAGTAATCACTATAAATACTGCTTGGAGTTTTAGTTGTATTAATTTTAATTTTATATTTCTAAATCAAAATTCACGAGAGTAGTGAACTCAAGGCCTTTCACCCGAAGTTTGTAATATATTTTTATAATAGAAATTCAATATGCAGGATATTTTCAAAAGTGGGCCTTATTTTTAAGACGTAAAATGGTTAAAACCTCAACTGTTAAGAAAATATGTCGTTGTGTATGGCCCTGTCAAGTTTATATCTTCTTGTTCATTGAATAAGATAAACAGAGACGATAAGTACATATCAGCATTAAAAGGAAAGTCCCACTTTTGAGAACATTATGTATTTCATCATAGTTTAATAAGATTGGGTGTACCATTATATTAATTTTCTCAATTCAAAGTAACTGTTTCGGTATACAACCTGCCGAATTACCACAAATTCAAAACTACCAGTATATTTCGAAACTGACCTACTTAATTTTCTGTTTAATTGTATGCACTAAAATATGTTCATTTTGATAAGTATTTAAAACTGCCATAAGTTTTTGTTTTTTTAGAAAATGTGTTGATTTCTATAAAAAAAAATTATTGGTTGGAAGAATTCATTTGAAAACCTTTTCCGAAATATCAGGATAAACTTAATAACCTCTATGTGCGACACTGCTCTGCTCTAACATGTATTCAAATTTCTTACATACATTTTCATGGAAAGTGTGTGCTCTAAAGTATGAATGTCTTCAGTGTAGATAAATAAGAACATTATTATAATTGTACAATCTTTATTTGAAGACAATGATTTAAAAAAGTGAAAAACAAAATCAGTATTGGCAACAAAAAAAATATGTTGCTAAAGTGATATTATAATTATTAATAAAAGTCTTGCATGAGTATGTTTTAAATGTTTCTTAAAAAAATTTGAAACCAAAATGCATGTAAAAAGAGACATTGGATATTCATATAAAATTTTATCACGTTTTGCACATATCTAGTATGATATGATCACAGTTAATGTGGCTACCAAATGAAAATGTTTTTTAAAATGTGGTTGAATACTTAAACAGGTTCTAAAAGTTTCAAAGATACATTAATAAATTTGTTATAATTCATCCCTAAACATGCAGGTTATAATATCTCTGACGTTTTGTTATATTAGCTGGACACCCCTACTAGTACAATGTCATATGTAGACCAAACGACAAATGCGCAACAAATGACACAATCTCATCCAGCCACATTACCCGAAGTTAGTTCCATGGGAAATATTGAAATGACTCCAGACGGAGGATACTATAGCACTTCGCCTTCGCAACAGTTAGTTTACCCTTCTGCTTCACCGGGATTACATACAACACCAAATACTCCTACAAGTTTACCTGAAATTATACTTACAGGTAGGCAATATTTTTTTAGTTTGCATATCAGTATTATTTTATGTACTATGACCATAGATATTAAGATATTCACATACTTGTAGACATTCTGCTTGTACGCCATTTATCTTACTCCGTGGATAAGTTTCTTAGGCTCACTAGAAACTGCACAGTGTATTCCAATTTATCTAACAATTTGCTTAATAAATCCTTTTCATGAAATAAACATTCCTATATGTTGGAGGAACCAAATGTTCTCCATTGGAGACAGGGCCGTAACAAAATAAATTGGGCCTGTGTTCAAAACTGATGGGGGGGGGCCCTCACTTTTAATAGTTGTTTTTAAAAATATTGTTTGTCCACATTTTCTTTTTCTTATGCAATTCCTTTCCACAAATGCTACAAATTCTTGGATTTTGGGATGTTGTAATTTATGTAGTGCTTTGTTTTATATAATTCATATGTAAAATGGGTTATATCTGCCAAAAATCGAACCTCAAATTGTTCATATATTTTGTTGAAGTGTGCTCGAAAAGTTTTTATTTGACTCACGATTATTACCCACCTGTACTAATATTATTTATTTATCAGATTTTGGAGATGGAGATGTTTCGAGGCAAAATAGTCTGACAAGGCAGTTAGAATCTGAGTTTTTCTCAGCAGAAACGTTGAAAGAAAGTTTGGGGTCCTTGGACTTTGCCGACGAACTTGAATTATTATCAAATAATTCGATAGGCATATCAGAAATTGTTGAAGATAATTTTAGGTTAGACCACCGTTCATAATAGTGGTAAGTTTTTATTTGATATTGTCAGTAGCTAGGATACCATCATTTGTAGACTCCGGCCGCTACAAGAACAAGCCACCTACGTCATCAAATATCTTCACGGTCGTCCATCGAAGTCCCGCGCTGTAGCATAAGCGTATCATCATAATATTTTTAAAGTCTGTTACTCGTAGCGTTGAGTTTGATAAATGGAAGTCACTATTTACTTTGTAGAAGCATGGTATCGCCAAAGCTAGCGCAGCCGTTGCAACACCCCTGGCTTGTTCTTATAACGGTCGGACTCTATTAATAGGCGTTTTCGAAAAAAGGAACGGTATATACCGGTATGTATCACTGTCGTTCGATAATATGATCGATGAATTTATTCCATGTTCGTAAATTACGTTACATCTACCGGTACCTACCGAATCTATGCACTGCCTGGATCGTCGATTTGAGTTGATCATTGCGGTAAGCAAGTAATTTACGCGTCAAATTTAGACATTTAAGTTCGTCTTCATCACCGTCAATTAATTCTATTGCAGTTAATAATATTAATGTTTCACAATTATCCATTTTCCAATTTCAAATATTTATCTTTCTACCGTTCCAATTTTCGAAATCGCCTAATGTGAAAATTTTTTTCTGGTTGGGATTCATGAATCATATTTAAGAATCTAATGCCTGACCCACACAAACCTGACAAAACCGCAACAAAACGAAATCGGTATTTCAAGACAGATTCGTAATTAATTAATAGGTGCGTTTTATTGTCGTTCTACTACTTCCAGAAGTTTACTTCTACCCGTTTTATTGGTTACTTATTTCTCTTCTCTTCCAACTTTTGCTACGCAGTTTGAACGTCGTAGAAAACGAAGCAGCACATGGAGGGGAGAATAAAGGCGCCAAAGACGGTTCTATTTTTAACAGTTTTGAAGTTTGAAGGTTATAATGACGTTATATCTTACTTGTTTTTATGTCTTGCATACTTAATTTAATAATTTATAATAATAATTTATAATAATAATAATAATAATAATAACTTTATTCAAAATAGGAATTCCTAATAATATCCTTTAAATGGTTTGTCTTTCTTCCATTTTTAAATTAATAAAAATATTGAAAATAGGTTATGTTTCACAAATGAGTGGGGAGGATAGCTCTAGCTCTACCAGTCGTTTTATTGCAACTTTCTACTTATGCTACTGAGAAGAGACCAATAAAACACGCCTATTGTTTTGAAATTATCTATATCTAAGTTAAATAATACCGTTGTTTTTTTTTTGAGCACTTAAAACGGCATTATAATTTCACAAATTTTTTAAATTAGTTAAAATAAAACACGCCTCTGTTTTGCCTCCTACAATGCTAAGGCGTTTGGGACGTCTATGGGCGGCTGCTGTCTCTAATGACGTTCTATTGTTCGAACGAATGCGGATAGAATGTCGTGCACATGATGTCTTAACCCTTTTGGTACGGTCGCCGTATATAAACGACTTTTGGAGATTTGTCCCACAGGCGATTGCCGTATATATACGTTTAAGGTTATTTGTGCTTTTAGGACGGCCGCCGTTTAAATACGCCTAACTTTAAAAATTGCATCTTTGAGAGACGGTTGCCGTTGTTAAACGGTTTATTCAAGCTCGTTGATGAGACGAATGCCTTAGAAAAACGGCACTTGTGACATGCCGCTCAGACGGATGCCGTCTATAAACGGCAACATATTTTACGCATGCGTCAACGGCAAGTCAAAGCCTGCGTGGACAATGTACACTTGATTTTAATGTGTTGCATTCTGATTTTGAGATGGCTGCCAACTAGTGGCATTTGCACTAACAAAAATATACGGCAACCAAAAAAAAAAACGGGTACCGTATATATACGGCAATCGTCCTCTCGGCACCGAAAATTCAGCCGTCTGGTGTATTGGTTGGCGAAATATGGCCCCGTACCGAAAGGGTTAATGAACCTCGAAAATATACATTTTTTAAGATATTCGGATATTATGTCGCTTTTATCAAAATTTCTGCTTGGTTCCTGTACTATCAACTAAAATCTTGTTCAGCATTATAAAAACACCTGTTATAATTCTAATATGGCACGATATATACTGCAGCCACACGATCGGCATTAGTGACGTCACATAGTTTTGTCGGATCGGCAGCGCGGTATTAAAGTTAAAAAATTTGTATCCGTAAATATTTAACCTCATTTTGAAATATTTTTGTGACCCTTCTGTTTTGCTTCCAATTCCAGCAACTATTCCATGTCGCATCACATAACAACAAGGTTTTTGTTTTGTCTAAGTTTCATACAAATTTAGGCAACTCCGTCTCTGTCTGCTGAAATTGACCAATATGGGTTTTGTTTTCTTAGCAGTGACTTTGCAGTAATCAAGAAAGTCGATTATAAAACAGCGACATAAATAAATCTCTTGATTCGGTGTTGACAGCTATTGAAACTGAAACAAAACACAATTTGTTTGCGTTGCAAAATTGTTGTTATAGTTTGTTTTCTGTTGCGCTTTTGTTGTATCTGTTTCAAAATAGAGTTGCACTTTTGTCAGTTTGGCTTGGATCGGGTGTAATAAAGTACGTCATAATTTCATTGCTAACTTCGACATGAGAACTTTGAAATTTATTTGTGTAATCTTTTTTTACAGGAATTCACTGCCGACACATTAAAAACTATTCGTATAGGGCGATACGTTAAAAGCATTTTAAACGTTTTTGAACAATTTCAAGATGTTTTTTCTGAACTACTAAGTGTGATTGTTAGATTTAGTAACTTAACAGTGTGGCCAACAAAAAAATGTACAAGGTGCGATAGTTTGGCTTTGTTGTTGCAAATTATAAACATTTCTACCCAGTATTGTGATTTTAGCCTCCTCATATATATGGTGAATTAAGCAAATTTTAAATTTATAGAAAATTGCCTATATAACAAGCGAATGTTAGCATTTTATATCAAAAATTTTATTAAAAATATTAAGTGAACATATTTGATTTGCTAGATAATTGCCCAGATATTTTTTGAAAGTATAGTGGTAGGCCAAAAATTTTATATTAAACGTTATAATTTGCAATGGCAACAGCATTGAAATATACAAGAACAACAATTATAATATCAAAGACTGATAAGCAGTCTCAACTGACTGTTAAATACAATTAACGAATTTTTGGAAATTCATAAGTTTAATAAATTCAACCAAAAAATATGGATTAAATTTTTCCTACATTAAATGGTTTACTTAGATATATATTTAATTAAATGTACAATAAATTTTATAACGATGACCTCATTGTAGCTATTTTTTGTAATAAATCAATTTTGGCGCTATAGTTTTTTATATTTTCAAATGGTGTTTGTGTAAATATCATCGATTGTAGTTTTCTTCATTTTAATATCAGGAAAAATATTGGACACTTTTTCCACATTTTCTTTGGTGGGTTTAATATGAAGAAAACGTATTTTATTAATATGTTGTCATTAGTATTACACATTTTGTTACACATCTAGTTTAAAGATTTTTTTGAAAAATATTGTAGTGTTTCAAAACTCATCAAATTTCCACCCCATATTGGAAAAAGACTCCCTGAACTGAACTGAATATTTTATGAAATAAAATTGAGAACCCAAATAACAAATCACTTAAAAAATCAATTAATCATTACTTTAAGTTTTAAAAGAGATTAATGTTTTCTATGTATCAGTTAATTGTATATACATTACTTATTATTATTTGTAGTAACTGTTTAGTGCAATATTTTGTACAAAGAAAAGTAAAACAAATAATTTGTTTTTATATCCTGGATAATTTCATATAACATACAAAGACGACGTTGTGCACAAAATATCAGTTATAACCATCTAATTTGGACTGTTTAGGGTAGAAACGCACAATTTAATTGTAAGAATTTTATATTTTTATATTGTCCATAATAGTACATTTTAAAACATTGTTTGAGAAAATTAGAAGTATTGTTAACTTATTATTGGACAATATAAAAATTGCAGCAAAACCTCAAAACTATGCAGAGTAATCCAAAAAAATATATCTAAAATAAATGTATTATATTCATGATATGCCTCATTGTATTTGGCAAATTAAAAATGATGTGTTTATGGTGTGTTTATATTGAAAAACCTCTAAAGTTTTTAAGAAACAAATACGGGTTCCTCCTCCCAAGAGGATATGAAATTACCTACTGAATACTACACAATCATCTGGCTGTGATATGTCAAGAGACAATTAAATAAATCGGGTCATGTTTCAATAAAATTGTTGCTAGTTACTGAGGAGTAAATTTTTTTTTTAATAATTTTCATTCTAAGAATATTTTATTGTTGAAATAATTAGTTTGTTTCATTTTTTCTTTATCTAAATTCCGAGTTATAGTCTTTCTATTTCCAAGTGAAACAGTTAGTCTGAGGAGTTTATACCAGGTTCGTTTAATTATAGAGCACTGTCTGCGAAATAACATCGAAATTGTTCTTAAATATACTTACAATACCCGTATGTTACTGCAGTCAACCAAATGAGTAACCGGCATACACAAATAAGACCATATTTACTGATGTGTTTCAATAGGGTTATTTCATGTTAAAGAAAAACTTAAAAATACCAATCAGTTTGGATAGTAGAATATGCAAGAATAATGTATTGGTAAATACCATGTCTTTATTATTTGTTAATTATTCATAAATCAATAAAAAGTATCGTCAATAATTTCAAATTTTATTAACTTTGACGTCACGGTTTAGAACTAAATCTAGGAAGATTTGTTTTTGTTAAGAGTCCAGTAGCATTTGACACTTTTGACAGTTTGCTTTAGTTTGTGTTAGTTCATCATTTTTTACTATTATGGAGCCTAATTTCGTTAAAGCTAGCAGTGAAAATTTACCTGAAGTGAACTACGTTATGATTCAGGAATTCTTTGCGAAAAATATGGACTATTTCAGTGTCGAGTTTAAGAGCGTGAAAAATGTGAGGTTAGTTTTCTTGAGATATTTCATCTACGCTATACTGCGCATGCGTAAACATTTACGTCACGACTGTTGGCGGGAACTTAATATTTTCAAATTACAAACCGAGTTTAAAAATACGTAGGCGCAAAAAAAATACTTTTTTTCCAAATATACAGTATTTTTAAGTGTTCCTGATTGTACATTTAACATAAATACAAATTGTGAAATAACCCCATTGGAAATAGAAAGACTACTATGTGTAGATTTTACCAACCATCTACCTAAAACTGAAGTAAATGTTTTATCATTCGTACATCGCAATAGTACCCACATTCATCATTAAAAAATTATTATCCCAGATAATTGTCTTCTTATTAAAAGTTGAAGCTTCTGAAACTAAAATACACCCAGCAGAAAACCTCAGAAACGTCTTATCGCATGTGAGGGAGGTGCAAAACCATGAATTTAGTAATATTTTTAAAAATGTTGCAATCTTTTCACATTTATGAAAATATTGGAAGTAAATTAAGTTAAAAACCACTTATTTTTTTTTCTTCAAACAGTCTTCCTCATTTACAATATTCTGTTTTCGAATTCTTCTTGGTGCATTTTCAGGCATTAACTTTTATTTAGAATAAACTTTTCTGAAAAATTAAAAAAATGTCGCACGATTATTTAATTTAAAATTGTATTTGTGTAATTGGAAATTATTATTTTTAAATTTAAGTTTTGATTATTAGGACAAAATTCATGTGAATTTTTTAATGAAAACTATAGATGTTTTAGGCAACCGACCATTTAGATATGTTGTCCTTGTAACCAAAAATAGGACCTGGAAAATTTTAATACTCGGACATAAAACTGTTATTTTGTGTTAATTTTACAAAAAAATTACAAATGAAAATAAGTGCATATAAAACATTATATTGAACAAGTTAACGATTTGATGACAATATCCAGATTTTGTTGTAATTCCTTTGATTTAACGTGTATACAACAATAATATAAAACACAGCACCAAGAATTCAAAAAATAATTAATCAGTTGCATTTTAAATTTTATTTAAGGTTGTTACTTATTTCCAAATATTTTGAAATGCTGAGTACTCTTTTGTACTGTTGACTTTCGTTTGCGAAATGGAGATATATTTTTTTGGACGACACTGTATATCATGTACATTTTCAGATTTATATCAATGGCTCTCTTCATGTCTACTTCTAAAATGTATAACAGATTTTCATAGACATATACTTGTTCAAGAATCTCAACTAAAATGCACCTTCCTAAGCAATTATCAAACCGTCTGTTTTTTACATACTGAAATGTTCAGACAAGTGTGTTAAAGTCTATTTATTATAGATATAATTTGTCAAAATTTTAGTAAATTACAGATTTTTTCCGAGAAATGCTTTTTTATAGTTTAACAATTATTTGGATGGTAATGAAAGACCTTCTGTTTTCCTAGAAACAGTAGGTCTTTTTTTAATATACTGTTTTTACTGTATTATAGAACCTACCGATGTTTGAGACTAATCCAGCAGATGATTCGAATTTAATTTACTCGAGTCTTGAATAAGCGGTAACAAGCACTTGGCGTTGTAAACACGATGGAAGCAGTAATCATGATCCTATATGCACGCTGCCCTGGTTTAATTGTTAATTAATTGAATCATAAGCTAAAGCGACTTATCGAATAATGTGAAATATTTGATATTTATTAATTTCGAGTAAAAACTACTATATTAATATTTTATCCAACCATATGAAATTAATTTGGTAAATTTATTATTAACAAAAGATTAAAATAGTTGTGTTTATAAAGACGATATTTATTAAGAAAAGTAAATTATTGATTGAGATTTCACATAATATACAGTATAAGCCCAACAAAAACGCAACATGCATGTGCTGCAAGAGAAGAGTAAATACTTAGAATGGGGTATTTTCCATCAATCGAAATGAAAGTGGAAATTTGCATTTTCCTAAAATATACATATTTTAGAGTTTACAAACCAAAAATTATTGAAAACCAATCGGTAGATTTTTTTAAATTTAATTTTGAAATTTTAATGTATATTCGTGACGTCATTAAGCGAAAATTAGGGAATTATTGTCTCAAATGTTACCGCAGATAGCAACACTAAGACAACACTGATCTGCCTATGGCTAAGTTCATGTTTGTTTGACATATTTGTGATATTTGTTTTGTTGGATAATTGGTGGTTGTTGATTGTTTTCATTTGTTGCAATTTTCGTGGTGCTTAAATTATCTTTATTAAACATGGAACAAGGTTTTGTAGAAGCTAAATGTAATAATTTAACAATAAAATATGTATCCTTAGGTAATCCTAAATAAAACCTCCTAGTTTCCTCATTAAATGGTACAGTTAGAAATATTTTGTTGGAGGTAAAAGACGTATTTTTGCATGTCGGTACAAAGCAATACTTATCTGTCTTTTTCGACATCCTAGAAAGCAAAATTAACAGTACTTTTGCAAATTCAACAAAACAGTCGAACTCACCTCTGCAAATTACGATATTTACTCCTACTACTAAATATACACTTGTAATAACAACGTAAATAGAATTCAACAAAGAACTTCTGCCAAAGTCAAACACAAACAAAAGTGAAGTATGAAACGAGCGTTGGCATATTTTTAGCAGCGACACCAACCACACGAGTAAAAAGATCCTAGAAATTACTAGAAACTGGCGCGTTTTTTGAATTTTCGCTTAATGACGTCACATACATATGACACACTTTAAATAATTAATTTTTGGGTTAAAATAAACTCAAAATGAAAATTCCAGAGACACGTGTCTCATCTTTTTCTCTCTAATTTCCATATCTGACTTTAAAAAAAAGTAGGAAAATACCCCATTGTTAGTTGTGTAAGAAGCCAAGAGGTAACTTATTTAGTAGGTATGCTACTAAGTTTTTCGTAATAATATCACAAAATGTGTCGCAGTCACATGGAAGTATTACTAAATAAGAATCAACTATTTTAAACTGTTACCACATTTACACAATGTAACTGCTCAATAGCCAAAAGTGTGCGTTTCCACTGCTATTCTTGTACAACTTGACCTCTCTTATGCCATTACTAACAAATCTATATGTAGCTATTTACAGGAAATTGTGATAAATCCGTAGGTGCTAGATTATCTGAGATAATAGTTGGAGGTAGTAGAGATAGTTCTGAATACGTTAGTCATGTATTGAAATAACTTAAATTACATTTAGAATAATATAGTTCAGTAGTACACGTTGTCATTTTATAAACTCGATCTCAGCTCTTCACAGCCTCCACAATTTTTAAATATAAGAAAACTAATATTTAGCTGATAATTCTTCAAGTGAGGGAGTTTACTATTTTAATATGTAGTAGGACTTGCAAACATTATTAGCTTATAACTCATTAAATTAAAGTGTCCTAAAAACGAAATGTGTTTGTTTTATGTCGGTGTATTTGGTTTAAAGTTTTATTTGGGCCCAGAGGTATATCACTGCGAAAAATGCAGTTTTAAATTTTACTGTATCGGTCATTGATTTTATTAAGTGGCAGGTGTTATGAACTTGGATAACTGGATGAGGATTTGATTGGTACCTTAGAATGTAATAGAATTGATGAATATAATGACGTTACTAATAACCATCTTAATAATTATAAGAACTTCCAATGGATAAATTTTTAAGTTTTATAATTTGTATCTATAATAAATGGATACTAAGTCATGGTGCTATTTTTTAGTGTAAAGAATTACAGTGGAATATTGTTTTTATTTTTTATCTTGGCTGACAAATGTTTAGCTTGATTTAATAGATATAAAAAACTAATATTAAATTAAACCTCAAATTTAATACCAAATTATGTCTAGTCACTCCCGCATTTTGTAATCATCCATTTCATGATATGTCTGTATACTTCATGTAATAGTAGAAGTAGGTGTAGTGTAATAGTTTTGTTAGGTTCGTTCCTCATTTTTTGCAGTTTTTGTCTAGACATGTCATAAAATGATGTATTACATCAATTTCTGTATACCGGATGCTCCATTTTAAGGGGTAGGACTTCTGATGAAAGCAGCACAAAATAATAATAATAATATGCCAGAAAGACATATTTTTCGAGATACAGAATGTAAGTACGAGACAAATGAAAGTTGAAAAAAAAAATACTTTACAGCTGGGAGATCTATGAATTTTGTTATAGTTCTGAAATTTAAATAAAGTTCCAGTAAAAAGCTTGATTCAGTAGGCCAGCATTACAAAACAACAATGTATTAGATGGCAACAGAAGGAAATTCATTTATACACCTTGAAAAATTTGTAATATTTTAACAGCAACTTTGTCTACATAATGTGTTTAATTTAAGAGCGGTCGGACAATCCATATGTATTGATCATAAATTTATTATTGTAAGTAAAAAAAAAAATAATCTTGCGCAAAATCTAAAATAAATTAAAAGATCGCTTCATAAGAGCATTTTCATTGTGGTGCAAAATATAAGGAATTAAAAAATGAATCCATACAACTAACATTAAAAATCATTTCAGAGCATATCATTGATTGTCCGACTAAAGAAAAACAAAAAAAACACTTTCAGGTTAAATAAATCGTCTAAAAACATTCTGGCTCTAAAATTACGAAATTTTTTCGGAGAGTTGAATCATATGAACAGCAGTTTATATCACCCTATGCTTTATAAATTGTTAAAGGAAAATATTATAAATTTTGATAGATAGAAATTGTTTTATTTTAATGTTATTGCTATTGTCTAAGATCGATATTAGATATTTTTGTATTTTCAGTGTTTGTTTTGTAAAATTGTAACGAAATTTTGCAAAAATTGAGTGTAATATTTGTCAGTTAAGTGTTTTATTTGATAGCTCAATCCGAGAACATTTTTCACTGTGTTTAATTGTTTTTGTTGACTGACTACAAGTATTTCTCGATGTGTAAAGTAAAAGACATTTTTTGTACTATTCTAAACGTGTTTTGTAGTCAGTGGAAAATTAATGTAAAGATCAAATTCCATAAGTGGACCTAAGTCATAATTTTTAGATTTTTTAGGTAGTGTTTCGTTCAATGCAGAACGTGTTATTTTTTATTTAATATTTTTTTAATTTTCAATGTTCTACATTAAATGAAAAATTCTACATTAAATAATGTAATTTTGTAAATATTTGCCATTTTACATCCATCACGTTTATATATATTTAAATATTCTATATACATATATATTATTTTAGATTAAAATTTTTATTATTCAGACACAAAATGTCAATTGTTGCATGCTTCATTGTTATTTTTTTAAATTTTAAAATAATTATACTTATGATTTTTAAACATAACTTTGTGTTTTATTTATGTTATTGTACAGCGGCTGGCTGCTGAGTATAAGGTAAGAGATCGAGGAAGGTCTTAAAAGTACTTATGAGAGTTTCGATTTATAGCCATGATGGGAAATATATTTTTTAAAATAAGAATTCTGTACTATTCAAAGTAACTGAAAATACAGCAAACGCAAATTATGGTGAGGTCTCGTTGCTCACTTAAAGGTACGCCTCCGATTGATGCTATTGGTGAAACACTCGAATTTAGGTACTTACACACACTTCGCAGTTACGCCACTGAGTGCTTGCATGACCAGGTGTAATTCCCCTTCCAATTTCAATATTGGGTCATATATCGTAAGTTGGTTGTTCGCGCAGCCTCACCATAATTTGCGTTTGCAGTACAATATTTTCTATCCTACATTCACAGAAAGATGTCGATGGACAAAGATTGTCCGTGTATCCTATATTGAATCCTAATAAAACCCATCAAATAGTAGTCCTGCACGTTGTAGGTTCTAAGACTGACCGTCACGTATCGTTCACATGCATTTGTTTACCTGCCCTGTCTGTTTTCAGCGAGGTATGCTATTATCTTAAATTTCTCGCCAATAATAAACTGTCTCAGTCTTTTGATCACTTCAGTAACTATTTTGAAAATTAATATCACTGTCTCGTGAAAATTTTACATGAAAAAGCAAGGGTAATATATTAAAAATTATTAAATACCAAAATTTTGTTAAAATTAAAATGTAAAGATTGTTTTTAAAATATAGGTAGGTATATGTACTATAGGGCAGTTCTGAAAGTCTGTGAAAGAAAGGTCGGGGGTATGTAATATTTTCACATATTTTCAATTTTTTCAAACCAACCACGTGGTACCTAGGAAGGCTCAATCTGTAAAGCTTTTTTTAGAGAAAATTGTTTTTTAAACTATGCTGCAATAGTTATCGGCATATTTCCAAGCTTATAAATATAGAAAAGTTGTTTTCATACTTTTATGCCATTTGGGGTTAATCAGAGGACCTATTTTTTAATTTCAGGTTTCAACTTTTTATAAATAATTAGTTTTTTCTTCGTTTCCACACGCTGCCACCCATACTTTTGCCACAGAATTTCTTTTGCTATATTGGTATTAGGGAAGGAGTAATATTTGATATTGGTTCCTTTCGTATTTTTGCTAAAATAATGGCAACCTGCCACAGCACAACCAAGCATTTTACTGAAGAAAAAGGTATTTAAAAACAAAAAACCTCAGAAAACCCAATATGACGTGCATAAATATGGCTGTCCGGTTCGAATGTGACGTCATGCGCGAAAGACTACTAATCTGAGCTCTCTGTAGCATACCTTATCGTATGCCATTCACACTTTGTTTAAATTAGAGTAGGCTTTGGAAAATCTGAATTCTGTTGGTATGAATAACTGGTTTAATTTCTGAGGTTATATTAAAATGTCAAAAATATAACCACAAATTCAATTTAGTTCTACATAGTTGCCAAAGTGAGACCCTAAAGAAAGCACAACAATGTTATACAACAAAAAATTTGGCAATTGAGCCAAAAGTAGATGACACGATGACAGTGACAATCAAACTTCAATATTTTGTCAACAGTAGATAATCCTGAGACAACCTAAGAAAAACATACCATAGCCTAACCCTTATGTAAATAAAATGTGAATGGCATATACCATGTTTAGTATCATGGGCATATATATACTATGGTGAAATGTAAGGGGTTTACGGAAACTTACACCCTGTACCCAGATCACTATCTCTGTCTTTGTTATTCTTATAGTTTTAGAAAAAGAGAAGTATATTTGCAGATCGCTCAGAGTATGTTTCCGTAAACCCCAGTAGTATTCATAAATTATAGCATACCACGTGACTAAAAATAGGCAACCGAGTACACATATGGTTGCCTAATGCTGTAGTTGTGATTTTCAGATTTTTTATACATATGCCGCAAATTTACCAATTTGATATAACCAGTGACCTAGTAATATAAGACTGGAGATCGCCTATATTATCCGCAGCATTTATTTGGCTTGAATAATATTGGATTTGTTTACGATACGACAGTTACTCAGTGGCGCGGCGTTGAAACACGAATGAAAATGAATACCTCGAGCTCAGTGCTGCCATTGCCAACCGTAGCATAAATTTAAGTTGTATCGATAATTTATGAAAAATGTACAATAAAATAAAGTATTTTAATCTGTGTGCCATATATTATTATTCAGGGTGAATTTAAAATACACTGAATATTTTTAATCTGTAATTTCTGAATTCGCAGTGTTTTAATTTCAAAATTTCATAGTTAATGTTTCAACACAAAAACCCTAAACTCGTCCCACTGACCGGTGAACTTGACATTGACTTGGTTACGAACAAATACCTCTACGCAGTATTCGCAGTGTTTACAAAGTAAAACCAAAACTGAAATATAAAACACTAGGAAAAACTCACACTTGACATCATGGATGCACAGGCTGAACTACGCGGGCAACGTGGTAGCTACGAACACAAAACTGAAATCTAAAACACTAGGAAAAATTCACACTCGACATCATGGATGCACAGGCTGAACTACGCTAACACAACAACACGATAGCTAAGAAGAGTGGGGGTACGGGCATTTATGTCGCTACACACATCAGCTTTTCAGCTCAGGCAGGAGCGTCGTGAATATTTTAATAAATATTCAAAAATTGTTTTCTTGACTGTATTTCATTTATTTTTCAAATGGCTAAAGAATTTTTACGGACCATAGAGCTTAACGGATTAAAATTATCCAGTGGATTTCAAATTCACCCTGTATATATCGGATAATCAACAGTAACATAGTGCACAAAGAAAATGAAAATGTGTTGGTTGGACCATAACAATTTTGGTTTGGACTTTCAGTAGTTCTTAGTTCTAATATTATAATAATTAATTGTGGAATAAATCATAGATAAAATGTAAATTGGTAGGTATAATTTATCCTAAAGCCGTACCATCGTTTCTTTGGGAAATCCAGAATTTACGTGTAGTAACATTAGGTTTTCAAACATTGGTAACACTGCTGGGGCTACAAGTTGCAACAAGTCGAAAGTCGAATTCAGACGCTCAAGATGCTGCAACTTCAAGTCTAAAAAGTGTTAATAATAATCATATAAAACTAAAATACCTAGTCGCCTCAAGTTTTTGCGAAATTATTATGGATTTTGTGATTGCTTTTTAGATGTGATTCTGTCCCTCAAGGGAAGAATATTTAAAGATGAGGAGAGAAGTTTATGCATAAAGTTCACAAGCATGCGCGATGCAAAATGCAAGTATTAATAAAAATCAAAATGTGACAGAATGTGTGGGCTTGAATTGAATCTCGACTGTGCATGACTGTAAGTATGTAATGTATTTTTGTATTTATGATATCCTTTTTTTCTATATAGAAATATTTTTATGTCGCCTGCTCATGATTTCGATAATTTTTTTTCATTATACCATTCTGATATTATGATTTATCATTACTCTATTCTTCATTGATATGACACCAATATCGGCCTCTAGGCCGATAAAATTTATCATTACTCTATTCTTCATTGATATAACACCAATATCGGCCTAGGCCGAGAAATGAATTGAAGCAAAATGCAAGTATTGATGGTATAATGAAAATACTGAACGCCACACGGCCGATACGCAAATAACAGACGCGATTGATAGTCAAATCTCGGCTTCGCTTCGATTTTACAAACTTCAATCTTGCCTGATATTTGCTATACATATCGGCCTTATGACGTTGTTTTGATGCATCATGTTTAATCATCCTTTACTTCGATTAGGTAAATGGCGTAAACGCCATAGCACAGAAGCCATAGTATATAGTTAGACCGTGCCTTAAGAAAGTAAACATACAGGGTGAATTTGAAATACACTGAATAAATTTAATCCGTTAAGCTCTATGGTACGTAAAAATTCGTAATAATAGTCATTTGTAAAATAAATGAAATACAGTCAAGAAAACAATTTTTGAATATATATTAAATATCTCGTTAAATATTCACGACGCTCCTGAGTAGAACAGCTGATGTGTGTAGCGACATAAATTCCTGTACCCCCACTCTTCCTAGCTATCGTGTTGTTGTGTTGGCGTAGTTCAGCCTGTGTATCCATGATGTCGAGTGTGAATTTTTCCTAGTGTTTTAGATTTCAGTTTTGTGTTCGTAGCTACCACGTTGCCCGCGTAGTTCAGTCTGTGCATCCATGATGTCAAGTGTGAATTTTTCCTAGTGTTTTAGATTTCAATTTTGGTTTTACTTGGTACTTGGTTTTACTGCGAATACTGCGTAGAGGTATTTGTTCGTAACCAAGTCAATGTCAAGTTCACCGGTCAGTGTATCTACAGTGGGACGAGTTTAGGGTTTTTTTGTTAAAACATTATGGAATTTTGAAATTAAAACACTGCAAATTGATTAATTAAAAGAAATTACAGATTAAAAATATTCAGTGTATTTTAAATTCACCCTGTATACATTTTGCATAGATTATACATATCCATTCTTTACATGAATAGGTATACACTCGGGAATACATCTTTCGTTGATGCATGACAGATCATGTACCTATAATAGCGACTATAATAGTCAAAGCCGATGTGTTTTGTGCAAATCAGAAACTCGATGTGTAAAATGCTACCGCAAAAAGAAAAGTAAGCAGGCAAGTTTATATTTCAATGTTTTTATAATGTGCTATAATAACTGTTGTGACTGTATAAGTAAAGTGTATGCCGTATTATACAAACTACAGGTCTAAAATCAGATTGCATGTTTGAGGCCTGGGACTCAGTAAACCTCGCAGTAAACTTTTGTAAACATACCCCTTATGCCGGTTTTCCACTAAACGGACAGAAAAGAAACAAAACAGAAACCAGGAACTCGTGTCGGAAAAAACAAAACCAACTTTTTACAAACTTTTTCAAGACTTGAGTTTTCGGCGACTGTTTCTGTTTTGTTTTTGGTGTCCCGATCGAAAGCGGTCAAAGGTTTCGACGTTTGTAAACTCGAGTCTGCTTAGTGGAAAGGGTTTGTGTTTTCTACTTTCGACCGTCATTTTTGCTGAGCTAGTCTCAATAGTGACGGATTTTGCATAAAATTGGTGAGTATGTAGATAATAGATAATACATATGTGTTTCTCCGAATAGGGGTTTTGTTGAAAAAATTGTGATGGAGAAAATAAACACATATTATTGAAATATACAAACACATAAAAGAAATTTGAAAAATAATTTAATAATTTCTATAGTTTTCTAAGTTTTTTTAACTGTTTTTACCTGTTAATAATAATATAATATAATTATTAACTTCACCACATCAACGAATAATTGAAAAGGACTGAAAACAAAATAGAACTAGAACAGAATGTAGTCCGCTTGGTGAAATAAGAGTTTCGAGTTTGTTACAGTTTTGTTTTTGTTTTCGAGTTAGAAAACCCAAATAAAACACAACCTTGTGGAAACCGTCTTAAGACGAGATAAAAAAATTTAATTTACTTTGTCAAACTCAAGCTTTTGTAGGTACCATTTTTGACAGGGTACCCATATTTCCGAGCATATTTCATACACTCAACCTCCGTACAAGAAATTTACCAATTTTCATATTTTAGCTGATGTCTCAGTAATATTTGGCTTTTCGAAAGCTGACTACTCTCAGTATTGACGGGTCCTTAGATGAGGTGTATATCAATTTGTAGATGTATTTTTCTATAAATACGAATGAAAATCTATAGAAAATAAAATGGGTGCTCACATTATTCGGGTTTATCTTTTCCTCTATAGGGAAAACCAAATTTTGAAATAGTTTATAATTGTGTGATTTGTAATTCCTTATTAGTATGCCTCCGGAGCCTTTGAGTCCACACTCTACACTATGTTCAATTTTTGATCGTATAAAGTAGAATACAGAAAAAAATGTTGGTTGTCATATTGTTATTATTGTTACGTATACGCTGTAATCATGAATACAACCTTTGTATCTAAGGAATTAGAAACTGAATTAATTTTGATATTGTTCATTGGCATGCGAGCCTATGCGTGGAATTATCGGTCGGTTTTCCAAAAAAAATTGTAATTTATTAATAGAAATTAATTTGATTTTAGATATATTCGTTTTCGGGTAGGTAGTCAAAGTTTTCAATTTTAGGCCCCTTTTGTTGTCTCTAACTTGTACGCCATAACATTTCTATTGATATAAATTTTGATTTCCTCGATCTCGACTTTGCACCAAATAATTTCCTAAAAATTAACAGATCGTGTATTCAACATTATTTTTTAAAAAACCAGTGAGATTATGGATTCCAAATATTTCAGTTCTCTAGAAATGTTGTTGCCGCACAAATTAAAGATGAAAAAAGTGACCTAATTCTCTATTATTTCTACCTCTGTAAGAAACGTATCTCGGACGCGTAACCTAAATTTACACGATAGTCTGCAATAGTTTTTCTCTCGACTATTTTTGACCCCGAAGGTATCAAAGTAAAATCTTTTACTCCCTGTATATTTAGATAGAGCAGATTGCCTTTTGTTGTATTTTCTTCAATGTTCTGTAACATAGGATAGGGTATAATATTTAAAAATAAAAAATAAAGATCTTTTTTCGTTTAGCTGAAGGTTGTAAAAATTGATTTTAAAACATGATTCGCATTCACTTCCTATGCAAAAAGATCCAATTAAGATCTATCATCTAAAATTCAATTTTTAAATTGAATAGATTTTTCAAAAATTACAACAATCAACTCAAATTTCTGGAGAACGTGGATTTTGGAAAGGTACCGTTATAACGAAATTTGATTGAAAACTAAACCTCTTTGACATACCGGGTGGCCACTAGTCAATGTACGCCCCCAATTTTTTGGTTGTTTTTGAATTTAAAAATTTCGTTTTTGGTATACGTAATAAGACAAAAGTGGGCTAGTTTTAGACTAACAGGAACAAAAATATCACTTCCGGTTGAACCGGAAGTGACATCAACTTTTTTTTCTTAAATGGAATGATCGTGTTTTTTTTGTGGTGTTTTATAGAACATGAAATTGTAATCAGTTTTTCAATAATTACAAAAAATAAGTGAAATACGAACGATTTTTTATTTTGTACAAAATGGTCAGATGAATGCGATGTAAGAAAATTACTAAGTAGGCTATGGAAATTATTAGCAAGGTGGTAAGCTTGTCTGAAAAGAATAAAATAGTTATTTAAATTACTGATAGATACGACTATTTTTAGGTTTTTCTCAAAGAACTGAATTTAAATTTCATTTTCTTTTCCGTAGGGGTCCTATGGAAAATATTTAAATGGGACCGTACTATTTTTATTTATTATTCGGACATAAATGATGCAGAAGCCAGAAGCTTTAATTTTTTCGCCAATAATCATTTCTTAACGAGATCCTTTGTAATAATAAAAATGTTTTTAAAAGGTTCATTAAAATTATTTCTTGTTTAATTTGTGCTTACCTTTTAAATACAATTTTATTATTACAAAGAATCTCGTTAAGAAATGATTATTGGCGAAAAAATTAAAGCTTATGAATAATTATGTCCGAATAATAAATAAAAATAGTACGGTCCCATTTAAATATTTTCCATAGGACCCCTACGGAAAAGAAAATGAAATTTAAATTCAGTTTTTTGAGAAAAACCTAAAAATAGTCGTATCTATCAGTAATTTAAATAATTATTTTATTCTTTACAGACAAGCTTACTACCTTGCTAATAATTACCATAGCCTACTTAGTAATTTTCTTACGTCGCATTCATCTGACGCGGCCATTTTGTAAAAAATAAAAAATCGTTTGTATCTCACTAATTTTTTGGAATTTTTGAAATTGGAAAAAACTGTTGCAAATAGAATTTCATGTTTTTAAAACACCACAAAAAAAAATGGTCATTCCATTTAAGAAAAAAAAGTTGATGTCACTTCCGGTTCAACCGGAAGTGATATTTTCGTTCCTGTTAGTCTAAAAATAGCCCACTTTTGTCTTATTCACGTATACCAAAAACGAAATTTTTAAATTCAAAAACAACCAAAAAATTGGGGGCGTACATTGACTCGTAGCCACCCAGTATACACTTCAAAGTTCTTCTAATCCTGCAATACCTATGTTTTCTTATATTCCTGAACATGCCTATGGATCAACTTATTCGACCCAGACTTTCACAATAAATTCTTAATATTCTTTACAAAAAAAAAATTAATTGAGAACAATATCCTCCTTTTTTCAAGTAATAAAACCATAGAAATAGACATATAAATTAGTATATTTCATGTTGAATTAAGTAAGTACTCTACATGATTCTTTTACTAGATATATCACTTGCTAAGCCATTTTTAAACCTTACAATTCCTTAAAAATTATATCTTAACCACTATTTAAACGTTATATATCAGTGGAGTGCATTGGTCGGTCTTTCGTAAACTGTTGAATATAGTGGTATAAGAAGTGGTAAAAATAAAATATTCTCGTATTCTTGAAGTTAAAAATCATTTCTTAGCCTTGGCACGTTTAACTCTTTTATACCTTGCTAGTTCTCCTTCGTAACTTTGAGGCAGCGCACCAAATAGTTCCTCATCCGACATATCAATAAGTTGGCGCAGTTCCCTATTTTCGTCATTTTGCACGCGCCTCCTGAAACGAGTATGAGGCATCATGCTTCTTTGTTTAATAGCAACCAAATGACTTCTAACGGGCCCACCTCCGTGCAGAGCTACTAGTTCATTGAAATTTTCGCGTTTTTCCCTAGAATTATCAACAGGTGACAACTTATACACATCAGGGTGTAAGTCAACGAAATATTCGCCATTTTCAAATGGGTCGTTTACCGAAACTTTGCTTGGTTGTGCTTCTCTTTTGACTAGGCTATTTTCCCCTGTGTCGTAATTATCGTATTCATCTTCAGCCTCGTGGATTGCTTCTTCGTTTGGCAATCCGTCGATTGGATCAAGAATACTTCTTCTTCTCTGTGTCATACGGTTTGGAATATCAAATTTGGAATCAAGCGGGTACGTCTCCACAGACTCCTTATCGTTTAAGTTTGCTGATTTCTTTTGAATCGCGTTTGATTGATCTTCAGTGTCATCAGAATATTCATGGTTAAAAGTTTCTGATCCGTCGTCCGAGAAATGTCCACATTTGCAATGATTCGCATTTTTTCCGCATTTACAATGATTAATTGATTTTTTCTCTAGAGAGCTACTTGGGTTTATAATATAATCTGAATATTCTTGTTTGAATTCCGGCATACGTAGGTCGATATTTTGGTGGCCGCATTTGCAGTTGTTGCCATTTTTGTCGCAATTGCACGTTCTCGAGTTGTCTGCGAACTGACTGTTTTCCATTGCTCCTACAAAATAAAAATATTATTACTGGGACAATAACTAGAAATCGTACGAATAGCATTTTAATGTGCTTAACATTTTAAGCACTAATAATATAGTACAGTAACTTGGTGATTTCACTTTGAGTTTCACCTCTACACAGGGGTTTCGAAAAAAAAGTGACTATTGGAACGTGTAGAACGTCGAATTCTACCCTTTTTTGCTTTAATACCCGCTGAGTTACAGGGGCTAAAAACGTTGATTTTTAAGTAAAAAACACTGATTTTTCAAAAGTTTTAAGCAAGTTACTCGAAGAGGATCACAATTTCGAAAAAGTTTGTCATTACAAAAAAGTTAGCTAATGAAATAACAAAAATAATCCATGGAATAAAAATTTGTTTATGTTCATCGTTTCCGAGATACAGTTGATGTTAAGTGCATTTGAACGTAGCCCTGAAAAGGTCACGTGCTTCAAACAGTCAAAACTCTGGTTTAAAAAACCTTTTACATGTATCTTAAATCAAATTGATGCTTATTACAGTAGCTTAAAATTGTATGTTGGGAAATTTTGATATCTGCTAAATCAAAAATGATAAAGGCAACATTTTTATTTTTTACAAAAAGTGCCCGTTCAGTAAATTCCAAATTGAAAAAAAAATTTCCAAATTGTGTTCTTTGTTAGTCATTAATATTATGTATACGCTCAATTTTTTTTGACCGTGATGGATGCATTACTTACCTAAAAGATTTTATACTTAATGTATTTTGAAAATTTTTGAAGTAATGAGTTTTTTCGGCTTTAAGGTTAAATAACTAAGCAGGGAAGAATCTTAGCTGAATGTTACCAGAGACAAAAAATGATGGCAATAAACCAAGAAAAATGCCACTATTTTTATTTTTTTGATAAAGATAAATAGCTTAGGATAGTGAAGTGTTTGAAGTTAACGTTTTTGTTTTTTAAATAACGCATTTAAGATGAATATAGAAAAACTGACAACCTTATTTGTACTGTTTTGACCTGCCTGACCTTAAAGGGGATGAAAAAACCTTCAAAATGCTTTTTTTTTGATGATTTTTAGCGTTACATGCAAAGGAAATATGACCGAAATAAGAAGCGCGCCTCGTTGTAGCAAATTACGATATTGCTCGTTTGGCGGTAATTTAGTCTCAGAACTTCGTTAATTATTGATTTCTTAACTTTGGGGGTAGTTTTCATCCTCTTCAGGGTAAGATCAATTATTTTACTTATTAGGGGATGAGTTTTATATGTCTCAAAATGTAACAATCTGCTAAGAAAGTCCTAATTTCTCAAAATTAAAAAAAAAATGATTAGTTCATCCATTTCACCCTTTTTATATCGACCATATTGAGGGTGCAACATAAAAATTTTAATTTCTGACTTCACATTCGTGATCAGCGACTCACAACATAAATAATATAAGTTTCAATAATTTATTCTCAGTACTTATTAAGTTAATTATTGGGGTGGTTTTCACCCTCTTAGGGGTAAGGGCAATAATTTTTTTTATTAAGATATAAGTTTTATGCCCTAAAATATAAGAATGAAATAGTTGTACTTGCTCAAAACAGACAAAATATGTTTTTCCATTTTACCCCTATTATATCGACCATATTAGGGGTGCGAATTCTAAAATGCTGACTCAAGATTCGTAATCAGCGACCTCAAACACATATACATAAATTTTTTTAATAACTAACTCTTAATATTTGAGTCAGCATGAAATTTTGAAATTCAGGGATGGTTTTTCTTAGGGGCAAAAGCACATCTATTCCTTTTTAATAGAATTACTTCGAAGTTTGGGTACTTTTTAGCACCAAGTGACTGTATTATAAGTACTATCCTATAAATATAATTATACAGATAACGCAGAAGTGCTTGGGATCATGGCGTAATTTGCACTTAGCTAGTCCCAATGCCACAAATATCCGGTGTTGGCAGATCTACTTTATTGACAAATTAGCAGAATTGCAATGACCTTAAATTTTGTGGAATCTAATATAATTGTTTAAAATAAAATAAAATGTTTTCTAAACCCATATCATTAAAAAATTAAATTTATTTTTAGTTAATTTGCTTTTTTAACATTCTAAAAGGTGAATAAGAGTTGGGTTTTAAGAAATTAAAATTGTTTATCCACTCTTATTGGCAGGTTATCTATTAATTAATGAACTGCTTTTGAGCAATTAATAGTATCCATAAACAAATAGCGTGAGTTATACTCGTAAAAAGTCACTTGCGTTAGTTATTGGCTGTGCCAATCTCCTTTAAGTTCATGCCTAGCCTGTCCAATAGAAATTCGTTTCCGATACGGTGAAATAGAATGGTCCATTATTATTAAGGGGAGGAAAGTGATTTGACGTTTGATTAGTTTGATGTCTTCAAATTAAGTAATGATTGTGGCAAAAATGATGAATTCGGATTTGCAAAGGTTAATATTTGTTGTTATAATCGTAAAGTATAGTATTCAACTTGTGGTAATGGCGATAACTCACTTGATGAATTACAGCACTCGCCTGCGGCTCGTGCTGCAAACTTCATCTGCGTGAGTTATTTACCTAATTACCACTCGTCAAATAATATACTATTACATGATTAAATAAAATAATCTGGGGCAACACTGCATAAGCATGGTTTGTTTTTGTGTTGAATTGTTTTATTACTAGAGTAACATTGGTTGGGGATATACCTAGTCCTTCAGCAAAATCGAACAATTGGTTTTAAAAACATTTAAATGTTTATTTTATAGCAAAATTTGTATATTAATCTTCATTAGTACGAATTGATTTTTCTATGCTGTTCATAGTCAACAAAGCCGTGCTGTGCTGTTCAAGCTACATGAATCGTCGATATGGATGGTATAGACCGCCCGATTCGTCACCATGACTGTTTTTGGTGGTACCATTTAAAAATTTTTTCGGCTGTCTGAAAAACATTTAAAAGAATAATTGTCTCAACAACAAGCCTATACGATAGATCCTAAATTGTGCTAGTTTACTAGTTTGATGCAGGTGCGGGATTGTATGGAGCCGTTGCCAATGTAATTCGTCATTGGCGCTTGCACATAGAAACTTTAGTATCCTATCCGTGGGGAATTGTAAATTCGCCTGGTATTTCGTATGATCAAGCAACTTTTGCGTTGTCTGTTAAGAAAATGTTTAAAAAGTATTCTTGGCGAATATTCATATAGCGATGAAAACTGTATATACGTCACCTTGTATGATTAAAAGTGAATTACCTGGTTCCATATTTGCATTTTCGTTCATGTTTCCATTATTATTATTATTATTATTCAGATTTTCGTATGGTACTTCTTCATTGAATTGAGAATCGTCATACTGGTAAGCATTTTCATCCATTTCCTCTCTAGTTTGCCTTTTTTTTCTTATATTTGTACTATTTGCTTCAGATAACCTGGAAATATTTACAACGTCGTTACCAATCTCTCTCTTAACTCTAATGTGTGGTTTATTTTCCATATCCTCCTTATCTGTGTCCACGTTGTACTGTTTCAACGCTCTAATGTGACGTGATTTCGTATAATTAATATTTTCCAAAATAGGGCTAATGCCAATAAATCTTTTGACTATAACTTTGTTATTTGGTACACTCATCGTCGTTGGAGGTGATACATAAGTATTACTATCTTGCATAATTGTTATATTGTTTGCGATATACTTTGAATTATTTTTTAAAGTATTGTTATTTATTTGAGACTCATAATCCTCAAAGTCAGCACTTTTTTTACGTCTTATATGAACCGCATTCTGTCCATCTGTATGCAACGTGGGATCAATATCCACGGACTCTTCATCTATTAGGGTGTTGGCAACTTGTCTTTTTTTTCTCCGTGGATCTACGTCTGTATCTGAAACAGATTTTTTACTCTTATCCATATCAGATTGTTTCAAATCATTTATCTCTTTCTTAACTTCGTCTTTCAGTTTTTCAATCTTGTCACGTATTTCTCGTTCTACCCTTTTCTCATATTCATTCAGTTCCCCTTCTTCGACTAAATTTGGAGTAGTAAAGTCACCGAAATTATTGATTTTATGCTTATCTGTTAAGGTATCCTCGTATTGTCTTCTTTTGCGCAATTCTTCTGCCTTTTGAGTGCTAACTTCATTTTCACAATCGTCTTCTATTTTCGCTGCTTCATTAGGGTTAAACAAATCTATGCTTTCTGCTTCTTCAGTCTGTTTCTCTAAGAACTGAACTTCTCTTGGCAAAATATCTAGGGAAGTTTGCGAGAAAATTTTCTTGGTAGTAGCAACAGTTGTTGTTGTTCCGTCATTTCTTTTATCCCTACTTTCTTTGTGTTCTTCTTTGACTAAGTTGATTTTATTAGTGCCCAATTCCAAATTTTCATCCTCAGCTTCGCGCTTTGCTTCTTCTTTATCAGGGTAGTCGTCTATCAAGCCCATGTCATCAAGTATATTTTTCAATTCCTCTTCAACTGCCACGCTGTCATCCGATTTCATCTTAGTGAGAGTGGATTTTAAAGAACCTACCTGATCCTCATTTAAGTCTGTTTTATCCGATTTCCTCTTGTTCACAGTTCTCTTCATGTGCATATCAGGGTTCAAAGATTTGTCTAACCTGCTGTCTATCTTGAATTTTGCAAAAATGGAGGGATACCTATCATCTGTAAATTGCTCGTTATTGTCGAGAGTTTCATCATCATATTCATCAGCGACCTTGCTAGGGTAAAGAACATCCATTATCGTTTTCCTTTTGACAGGTACTGGGTTGATGTCTACAAGTGTTGGCTCACCATTTAATGGTAGAAACCTGTATGAATCCTCGAATGGCTAAAAAATGATCATCGTCAAAAATTACTAAACATGCATTTTAAATAAGAAAGTTTACATAGGAGTACATACTTGTAAAATACCGACAGGTTCATTATTTTTGTACATAACGGCACATTGAGGGTTTTTAATTTCCGATTCCTTATCAAGTTCGGGATCGTTTCTGTAAAATCTTGACTGACGTCCGGTAACTGATTTATATTTGTGTCTTGGCCGGTAACTATCATGTAAAGCTACGTAATCATCGCTTCCTAATCGATCCACATCGGTTTTTGCATTAAAATTTTCGCTAAATAAGAAATATCCTTAGTTTGTGTAAAGGAGATAAGAACAAAATATCACTCACCTATCGCTACTGTATTCTTTATTTGTTATAGATTTTGAAAATAGGCCGTGTGGAGACAAAATTAAGATTAAAAACCAAAATATAAAAATAGTTAATTTCATAATAAAATGAGTGTATATTTTAAGTTCTGTCACGTAGATGTTTAAGATGTCATTTTTAAATACACACTGATTGGTGCCAACTTCACTAGTCCGTAATATGGATGCTGTAGTCCATACTGTAACGAGTCTATTATTTACAGTTAGCAAATAGGTACCTACACTAGGTGTCTAAAACTATACTTAAAATTATTTTGACGTATTGAGACCATTAAAAAATATGCTTCGGGTTTTAGATTTTTTATACAGGAGCGGATTCAGATAGTAAGTTCAGGTTTGTAAGAGGTATAAGACAGAAAAATTATATTACACTTTTTAGCTATAATTTTTAAGACACTTTAATCTCGAAAATATAAAATTACCTCGATTTATATTTGAAGAAATATATTTTCCTCAAATTTTCGTATTTTAATAGTTGACATATTTAATGATAAATACACTCACTCCAGTATAACGTAACTTTTATTTTCATTTAAATGCAGAACATCAAATAAGGTGATTTGAAATAATGAATTAGACCCAACTGTTTTTATTTTGTTGATCTTTGAGGTTTAAGTTTTAGTGTAGTTTAGTTTTGTAATTTTTTGAAAACCCTACGTGTTCAGATTAATTTGTTTATTTTTTAATACCTACCACTCTACTTTATATTAAATCAAAATAAAAGTTACATTATTCTTGAGCGATCAACAAATCGAAAATAAAAAAGTTCTTTCCAGATTATGGACTTTTCCGGTCACCATGTACAGAAAATATTAACACTCTATGAGGAATATTTTTTAGGTACAAATTTTGAAGCCTCAAACGTTCATCTATACTATTAAATTACTAACTTTAAGTGTAGTATCGTTCTGTTCGATTTCACTTCGAGGTAAAAAGCTACGACCTATCCTATCTCATCCATTGGGACATCATAATCCACTTGTCCAAAAATCGTCCTAGGACGGGGGTAGATATAAAGGTTATTTTCAGAAAAATTGATTATTAAAAATTTGCTATTTATTTTATTTTACAAATAAAAAAGTATTTTATATTTTGTACAACATTGGGATTTTTGAAAATTCAATAACTTTCTGCAGCCCATAATTCAAAAATCGTTAGATTTAGAGAAAAAATCGGAAAAAATGTTAATACCAAAAATTGTAATTATTATTATTATTATTGCCTACATCTTCTTTTTGAAACTTTTTTCCTATCTACAACGGTAAAGGAATTATACAGGGTGTATTTTAAACTCACCGATAAACGGAAACTGGAGATTCTGTGATCCAAAATAAGACGAAAATTGATATAAATGTTTACTTGATGTTTCGTCTATCTATCAAAAAAGAAAACTTCAAATTTTCATTAAGGCTTAATGAAAATTTGAAGTTTTCTTCTTTGCTTTTTAGCCAATAATACCGACGATTAACTTTAAAATTGTTTGTTGAAGCCTGACCACTCCGGCACTACTTTTTTTTGTTTACTAGAATTATGTAATCTACAGAAAATCCAGGCAATATTTTCATTTTTTTTGTGGCTTGATTAAGTATATTACTGTTTGCCTCAAAATCGGCAAAAATTGAGCATTTTACCAAATCAAACGCCAATAAAAAAACGGTATCTCGTGAATCGTTAACGCGCTCTAGCGTTAACGATTCACGTTAATCCTTCTTTTAAAACTTTTTCAATCTTTTACCCACATTTCATTCGATATATGTGTATAGAAACAAATAATATTTTATGTAGTTGTCCGCATGTCGAAGTTTTCAGTACAATAATTTTGGAATTCTCTATTTCCGATTAATTTTTGAAAATTAGGAAGTATTTTGTAAATTCGGTAGGCACTGTTCGAAACGCACTAGTTTTTTGTATATGTTTTCAAAATATCAGATCGATAGTGTAACGAAGTGATTTTTCTCCGTCAAGGATTGCCTGTTTTATGTTAATATTTCCGTCACTTGGGTACACCCTGTAACTCTGTTAGTATTTAAGTTAGGTTTAATGTAACAATGAGTTGTAAAATCAGTTGGTAAACACACCGTAAATTAATTGATTAATTTTCGATAGTCCCCGTATAGCTAAAATCCGTGAATTGTTCAAAAATAATGTTCAAGCCGGAAGTAAAAATCATTAGTTACGAAAACTTGTTAAAATATTAATCCGTGTCCATTTTAAGCCGGTTCTTTTTGCTATATAGTTTAAAAATTGTAAGCAATGCATTTCCGTTTTCCGTTAGCCCGATTGAATATGGCAAGTTACATAACACGCTCGGACTTAGTAAACCGCATTCTTCGTTCGAGCCACCTGTCCGGATTCCACCCACCGTATGAGCGCGCCGCCGCCTGCGTCAGCAAGAAAACGTAATAAATTCACCGGAACCGGTAAAATCCATAGCAATCGAATTATCGATACCCTGGCACCGAAAACAATAAAACCCGACCAGAAACATTTTCGTGAACCGTCTTGGTAAGAACAATAGTAGTCCACCGTTATCCAGCCGCACCGCCTTCGAATAAACACCGAGATTCGCCGTTGATTTTATCGTGAAAGTACAGACGTCTTGTATAACTACTTAATTAAATCAGAGTTCGGTTTAAAGTTTCCGTTTAGTTGTATTTATTGTTATATCACACATTCACTAGTTGAGTCCTTCGGTGTTCTGCTAAGATAGTTGGGCCTAGCCATCAGTGGATGTATTTCAAAACGTGGATTTATCATACACAGGCAAAGCAAGTCGGTAACCTGCTCTGGTAGTTTGTGGCACCAGTCAATGTATGATTTAAATCTTTATTTTCCGGTAAGGAACGAAATAACTTCCTTGTTATCATAGCTCTGTATTTGAGACAGTAGAAACCTGCGTTTGTTAAGAAGTGTCCGAAACCGAAATAAAAAGAATCTCTGTGACTTATTCATAGCGCTCCGATATTTTGGTGTCATACTTGCTAGCTCCAGCCCCGGTCGTCTGATTTCACCGCGTGGATATATCTCGATCTGTTCGCACTTCGAGTCCACCGCCGTCCACAATTAAATTTGTCCTACATAACCGATTGTAAAGTAAATCGATGCATTATCCTGTTTAGTTTTAACTTGTTTATTTATCATTACTGTTTATTAAATAATTACGTTGGTCTAAATAGGTAAAATTCACGAGGTATTATTTCAGGTATTTATTTCTAATTAACCCGTTTGAGAAATTTCCAAGTCCAGTTGACAGACATTCATCTTAGGACCCCTGGAAATAACCGTATCTCCATCTGTTAGCTACCCCTAAACGTTCTCCCCGGAGTGATGTTCCTTGCACTTAAAAATTAAGGAACTGGCGCCCGAGTTTCCGTCAATATAGTGTTACAAAGCCAGAGAGTTCTGTTTGTAAGTAGCAAATTACAAACATTAAAGGTTACGTAAGTAAGCGGCGTTACAATAGCGCATATAATATCCTAACTATTGCGATGTATATCTTACAAGACATGTTTGATATTTGACATTTTTTTAAGAAAAACCCCGTCCCAGTCGATTTTGATGCCCTAAGCTAAGGGATAAATAACAATATGATACAGGTCGTAGCCTTTTACCTTAAGTAAATTCGAAACTCATTTCTAGAGGACTTTTAAGCCGGTAAGAACTCTATTATTAAACTGTCAAAACTTATTATACCCTGTGAATGTTGGTAAATAGAATTGCAATTTATTATACCTGTATTATTATTGTTAACACAATAATAGTATACAGTATGACAATTTCGATACTTTTCATGTAAAATTCCCATGGAAATAAAGTAAATAAATACAGATATTTTTTCTACTACCGATCGTAAAGTACCTACTAACTTTCCGCACTAGTGCGTAAACTGTTTTTACCTTACGCACTAGTGCGTAAAATAACATACTGAACAATTGCATACCTATAGTAATCATATCTTATTTTAAAAACGTTAAATGACATGTGGTTATTTATTTTATGTAGTCCATTTATTTAATGTCACGGTATATTATTATAAAACATACCTACCTAATTTTCAGAATTTTTTAACAATAATGATTGAATTTTTTACAATTCTGAAGTTTCATTGATATTTTTGACATTGACATAGACAAAGAAATAATAGACATTGATTAGTTTCACTCATTTAAGTGATTGTGATTTTTAAATGACATAATATGAAGTTTTGACATAGGCGCAACTAAGGGGTGCTGGGGGTGCTAAGCACTTCCAAAATCCATTGAGTAAAAAATAATAAAGAGTTGCAACTGTCAAGGTTTCGAGATTTTAGTATTATATTTCTTTGCCAATAACTTCATGATTGTCATCAATTTTTAGTGCTACGGGAAGATATTTGTAATGTGGCTGTATAGCCCTTAAAATTGAAGACAATCATGAAACTATTGGTGAAAAAATACAACACTAAAATCTCGAAACCTTGACAGTTGCGCCTCTTTATTATTTTTACTCAATGCAAAATCGAAAATAGCACCCCCAAATTAAATTCAGTTTCATTCTGTCAATTAACAAATAAACTAGAAGACTGTCAGAAACTCCTCTTTAGATATTTCTGTTCTTTTATTGTAATACAATTTTGAACCTGAGCCCCCCCAAAAATTAGATGCTAGTTGCGCCTATGGCAATAAAGTCCTTTTGACGATTTTATGGCACCTCCGAGTTGTATATACATACAGGGTGTACCCTAACTTATTTACTTCGTTTTAAAGGGAAGTTTCAGTCGATATTTGTAACACAAATTACAAAAAAATATATATATAAAAAAAGAAGTTGAAAAACTGACTTACCTTACATAAAAGTGTCTCTCTAGCGAGTCACTTACGATCTGAACAACATGTTTTGTATAGATCAATTGCTAAAGTTCTCAAAATATTTGACGTTTTCATGAATTTTTTTCTCTAAAACCACACAGTATATTTCTTTAATTTTCTGTATATGGATTTACCATTAAGGGACCTACCATCCCTTAAAAGGAAGTATTATCGGTTATCCAAGTTATGAAATTGAAAACCTCTCAAGTCTACAGTCTACATTGAAAATTAAATTCGGTTTAAAAAAATCAGTCGGCAGGACGCCATGTATGTTGTAAGTTATTAAGAAAACACAGTGTACAAAATAATGATTTATTGATATTATTTATTTATTTATACAACCTTTTTTACACCGTACACATAAGTTCCCTTATTTGATGGTGTCTCCTCTAAAATTAAATGATGTTCTCCGAACTGATACTTTTACAGTAGTAAAGGTACATTGGAGATGACAAATAACATTTTGTATTATTGTTCGACCGAGTACGGTGAATAAAATTAAAGAACGAAAAAGGAACAGAAATAAATAAATAAAATAAAAAATTAAGTTATAAATTTATTGGGTTTTATATTTATACAAGCATCGGCAAGCTTTTGACAGGTATATAAAAGTATTAAATTCAAATTTGATGTAAAAATATCCCAAGCACGATATAAAACCCATCCGTAAGCTGGAAAATGTAATTAGGTATATAAATGTATTTATTGCAAATTGTTACCTCTACCTCTATAAAAATAATGCTTAATAATTAATAACAATAAACAATATCTGAATATCACAATGTTAGAATGTTATTAACAGTCTATAAAAATTATGAGTTCACATTGGAATGATAAATATGGCATATGGCATTTACTTGGACACTACGGGCATATAAAATTTATGAGATTTCGTATCTCTGGTGTGTTTGAACGGCCCTTTGGGTGCATCCACCAGTACAGCAGGACACGGACCGATATTTCTAGGAGAGTACTCCTTCTTGTAAGACGTTACGATATGCACATTACTATCACCTAGAGTAATATTCGAAACATTGGACCTCCTGTTAACTCTTTCTACCCTTTGGACATTTTGCTGTTTGGTAAATTCGCCGTAAGATTTGGCCTCGGATTGCCCGTAGAAGTGGCCACCGACAGAAAGGTTATCTTTCCTTACGATCTTCTGAGGTCTTTCCACAGTCTGATATGTAAATTGCTGGCTGCGTCTGTTGGTGTTATTAGATTCTTGATTCGACCGGTGTATTGAGCTCAAACTTTGTCTATCTGTGTTGACTACAGTGCGACCTTGATCGTGTAGATTACAAACGGATTTTCTCATGTCCAGTGCAGAGGAGCTTGTGGCGTGTAATGCCTCCGTAGACGTGTGCATACCCTTCCTGTGCAATATTTGATTGTTGATTTCCTCGGAAGACATGACATTCCTCTTGTGATGAGTCGCTTGAGATGAGAGCTTTTCCGTGTGCTGTTTAGATGAAATATCTGTATTACTCGAAGAGTGGATGATGTTATTTTGGCGAACCACGTTGCTAACGTTTGTTACATTACGATTTTCGGTGTGCTGTTGTGATTTATGAATATGTGTTTGTGACGATGATTTTCTAATTTCGTTGGCACCGGTAATAACTTCTCTATGTACACGTTGGTCAACTTCTTGGCCAGCGTGGTTAACGTGAGCTGCATTTTGAACGCCGGATGTTGCAGTTGTGGTTTTTCGTGTGGTAGTCACAATTGTACCATCTGCTAACGTTTTTGTATCTGAGGAAACATTGGTAGATGATTTTCCAGTCGATTTAATGTCCTTGTTTATTATGTTATTGACTCTCTTGTCAATAATTTTAACATCCTTATTGTCAACAATGTTTGTTGTACGTCTATCCACAATATTTGTTTCTTTTTTATCAATCAGTGTTTTACGATCAACTTTCCTAGTGTAAGTATTGTAATTGGTTTGATTTGTTGTTTCCATGGTGTTGGTATCGTTCCCGAGAGATATGTGAGACTCCATATGACGACGATTGTTTATAATTCTATCTACCGGTCCCGCGGGTGATTCTTTCTTAGGGGTCTTTTCAAAGGTCTGTTTCGTTGTTGTAGTGCATTCCATCTTACCACTGCCAACTTTAAGGTGATCCTCATGTTTCTTGATCTCAGCCCTTTCTCCTCTTACTACAGTATATTGAGATTTCGCTACTGTAGTGTCTTGGAATTCACCGGTTATTTTGAGATTGTCTTGTGGCTTCCTCACAGGTGCCCGTTCTCCACGAGTTGGTTTGAAATCGTCCCTACTTTTTGGCGTTCCCATAAAATCACCTTCAGGTTTAAGATTGTCTGGGTGTTTGACGATATCTGCTCTTTCTCCTGGACCATATGGAGATTTGACAGGAGTTTCGAATTCACCTTCTGGACGTAAGTTATCTTGTGGTTTCCTGGGTGATGGTCTTTCACCTGGTTGATACCCAGGTTTCTGGGGTCTGTCGAAATCTCCCTCTGGTTTTAAATTGTCCAAATGACGAATAGGTGTTCTACGTTCACCAGGGCCGACTCTGCTTGGCGAAGGTCTTTCAAAATCACCTTCGGGGTGTAAGTTATCCTCTGGTTTTTTGGGAGTGGGACGTTCTCCAGGACGATAACCAGTTTTTTCTGGTCTATCGAAGTCCCCTTCGGGATGTAAATTATCTTGGGGCTTTTTGGGTGTAGGTCTTTCTCCTGGTTTGTAACCGGGCCTTTCTGGTCTATCGAAGTCGCCTTCTGGACGTAAGTTGTCATTATGTCTAATAGGAGATCTTCTTTCACCTGGACCAACCTTGGATGGTGTTGGGCGTTCAAATTCACCCTCTGGTCTTAGATTATCCTGTGGTTTTTTAGGAGTTGGGCGTTCTCCTGGACTGTATCCTTGTTTTTCAGGCCTGTCAAAGTCTCCTTCTGGATGCAAGTTATCATCGTGCTTAATAGGCCTGCGTCTTTCACCAGGTCCTACCTTGGTAGGAGTTGGCCTTTCGAAATCACCTTCTAGTTTCAAATTATCTTCATGTCGTATGACTTCTGTTCTCTCAGTGCGAGTCGTGAAATCGTCACGTTTTCTGTATTCATTAAATTCTCCTTCCATTCTTAAGTTATCTTCACGTCTAATGATGTCACACCTTTCTCCTCTTACCACGGAATAGTCATCTCTAGATCGAACATCAGTGAATTCTCCTTCTACACGTAAGTTGTCCTCACGCTTAATAACTTGTGCTCTATCCACAACTGTGGTTTTAGTGAAGTCATCTCTGCGACGTATGTCCCATTCACCCTCCATTCTTAAATTGTCTTCGTGTTTGATGATCTCTGCTCTATCTACCACCGTAGTATTAGTAAAGTCATCTCTGCGGCGTACGTCCCATTCTCCTTCCATTTTTAGATTATCCTCCCGCCTGATTATATCAACTCTTTCTCCACGAACCACTTTGTAGTCATCTTTTCTTACAACGTCCATAGTACCTTCGGGTTTGAGATTGTCGTCGTGTTTAATAGGTTTCCTAATCTCAGCGGGACCAATTTCCTTGATTTCAGGTCTTGCAAAGTCTCCTTCAGGTTTAAGATTATCTTGAGGTTTTTTCTGTTTCGGTCTTTCGGCAGGTCTGTAACCTGGTTTTTCAGGACGGTCAAATTCTCCTTCAGGTCTAAGATTGTCACCATGTTTAATGGGGCTGCGCCGCTCACCCGGACCAACTTTTGTTGGAGTAGGCCTTTCGAAGTCTCCTTCAGGTCGAAGATTATCGTCAGGACGTTTCTGTTTTGGCCTTTCTCCAGGTTGATATTTTGTTTTTTCAGGACGATCGAAGTCACCTTCCGGTCGAAGATTATCATCATGTTTGATAGGACTTCTGCGTTCAGCTGGACCAATTTGTGTAGGTGCTGGTCTTTCAAAATCACCTTCAGGATGAAGATTGTCTTCTGGACGTTTTTGTTTAGGCCTTTCAGCAGGAGACCATCCGGGTTTCTCGGGACGTTCGAAAGCACCTTCAGGTTTAAGATTGTCCTCTGGTTTTTTCGCTTTGGGCCTCTCAGAAGGTTTATAATCATCTTTCTCTGGCCTTTCAAAATCACCTTCTGGACGCAAATTATCCTCAGGTTTCCTTTGCTTCGGTCTTTCAGCGGGACGCCATCCCGGTTTTTCAGGGCGGTCAAAATCACCTTCAGGGCGTAGATTGTCATCATGTTTGATTGGACTTCTTCTTTCAGCGGGACCAATTTTACTTGGACTTGGACGTTCGAAATCGCCCTCAGGACGAAGATTATCATCAGGTCGCCTTTGTTTTGGTCTCTCAGCGGGCGTCCATCCGTGTTTTTCAGGACGTTCAAAATCTCCCTCGGGGCGTAGATTATCATCGTGTTTGATAGGAGTTCTACGCTCTGCCGGACCAATTTTACTTGGACATGGACGTTCAAAATCACCCTCGGGACGAAGATTATCTTCAGGTCTCCTTGGTTTAGGTCTTTCAGCGGGAGACCATCCTGGTTTTTCAGGGCGTTCAAAATCTCCCTCGGGACGTAGATTATCATCGTGTTTGATAGGAGTTCTACGCTCTGCCGGACCAATTTTACTAGGACTTGGACGTTCAAAATCACCCTCGGGATGAAGATTATCCTCGGGTCTTCTTGGTTTAGGTCTTTCAGCGGGAGACCATCCTGTTTTTTCAGGACGTTCAAAATCTCCCTCGGGGCGTAGATTATCATCGTGTTTGATAGGAGTTCTACGCTCTGCCGGACCAATTTTGCTTGGACTTGGCCTTTCAAAATCACCCTCAGGTCGAAGATTATCTTCAGGTCTTCTTGGTTTAGATCTTTCAGCGGGAGACCATCCTGGTTTTTCAGGACGTTCAAAATCTCCCTCGGGGCGTAGATTATCATCGTGTTTGATAGGAGTTCTACGCTCTGCCGGGCCAATTTTACTTGGACTTGGACGTTCAAAATCACCCTCGGGACGAAGATTATCTTCAGGTCGCCTTTGTTTAGGTCTTTCAGCAGGAGACCATCCTGATTTTTCAGGACGTTCGAAATCTCCCTCGGGGCGTAGATTATCATCGTGTTTGATAGGAGTTCTACGCTCTGCCGGACCAATTTTGCTTGGACTTGGCCTTTCAAAATCACCTTCAGGTCGTAGATTATCTTCAGGTTTTCTTGGTTTAGATCTTTCAGCGGGAGACCATCCTGGTTTTTCAGGACGTTCAAAATCTCCCTCGGGGCGTAGATTATCATCGTGTTTGATAGGAGTTCTACGTTCTGCCGGACCAATTTTACTTGGACTTGGACGTTCAAAATCACCCTCGGGACGAAGATTATCTTCAGGTCGTCTTTGTTTAGGTCTTTCAGCGGGAGACCATCCTGGTTTTTCAGGACGTTCAAAATCTCCCTCGGGGCGTAGATTATCATCGTGTTTGATAGGAGTTCTACGCTCTGCTGGACCAATTTTGCTTGGACTTGGCCTTTCAAAATCACCCTCAGGTCGAAGATTATCCTCTGGACGTTTTTGTGCAGGTCGTTCTCCAGGCTTGTACTGTGGTTTCTCTGGTCGTTCAAAGTCACCTTCTGGTCTCAAATTGTCTGATGGTTTCATGGGAGTTGGTCTATCTGCAGGCCTATAACCAGTTTTTTCTGGCCGTTCAAAATCTCCTTCTGGACGTAAATTATCGTCATGTTTAATAGGAGTTCTGCGTTCGGCGGGACCAACCTTCGTGGGAGAAGGCCTTTCAAAATCACCTTCTGGTCGGAGATTATCATCAGGACGCTTTTGTTTTGGTCTCTCTGCTGGCTGATAACTTGGCCTCTCAGGTCTTTCGAAATCTCCTTCGGGACGAAGATTATCATCATGTTTAATAGGCGATCTACGTTCACCAGGACCAACTTTTGTAGGTGTTGGCCTCTCAAACTCACCCTCTGGTCGAAGATTATCCTCAGGACGTTTTGGTTTCGGTCTTTCCGCAGTTTTATATTCAGGCTTCTCAGGTCTTTCGAAGTCACCTTCTGGATGTAAGTTGTCTTCGGGACGTTTTTGTTTCGGCCTCTCACTTGGTTGATATTTAGGTTTCTCTGGACGTTCAAAATCACCCTCAGGACGAAGGTTATCGTCATGTTTAATAGGAGTCCTGCGCTCCGAAGGACCCACTTTGGTAGGTGTAGGTCTCTCAAAATCGCCTTCAGGACGAAGATTATCTTCGGGTTTCTTTGGAGACGGACGTTCACCAGGTTTATATCTAGGCTTTTCAGGTCGCTCGAAATCTCCTTCTGGGCGTAAATTGTCTTCCGGTCTCTTTTGTTTAGGCCTTTCAGCAGGAGACCATCCCGGTCTATCTGGGCGTTCAAATTCTCCTTCTGGTCTTAAGTTGTCTTCAGGTTTCTTAGGCGTTTGTCTCTCAGCTGGCCTATAGCCAGGTTTCTCTGGTCTTTCAAAATCTCCCTCAGGACGTAAGTTATCATCATGTTTAATGGGAGATCTACGTTCGCCGGGGCCAATTTTAGTGGGAGTGGGTCTCTCAAAGTCTCCCTCGGGACGTAAATTATCCTCTGGACGTTTTTGCTTGGGTCTTTCACCTGGCTTGTACTGCGTTTTTTCGGGTCGTTCAAAATCGCCTTCTGGGCGAAGGTTGTCCTCAGGTCTCTTTGGCTGTGGCCTCTCGCCAGGTCTATAACGAGATTTTTCTGGACGCTCGAAATCACCTTCTGGTCTAAGATTATCTTCAGGTTTCTTTTGTTTTGGTCTTTCAGCAGGAGACCACCCTGGTTTCTCCGGACGTTCAAAGTCACCTTCAGGTCTTAAATTGTCTTCTGGCTTCTTTTGTTTTGGTCTTTCAGCTGGAAGAAACTTGTCTGGTTTACGCTTTTCAAATTCGCCCTCTGGTCTTAGGTTGTCTTCCGGTTTTTTGGGAGTTGGTCGTTCAACCGATTGATAGCGCGGCTTCTCTGGACGCTCAAAGTCGCCCTCAGGACGGAGATTATCATCATGTCTAATAGGGGAACGACGTTCACCAGGACCAATTTTTGTGGGAGTTGGTCTCTCAAATTCACCTTCAGGACGAAGATTATCTTCAGGTCTTTTGGGGTGTGGCCTTTCCCCAGGTCTGTAGCCAGGTTTTTCAGGACGTTCGAATTCGCCCTCTGGGCGAAGGTTATCATCTGGGCGCTTTTGTTTCGGCCTTTCTGCTGGTGACCATTCTAATTTTTCTGGACGATCAAAATCTCCTTCTGGTCTAAGATTGTCTTGAGGTTTCTTCTGTTTAGGTCTTTCAGCCGAGATAAACTTCTCTGGTGTACGTCTTTCAAATTCGCCTTCTGGTTTCAAGTTATCTTCAGGTTTTTTAGGAGTAGGTCGCTCGCCAGGTTTGTATTTAGGCTTTTCAGGCCTCTCAAATGTTCCTTCAGGCTTTAAGTTATCTTCGGGCCTCTTTTGCTGTGGTCTTTCCCCAGGTCTGTAGCCAGGTTTCTCAGGTCGTTCGAAGTCGCCCTCTGGACGAAGATTGTCTTCTGGGCGTTTTTGCTTTGGTCTTTCAGCAGGTGACCATTCTGGTTTATCTGGTCGTTGGAAATCACCTTCTGGCCTAAGATTGTCTTCCGGTTTCTTTGGTTTTGGCCTTTCACCAGGTTTATAATCAAGTTTTTCGGGCCGTTCAAAGTCACCTTCTGGTCGTAGATTTTCCTCGGGTTTCTTTTGTTTAGGTCGTTCTGCAGGAGACCATCCAGGTTTTTCAGGACGTTCGAAATCACCTTCAGGTCTTAAATTATCTTCAGGCTTTTTCGGGGTTTGTCTATCACCCGGTTTATACCTCGGTTTTTCTGGGCGTTCAAAATCTCCTTCTGGCCTTAAATTGTCCTCTGGTCTTTTTTGCTGCGGCCTTTCCGCTGGTCTGTAACCAGGTTTTTCAGGGCGCTCAAAATCTCCCTCAGGTCGCAAGTTATCCTCAGGTCTCTTTTGCTTTGGACGGTCGGCAGGTTTATAGCCAGGTTTTTCTGGTCTCTCGAAGTCTCCTTCGGGACGTAAATTATCCTCAGGCTTTTTAGGCTTTGATCTATCTGCTGGTTTGAATTCAGGTTTTTCGGGCCTTTCAAAATCTCCCTCAGGTCTAAGATTATCTTCAGGCTTCTTCTGTTTCGGCCTGTCTGCGGGAACAAACTTATCTCGTGTGCGTTTTTCAAAATCGCCTTCAGGTTTTAAATTGTCTTTTGGTTTAGTCGGCGTAGGACGCTCAGTGAGTTTGGGCACGAAATCTTCTCTAGATTTAGGGGTTCCCTCAAATGGCCCTTCCGGTTTTAAATTATCTCGGTGGATAACTACAGTCTGTTGGAAGTCTGTCGTATCGAAATTTTTGTAGACATCCTGAGATGTGGTAGTAACTTCGGTATTTTGCGTGGAGTAAAATTTATCAATATCGTCTTTCGTCCATGTCCTTCTGCGCCTGTCAACTTTTGGAGTTTTTTCGGTGTATTCAACAGTGGTCGAAGTATCAAATGTCATATCTCCTTCTACGGTGAGGTTATCTTGACGCTTTTTGACAACAGTTCTTTCTACAGTAGAGCTGTAATCAACGAATTCGGAACGTGTTGTGGTGTCATCGGTAAAGTCCCCTTCGACTTTTGTCCAGGTGTTGCGTCTTATTGGGCTAGCTTTGGGGACCAATTCGCCAGTGAAGTCAACTTTATTTGTAGTTATATCTGTAAAAGATGAAAAATTTAGTATGGTTTTTGCTGAGATTTTTTAAATTTTATATTTGGAATCGGATGCCCAACAAAAAACTTGTTTTATAAATGTATGCTGTATAAGTAGTGGTATGCAGGATAATATACTCTGTATAGTTGATTTCATATTTTTGAGTTTCCTCGTACACTGTGACCTCGGATTATAATTTTCTTTCATTTTATTTTTGTTGGAGGTGCATCAACTTTTATCAGACTTGATAGTAAGAGAAAATGATAGTAAAAAGTTTACTGTATGATGCAAACTCTTTGGACCACGCTTTATATTTATAACAGAAAATTCTGCACATTTTAAAAACGTACGTTTAAAAAAATTAAAGTTTATAAATAAAACTAAAACTTTTGTATTTGTTTGCTTTCATTTATTTCATTTGAAATAAATTGCGTAGTGTCAAAATATAAAAAAAATCCTGAATAAAATTTTAAATGGGGCAAAATTAGAAATAAGAATTTTATTGCATTAATATGTATATTTTTATGTAAATTTGAAGTATTTTGTCAGAAATGAATTTAAAGGCAAACATAAAACAAAGTGCTAAAATGAGTACATTTTTCCAATATTTGAAAACTTTTTTCTACAATAATAATAATAATAATAATAATATAATTTTCATATAAATAATCGACGAATCCCAAGAAACTACACATTAAGTTAATTGATATCATCAGTCAAGAAAAAGAAGTATTTATCGAAAAAAGCACTCATTGACTACACAGCGCACTGAAAATAATTTAATTTTCTCCTATTAGGCCGAGATTTACCTTAATAATTAAAGTAGTCGAATGATATCCAATGTTTATTTAAAAGATAATGGTCGACTTAAAATAGCAAATAAAAACGTGAAATTAATTAAAATTGTATACAAGTAAAAAGATTATATTATTATTTGTTATTTTGATATGGGGAGATGAACTAAATGACGATAAAATTGTATTATCAATGCACTCACCTGTTTTACTCGTATAATTAGCGTTAAAAAAATTTGGAAAAAACCACACTTACTAAATACCGTGTACCTTTAACAATATGTTTTTGAGATGGTAGCGTTGTTATAGATAAGGATAAGAATATGACGATTATTCTAGAGATTATCGAATTATTTATATTTTATATCTAATTTAGGTAAATATTTTGATATGGATATGCAAATATAAATAAATGTTTTGAATAAATTTCAGTTGTAAAATTAGAAAATATCGTAAGTGCTTTTTTTGAGTTGCAAAAAATTAAATTTTGAAAGAGAAACATCAATTAAATAAATTACCTGTGAATTCTCCTTCAATGATGATGTTGTCCTCATGGCGAGTGATTTCTGCTCTATCACCGCGAATAACTCGATAATCATCAATTATAGTTCTTTTCCCGGTGAATTCCCCTTCAGGTTTCAAGTTATCCTGAGGTCTTTTGGCAACTGGTCTCTCACCAGGTTTATAATCTGGCTTCTCAGGCCTTTCAAAATCACCTTCTGGTTTGAGATTATCCTCTGGTTTTCTTTGCTTTGGCCTCTCTGCTGGTTTCCAGTCTTTCGGCTCTGGAATCTCAAAATCGCCTTCTGGTCGTAAATTGTCCTGAGGTTTTTTTACAGGAGCTCTGTCACCGGGTTTCCATTCATCTGGCTTGCGTTTTTCGAAGTCACCTTCAGGTCTTAGGTTATCTTCAGGTTTCTTCTGCTTGGGTCTTTCGGCAGGTCTGTAACCGGGTTTTTCTGGCCTCTCAAAGTCTCCCTCGGGTCTAAGATTGTCTTCTGGTTTCTTCTGTTTTGGTCTTTCGGCAGGAGACCATCCTGGTTTCTCCGGACGTTCAAAGTCACCTTCAGGTCGTAAGTTATCTTGAGGTCTCTTGACGTCTGGCCTATCTCCTGGACGCCATTTTTCTGGGGTTCGTCTTTCAAAGTCTCCTTCGGGTTTCAAATTATCTTCGGGGCGTTTAGGCGTCTGTCTTTCAGCCGGTTGGTAACCGGTTTTTTCGGGTCTGTCAAAATCGCCTTCAGGATGTAAGTTATCCTGAGGTTTTTTGGGTTGTGGACGCTCACCTGGCTGCCATTTCTCTGGTGTTCGTTTTTCAAAATCGCCCTCCGGACGGAGATTGTCTTGAGGTTTCTTAACAGGAGCCCTCTCGCCGGGTCTCCAGTGTTCAACTTCAGGCTTTTCGAATTCACCTTCCGGACGAAGGTTATCTTGAGGTTTCTTAATTGGAGCCCTTTCGCCAGGTTTCCACTCTTCCGGTTTGCGCTTCGCAAACTCGCCTTCTGGTTTGAGATGGTCCTCGGGTTTCTTCACAGGATACCGATCGCCTTTAGTAGCGCTGTATTCGTCCTTGGGTTTACCCAAGAATGGCCCTTCGGGGTGGAGGTGATCGTTGTAATCATCTGGATTATGTGGACAACTGTGGCGTCTGCAAACAATGTTTATAAGTTAATTTTTAATTGAAAAAAATAGATTTTTTTTTATTTGGAAATGTCCTTTTATTTTGAAGTAAACGGGTGTAGGATTAACGTTGGCACAGCAGACTAAGACTATAGAATACTAAAACATAATGAATGGGTGTTTTTGTGTGATTTGAATTTGGTATGGTAGGTTAACACAACAGCACTAACAGTTGGCCATTATAAACCAATTGTATTCTATCATCTTTATGCCATGACATTTTCTTCCCCAACCTGTATAATTAGCAGGACTTGAAATATTTTACTTTCATTAATATAAAAAGAAAAGTTATAAATTGTCTTTTTTTCCGCTTACTTTGGATTTCACAAAGACCTGTTCATACATTTACCATACACTGTATGTGGATAATAAGGAATGTAATATTATAAATTAAATTAGTAAACAATTCCACATACTGATTTGGTGTAAAAAAAATAGTTAATCTTTTGTCAATGAATTATTTGTATTGAATTTTAAGTTTAATAGATCCTCAATTTTTTTTTAAATTTGGGTAAGTACCTCTGATATTTCAGATTTAATGAAACATTTATTCCTATTTTTTTTATAGAATTCTGTTCTAAGGGTTGACAAAAAAATAGTGTTTTTTTTTCTTTTAAATGTACTTTTTAAAAAAAAACCTTCTTATTTTGTTTAAATATGTTGATTTTCAAAAAAGTTAAATAATCCATAAAAGTTTATTTAATAAAGATTAAAAATATCTATTACATGTTATTTTGATTTTGCAAACAAATTATAATTCTAAATAAAAATCTACATACACACTATAATCGAAAAATTAATCGATAGCTTCGCAAAATTATTTGACAAATTTTCACCACATATCCAACAATTACTTTACTCACAAAAATATTTCTATATTGTGAACCACTTGGCCGATTCTATTCAAGCAAAGTTCTGATGAAAGTAGATGAACTTTCAAGCTAATTAACCACGTTTGACAAATATCTAGAAAAAAATTGTAAAAGGGCCATTTTTGATTCGTACGAAACTTTGTAATTTTAATATATATTAAGAAACCACAATTTTTTTCTTTGGGCTTAAAAGACCAATTTATTTGATTTTTGGGAAAACATTGTTTTGACGTAAAAAAATCATCTTGTCGTCGTAGAAATCTTTCCAAAACGCGAAGTCCACAGAAATGGATTGATTTGGACGAACTTTTTTTAAAATTTGCTTAACAATGAATAACTCTTAAGAGTATATAATGGTAGTCACAACGATAGTTTTAAACCAGAATTAGTTATTACGAGAAGAGTGAAAAATGCAAAAAAAATTCGAATTCAAATTTACCATGTTGCCACATTTTTTTCCTTGCTGATTTGTTCTCTAATAAAAGAAAATTGGAGCAACATTTTGTAATGATGATTTTTCTAGCAAAAATAAATTTTTCGTGGTATTTTTTTCACAAGTAGGTAAATATAAGTGGACAAATTGCAAATTTAAGGATAAAGGTTGATTCAATGATGAGAAATTAAGAAATAAGAAATTTTGTCACGCATTGCATTTTTAAATAAAAATTTTTCGTAGAATCAAGTAAATCGTACTCTTGAGCCAAAAGAAAAATAATTGTGTCTTAAATTAGATGAAAAATACTCTGACAAAATTTTGTACGAATTAAAAATTTATCACCGAACGCCTTGATCGATTTGAAATGGAATGTCTCAAAATCTGTTTTCAAAATGTACAGGGTGATCATTTTAAGTGCCTCACTCGATTTTCCTGCTTTATTCTTCACCTAGGAAAAAAATTCGAAAACCATACTTGTGCACTTTTTTCCGAGGAATCCGATTCCGAAAAGATAAAAACAATTGAATGTCAAAGAAAAAAGTGATGGCCGAAAAACTGAAAAAGAAAAAATATACACCCTGTATGTTAATGCGGAAATGGATATGTGACATTTCACTGATTGTAAATGTGTATCAGATACATATTTTTTTTCTTAGGTTGTCTCAGGGTTGTGTACTATTGACAAAATATTAAAGTGTCAGATTTAATTGATCGTCACTGTCATTTATTTTTGGCTGAATTGCCAAATTTTTTATTTATAACATTGCTGTGCCACAGATTAACTATATCAGATGCGAAAGCTTCGCGCGGTGCCTTTCATGTCCGCGACACACGTATTAGACAAAGGCCCGTCGGCTACTCGTAACGTTGCATGCTTTTTGCACCACAAGACTTTAATATTTATTTTTGTGGATGCGAGTTAGTTGCACCACTTGAGCGCTCGAGAAAAACAATAAAAATATATTATAAAATATTCTTTATTAAAACAAATATGAAATTGTATGTTTACAAATGGGATAATATTGTAAGTTTTCTATTTGTTTTATCAGGTTTTTTGATGTTTTTAGATCTCTATTTGTATACACCAACAAACTCGTATGACACTATTTTGACATTTATAATCCGAACGCTCGGACTAACAATATATCGCCGTAAACTCTGCTACACGCTGTCACGATAATGCTCTCGTACTAAACTCTCCGCATATATGAGGATGGAAGTAGTGGGGATCGTTGGACAGGCCGCCACGCTTACTTTCGCATCTGGTATAGTTATGCCCGATTGCACCAACGATTTTAAGGAATCCTTACAGCTAAGCAACCCATAAAATCAACATTTTGCTTGCACCAACATTAAGGAATGCCTATACTATCCTTAAGCTTTCCTTTACCAAGTCTTCGCTAGCGACCACTTAAACTATCCTTGCGAAGTTTTTAAGTTATGTTTTATAGTTTTGTGAGTTATTTTATTCATTTTTGCAATTTGTAATCAACTTTTTAATTGATTCAGGATTATAATAGCTAGGTATACATAGTGGTAATGGAGTACTTCGAATTAGGGGATGAACCAGATTTCATTGGAGACGACGTGGAACTTGTAGAAATAATTGAGGCAGGATTATCTAGGAAAATTTATGATCGTTCAAATTTATTTTGAAGAAATTGATCCTATGGGATTTTTTAGAAGGTTTAGGTTAACTAAGGAAGCTGTAATAAATGTTTTGCCTCAGATAGAAAACCAGCTAGAATTCATTCAAACTCTCCCAAGCACGGTTTGCCGGTTTGGCAAACTCGACGTAATCGAGTTAACTTAATTTCTCGCCATAATGACTAACTACTGCAAACCACACTAAACCGCGTTAGCGGTTAAGGGCCAGTTGTATCAGTGGTTCAGCGAAAGTTCAGTTGAACTTGGTTCAAAATCCCATCTTGCAACAATGGTTTCCTTTGATATTGAACCAAGTTCAGCTGAACTTTCGCTGAACCACTTTGATACAACTGGTCCTTAGTCACCAAAAAACCCTTATAGACCACCAGCCTTGAACCATAACAAAAAAGTGAGGTTAACATTCACCCAGTGTGCCCAACATAACATTTAAAAAAGGTAAGATATACTAGATTTTACAGCGTTGCCAAGTGTAACAGATACTTAGCTAAGGAAACCTGAAGTAGTGATGATGCAACCAAACAATAAATTAAGGACAACTTAACTTTATGGATTCCTTTAGTATTCTGTGCTTAAACAGAAGTTGGTGCAATCGGGCATTAATCTGTGGCTGTGCTTTCTTTAGGGTTTCACTCTGGCAACTATGTAGAACCAATTTGAATTTGTGGTTATGTTTTTGACTTTTCAACATAACCTCACTAATTAAAACAGTCATTCATACCAACAGAATTCAGATTTTCCAAAGCCTCCCCTCATGTAAATAAAATGTGAATGGCATATAGCATAACTTATATTCTTTAGTTTTTGAAATAAATAAAAAATAATTTAAATGCTTTTGTTTGTTTTCATGGATGATTTTATTGCATAACATATATTTGTGTTATTTTAAATTTAAACCCCAATATCTTATTAAATATGAAAGACAATGATGATATGTTATATATTGCTGAATTCAGAAAGAAAAGTGCTTTAAACTGAGCTCAATATACAGGGTGTATCACCTAAAATAAAAAAATTAAAGCAATTTCCGGTCAAACCGGAAGTGAAAAATATGTATCTGATACACATTTACAATCAGTGAAATGTCACATATTCATTTCCGCATTAATATGCAGGGTGTATATTTTTTTCTTTTCCAGTTTTTCGGCCATAACTTTTTTCTTTGACATTCAATTGTTTTTATCTTTTCGGAATCGGATTCCTCGAAAAAAAGTACACAAGTATGGTTTTTGAATTTTTTCCCTAGGTGAAGAATAAAGCAGGAAAATCGAGTGGGGCACTTAAAATGATCACCCTGTACCTACCCTTAATGTTTGTGGCTTATTTAAAACAACTTGGTCAGCTTGGTAGACGTTCAAAGTCAAACCAATCATCTGATTACTTGAATGTGATGATATTTATATTTTGATTTTTGACCAGTGAAGACTTTTAGAAAATAAAAATGTTCACAGACGCCAGGGTGACAAAAAGATAAAAATAAAATTTCAAAAAATGGTTCAACGAACCGGTTTGCGCATGAATAAGTGAAAACTTATACAAAAAAATTTATGTATGTACCTACTTAGTAACCTGTTATTGCAATAGCGAATCACATAAATTATTCATTAACAAGAGTATTTTGTTTTTAAATTATACCCACGCTTCATTCCATTATAATAGGAGTATAATAATAGATTTTTGTATTACCAAACTATGTGCTCGTTAACCTATCGATTATTCGGTGTTTCTAAGTGAACCGAATATTCGATTAGTTCAACTGGTAGGTATGTCAGTTACAATTGCCCCGGAAGAAAAAACTTAAATTTGTGTGTACAATTCATTTTTTTCGTAAATAGAAAATAAATATTTGGTTATTTTTCCTCTAAATCGGAGTATATATTATAGGGTATATATACAGGGTGTTAAAAACAACTGGGATGTGAATTCGTGAATCGAAATTATGGTGACTGACCAAAAATGTTGTTAGCCAAAAATTATTCCTCGAAAAGTTAAAACTTAGGGAAACAATGGTCAAAAATAAACGAACAGATCCAATTTTTATTTTTTTTAACCTTTTTGAGAATGACGCGTCATCAAAAATCAAAATTACCAGAAGAACTACTCCAAAAATAACATGCTTCTAATAATGTTAATTTAAAAGAATTTTGGTGACCCAATTAAAATACAATTATCTTTTATTTACTATTTTCCCCAAAAACGGTTCCTCTTACAAGACAGAAGATTTACTTTAAATCTCACTTTTTGGTAGTTTAATTGTTTTCTTAAATTTAAAGACGCCATCCAGATTTATATATTTTCCATATTGCATCAAATTAATCCCATTTCGAAGCATTAAACAGACCTCGGTACATATAAGTTAATACACTCGCCAACAAAATTATTGCATCACAATGTATAAAGGCATACAGGAATTTGTATTACCTATGGTGTTTATTGATTAAAACAAAATAAATTATTATCTAGTTACAGGAAAACCAGTTTATTTAGAATTTTCCTGTAGCAGGAAAAAACTGGTCGATACAGTATTATTTTTTCTGTCACTTTAAATAATGCTAGTCACGCGTCATTCCATTAGAATAAGTAGCGTATAGATTTCTATTTAATAGACAACACTGCTTCCCATTACCACATTTGAGGCCAGCTATTACATATCGATTAGGTATTCGATGTTTCAAACTCAACTAAATATTTAATAACTTAAATAATGTGTTACCGTATTTGTATAAGTTGCATTTAGCTAGAAAGAACCGTTTAAAATATCCTTACTCGATGCGAAACTTAACCACGCATTTGTATTAAGAAACAAAACATTGCTTTTCCTTTCGTGTTCAAAATAATTACAGAAGTTCGTACCTCGTAATTGAAGAGAAGTACAAACAGATGGTTTATTGATTTTTCTAATGTATATTTCGTGAATGAAAACGATGAACAAATTACTTATATAGTTATACTAAATGCTTTTAAACTATTAACGACCCTTTTGAATGAACCAGTGGATCAGTACCTAATGTACTAGAAAATAGGAAACGTGGAAAAATGAAAATCAGGCCATAGTGTCCTGAAGCTAATGTTAGATGTTGAAGACCAAATAAAAATGATTTAACTCATTTTACTTAAACAACAATTGTCTCATTAAGAAGATTTAGCCATGAGCGAAACATAACTAGAAAAAAAAAATAATGGATCACAACAAAAGGCTATTTACAATAAATTATCCATAAGCCCTCCAATGAACTCAACACGCTTTCTTAAACGTTTGATATCTCTTTCATAGTTTCGATAATAACACGTATAACTTTTGTGTAAAATTAAGTTCCTTAATTGTTTTTCCTTGCACCATTTCGAAACAAAAAAGAAATAGTGAAAAATTACTTCAGGGATAAAGTGAGTCCTGCGACCTCAACCGTTTAATTAAAAATAAGCAAAACCGTCGTTTTCTTTATCAGTTGAAATTCATGCATACCAAATTTTATTGAAATTGATCCAGTAATTTCATAATTGTTAAAAAAAAATAGCATTGAAAAATTTAGTTTTGAAGACTTGCAGTTTTTAAATGAGACATTTTTTATTTGAGGAAAATTATTTGTTTCCTTGAAACTAATATTGAATATTAAACTATGGTAACACTAGTTTTAGGACACTCAGTATAGAGAAATACATTATTTATCTAATGTTTATTAACGTGTGTAATTTAATTACCGATCCTGTAAATTTCCTGGAAAATATTTAGATTTGTGTATGAAACTACTTAATTTTAGATTTTTTTTATATAATATCTGTTCATTTGTAGAGTATAGAGAAAAATCAAATAAAAATCGTTTTAGTTTTTTTATTCTATTTTTTATGTATTATTTGCGATTATTTTTCAATATTTTTATTATCAATTTTTAGTTGTCACTGCCGAAGAATCGATATAGTTTGACAGTGTATTTTTGAAAAAGTTGTGAATTAAATTAATTAATTTAATATTAAAATAAAAAATTATATTATTAATACGCCGTACAAGTATATCTTACCCTTTGATTCTTTTACTGATTTTCCGAAGAGCACTCTTAAGTATTACATTCATTCATATGTTAAAAAACTAGTTTGTATTATTCACTGGAATTTTATTCAAACACAGTCACAAAACCAAATTTTTACTGTCATTTTAAAAACCATTTAATATACAATACTTAAGAGCTGGATGACCTTTTTGAAATATTTAGTTATTAATAAAATTATATATAACGATTTTATTACAGCATGCTTAATAGAATTTAGCGGCTAAAGCTAAATTAAATTAAAATAAATCTCCTTAAATCCTTAAACCGTTGCTGTCAATAATTCAATTTTGCTAACTACAATAATCTTTATGCTCTTCTATTCTATTGTAAATTTATAAATCAATATTTTCCGTTCTATTTAACTTTAACAGGCTTAGAACATAAAGAGTTCACAAAACACAATAAATACTGAAAGATATAAGCCTAATGGAATACCTTTAGAGGTTATATTATGAGACCGGTACGGGGAGGACGCAAAGCGTCGCGGCGGTGAGCTTTGCACTGAAGCCACGAGTGCCAGAAACGGCTGACACGGTGCCCTACTATTTTATTCATCCTTGCCGGACTACCAAGGCGAATATGCAAATGAGAAATAGTCACTTGTAGATTATCGGTAGATTTTTGCAAATAATTTATTTACACGTCTGCAATGGAATACAGGGTCGCTTCATTTACAATGATTTGTCTAATTGGTTTGTATGAATACAAACAGGAAATATGAAATTGTCACAAGCGAGAGAAATAATAGTAATAAAAATCATGATGCATGAAAACAAGTAGGCTTAAAAAGAAATTGATTTATTAACTTATTTTAATGGAACACACAGTTGACTATGGGATCATAAAAAAGTAAATTTTAACATAATCAAAAAATATAGGCATACAAATTTTTATATCTTTGAAACCAGGAAAAAATTAATTTTATTGATGACAATTTTCACTTATTTTCTAGAGTTAACGGTTTCGAAACTATTAAAATTTAAAAAATCGATTTTTTCAGGATTATTCAGGAATCTACATGCTCAAAATGGCAATAAATTAATCTCAGAACTCTGCCCAATTTTGCCTATTTAACCGAGTTCGTAGCTATGAAAATAAAAAAAGTTACCCATGCAAGAATATGGATAAAGGCCACCCTGTATATAATTTAGCTTTTAAGTTAGATTTTATCATTAATTATAATCGTACCTGTCATACTATCGATTTTATGCACTGAATACAATGCAAGATTGCAATACAGCATGTAAGTCTTATCCTTATGATGGCCGATATGGCGGTTTGGCTGCTATATTTCCCCTTAAAAAACACCTTGGCGCGAAATACATTATTTAATAAATATACAGGGTGAGTCAACAGTGCTAAAAGTCCAATATTTTTTTATTGTCGATAATACAAACATAAGTTTTATAAGGAAGTTGTAAGAGACCAAAATGGCTAGATTTAAAAATTAGTTTGAAATATACGGGGTGATTCGTGAGAGCGGGGCGCTATAGATGTCAATTTTTTAAAATGGAACATCCTATATATTTTGATGAAAAGCTCCTCTGAACAAGAAAATGATTATTTTATTTCCATTTAATTGAAAAAAGCCAAACAAAATGAAATGAATGAAAAATTATTGCAAGTGAAAAAACCAGGTTTCACAAATACAGGGTGAATTTGAAATACACTGAATAATTTTAATCCGTTAAGCTCTATGGTCCGTAAAAATTATTAAAAATAGTCATTTGTAAAATAAATGAAATTCAGTCAAGAAAAACGTTTTTGAATATTTATTAAATATTCACGACGCTCCTGAACAGAACAGCTGATGTGTGTAGCAACATAAATGACTGTACCCCCACTATTCTTAGCTACCGTGTTGTTGGCGTAGTTCAGCCTGTGCATCCGTGATGTAAAGTGTGAATTTTTCCTAGTGTTTTAGATTTCAGTTTTGTCTTCGTAGCTACCACGTTGCCGGCGTAGTTCAGCCTGTGCATCCATGATGTCAAATGTGAATTTTTCCTAGTGTTTTAGTTTAGTTTCAGTTTTGGTTTTACTTGGTAAACACTGCGAGGTATTTGTTCATAACCAAGACAATGTCAAGTTCACCGGTCAGTGTATCCCCAGTGGGACGAGTTTAGGGTTTTCTTATTGAAACATTAACTATAGAATTTTGAAATTAAAACACTGCGAATTCAATAATTATGCTATAAGAAATTACAGATTAAAATTGTTTTTAAAGATATCGGGATAAAATTTTGTATGGTGAAATTAGGTAAGATTTCCAACTTTTTGTGATCTATCCGCCATATTTGTCACTTTCGGTTTCACCGGAAATGACCCCAATAGTCTTTTCTAAATGGACCACCCTCTATGTTTTTACGTTTTTGAAATAAAGATCACATTTTGGATACATTTATACTATTTTAAACAATTTATACAGGGTTGCACGAAAAATAATTCGAATTTTAGTTGTCAATCTAGATGGCTGCGAATATGTTAAAATTATTTTTGTTCCAATGTAATTCATATAAAAAATACGAAAACGTCAATATATGTTCAATAATACATCATACAGGGTGCTCTAAGCTCATTAAAATCACATTTTTCAAAATAACTCTTTTGTATTATGTATTAGAAGTTAAACTTTCATCTTTCGAATATGTAATTTTAAAAACATCAATAACTTTCGTGTTTTAAACGGAATTACAAGTGCTTTCTGACGATCCCCCATATATTATATCCAATACAATATGTCAAATCCATTTCCTCTATTAAATGGTCCTTAAGTTTAATAAATCGCATGTGTAAGTAATTTCCAATATTCTGTATAATTATGTATTTAAAAAATCGAAACACGATCGAAACAAGCTCTGGAAATTTAATAAAGAATATAACGTTACATTTATTAGAACCACAATGTGCTTTAAAGATTACGTGGCGTATGAATGAAAGGTAATTACATTGCTTAAATGGAAAAAAGCAGCAACTGCTAATAAAGTAAATTGTACAAAACACAAAACATTCTTATCAGTGACAATTAATTTTTCTACGTGGTCGCCCCTTTGCGACCGATGCTATTTGACCCAGTATTGTTGTGACCCAGATCTCTTTTGATAGTGTATCACAATTTCGTTTCTTTAAGTGATATGTTTGATCGATAAGGCCTAAACCTAAAAATAAGAACCCATGACAACAAATCATTGCCAATAAATTATTCCGAAATATATTAGCCATAAACAATTTTACTGAAACTCGTACAGGGTGGATGCAGTAACCTATCACATTCTAAGTGGCTGCAGAGTAGATATAATAGTAACGATAAATATACACTCACGGGGTGTTGCAATTTTTGCAGTAATAAATTATTAATATTAGGGTAAAAAGCATAAGAATTACTAAAAGACAAGTGAGGTCATTTAAACATAGACATAGACCAATAAAGGTGCATATTGAATAGTACCTACGTTATTTAGGTAGGTAGGTATTTATAATGAATGATAAATAATTAATAATAAGTTCTGCAATTTTCCTAATGTTAATAGCTCTCGCTGGAAAGGTCAAAATCAATTTTATGACAGAAATAATATTTGACGACCTAAATATGAACAGTTAAATATTTGCAGTACAGAGGAATTTGAAATATGTACTTAAATAAAAATATAAATATTATTTATAATAAGTACAAGGTTACATAAACTCACAAAAATTGTATTAGTAATATCCTGTTATGTCTATTTTTTATTTTACTATTCAAACATACAATCAGTTTAAAATATACCTTTTTTCGTGTTTTAATAATACACTCATCAGTATATGACAGGAAAACGCTACAGTTAATATAGTGCTTGAATTATTTTATCGTTACTCTTTATATGAAACTAGTCAATATTCATTTTCAGCAATCGTGTATCGTGTAAAAATGCCTCGCCTAGAGTATGAAGAAAAAAATATTTCCAATTCTGTTTGAAAAGATAGGTGTCTTAAGACTCTTAAGAAACCGATTTACTGTATCAAGATCTGCCTATAGTAAATGAAATTTTATCCTTTGGGACCTTTGGATAAGTTAAAAAATATGAATAAAAAACCAGTTGATATAAACAATGGAAACACATTTCTTTTATGGACACGTGATGGCGCAGATTTTCGCAAAATTTTAAGTTTTTTTATGTTTAAAAAAATCTAATTCACTTTCTTGATCTTAACAAAACATATTATTCATGCCAGAAAAACCCACGCGAATTATCAGATCTAGTCAAATGCCGTTGGTAGTTGGTAGGAGTTTGGTGTGGGTTTCTTAAGCACAAGATAATAGGTCCCATTTTTTATAACAGAGCCTTGAATAGAGAGAACTCCACACATGCATTGTTGGATTATAAATATAGACACATTTAAAAGATTAAATAATTATATTAGTATAATATAATCAGAAGACCAGAGAGCTTCAGTTTGCGAAACCCCACATGAGTTGATAACCCTTGCCTGACTCTGTCCCTCTAATTATTTTCTATGGGTACACTTAAAAAATAGAGCGATTTATGAAAACCACTAGAAACAGAACCACTATCGAGACAAATACAAGAGAACCATGGTTGAATATTTCCTGAGTTTGAAAGTCCCAGACAAAGCTGAAGATGTCTTCTAGATTACGAAAAAATCTAATAAACACACACTGGCCGGGTTGTGCGGCAATTGAAACTTAAATCGAAGAATTATGTGAAATCCTAAATCACTCGAAATATAACATTTTTAGTTGATTTCTATACCGGTCTTATAACCTCGACAATACATATGAAAAATTATGCAGAAAAAAAACACGGAAGTACCTACCTCCACAGAGTTAGTGGGACGCATTTACTTCTGTCCGCTGTCTACTAACGGAGAGGGATCCATCCCTTCACCAATGATTTTCCAGCAATTCCAGCTCGTAATTTCATTTGGCATTGAACATTCTAGCGATAGACACAAGGCAGATCTGGTTGTGCCCGTGACGAAATATATAGCGAAGATGTATTGTTGGTTGCATATGCGCTACATATAATAAGTGTGGGAACGTAATCCGTTCATGTGCAGTACATCACAATCTCCTCTCTGTTGGTTCGATCTGTTTGAAATACCATTGGTTGTAAACTCTGGCAGAATACTTTCAAAGTTTTCGCAAAAAGGATTTGTTTTTTTATCCTTTTCATATGAACACATTTTCTAGTATAGCATGGTTGGTATTGGTATCATAAGTTGGTAGTTCTGTACACTCTTATCCCAACTCGATCTTCAAAATTAAAATTACACCATTGTTTTCAGTTAATTAATAATTAAAGCACCTTATAGGTATAAGGTATACTTAGCTGTATTTATAGGTACAAGTTTTGTTGTTGCCGTTACGGGTGAGATATTTACTAAGCGTAGCGTGAATGTACAACCTGTGTTGAAAAAGTAACAAATAAGCCGAGTAACTATAAATGAATAGCATTATAAACAAACAACTTTACAACTACAACTTGAAATCTGGCTTTCAAGGGCACGTTAAGGGCTAAAATATAATTTTATACAGAACTTTTTTGGAACTCACCGCGAGGCCCGTGTGAGGCAAAATCCCAAAATGAAAAAACTTCATGCGGCTACACTTTTAAAAACTCATATTTTTTTTAAAATGTATTGTATTTTTTTCTTTCATCTTTTAATTCAACTTACAACTGGTTTGTTTGTTCATTAAATTAATAATGTACCTATATAAAGTTAGCGAAACACTTTCAGTTAATGATATCGAGTGATATAGGCTGATAATTTGCCGTTTTTTTGTCGCTAATTAGTTGTGCTAATGACGATTTTGTCGTTTCGATTTGAAAAAAAAAACTATGTGTTTCGCTAACTTTATATGCTGTTGATTTTGTCGCTAGTTAGTCGATTAAAATTAGTTGTGACGTTTTTGATTTTGTCGCAATCGTTGAACATTTTTTATTAATTAATTACGGAATCATTCGATGAAAGTTAGCAAGTTTTACATTGAGCTAGGATTTTTTAAATTTTTGTTTATAAATAAAGTATTAAGTATGAGTGTTTACACAACTAATTAACTAATAAATTTCACGTATGACGTTTTGAAATCAAACAATTTTTACTAATGTGTTTCGTTATCTTTATATGAAGTTAGCGAAGCTTTTAGTTTTTTTTTAAATCAAAAAGGCATTTTCTCATTAACACAACTAATTAACGACAAAATCAACGTACAATTTCCATGTATCAATTGTTGGAAACGGACAATTCTTCAAAATGTGTTTAGCTAACTTCATATAAAGTTAGCGAAATACATCGTTTTTTTTTTTTAATCTAAACAACAAAATCGCCATTAGCCAACTAATTAGCGACAAAAAAAAACTGCAAATTATCAGCCTATACTCGACATCATTAGCTAAAAGTGTTTCGTTAACTTTATATACATAACATTATAAACCCTCGTTCACGTTTTTATCATAAGAAAATAGTCGACACTTTTTAATACTTCTACAGAAAGATAGATTCATAGACTACTATACTAAGAAAACTATTTGCGCCTTGCTCCAGTTACTCCCGTTTTCCTTGAGAACCATAAAGTTAATAAAAAATTAACAAGAGTAGAAAAAGTTGTAAAATGAATTAAATTCCTAACAGAATTGAATCATTTTTTTTTTAAACAGCCAGTGGACAAACAGTTCTGTACAATTTTAAGGATGAGTCACCGCAATCAACCCGTTAACATTAAATTATCGTTAATTAAGACATGTAATAAGCTTAAATCGTATACCAAATTTGATTCTTTCAAGTTAAAGTGTTAAAGATATAATTTTTTGTCAAAATTTGAAATCATACATAAGTACGCCACTGTTTTTTTTTTGAAAATAATTATAATTTTTGGATTCTGCAATTACTTTGCCAAAATAAGTTAGGTAGGTTTCTCGTTATGTTTCCATAATTTTGATGTATAGGCCTTAGTTTCGGACATACTTGCCATAGTAAGTAAGTAAGTAATTCTTTATTAGTTCATGTAAATACTTAACAAGCCCATTGGGCGTTGAACGGGTCAAACAGAAATGTAGAACAGAACAATTTTCGGTAACCCAAATTGTGATAGTTAACTACTCCCCTTCTAGTAAATATGTAGCTTCCTCGGTCCAGGTTTTATGATGAAACTCGAGAGTCACGTCTACGGAATTTAACCTTTTTTTTTTTAAAGAATATACTTTTTAAAAAAGGGTGTCGACACCTTGCCACCGCACGCCACTGAGGCGTTTCTATTTTACCTCAAACCACCGGAAAGGTAGATCTTGGTATGGACTCCATGTACAGGGGTGTTATTATAAATGTGAATTAGTTTCCCCATTTTTTGAGCAATTTGATTGATATCGGCCTTACATGTTTCTAATTTTTTTGTAGAATTTAGCCCTGTTGTCAGATTTGAAATAAAACGTCAAATATACAGGGTGTATGAAATTAGATTTTTTTTAATGGAACGTCCTGTATTTCTTACATATATACATTCCCCTTACTGTCCTGATTTCAAATATAAAGAATATTTAATAAAATCATAATACATAAGTTGATCAAAAATAAATTACAAACAGATAAGACAGGTATCGATCTAATTGCTCAAAAAATGTAGAAATTAACAGAGGGTTCACATTTATAGTGAACTTTATACTTTCGTTGCGATAACTTTAATTTTAAGCAAGTTATTAAAAAAAACATTAAAAATAAAACTGAAGTTCAACGTCTTCTATCTCCCTTAGGAGGCTAGATAAAAAAATTCCTGAATTGGTATGTCATGAATTTATCTAAACATTCTATTGCCGAAGTATCGCAACTTAAAACTGGACCACCCTGAAAACCTATATAGATAATATATTTTTTAAATTTATCTAATGCTGTATTTCTACCTGAAATATCGATAGATAATATTATGTGTATCATATTTATTGGATTCCAAATATAGTAAATATATATTTGTGAAACGATACAGGGTGGTATTTAAGAAAAATCTATTCTGATTAGACTCATTTTTATGATTCATTCTATAACACTGCTGTACTTTATCTGGTACCTATGCATTTTTTGTATTTATGTATTTTCGTCAGAAAAGATAAGTTAAAATAGTTAAATAAAAGTAGGGACAAATTAAAACAGTTTTGTTTTTAAAACTACACATTTTAACACATTTTAAACCTCACACTTGTCTCCAAGTATAATCATTCGTATGTAAGAGATTTTCGAGAAAAATATCAGAACATACAAATGACTTAAATGAATACCTACTTACTTATTACTTAATAATTTAATTAATACTAATAAATAACAAATATAGTATAGGAGTAGCAATGGCCCGGGAGGTAAACGACATAACATTTATTTTAGCATTGGCTCTAGAAAAATATATGCAAACGTTTACAATAGTGCATGTAGATCATTTATAGTTTTACACCCTCCCCCCCATAATATTGTTATTTTTGGAAAAAAAAAGTGTAAAGGCAAAAGTTTTAGTTATTTTTAAGTAGACTTTAAAAATACGATATCAGAAAACAATTGAGTCACGCCAAAAAATGTTATAATACAAACTCGTGCTTTTTGTTTGATAACATGCTGTATGCTTTTGCGGAATATGATGAAAATAGCTTTTCAAAATATATACCTAACACTGTATATTTATCCTTTGCGGTTTTTGAACTATTTACTTTTTCATACAGCATGTTACTATACAAAAAACACAAGTTTGTATTATACGTGTTTTTAGCGTTACTCAATTGTTTTTTTGATATCGTATTTAAAATCTACGAAAAATAACTAAAACTTCTGTCTTTACACTTTTTTCATTTTTCAAAAATAACAAAGTTAAGGAAGGTGTAAAAATATAAATGATCACCCTATGCAATAACAATACTGTACATACATAATATATTTCTATTTATAAATATTGTGTTACTACACAATTGCTGCTTTAATTTAATTTATAATTATAGTTTATGTATTTTAAAAAAACTGGTCAAACTTATGATTGGGCGCGACCTTCCTTTGCAATTAGTAAAACTAGCCAGCGGATAATAATTTAATAATTATATATAAAATTACCATAATTAGAACAATTAAATGTTGCGTTAAGGTAGAACATTAGGTGGAATGGAGAATTGAAAGCTACCAGCGAAATAATTATTTTTAGCATTATGGCTACTACGTAGTGTGTAGTACCGTTTACGTTAATACAACAAAAATAAGAACACTATTTTTTTATAGGTAGTTAGTTACATAAGATTTGGCCGTGATGTTTCCCTTTTTTATTTAAGCTGGCGGCTGATTAATTATTCAACCAATTATGGGAAAAAATTATGATTTATTGTTATTCCACAAAAGGTTTTTAAATTGCAACTCGTGGCTATTACACATTAAATGCAGTGATGTAATAGAATGTCATTTTCAATTTCCTTTCAAATGATAAATAAAATAATAATACCTTTTTATGTGCTATATATAAATATGACTGTATGTGCTATATAGATCTGCCTACGTAGACATTATTGGAAGTAATTACCGCAAATCGTGCGGTTTTACAGAGTTATACTAATTAGTAGACACCACACCATGAAGGAAATATAATGGCGACTACAAGGATGCTTTTCTATAGTGCAAAAGATTCATGGCCAGGGTGTTACACATTATACAGGGTGTTTTCAAAATTTAAAATATATAAAGCTATACGAGGTGACAGGAAAAGTTTTAGCCAAATTTAAATGGGTGGTGTAGAATGATCCAACAATAAAAAAAGTCGACATCTTTTCTTATAGCGATAGCTTCGTCAGAAGACAATAACTTGTGTTAACTTTAAGTTTTTAGAACGACCAGAATATGCTTTACATAATAAATTATTAATTTTTATTTTTTATGAAATGTACTTTTAACTACTTTAAATAATTAAATGTAGACGTCAGTTTTGCCTCTGGATTCTGTACTATTTTCAAAAGAGACATTTGTTTATCATAAATAAAAACATCATGCGTTCTACCCACCAGTACGAGATCATTGAACTTTGAATGTGATGTAAATACAGATGATTTTCCTCACCGTTGACCAGTCGATCGATCGACTTTGTTTTATCCTAATTGAAAAAAGTTTGCGTTATTCATAGAGGAAAAAACTTCATATTAGAGAAAATGTCAAGGCTTTTTTGATTGTTGGATCATTCTACACCACCGATTTAAATTTGCCCAAAACATTTCTTAACACTCTGTCCTATGTCGGAATAATTTAAAATGTTTAGTATCTCCAGTATCTACTGAAACAATACAACTTTTATAAAACGCAAAGCTTCTTGCATTTAATTCCATTGTTTTTATATTCCCATGAGTGTAACTAATTAAATTCCTCTTCCTTCCCGAACAAATTAGCGTACAGTTTGTACAAAAATATTACGGTATGTATTAATTGTACTGTTTTAACCGTAAGATATATTGGAAGATACCGGTGCCATTAGGCTATCCACCGTAAACATATTAAAAAAAAAAAATAGTTACGAATACTCCAAATAAGATAGAGCAACAGATCCACCAATTACGTGCTTTTAAAAATATTATACTGTTTTAATTAAGCTTAAACCTTTCAGAAAAATAAAGAGCCGCAACGCTATTGTTAAAGGACGTGTTCCTATTACTATCTCTTTCTAATCTTCTTCCCGTACCACACTGTCTACATGATTTATCTCTATACTGGTTGCCACCAGCAGTGTTTAAATGTTATTTTATTAATTTTGTAAGTGTTAAGTTACAAGTTTGCATATAAAAAATAAAAATTTATATGGTACCTACTAGTTTATTATCCAACATCGAGATTTAGTTCTTACCCGTACATGTTTGATAATTATTTTGTTGTGCTTTTTCTGTCTTGCCTAAATTACGTATTATTGTGATATTTTTGGGCAATCACAACAACTGTATTTATAAAAAACTGCTTAAATAATGACAGACTTGATAATAGTATATTACGTAATAAGAGTTGTAAATAGCGTATTACGCACGAATGGAAAAATTATGCACGAGCACGAGACGCGTTAGCGTCGAGTGTGATAATTCCATGAGTGCGTAATTGCTTTACAACTCGAATTATGTACTATACTTTACCTACGACCGTATTTATTGAAAGTTCGTATTTCATTTTTATTATTTATCGCTTATGTCAGTTTTGACAGCGTCAGAAAATTAAGTATTGCACTTGTCATTTTTAATAATTTTTAGAGAATAAGTTTGTTTGTATTGACCGTTGCTAGGCGGTTGCTAGGAAAACTGTACGAACTGTGCGATTTTTTTTCCAAGTTGTGCGATTTTTTTACCGTGCGTAATAGGAAACTTACATTGATCGCAGACGTTACACCGTTTTTAAGTACTTACAGTAGTGGTCGTAGTATAGGTAAATACATTTTTATTTGAATTTCTTATTTCTGACGATAAACGTACAGTGTTATCATTTTGTTTGGTACACATTTGAATCCGAATTTGTGAGTTTATTGGAGAAATTAGAAAAAAATATTTTATACAAAAGTTGCAGGGTATTTACTAAATTTTTATTTGGCAGTAATAAAAAAACAATTGAATGCCGATTTTTTCAGATATGGACATAACCTATGTTTTTTTAAATGGAACAGCCTATAGGTATGTTTTTATCCAGTTAGTTTGTTTTTTTTTCTGATTACACTGATATAGCATACTTGATAGTTTTATATGTTTTGAATTATTAATCAAAAACAAGAAGATTGCAGGTAAATATTCGTACTAGAGTTTAAACATTTTGCGCTAGCAAAGAGGGCCGTGGATGAAAACAATAGAAACTGTTATTGTTTTGACTAATGTTTTTCTCAACAATGAAATTGGTGAATTCTCATGTTAAAATGAGATTCAATTTAGAAGAAAAATATGATATGTGCTAGTGAACAATAAAAATGCAACGGTTACTATTAGACAATATATTTAGAAGGAAATATCCACAGCGTACAGTTCCATCAAGACGATTGTTTGAAAAACTGACGAAACAATTACATGAGACGCCTTTTAGTTAAATTATGTTAATTTATTGAATGATACTATACAATTGTTATCCAGTTGTTTTTATATTAGTACCACAAGTTTAGAAGATATTCTACAACTTTTACATAACACATTTTTTTGTGCCTATTTTCTAAAATAAACACAGACTCAATTAAAATGTGAATTATAGAACAGTTTCTATTGTTTTCATCCACGGCCCTATTTACTAACGCAGTTTAAACTACCTACAATATTTTTGTTTTTGATGAATAATTCAAAACATCCTGAATAAAACTATCAAGTAGGTATGCTATATCAGTGTTAGCAAAAAAAAAAATCAAATCTCACTGATTAAAAACATAAAGGATGTTCCATTTAAAAATACATAAATTATGTCCATATCTGAAAAAAATCGATATTCATTTGTTTTTTTATTATTGCCAAATAATAATTTAGTACCTAAATACCCTGCAACTTTTGTATAAAACATTTTTTTAAATGTCTACAATAAAAAAGTAGTTCTCATACAATTTACTAAAAATGACTTTAAAAAATCCATCAAAATTTCTTTGCTAATAAAGTTACGTAGTTAAGAGTTTTCGGGTTCTCTTCCATATTAAATATTTTTAATTCTTGTTGTTTCGACCATCTTGTCGTAATCTTCTGAATCAAAGTCTTCACTTTCACATGTAAATTAGGAAGTAAAATGTAAAATGTCTAGAAAATAAATGTTTCGTAGGATAATATTATTTATGTAATTAGTGCAAAAAGTGTATATTTGTTGCATGAGGCATGAAGTTTGCAGCACGAGCGAAGCAACAAATGCACTTTTTGCAAGTGTTGTACACAACATTTTTCTCTACGATGGAATTATATCGATTTTTTTTTTAATTTTATTGAACAGAATTTTGCATTATTATTACACCAAAATATTCAAATGACAAACTGACAACTAGATAAATCGTTACTGTCAAACGCCATCCATAAATAACTTTCGATACCTAGTAACAAACTTACTTTTTATCACTCATATGGTGGTTTATTACTAAACTCCACATTCGTGATAAAAAATTGAACTTTAATGCCTTGGTACATAAATAACTATTTTACATTTATTTATGAAATGAGACTATATGAGACTGTTTACTGTTTTGAATTTTTTTAAGTATATTTTGCAATTTTCCCCCAACTATATGATGCTATAAAATATTTAAAAGATAACGTAAAAAATGCAAAATGAAGTTTGAAGTCCACACTTTTCAATGGCATGAAAAATATATTAAAATGCGTGATTAAGAAAACGATATATTTTTTATAGAGTTCATATGATTCGTGTATACAATTTAAATTCTTATAACTCTAGGAAAACGTTCAATATAATAATAAACGTTTTGAACCTGATTCTGTCGGTATAAAATAAATTTGTTCTAAAAATAAAAAAATAAAAATTCTTTAATTATTTTCCGCCAAATATTAAGTTATTTTTTTTAAATATCTTTTTGCCCATATTACCCGATTATTATGAATATTTTGAGGTTGAAGCCGGTACGTTACCCCGCCAAACTTTATTTTATTCCATTACATACACAAACATAATTTGGTTAGTTAATAATATGAGGTTTTAATTCATTTCTTCTCCTATTCTTTGGAAAATGTCCTATATATTAATTATAGTCGTCTCATCTTGGGGTAAAAATTTAATGCGTTTTTTATTACTATAATCGGTGTAGTAAATACCATACATACTTTAAAATTATTAATTAAAATAGATCCTATTAGCAAAACACATTAGCCCAATTATGGAGGCTGACGTAACTAGCGAGTGAAAATAAAATGGGGGCCCGTAAATATTAAACTTTCTGAAAACCAACACCGCTATTTGCTTTTTTTAAAGGGGCACATTGATTTCATATCATTGGCTAATTACTAAATTAACATCTAATTAATCTTTGACTTTAACTTTATAATAATCAATGACCTACACTTATTTATATATTGTGACTAATATTTGGATTTGGAATCAACTGTTTCTCTCTAGTATTTTATAATTTTCCGCGAACTTTGATAACTTCTAATTCAGATATTTTTTATTATTTTAATTTTATGATGAGGTTTGTACGAAAATATATCTAATTTTATCAATACCTATTTACCAACAAATATCACCTAAATATATTTTATCTCTACAGATAAACGAAATAATAAATAATAGTTTGTTAGTGCATAAAAAAAGCGAGTATTTAGTAAACACTTGGTTTTCATCATAAACAAGAACAAAATTTTTTCACGAAAGACACGCTTTTAGCAGTTAATTAACATTCAAAGTGAAATTTAGGCAACATTTATAAAAATTTGTATTTTGCAGATTCTAGATCTAGACCGCTATACTGCTATTGTTTAAATTAAATGTATACAAATCTACTTGTGCAATTTTTAGCAGTACTGGTAGGCGTAAACATATGCATAGAAATAGTTATTAAAATAAAACATATTTGCGACAATTGCCCACCTATTTGAATAATGAAATACCTCCACGTAATTTCTCGAAATTGACAAAACGGTAAACACGAAGCATGAAGGTGGTTCAGATCTAAACAACATTCTTTATATGGCGATGATACTCGATGACCTCAGCTTATTGTGCAAGAATATACCTCGGCCTTCTGTAAGAGTCAACTTGTACGGGTTAATATTTTTAGTTTTGCTTTAGCCAGTGGTGGCACAATATTAAAAGATACCTGCTTTTTGAGAGAGGTAGGCCTGCAGAAATAAAAAAAACGGTGTAACTAATTCGTTTCAGATAGCCACAGGTAAAAACAGGTGTATTTAGTTATAAGGAATATACCTCTGCGATACCTCCCAAATCAAATAAACAGAACATTGTTTAAACGTCACTTTTATGTGAAAAAATCATGAAATTTGGAGTTTTTTAAAAATTACAGTAAGACTGCAGTAGATCAATTTTTTTGAATGTTTCTGTTTACTAGGTATTCCAAACCGGTTAATTTAAGCCCCGGTTGATTTCATTTCATTGATTATTTATTTAAATAATTGCCGAAAACCATCTAAATTTTCGAAAATTTCAAGCATTTTTTACTCTGAAAGGAAAAATGCTAGACTCTTAAAACTTTGGTGGAATATGTGTCTCATCACCCTCAACTTACAAAAAAAATTTCGTTTCAAAATGTTTATTAGTTTTCGAAAAATTCTATTTGTTTATTAAAAAGGTCCCAAATGTTTAATGAAAAATTGACCTATTAACGTTATCAAAAATAATTCAACCACAGCTCATTTTTTTCGTCAAGACGTCAATTTTACGAATCTGTTATGGGCGTATCGATTTTCAATAATTTTGACCGTCAAAATGGCGTTAACAACATTGCTACTTTTCGGAGCAGCGTTTTTTGCAAATAACTTTACAACAAATGAACGTATCTGCACAAATATTTCATATTTGAGTTGCTGGTATTTTTCTACAAATTTATAAAAAAAAATTGTTGCTCTGGGACATGTAGGAGCCGAGATAATTTTTTAAATTGTTTAATGCGCCAAACGTTTATTTACTAATATTTATGGCAACTGTGAGAGATAAGTACATCCCTCTGGTGGTCAGTTGCTACTACCAGTCAAGACATCGAAGATGTCTAGTGACCGATAGCGGCTTGCCAAGCAAGCACCAAGAGCGGCGACCTCTAGCCCTGATGGACTAAAACATGCTTAATAAATAGGATGTACTTATCTCTCACAGTTACTATGTGCTGGGTCTGCCATAGACCAGTTTGGTTTGCCTTTGTTATTTGTCTTTTCAGCTACCTGTGGCACACTGATGAGAACATAAAGAGTTCGAAACCGGCCTGTGTCTGGTGGAGAAAAGACAGATAACAAATTTGGCTACCAATTTTGGATTTATTCAATGGGAGTCGGGGCCTTTGCCCGTCCAGTAGTTGTTTCCTATAATCCTATTTATTAAATATTTATGGCCAAAATTAAAACTGGTTGTTAATAAGATCTTGAATTTTGTGAATTCATCAAGTCCTATTGGGCCCTTTTTGAGGTCAAAATATAATTTTTAATAATTAGTGATTTTAGAGCGTCTTCAATTCGTTTGGCTCAAGGGACAGGTGAATTTTTGATCAAACGAGTTTCAAATTGGGGTAGCGAGAAAAATTCGTCATATCTCCGTTATTTTCCGGCCAATTTCGACGTTTTTTTTTTTAATTTGGGGTAGCTCACGAAAATAATAACAATGGGCACATTTGCAATATCCAAATAATAAACAAATAATTGTTATAAACAATTTTTTTTATTATTATTATTTTTTCTTTTTTGGGCTTATGCAACTTATAATGTGCTAATGTATTAAATATAAATTTATAAAGATTATATAATGGTAACAATGCTGTAACATCGTATATTGTTTGATGGAGAAATAGTTTGTGCCTCGGTTTGTGCATACATAGGAATAGGACTTGATGAATTCACAAAATTCAAGATCTTATTAACAACCAGTTTCAATTTTGGCCATAAATATTAATAAATAAACGTTTGGCGCATTAAACAATTTAAAAAATTATCTCGGCTCCTACATGTTCCAGAGCAACATTTTTTTTTTATAAATTTGTAGAAAAATACCAGCAACTCAAATATGAAAGATTTGTGCAGATACGTTCATTTGTTGTAAAGTTATTTGCAAAAAACGCTGCTCCGAAAAGTAGCAATGTTGTTAACGCCATTTTGACGGTCAAAATTATTGAAAATCGATACGCCCATAACAGATTCGTAAAATTGACGTCTTGACAAAAAAAATGAGCTGTGGTTGAATTATTTTTGATAACGCTAATAGGTCAATTTTTCATTAAACATTTGGGACCTTTTTAATAAACAAATAGAATTTCTCGAAAACTAATAAACATTTTGATACGAAATTTTTTTTGTAAGTTGAGGGTAATGAGACACATATTCCACCAAAGTTTCAAGAGTTTAGCATTTTTCTTTTCAGAGTAAAAAATGCTTGAAATTTTCGAAAATTTAGATGGTTTTCGGCAATTATTTAAATAAATAATCAATGAAATGAAATCAACCGGGGCTTAAACTAACCGGTTTGGAATACCTAGTAAACAGAAACATTCAAAAAAATTAATCCACTGCAGTCTTACTGCAATTTTTAAAAAACTCCAAATTTCATGATTTTTTCACATAAAAGTGACTTTTAAACAATGTTCTGTTTATTTGATTTGGGAGGTATCGCAGAGGTATATTCCTTATAACTAAATACACCTGTTTTTACCTACGGCTATCTGAAACGAATTAGTTACAGATTCCCGTTCACATCGTCTAATTCTACAGGCCTAAGGTGACTGCTAGAAGATTCAGGAACTAGGAAGGATTTATCAGCTCGACAAAAAAGGGTAAACTAACGAAGAAACATACTTTTAAGACGCGGTGAAACGTGAAAAACAACCTATAAAAATGTTTCATAGGACACGGCAGAAAAATGAGCAACTAAACTTGGCAGAAATATTTATATCTGAGTTGATGCAATATGAGATATAAAGATAATGCAATATGAGATATAAAGAAAAATTACATGTGGTGTATTTATTATTTATTAAAAAAGAAATAATAAACTGGAAGGCATCTCTAAGGGTGATTTACTTGACAAAAAAATTTCAGGTGTATGGGCAATCCTTTTTGACCACTCCAAAAAAAAATTCATGTTGTACAATTTTTTTAAACCTTGTAGAGAATGACAAATCTGACAAAAGAACCAATCCAGACACCGAACGCGTTGGGCATTATTAAATCTAAAGGAATTTTAAAGGTATAATTAAAAAATGGCTCAAAATTTTTACAAAAAAAGTTCAGGTGGCCCCTACTCTTAAAGCGCCTTCAACTATTTTCTATATATTCCTTTAAATAAGAACCAATATTGTCTCAAAAACAATAATTACGTTAAAATCTTTAGTTCATTTGTTCACTTTCTTCATGCATTATTTTTACCTATTTATACAAAAGAACGAAGTTCAAAACTAGACCAAGCAGAGTTCAGTAAAATCTTAGTCTAGAGCTTCAAATTGGATCATTCGAATCCAGCGATACCCCTTTATGGGCAATGATTCATTCCCTACAAAGAAGGTAACAGTATTATCCTTGATCGAACGTTTTACTCTCTTCGACAACTTTAATATCCTCCCATTTATGAGAAAATATGCGCTATTAGATTAGACAACCAAGTTCCATTTAGCACGTAAAATAATTAAAATGGATGAATACAAATTTTCTTAAATTTATATATTTTTAAAAAACGTCAATTAAATTGAACTAAAATGTATGTTTTCAATTTTCTGCTGATAATAGAGTTAAATTTTTGTTGTTTTCGATGATTAGAAGAGTATTAGATCACTTTTAAATATTGTAATTTTTTACTCGAAAGTATTTAAGTTATAATTACCTCAAAACTAAACTGATCTACAAATTAAACGTTACAACTTTGGAACTGATTAAATTTGGATGGCTGGCAGCGATTTAGTTTCTGTTTGGAACATTCGCTAGTCCAATCCAATCCTTTGTCTATCAGTTCGTGTTTTTGCAAAAATTAGATATTTTACATAAGTTTCTACAGGGCGCTAAACGAAACAGTGCAAAATTTCTGAAATTTCGGCATGGTCCCATTTGAACAAAAATTTTTTTACTGTATTTTAACACTAGGTACAGGCATAAAGATGCATGGACTTCATTCTCGAAATGATTTTTTAATTTTCCTTTATTTACAGGGTGATCTCAAAAAATCCACTTTTGGGTCTTGCAGTTTTTCACTCATGAACCGATGCTCAAAATCTAGCTCGTGTTGAAGCTAAAGCTTCAGGTAAAAAGACGCGAGGATGATAATCAAGTCAAGATAAAATGTCAAAATACAGGTTGCATTAAAAGTAACCCAAATCTGAATTACCCCCGAAATCTGGTATTATGACTGACTTCAATTAAAGTCAACTTGCATTCGAACTTGTTCATTCTGAACACTTCAAGATGTTCCTTGCTTGCATGAGTTAAGAATCGTTGGTGGAGGAATCAAATTGCAACTAAAATAAACTTTCTGTGCAAATTGCTACAAATCTGAAATTATGGCTGAGTTGGACTGCATAAATGAGCACTCCAGTAAACCCCCCTCAAATTCAAGATCAGCTATCACAGCAAATTTTAATTTTATGTTGGCCATTTTATGATCATAATTTTCCTTTTTTTTTTAATGTTGCTTTATGCCAGATTATTTTTGATTGAAGAAACTGAATTGTACAAAAGTACCTTATATGTTAAGTTGCTTTTTGTGAAAAGAAAAAGAGAACTAACTTATTATATACTTTTTCGATTAAAGTAACTATCCCATTCTTGTCTAATATTTGCCATAATAATAAACATCCCAATTTCGCAATTAACTGTATGTCTTATAAAAACTGCATTTATATTTTTAGTGTTTTGCGGTTAGTTTAATATTTTATGCAGAAATTTATATGATCATATTTTATGCAGAAATACCGCAATGACAATGAAGGATTCTAGGACTTAGATAGTTTCTCTACATTGACATATTTTCTATAAACAATATTAATGGTGTTACGGATGACGAGATGTTTTATTGTTTATTTTAGAGATGGTAGAAAGCCACAGATGACAAAGTTTAATAAATGCCACCAATTCAAACAAATTAATCAATTCTCACTGCATATTAAAGCTGCAGATATTTAATACATCATGTACCTATTAACGAAATCATTTGAAAAGTCTATGTTCGTAATTGAAACCCAAATTGATAACGCTTCTGGTCAGTGGTAATTTGATTTATCAGAGGTCTTGACTTGACGTTCATTAGTGTCTGCAAGAATCGCCCATGATGAAATGAAACGAGAAGGAAAATCATAGAGTGAGTAATGAAGCGATTTGTTAATGGTAATATATTTTATTTGCCTTAACTTATATTCCTACTTGAATCGTTATTTTCAATGGCCTACTTTGATCATGCCTCATCATGAATAAGAATAAGATGGAAACCGTCTGGTGACTGCATGCTAAATTCGTACAGAGTGAATCATCTGCAATTGAAATACTAAATGTTGAAATTCGAGGAGATGAAACATTCTTAGAAATGCCACAACAAAGTGCATCTATCTAACTAGGTAGGTATATAGTCGGAACTGAATGCTATAAGTAGCAATTTTTATTAAAAATAAAAAATAATCACATTTTCAGCTGTTTGTCCAGAAAATGTGCACTTTTTTTTCCCTTTCTGCAGCTATTAGCAGTTTTTCGAAACCGCAGTAAATATTGTCTTAAAAATATAAAACCGAAAGTATTTTTGTTAAAAAATTACCAACCTGCATACAAAGTATCAGATGACCACTCATAGTGTTAATTACGCCAGTTTTTATTTAAATATTTATTCACCCTGTACTTGTTTATGTGATAATTTATAAAAATTATATATACTTTTATTACCTCATAAACTGTGTTGCCACTTACAGGAAAGATAAACAGTTCTCAATAACAAATACATACAAGTGATTTTACTTAAATAATTATTATTTTACGAATATCGAGTCACTTTTCTTGGATTAAAACGGCTATATCCCTAGAATATCACGTTTGTTTATAATTATGAAAAGCAATGTTGATGCCTACCATTATGATATAACACCTTGTTCTTTAAACAAATTTATTTTGTGTAAATGTTTTTGCTTGTCGTAGCTGCTCAATTTTATAACAATGTAGTACAGGGTGATTTCTATAACGTTCTCACCCCAATTTATTGGTTTGTCTTTGGAAATAATATAAAAATATTTAACGTAACACAGTATTTTTTCCAAGAATTTCGAAAATTTCAACACAAAAACAATTGAAAGTCAAATAAGAGTGGGAAAAAACAAAGTGATATTTTTTTAAATGGATATTTTTACAATTTTGCAAAAAGGTTTAAATTCTCTTTCCAAAAATATAACAAAACATATATTTACCTTCATATTTAGTACAATACTGATAATAATTAAAATAATACTAATAATAATTACCAGTACTTTAATAAATATGAAGGTAAATATATGTTATGTAAAATTTTGGAAAGAGAATTTAAACCTTTTTTCAAAATTGTAAAAATATACAGGGAATTCCATTAAAAAAAATTGATATTTTTTTCTCACGTTTATTTGACCTTCTTTTTTTTTTTTGTTGAAATTTTCGAAATCCTTCGTAAAAATATTATGTTACGTTAAATATTTTTATTTTATTTGCAAAGACAAACCAAAAAATTGGGGTGAGAACGTTATAGGAATCACTTCAGATATAACTGATCTAATAATAAAATTGAAATGAATTCTGCCTGATGAGCTTAAATCACACTAAAATCGCTATTCACCGGATTATTTCATGGACATGAAAAAACATATATTTTTTGTAATAATTATTATTTTTAACAACAATGAAATCAACGGAATATTCTGCTCCTAGATTGGCTGAATGTTTTTCTCTTAATCACGTATCTCGTTACTCACATCTTCAATTAATAATGATGATTAAATTTCTATAATCATCTGGTCATAGATTAGCGTATAAAAGTTGTAAACGTGCATTCCTACAAAATATAGGATGCATGTACAGGGTGTTTCCTATAAAACTATACCCCCCTTATTTCGGTCAATTACCACCGATTTTAATTTTTCAAAAACCAGTCCAACACAGAATTTTCCGTAGATTTTGAATATGCCATTACTTTTTTTCCTACTTCAACCGTATACGAGGGGCAGAAAAATGTATGGTTTTTTTAAATGGAACACCCTATATATTACATATTTGGATTTGTCTCGTCCTTCTGATTACAAATATATATGACACATATATTTGCTATAAAAATGGCGTAAATAATTGAATTTCCTTCAAAACTATACCCCCCCCCTTATTTCGGTCAATTATTAACGATTCAAAATTTTCAAAACCTACACATAGAATATATAAGTGTCATATCAGAAGGACGAGACGAATCCAAATATGTAAAAATATATAGGGTGTTCCATTTAAAAAAACCATACTTTTTTCTGCCCCTCGTATACGGTTGAAGTAGGAAAAAAAGTAATAGCATATTCAAAATCTACAGAAAATTCTGTGTTGGACCGGTTTTTGAAAAATCAAAATCGGTGGTAATTGACCGAAATAAGGGGTTGTACAGGGTGTTCCTATAACGTTCTCACCCCAATTTTTTGGTAAATTATAACATTCGTTTAATAAAATACTGATAATAATTGAAATAATTTAACACCGAGTAGGCATAAAAAGTTTTTTGAATTGTCACTTAAATAGTTTGTTCACGTTGATTAAAAATTAAATATGTCTTACTCGGCAGAACAACAAACCCTCAAGCTATGGCCGTCATGTCAAGGGACACCCTGTATAAACAATATACTATTTGTGTCGTAAATAATAGAGGACATTTTGAAGAGTTCTTTTAAATAAATGTTATTTTTGTTCGTTAAGATAATTTGATGTTATTTCCTTTAATAAATTTAAATAAAATTTTATTTATTCTTATAAATTATTTCAGTTATTATCAGTATTTTACTAAATATGAAGGTAAATATATATCTATGTTATGTTATATTTTTGGAAAGAGAATTTAAATCTCTTTTTAAAATTGCAAAAATATACAGGGTGTAGATATCATTTTTTTTTTTTTTTTTTTTTTTTTTTTTTTTTTAATCGTCTTATTTATATTAACGTCCTGGCGAAGTTTAGCTTAGAGCTATTCTGACACTTAACCAGGACACACCACATACACCCATTCCCTCCGACATTGCCATCTGCCGGAGCTGGGACTCGAACCCAGGAGAGATAGGCAGTAACTAGTCGCCTTGTGCCACTCAAGGGCGATCTAGCCCGCTGCACTATCCTCGGTAATGTAATGAGATACAGTCACCCATCCATTCCCCGGCTCCGACCACCGCTGCTTTGCTCCGAAGATCGAAGACCGGCAATTGTATGCATGACCCCATCTCACTACTTTAAAAAACATTTGCTTTCTTTGTTTCTACTTTTATTTGACTAGTTCTTTTGTTGAAATTTTCGAAATCCTTGCTATAATTTACGTTAAATATTTTAATTTTATTTCCAAAGAAAGACAAACCAAAAAATTGAGATGAGAACGTTGTAGGAATCACCCTGTACATATACACTGTGTTCTCCAGTATTTTACTCTATGAAAAATTTCAAAAATCGCCGGCTCGCTTCTCAAAATAATAATAATAATAATAAATTTTAAACGATTTTAAATCAATATCGACAGAAATATATGAATTGAACCGAATTCATAATTATTAACTACTTTATTAATCTTAAAAGCTTCTTAATTAAGATGTAATGCAAAATTTATTTCTGCATCATTTTTACTTTTAGAATAAATCTCGGATGGTTTTTATTTATAAATATTAACATATCACCGAGAACCACTTGAACTAAAGTACCACTTCTGGTGGTGCTTTGGTATTCATCAGATTTAGTGTCATCTGTAGCGTTAATAATAATATGATAAATTGCCCAAGACTTTTTTAGTCAAAAGTGGATCCACACAAAACAATTTTAAGAAATCGTTTTATTGACGCTTCATTAATAAATGTCTATACAGGGTGTCCCGTAATAAAGTGCAAAAAATTTAGCTGGAGATTCCTCGTCGAAAATTAAGGTGGGTACTTCATATAAAATTTTTCAAAATAAGCTTTCCCTGTTCGGCTACACCCCTTTAAAGGGGTGGCCTAAAAAATGGTTTTTAATTTCTATCTCAAAATAGCGTAATGGGAAAAAGATGAAATTTGGCACATCTTGGTTACTAATCAAAAGGCATCTAATGAAATCATTTCATCCACCTAGCATGTACACAAAGGGGTGAAATTAACTACCCTTCTTGAAATTTTGTAAATATCTTTCTGCCTGCTATTATTTTTTCAATTAAAAAAAATAACAAAACATTATGATTTAATTAAAAACTTTTTTTATCTCTTGAAAAAATTTCGTAAAATCGACCATTTTTCAGAAAAAAATTAAATTACATCTGCCTAAGTGATCAATCCAAAGCGATGAGCACGATTATATTAGTGTAAAATACTAAAAGTAGGCTGGTGTCAAATTATAATTTGACAATTACGTACTGACATGATCATTTGGTGCTTATAATTTGACACCAGCCTACTTTTAGTATTTTACACTAATATAATCGTGCTCACATAGCTTTTGATTGATCACTTAGGCAGATGTAATTTAATTTTTTTCTCAAAAATGGTCGATTTTACGAAATTTTTTTAAGAGAAAAAGTTTCTAAATGAATCATAATTTTTAGTTATGTTTTTAATTGAAAAAAAAAATAGCAAAGATATTTACAAAATTTCAAGAAGGGTAGTTAATTTCACCCCTTTGTGTACATGCTAGGTGGATGAAATGATTTCGTTAGATGCCTTTTGATTAGTAACCAAGATGTGCCAAATTTCATCTTTTTCCGATTACGCTATTTTGAGATATAAATTAAAAACCATTTTTTAGCCCACCCCTTTAAGGGGGTGTAGCCAAACAGGGAAAGCTTATTTTGGAAAATTTTATATGAAGTACCTACCTTAATTTTCGACGAGGAATCTCCAGATAAATTTTTTGCACTTTATTACTGGACACCCTGTATACTTAGATTGTCTAGACTCTAGAGTGACAAATTAATAATAGACATATCAAATGTTTTATTTAATGGTACTCGTTATAAAACAGCGCCAACGCTTTTTTATATCGTACTTTCTAAAAATTTCTATTATTTCCTGGTAACAAAATTTCAAATTTATAGATCATCAGGAAGGATTTTGTGCCTTTTAAAAACCACTCACGTATTTTTCGGCCCCAAAGGAGAATAATCTACATTAGTAGAGGTGTAAGCGTAAACATGCATGCCAAAACCTTTTTATAAAAAAAGCTGTGGACAGACAGACAGACAAACAAACAGAACTAGTTATTGTATGAATTTATCGGGTTATAAATATACCTGTTTAATGTATAAATCAAGTATAATCATAATAGCGTTCAAGATGTATAGGTACCAGGTAGTTAGACCTAATGCAATGTAATCAAATTTTTACGGTTAATTTTCCAGAATGTTTTCTCATAAAAAAAATGTATCTAACTTCAATTAGCGTTAAGATTCGTGCCGGTTTTAATTATACTTGAACACGACTCTTCATAATGATAAGTTTCATGTTCAGAACATTTGCACATCAGTAAGTAAATGATTAAAAGTGTAAATGTATACAATGAGTGCGTGCCAATTATGCACTTATAATTGGAAATAACATGGACATATATCGATAGCGAAAGACAAATAATGTATTTAGTTTAATAATAATGACCCGAAGCAAAGGATTTATAAGATAAAGTACAGTGTTTGTTCTTATTTTGAAAAAATTCATCCCAGACGTATCGGGTGGTCTAAAAATACGGAATTTTTACTTTCATTTGAGATTTATTACCGCTTTTAATATTATAAATCGATCAGGGCGGATATGATCAAATTTACCCAGTTTTTAATTTTTTTTAGTAGGCGATTTTTTATCTCGAAGCCTAGCCTTCTAAAAATATTTTGAGGTATTGATAAAAAATCTGTTAAAGTATTACAAATACATGACTAATAAATAAAGTGTATCTCATTAAATAATTAACTCAAACAAAAACATAATTTAATTACAAATAAATTAATTAAATAACAATAACTGTGGCTATAACTAATTCACAACATGCTGAATTCACCTACGCCAACTTCTAGTGCTTATAGGGTATTTCACGTTTTTTCGGAAAGAATGATCCACCTGAATTTTTTCTTTTTTTTAACAAAATCGTAAAGTAGTTTTAAACGGCATTTTTAATTTCAATTTTTAAATTTCGCGCGAAAACGCTAACCGCCATGATTTGTTTGGGCGTGACGTCACTGTTATGGTAAACACACGCAGACAGATACGCTTTATATGGTATTATAATTAGTTTTCTGTTTAAATTGACTAATAGGTAATGAGTTATAATCTATATCAATGGTGTGATGCCGAATTGCAAAAGTACAAATATAAAAACACCATAGAAGTTGTGCCGAATGATATTACAATGAGAAGAGATCCAAAATTATTATCGAAAAGAAGTGTAAGTACTGTATTTTTGTAAAGATGATTTCGTTGCACTTATATCTTATATCTTGTATCAATTAAAAGAAATAAAGAAATCGAAAGGTAATTATTGTCATAAAATGTCAGTGTTCTTAAATTATAAGTTATATAGGTATGTTAAAGTTTGTAAATAATGTTCCAAAAAAGCTGTAAATCAATGAAAAACAATAGTTATTTTCCTAACAAGTGCGGAAAGTTGTACTTTTCCGCACGCGACTGCCGTTGACCGACCGACGCGAAGCGGAGTTCGGTCAAGCAGTCAAGTGCGGAAGAGACAGTTTCCGCATGTGTTAGGAACAGTATTTTTCCTAGGAGCGTGATGAATACATTTTTTACTTAATTAAGAAACTGGACTCTACTTTAAAAAGATGCTACTGTTTGACTTGACCTTTGTTAATTGTTATGTGACTGACAAACGTCAAAATCAGACAGTCATGACTATATGCTACGTGATTTTTTGATATTTAAAGTTATAGGAGCTACTTCAAAAGAGTTAGTATAAAGAGAAATGATTTAATTTCATTAAATTTGTATAAAATTACCCAAAAATGCAAATAAAAATATAATTACTTTTCCGCACTAGTGCGGAAAAACGTATTTTACCGCACTAGTGCGGAAAAGTGCAACTTTCGAAACTAATATGCGTGCGGAAAAGTGATACTTTCTGCACGCTCGTAGGAAAATTAATTTGTTGATTGTTTAAGTTGAAAAACTAGGAGGTTTATATTGAATATAAAATAATAGGTTCAGTTAAAAGAATCTGAATAAAACCAAATTGCAAACCATCCAGATTCGATTAATTGTCAAACTGATAGAAAACGTTTAGTTAACCTTTTGTAATCTGTACGTTTAGTTTACTATAATAATGACGTCACATACGAAACCATCATGGCGGCTAATACGTTAAAATCCCACTTTTTAAAACTTGAATATTAAATTAATCTTGTATTTTTATCAATAAAAACCAATATGTTTTGGTTTTTCCACGCACAGATATATTTATGTATTTTCATTATTCCACAATTAATTTTTCATAGTGTAAAATACCCAACACTCTAAAATTCGTTATTGCAATTATTCGCCTAAAGTATTGAAATTACGATCATTCTTGTGTGCCCTTTATTATAAATCACCCTGTAAGTAATAGCCACAGGTACTTGGATTTGGACTATAAGGAGACCAGTATTCTGCTTCAATAGAATTTGCTGCACATCCCGTTAAAAATGCAAGTGCATAGTTCCTTAACTGGCACCTTGCCTCAACATAAAAGCGAAGAAGCCCACGACAGAGACGGCAGAATGGTCGAAATCTCAAGAAATCAAAATATGCGGAAGAGAAACTCGAGAAATCTTCTATAAATCACCAGCTCCATGAAATCGTTAGAATCAAAATTAACTTGGAGCTGTTGTTATGAGCGCCTGATTACTTTGACAATTATACATCATTTGTAAATTTGTAACCGATTTTTATGATGTTACGCCAAAATGTTCTTAAAGAACTGGGCTTCAAAATAAAGAAAACGGCACATTAATTTTTCATCTTAAAGATATTCTAAATATTTGGTAAATTCAAACACCTCTGTCATATTGGATGTATGAACCTTGTCAGTTTCTGACGTTTAATATTTTAGGAGAATACTTTGGCTCTCAAACCCAAAGGTAAAAATTCAAAAAAGTTATGACGAAAATAAAAATTCCATTTTTTTATACCACCACATACAGGGTGAATACCAATAACTAATTATAATTTTAAGAGGGGGTTTCTGTTGATATTTATAACACAAATTACCAATAAAAAAATATAAAAAAGAAAGTTGAAAAACTGACCTACAAAAACGTCTAATAAAGTTAAGCCGCCGTTCGGCGGTCTTTCATAAATTTGCGGTCGGAGACAAGTTAATTGACAGTGACAGCAAAAACTAGTGAATTTATGATTGCAAAAAACTAGGTGAATGCCAAAGGCAAAGACCTATCCTGATTTATTTTCTGTTGAGATAGGTCAGTTACGAAGTTCTGAAAATGTTGACGTATTTGAATTAATTTTCTTTCTCGAACACTACAGGGGATATATTTTTTATTTTTGGTATATGGCCGTACCATTACCTACCTACTATCCCTTAAAATTAAAATGAGTTATTGGTGTTCACCCGTATAATAGTTTGTGACATTTGCAGGAGTAAGGAGCATAAACGATGTAACACATATTTCCTTGAAGTTATTTTCCATAGACATAATCTACAGTCAAGTCAATCGCATTACTTAGCATTCCTTACAGACCCGGCCTTAGCGTATTGGCCGCTCGTGTTGAAATTTTTTATACAAATATGAAACAAATGAATTTCTGAAAAACATAGACAGAAATTCGTATTTAACTCGAACGAATAAATTGGAAACACTTCAATCTAGTTGTGGAAAGACGTTGATGTAATTGAACCATAAACTTGATGTAATTGAACCATAAACTAACTAGAATGCGAATGATCACTACCAGGGGTTGATGCCGTTCTTCAAGGGAATTATTGTAATATTTTTTAAAGGATGCTATTAACGGAAATTGAACCTTAGTGTCGCCTTTTGATTTTAGAAGTTTCTTGCTTCAATTATAACGATGTGTTTCCATGTTTGGTACCTTGCCCAACCCGTTAGGCCGGCCCTGGTTTTTTATATCACACAACAAATAACAGTAAGTGCAATTTAGTAGTTGACCTTACAACAATTTTTACAACGCCAGAAACTTATATGGGAAGTAATTATCTAATCTTGTAGAATTACGGATCTTTTAGAACCAATTGTGTAAATTAAGGATTGTGCCTTCTTCCAACCATGACGAATGGACAATAGAGATATAGAATTGCATCCGCTTATACCTATGTAAATAGAAACGCATAATATTGTATAATGGAATAGGGAGAATAACACATTCTCTCTAGCGGAAAATGTAACTTATTTTTATATTTTTAATCATTTTGAAATTTTTCCAACGTTAACACTGATTATTATGTTGAACTATTGGGTGAACGAATGAACATTAGGCCTTGATCTTTTAGTCTTCTGTTAATTCATTTGATTAGTAACCTCATGGAAACAATTACTGTTAACACAATCGTAGGAAATTATCTACTGATTAAATTTAACAAGCGATGAGAACATCGGACCTAAAGTAACCTAATGAAAAATTTGGCAAGCTTGGGATGCATGTAACGTTGCAAAAATTATAGGTTGCAAGAATATAAGTCGATGCATAACACCCTGTGTATATATATGTGACAACATCTCAAACGAAATGAATGCAGCTTTCGTCTTAATCTTATTAATATATTATTCTGGGCAAAGAAAATAAAATCAACACCAAAGTCGACTCCCACACCATCTTTCTTTCTATTAGATTACAGCCTACAACTTCTTCAACCTACAAGGCAACACACCTACTTTCAAGTGACTCATTTGTAGAGAAGTATTAAAACGTTCTTTTGATTATTTTGATTTAGTATTCGACCTTATATTTCATTAATTTATAGGTGTTCATATAACATATATGCACTGGAAGGCAAGGACAAGGTCATTTTAATTATTTAATTATACACTTTTATGCGATCTGCAATATTCAAATTACTAAATATAGTATTTCTATTTTCCTGTTTGATTTAAATAAAAGAGACGTGTGCATTTTAATGTTTTCATGCGTCCTGAGCATAAATTCACGTTTTTCCCAAAGCTGCTACAGCTGCCATGTTCGAAATTAGATTTTTCTCATATTTATCAATATAATCAATTTTATTACGAAGAATTTCAAATAAAATATTAAACTATTTGAAATACGTCTTAACTCTATAGGGATTGCATATTAAACCTATTCAGCAGTAGATGTTGGTCAACTCCTTGTTGTCTATTTTAAAAGAAAGTAATTTATGAAATTTCTGTTGAATTTTTTGCAATACTTTTTTTGTAAATTTGGTGAAAATGGTACCAAATTATTGAACCATAAGTTTACTGCGGACAAATGAAATGAAAGTTTCCGCAATTTTTATGTCAGGAAGAAAATTAGTATTCCGAACAATATATAGCCACGAGAGGGATTTCTGAGCGATCTTTCTTCTCAGAATATTCCAATGGTTGAGCCTTCAAATATTCTGCTTCCACCGCTGCACGTTAAATTTGGTCTCATGAAAGTTTATTAAAGCTTTGGACAAAAATGTCAACTGTTTTCAATATTTAGGAGAGAAGTTTCCCGAAATAAGTGTATGCTAAATTAAAAGAGGGTGTCTTCGACGGTCCCCAAATTTGTACTCGAAACAAAAAATTTATCACAAAAATAAATGATACTGAAAAAGCAGCATGGTTGAGTTTCAAAAAGGTCTCTCAGAATTTCTTGGGAAATAACAAGGGTGAGGATTACCAGGATTTAGTTGAAGAGTTGTTGAAAAATTTAAAATAGTTGGGTTGTTTTTAATGGATCTCAAATTGCACTTTTTACACTTTCACCTTGACCACTTTCCCGAAAACCTCGGGAACTATAACGAAGAACAAGGAGAAAGATTTCATCAAGATATAAGTGAAATAGAGGGTCGATACCAAGGAATCCCACCTTCCCATTAAAATGATGGAAGATTTTTGTCAGACGCTAAAGAGGGAAATCAAGTAGAATGAAAAGAAAATTCGAAGACAATAGAATTCGTTACAAAAGAAAAAAGGAGTAAGTGGAAGTGGAACACATTTACATAGCAAGAAACATCGTTAACTACTTCATCTCTCTATAGACATAGAAAAACTAAGTTTTGGCAATTTTCAGGAAATACAGGACGAATTGCTTTTGAAAAAAAAATTATAAGTAAACGGTGATGGAGCACTTCCGACTTCAGATTCGAATTCAACGCATTCAAATATGTGAAGACATAGTTTCCCAATCGCATCCAATCGATTCTCACGATTACACCTAATGGGAATTTTTCGAATTTAAGGGGTAGTTTCCACAACTAAAAAAAACTGGAGGTTGATGGAGCAATTTTGACTACGAATTCGAAATTAGCCCATCAAAATACATAAAGATAAGTTTAGTCTAGTCAAAGAAACAGTCCATTTTTTTTGTGTGCGCCTGTAATTATTAATATGTAGTGGCGGTAGATATGGCCCGGACGGTCATATGGCCCAATGCCCTTAAATTTTAAACCAACCGCCTCAAACCCAACTTCTTGACGTTCACAGTTTCTTTCAATACTTTTAAGCGTCCTCTGTAAATAACAAGCCGAACTTCCGGCAATATCGGCAATACCGGCTAGTTTACATTATGGCGTCACAACAGGTGTTCGAATAATAAAGTTTAATGAAAGTGTTTTGGTGAAATCATCGGGAAACATTGAAAAACAAACCTAAATTTTGGAGGATCGACATTCTAAGTTACGTGTTACATAGTGACATATTTATTTTACTTAAAAATTTTGTGAAAGAGTTTTTTCTTGTTGCTCATAATGTGCACTACTCAACTGGTCATATGGCCCATGTATTTATTTCGTCACATTGTTTAAGTATTTTATCTTGATAGAAAATACTTACTTTACATTAGTGGAAAAAATTATTTTGCATTTTTTTAAAGGGCTCAGATTTATGTTAATTCTGTAAGTGCCATATTTTCAGATGGGTTTGATGATATGGCCCATTGACTTTTTCTACAATTTTATTTTTTATTTTTAAATTTGCAATCTTTTTTATTTTTTTTTTGTTGTCAGTCTATTTGTCTATTATGTCTAAGCTCAATTTTCTTAATGAACCGTTCAATTAAAATAAATTTTTCTAGGGCCATAACTCCAACCCTGGTTGGGAATATGCATTGACTGCATTTAAAAAAAAAATTTTTTGTTTGTTTTACGTTTGATTTTTACAAAGTTTAATTTTTTTCCTGAAAGCGAAGGTGTTTACGCTTAAGTTCCTGTAAGCATTGTTATTTTTTTTAATAAAGTTTTCGAGAAAAAAAATATTTTTTTTAAGTGGGCCATATATGCCGCCACTACCTTATGTAACTCATATTTTATGTCTACGACAAAATTTTAGATGTCAAAAAGGTTGCATAGAGATTGACTTTATATTGACTATATTTTAAATAGGGGCCGAGAAGAGTAGTTATTGTCCCTTTTTGACTAATAGTGGAGGGAAATTAGTCAAAATAATTGATGGAAAGTGATGTAATCGAGAAGTTGAATTTTTTTCTTTGATTTCTTTTTATACATGCAAATGAGTCGAAAACATGTTTGATGCGTTTTTTAAATATCTCCGGTTCTAAAAGTCGGTCGTAAAAGAATTGAAAAAAAAAAACGAAATACTCGTAAATGAAGATCAAACTGTTGGGGTTTAGTTGCATTAAAAGTACATCCTAACCTCAAAAAATCCCAAGTTGCTCAGTTTATTTTCTTTTTTACTAATAATGCAATAAATGGGGTAAAAATCTTCTGATCTTTACGAAAATTGGAGAAAATAAGTTTTTTCGTGCTATAAATACGTGATTAAATTAAAATAAATAATAATAATCTAATTTCAAACAAAATTAATTTGGTAAGGTTATGTTTTGAATGGCGTTGTTGGAAATTTTCTAAGCCTTCTAGATTTTGAGCAACGATAATCAACTTTTTTTTCTTATGGCCGCCATATTGGATTTTTACATTAGTTAGAGAAAATTATTCTCTTTTCACCTATGTCACCAAAATAGACTGATTTTTTAAAAACATGTTGATATTCGAATTAATGTAAATATAATTTATAAAATCCAGTATGCTTTGGAAAAATAATTGCAAGCAATATTGTAATCCAGACGCTATTATTAAATTGTACACTCGTAAAAAAATTGCAGAAAAATGCCAGGTTGTTTAAATTTTTAAAATAAAAGTAGAAATAAACAATTTTTAAAATAAAAATGGAATTATTTGTTTTCTTGACTCTTTAATAAATTAATTGTTTGTAATGTTTAATAGAAGTTTAAATAACCTGGCATTTTTCTGTAATTTTTTACGAACGTACACACAATTTATAAATTTTTATAAATTATTTTAACATTAATTCGAACATCAACATGTTTTTAAAAAATCAGTATTTTTTGATGACATACGTGAAAAGAGAATTATTTTCTCTAACTAGTGGTATAAAAATCCAATAGGGCGGCCATAAGAAAAAAAGTTGACTATCGTTGCTCAAAATCTAGAAGGCTTAGAAAATTTCTAACAATGCCATTCAATTGGTAGTGGTCAAAAATATAACCTTACCAAATTTCATTAAATTCGCATAAATGGTATAGAAGATATCAATTTTGTTTTGAAATCACGATTTTCAATTTTTTCAGGATAAACCGCGAACGAATCAAGATATCCAGCATTTCTCGGCAAGAAATTGTAGAGCATAAAATAGCGCAACTTTTGATATATCAATGGTGGGCATCGAAAAATTCACCACCGTATATGTTGTTTAGTGGGATTATACATTATACTTTGTATTTACGTATAGTAAAACTAAAGTAAATATAATAATACACCTTACGAAAGCTGTTTTAATGTCCATTCGATAGCGTTAAACAAAATTGCCCTTAAAATTTATCCTTTTCAAATAATTATTTTAACTGTCACATAATCTTCGTAATTTAATTGAATTTCGTTTTATACAAAACTTAAGTATATGAAAATCTGGCATAAAAGATATGAGAAAATGTCAAAGAAAGTAAAATTATTATTATTTTTTTTAATTAAAACAAAAACGACATTTTAACTTGATAACCAGATTCTGGTACTATATGTTCACAAAAAATGACATAAAAGACCTACTCTTTATAAAAAAACTTTACCTTACGACCATTTTGCATTAAATGGCAAGCATTTAAATTTTTTTCGAAAATGTTCAATTGTGCCCGTAAAAATATATATTTTTTTAATTAAATCACGTATTTACAGCATAAAAATACATATTTTCTCCCATTTTTGTACAGATCAAAAGATTTTTACACCACTTATTGCATTATTGGTAAAAAAAATAAACTGAGAAACTTGGATTTTTTGAGGTTAGGATGCACTTTTTATGTAACTATACCCCAACAGTTTGATAGGCTATTCATTTACGAGTATTTTAGTTTTTTTTTTAATATCTAAAAATTAATGCAGCGATGCACTCAAAATGCATCAAAAATGTACTTTAATGCGCTTTTCTCGCGAAGCCCCAGCGCGATTTTGCTAATTTTGCTATTTTTTTCGGTTATCGGTTATTTGCATGTATAAAACAAAATACAAAAAAATATTCAACTTCCCGATTACATCACTTTAAAATACCAATTTCCCTCCACTATAACTCCTACACGTTCTGGGAAATCTTGGTAGAGACAATTCCTTTTTGCGTCCACTTTGAATCCGCCACTGATTTTGCTGTTATTCGTCGCTTTATAATAATTTATATTATAATTGCTTTCTCGCCAAAGATTTGTGACCTTTCCCATGGGCAGCAATTTGTTTTGTCTAAAATTAAAATCATATTTTTTGCCATTATAAACAATAATACTTTTTAATGTTGCTCTCCAAGACCTTGTATAAATTATACTAAGTGCAGGAATCATGCAAAAAATCCCGCCCGAATTTAATTATAAAAATCATTCATTTATCCTTAGGAGGATTATTAGTTTAATTCGAAATGAAAGGAGGACGTTTGTCGGCTGAACGTGAATTTACGGATAATGTGTTACCTAATGTTGTTTTAAATACTGAACGAGTATAAAAAGTTAACAAACATGACATCATTGTAAGATATATTTGCCAATTTAGTATTCATAAGAACCTGTTTGGTTTATAGCACCAAGTTGGCGTTGGTACGATTTTTGCCGTTCCACTTTATTTTTTACGGTAAATTTAATGCCGAGGTTGCTGGCTAATAAATATCTGTTGTTAATTTTTATCAGATTATCGACAAGCTGTGTTTATCTAAATACCTTAATGCACATCTAAATGTTATATGATTTAATCCTTTATAATATTGTATATATTCCAAGTCAAAATAAAAATACGTAACTTGTCAAAAATTTGATTGAAAAATTCGAAAAAACCTTTCAAACAGTTCGAACAGAGGCAGGCCATTTCTTTTCTTATTTGGGATTTATTACCATATTCTTGTATAGTCCCATATAATCCAAAATATCTGGATTTAAAAAAAAAATAACCTATACGCTTGTGACTACGTCAAAGGAACAGTTAAAAGATGTTTTTTAGCATATAATATAAATAAAATAAAAATAAAAAATAATGATATTTCGCAGACGTTTCGGAAATTCAATCTATTTCCTTTTTCAATGCTGAGCTTTTTTATTTGTATAATTCGTGAAATTACACAATAATTATTATTTATTAATTTCACGAATTATACAAATGAAAAAGCTTAGCATTGAAAGAGGAAACATATTGAGTTTCCGAAACGTTTGCGAAAAAACCAACCTTTAATTGTTCCTTTGACGTAAAGATTATTTTTCTTAAATCCAGATTTGTAGATTATATGGGACTATTCAAGAATGTGGTAATAAATCCCAAATAAAAAAAGAAAGAAAATTAAACGATGCCAAAAATAACTTTTAGACAATACCTTATCATTGAATTGTCACAATGTGTGAAATAATTCTCAAAAAAACATCAGAGGTGCTGAGAGTGGTTACCCCTAACCTTTCTATACTAAACTTGTTGCTGATTTAATTTCTTTATATCTTAAACATTTCTCTTGAAAAAGAAAATATAGTGTTTAATGTCAATTAAACGAATTGTTTTTGAGTAAAATGCAACCAAACGGTCGTGTTTTTTTTTGGAAAGTTGCCAGTTAACTAAACGTATTTTTCAGTTGTTACTTTTCGTTACTGTTTATAATTTCTGAGAGGTGCAGCCTGTAGACGAAACATCCCACAAAAATAGAACGACCAAAAAGCTTACCGTTACTGTTAGCTCGTACCTAACACCGGTCCTGCATGTTGGAAGCGTGAACGGTAAGTATTTTTAATATTTATATTAGGCATTAAAATAACATATTATGAGAAGAACGGATATATGTAAAATTAATCGAGTTAGTGTAAATAACGCAAACATTGACCTTTTCAAGGTGTGCCAGTTTTTTTCAGTTGTATTCCTGTTATCTAGTTATTCATATGCAATTTTCAATCCGGAAATATGAAGCCCATTAACCGTGAATAAAATTTTTATTTGGATGCCGCAACTCAATAATTATTTTATTTCGATAAATTTCATTTTCTGTTATTTATTGAAAATAATTTGGCAACACCACTCTTTGGTTATAAATCACCTCAAAATCACATAGAATATATAAATAAATAATAAACTTTCATAATGGTACAGTAACTTGGTGATCTCACTTCAGGCTGATTCTATTGCAGTTTTAAATTCAAATATGTTTGGATAGTTTGATTCGAAATGGGTCTAATATGAAATATTAAAAAGGAATAAAGATGCTTTTTCATTGGAGGTGAGATTGGGGGTGAAACTCAGGAGTTTCGAAGACAAAAAGTGACAATTGGAACGCGTAGATTGTCGAACTCTAACCCAAAAAACTTCCCTATATAATGTTATTTTTGCTTTTTTACACAAAACGTGCCCGTTTTTTGTTTCCAGAAAATTCTAAATTGAAAAAAAAATTCCAAATTGTGTTTTTTGTTAGACCTAACTATTATGAATATGCTCAAATTTTTTTGACCGTAATAGATGCATTATCTAAAAGATTTTACACTTGATGTTTTTTGAAAATTTTTGAAAAAATGAATTTTTTTGGCTTTTAGGGTTAAATAACTTAGCAGGGAAGAACCTTAGCTGAATAATACTGGAAACAAAAAGTTAAGGCAATAACCTAAGGGAAATGTTGCTTTTTTAATTTTTTTTGATAAAGATAATAGCTTAGAACTTATAAGTGTTCTATTAGAAGTAGGGTTGCCACCTTTTTATCGATGTTGACCTGGACTGACCTGGAGTCAAGTCCAAGCAAGTCTTGTGGTATCTAGAATAAAAATAAAAACGCCAGGCATTTTTTTTTCTCGGCGCATTCACCATTTTTTCGAAATTGAATAATTTTCATTTAATATTTTGTAAAGTTTTGCACATATTGGTATCATTTTGCACTACACAAATATGTTACCGATGAGAGAAACTTGATTTGTTATAACACAGTAAACACACTCTACTGTCCATACTATTTAAAAGACTATTATAGGTATTATAGAAAATTTTCTTTGTTGAGTATTAAATAATATTCACCTAGAGAAATTGACGTATGAACCGTAGCCTGGAGCCTGACGGCTGAAACATGGAGTCCAGGCCAAACCTGGAGAGGGTTTTTTGTAATTGACGCGCTTAAGACGAATTCAGAAAAACTGACAACATCTGTACTATATTGCCCTACTTGACAAGGAAGGATTAAAAAACCTTCAAAATGCTTTTTTCGAATAATTTTTAGCGTTAATTGCAAAGGAGATATGATGATCTTACCCGTTTTATATCATAATATAAGTTTCATTAATTTATTTTCAGTACTTCGTTTATTATTAATTTTTTTGACTTTAAGGATGGTTTCCACCCTTTTAGAGGAAAGAGCGATCATTTTTCTTATTAGGATATAAGTTTTATGTCCAAAAATACAAGAACTTGCAAAAAATGTTCTGTTTGCCCAAAACAAACAAAATAATTTTCCCATTGTACCTCTATTTTATATCCGCCATATTAGGGGTGCAATCGCGAATTTTAAAATTCTGACTACAGATTCGTAATCAGCCCTCCTCAAAAATATATACATGAATTTTTTCAATAACTTAAATTTTGAAATTTAGGGGTTGTTTTCATCTATAGGTATTCCTTTATAATATTTCAAATTGATTCTCTAACGTTTAAGAATCCGCAAAAAATAAAAATTTCCAAGCCATTATAGAATTAGTCCAAAGTTTGGGTACCCTTTTGACACCCAGTGACTTGACTAAAATGTGAAAAGAACTGTAAATTATTCTTTCTAATATAAGATAAATACATTTTATAAGATGCTGACATACGTAAGATATTTTTTTCTTGCTTTTAATGTTTTCACTACTATTGCATGGTAAACAACTATTACATAGGTGTATAATCCCACAGTAATAGTAAAAATTGCAGAGAAAGTTTGTCACATGATGTAAATTTACTATAATATAATGTTATTTTAATAGGATGATGTCGCCGCGGTTTAGGATATTTGAATGAAAGAAAATAACGAATTTAGATAACCTATTATAATATTTAGACAGTTTATTCAATAAAATATATATGAATGAGTCATTTATAAATATACATTTACTTATATGGTATTAGAATCTTATTTTCAAGTTAGGTGGACAGACATGCCAACAGTGTTGGACTGGGACCAAAATGGTCTACCGGGCAAGAGTATACGATACACAATTGATTATGAGTTTAAAATTATAAGAAAGAATAATAGAAAATATAAGTACGTAGGTAGTGTACTGCTTAATTATTAAATATCAATGTTTTAATTTAATTTACTTAAATACCAAATGCACAAGCACAGTGTGTAACAAAGTGATTTTTCCCCGTCAGGGATTTCCCGTTGCTTAAAATATTCCCTTCACCTTGTAAATACATCGCCGTACGTTCAGAACATTCCTGGTATAGTTAAAAGTACGTGATTTATAGAAGGTTAAAAGGATAAACCGCGCCAGTAGTAAAAGTGATCAAGATCAACTGATTTGAATTTTTTAATAACTTCAACAAATCGATAGAACTATTGTTAAAAATGGTCATGAACTCCAGAACTCTTTTTTCTCTACCGAAAAATGCCATCAGAACTCATTTTTGGCGCTGCGTGAAGTTAGCACCCTTATTTTTTTTTTTTTCGATTTCTGGCCTTATTTTTGCAGAACTATTGTTCTTTTCGGCCAGGAACTCTAGAACTATGCTTTTTCTACTCAGAACTCTAAAGGTTTACTCAATTTTGCAAAAAAATGGCGCTAACTTCACAGGGGTTCAACGACCCGAATTAATATATAACCTGCCAAAAATTTCGTTTTCGTTTTACTAGGCTAATAATTTCAAAAGATCCGAATACTCCGTACCCGAAAATTCCAATAGTAAGTTCGAAAAATATTCAATGATTCTAAAACTTGTAACCTCGCAACTCTTAAGTTCTTGCCAAAACTGATGAATGCAGAAATCATGAACTCAAATTTCATAAACCCAAGACAAACAAAGACTGAACATGACTACATTGTAAACCCAAGAAATGCAAATTTTCAAAACCGGAAGTCATGAATAGCCCTAAATATAACCTAAGCCCATAAAGAAAACTCACAAGAATTAAGGGTTCGTGTGGGTTTTTGGGTTCAGAGTTCGGAGTATATGGATTCCAAGGCAAGCTTACGTGGTCAGAGTTGATGGGTTCAAGATTCAAGAGTTCATTGTTTATGGGTTTAGGACTTAAAGTTCATGAGCTTAGAGATTGTGGATGAAGTATCAATGGTTTTAATGGGTTCAGTGTTTATGGGTTTAGGTGTTGTATGTTTAAGATTTATGGGTTTTTCGAAAAATGTGCGAGTTACGAAAAAGTTCATGTAAAATGTATTCGCTTTGAAGAATTATAAAAAGCTTGGCATTTTTTGATATTTCGAATCGTTTTTTTTTTTTTCGAAAATTTCCACAAATGTTAATTTTTTTCCACAAAATAGTTTTCGGACTCTTCAAGGACGGGTAATAATTAATTTGCTTATAGATATCAGATGAAAAGAAATTGATGACACTGATTTTTTGTTTTTTTCTCTAAAATTCATGTTTTAAAACAAAATTTTGAGAATTTTAGTAAATAATATTTCTTCAGTCATTTAGAAGAAAATTTCACACGTCACATTTTCAGCCAATCAGACAGAAGTTTGCTTTTGGTTTCGTTACCATGGCAACCCAAAAAATTTCCGAAAATTGGTCGTTTCGAAGTTTCTAACCTCGTTTATTTTTTCATTTAATTTAGGTGTGAAATTTCCTTACCGAATCCCCACGTGCTTGAATTAATACCGGAAATTTTTCTCGTGCACAAATTATCAATTACACGTCAATTATCCCTCGTCTTCGACTCGGGATAATTTTCAAAAAATTTGTGCACTCGAAAAATTACCGGTAATAATTTAATCACTAGGGATATTACTAGTGAAAATAATCGTCGCTATCATCCCCATCTGGTCGAATTTACATAGAAACAATACCCCAATCACAGTTTAAACGTTATATGGAAAAAAATTTAATTAAAAACTTCCAAACAATTTTTACATAGATTGTTATTTCCCTCACTTTAGGAATCAGAAAAAAAGTATGTATTTTATGAAAAAATTCACATTTTTGAAAATACTCTAAAAACGTTTAAAATGTCAAAAGAAAATGTAAAACTCTTCAAGATGAACGATATTACTACCTTTGGAATTATTTCCTTTATCTCAGATATTTTCCAAAAAAAAAAAAAATTAATTATCAGAAAAAATTATCGCCATTTTGTTAATTTTTGTCTTTTTAAATTTCCTTGCGGATTTGGAAAATTTAAGAAATCCTCTACATGTGTCAAAAAGAAAAATATTTTTTATTAATTAGAAAAATAAGGAATTTTTAAAAATTTACCCATTTTTTTTGAAAAAGGAAATTTCCAACATTTTTTGGTACCCGATTCTAAAACTCTTTTTTGGTCACAATGAACACATAATATACCAAGCTTTATGCCTTTTTAAAATTTTGTGGCAATGGGAAAGCCGTTGTATGTTGTACAGCTAGCTACTATTTCTTTAGAAATGAAAGATATTACTTTATAAGAGGAACTGTTTTACAAGTTGACTATTTTTGGGAACGAATGTACCCACTTACTACTTTCAAATACCTATGTTAATTGTACTCGTATATCATGTACGCATACATGTGTAGAATTATAAAAATATTGACTTGGATAAACATAATTATTTAAACGCTTTGACTTGATTTCCCATTATCAGTGATTCAAATTATTCCTACCAATATAAAATAAATTAGCGTAAATAATATGACGTAATTTATTAAAATAAACACATTGGTTCCAGTCTGACCCCGCCAAGGATCAACCAAAATGACCTTAACCTGAAGATATTATTATTGTTTGGCAGGAATGTCGCCCTAAACATAGCAATTACTCAATTTACATTTGTAAACAAAATGTTTTATTGTTTTTGGCACGTGGTAAAGTACAGCAACTTTTTTGATTTCATTTATTTTTAACGCAATGTAATAAATTTGTTGGTTGGTGAAATTATGTACCATGCAATAGACAAAGTCGTTACGCATTTAGTACTAAATTATGTTTACAATTAAAATATACATTCTTACCGCATTTTAATATTGGAAGTACGCAGTCTAGAATAAAATAATTACCTACTTTTGTGCAATTAAAATATCATATTTAAAAATAAATTAGCAACGTAGCGTAGGTACGAAAAATGTATGCGCTATTTGTAGAACGGCTGACATTAACATAACAATCCGCTTACAAATATTTATATCAAGTAAAATATTTCAACGTGTTTCACTAGACTTATATAGGACATTCCAATAAATAATATTGCCATTGATCCTGACCATAGAAATTTTAAATTGACTTACCCACAAGTGCAGAGTTCGCAAATACATTGTTCCTTTAGGGGTGGCTTATAATGGGGCGTTTTCGGTTCCGGTTCCTTAATAATTTTTTCAATCTTAATCACCTTATTGTCAGAAATTCTTTTGATGTTGGTTATATTTTCCACTTCGTTCTATAAAAGGAAAAATTTATTAATAAAATTAATATAAAATTTTTTATTTGCAAACTTACGATATCTTTGATGTCGATTATATCTTCTTTTATGAAAGTTTTGTTGATTGTATCGAATGTATCTGTAATCCTTACATCTTTCACATCCGTTACGTTAGTGGTCAAATGGTCTTCAGTAATCGTCTTTTTGTCGACGAAAGTTTGAGAACGGATATCTTCAGTAACGCTTGATTTCACATCGGTTACGTTATTGATAATTTCATAATTTTCGATGGTGGTAATATCATCTGTGAAATCTGTTGGGATTAGATCGGTTGGTTTACCACTCTTTGGGCCCCTGGGCTTCTTCGAAGTATCTTCTAGTGGCTTTCTTGGCCCACGTCTGCCTGGAGTATCTTCAATAGGCTTCAAATCCTTAGGACCTTTTGGCTTTGCACTATCGTAACTATCAGTGATGGTGAAATGATCGACAGAGCTTTGATTATCTACGAATGTTTGGGAGTCCTTTATAACTGTTGTTTTAGAGTCAGATATACTTGTTACGGATTCAAAACTGTCTATTATCGTCCTGGAATCTGTTGTGGGGTAATCAGGACTGCTGTGAGGAGCCAGTTTGTCTTCGGCTGGCTTGGTTTGGCCTGGTTTAGAAGGCTTACCAGCAGCTGGGAATTCTTCTGGGTGTTTCTTGTCGATTTTGTTTGGAGATTGTGCTTTTTTAGTTGGTTTCTTATCATCGGGAATTTTTTTATCTTTTCGAGAAGGTACTCCTGCGGCTGGCAAGTCATGTGGGGATTTCTTAACAGGAGACTCTGGTCTCTTTGGCTGGTCTTCTGGAATTTTCTTACCCCATTGGTCTCTTCTTGAAGGCATTCCAGCTGCTGGCATTTCGTCGGGTGACTTCTTTAGAGGTGTTTTTGGTGAGAATTTTTCAGTTGGCGATTCTTTTTCCTGTACGGGTTTCATACCTTTAGGCCCTAGTGGCAATTTTTTGCCGTCTGTTGAATAATATTCGACAATATTTGTACTATCCACGGATGTTTTTGAATCTCTCACTATGTTCGTTTTCGAATCTTTAATGTCTGTAATAGATTCGAAATATTCTGTTGTTGTAGTATCAGTGGGGAAATCTATTGTCCTTTTTGGTCCTAACGGAATCAGTTCGTCTCTTGGAATTTTCTTATCGTCTATTGGCCTCTTGTCTCCTGGTCGATGTGGCACTTTTTCTCCATTGACTATGGTGTAGTGTTCTACAATATTCGTGGTGTCTGAAAAAGTTTTCGAGTCTCTAACGATATTTGTCTTCGAATCTCGAATATCTGTTACATTCGTGTAATGTTCTGTAGTTGTTGAATCTTTAGGACTTATTTTTTGAGGTGCTTTGTCGTCGGGTACTTTTTTGTCTCGTCTTGAAGGCATTCCCGCTGCTGGTAATTCATCTGGATATTTCTTATCTGGCTTTCTTGTGGTTTTGTCACCTGGGGATTTCTTATCATCTAATGGTTTTCTAGGACCACTTGGTATTTTTCGGCCATCTACTATAGTGTAGGATTCAGTAGTACTAAAACTGTCTTTTGCTATATTAGTTTTGGAATCTCTAGTATCTGTAACAGACTCAAAATATTCAGTTTTTGTTGAATCAGTAGGAAAATCGAGATCCTTTGGTCCTTTAGGCCTAAATTGATCTCCAGGTCTAACTGGAACTTTCTGACCATTAACAATGGTGTAGTGTTCGACAATATTGTTATCAACAAATGTTTTTGAGTCTCGGATGGTATTAATCTTGGTGTCTTTCAAATCAGTCATAGTTTCGTAATACTCTGTAGTCGTAGAATCTCTGGGCCTATCTCTAGGAACCAACTGGTCTCTTGGTCCAAGTGGCACCTTTTGACCATCTACAATAGTATAATGTTCGGTGATATTTGTGCTGTCCGAATATGTTTTTGAATCCACAAACGTTTTGGAGTCTTTCAAAATTGTTGTTTTAGAATCTGATGTATCATCTGTAGTTTGGTAATGTTCCACAGAGGTGCCACTAGTTTCAAAAGTCGTAGAGCCCTGGGGGTGTTTAGAGAGAGGACTGTTAGAGAGTTGCTTTAAGTTTTCATTTGTTTCGGTTATTAAAAAATCTTGAACATGCTTCGTTGGCTTCTTAGGGGACACTCCAGCCGCTGGCAATTCTTCAGGATGTTTTTTGCCTTTTCTGGAAGGTGACTCGGTGCGGTGTGAAGGCTTTTCTGGAATTTTTTTACCCCACTCGTCTCTTCTTGTGGGCATTCCCGCCGCTGGAAGGTCACGGGGGGAAATTTTCTCATTTCTTCTTGAAGGTGAATCTGGTCTTTGCATAGGCTTCTTGTCTTCTCTTCCATCTCTCTTAGAAGGAGCTCCAGCTGTTGGTAATTCATCGGGTGATTTTTTTTCAGGTTTTCTAGAAGATGGTTTTCTTTCTGGAGATCCGGTTCTTTTTGGAGCTGAACTTTGTGGACCTTTATTTGACGGTTGAGATTGCTCATAAGTGAATTGACCATTCCACCCAGTTTTTCCATAGTTTCTGTCATTAGAGTAGACAACATCAGTGTCAGTTATATTTTGGTCAATGATTACTTTTCCTTTAGTTCCAATAGTATTTTGCACAGCCGTAGTATCATATATGTTACTTACAAATGTTTTGGATGAATCAACACCATGTCCGTAAAAATTTCTGGAATCAGTGCTTGTTTGGGAATTTCGTGTTTTATTAGTGTCGACGTAGTTTTCATCGACGTAGTAAGTTTCAGATGTAGTGTCTTCTATGGCGGTGTCATCAGTGCCATAGTAGTTTTTTGACTGAGTTTGTGGTTTTTTTGAAGGAGACTTGTCCCTTTTATCTGAAGGTGATTTTCGAGAAGGAGAAGGTTTTCGTTCCGGGGAACCTGACCTTCTCGGAGTAGAGGTTGTAGGGCCATCTTTCTTGGGTTTTTGGGGAGTTTCGTAAGTAAATTGTCCATTCCAACCTGTCTTTCCGTAATTACGGTCGTTCGAATAAATAATATCAGTCGATTCAGTGTTATCTTTTATTACTTTTCCTTTAGTGCCTATTGTATTTTGAACAGCTGATGTGTCGTATACATTCTTCACCAAAGTGTTGGACGAATCTCTGCCATGTCCGTAAAAGTTTTTCGAATCCGTAGTAGTTTGAGCAGAACGAATTTTAGAAGTGTCTACATAATTTTCGTCAACGTATGTTGTAGATGTAGAATCACCAAGGGAACTGTCATGTATATAAGTTTTAATATCATCTACAATAGTGCTGTCTTTTATAATATGAGTTTTTCTTTTATCTGAAGTATCTGTTTGGCCCTTTCTGTAAGTTACTTGATCTGTTTTGGACCCGGGAATTTTGTTTTCATCTACATCAGTGACTGTTTTTATTACGTTGCCTTTTGAATCATAATATGTAGTGGTAGTGGTGACAGCTGAAGTACTGCCCAAGTTTTTGGATGACTTTTGAACTTTTCCAGTACCCCTGGTATCACTTTTTTCATAACTTCTTGCATCTGTTTGTTTTAGTGCATCTGATTTTTCAGTGTCTATAAAGTGTTTTGTATTGTTTCTAATGGAATGCTTATCATCATGACTAATAATGTTATCATGCGTAACGTTAACGGAAGAAGAAGTTTGGTCACCTACCTGGTGTATTTCTCTTACGGCTTCTGAAGATTTTGTCTTCGGTTGTTGTAGTTCAGGAACGGCAGAATCATAACTGGTTGAACTGTCCTTAGCTTTTTGCGTGTAGTGTACTTCAGGTGTGATGTTCGTACCACTTTTAGTAGCAAGATGTTCGTCGTTGCTGGATTGCGCGTCTTGGGCCGATTCGTGGTGTTTTTGTTCAACTATACGTTCTTTGCCATCCACTATTTCTATAACATAGCTGCTAGATGAGCTCTTTGCATTTGAGGAACTTTCTTGGTGTGACGTAGAAGTGGACGACTGTTCCACGGTGGTGCCACCATCACTTTTAATTATTTGATTTTTTGAGTTCTTATTTCTTTGGACTGGCTGCTCGTACACAAATTTGCCGTTCCACCCAGAGTCGTTTTTGTTGTAAGTTAACTTTAACTCTTCCATAGGTTCTGTGACGGTGTAAGTTGAACCAGAAACTTGAGATAAATTCGAGGTGGACTGGTTTAAACTTGCGGTGGATTGATTTAGAACGGAGCTAATTTGTTGTATTTCCGCGGCATGTTTGGAAGACGAGTCTTGTGCGACAAAGTGTCTGTATTCGGTTGAAGTGGCACCTGTTTCTCCATAGGTCGTTATTTTTTCACCACTCCCTGTTGGCAAAGTTTCTGTCACCAAATATGTAACAACATTTGCGTTTACTGGTAAATGAGACACATCTGCTATTTGGAGACTAGACGAAGACGAAGATTTAGACAGGTTCCCAGCGCTTTGGACCACTTGCTTTTGCGTAGAACTACTTCCAACCACTTTGGAAGATTTTGTGGTACTTGATTTACTGGTACTGGAAGTACTTGCGGCTGTCGTACTGGAAGAGCTCTTTTTCTTTGTCTTTGTTGTGGAAGTTCCAGCTTTATTCACAGTCATTTTAAGGCACTATTTTTTAACACTAATATAACAAATATAAAACAAAGTAACAAAATATAACACTTGTATAAAAAGTCGAGAGTACGTGTGAACGCGGTCGCGCTCTTTTTGAAAGTGAAGAGTTAAACTCGCGAGCGCTAGCAGGTTACACGGGTGACCGTAGGTTCGAACTATACGTCACATGTTGCTCCCACGTTGTTAAATCTTATACTTATATGGCTAGTCTGCGAGGTCTGCTTAAGATTCGTCACTTTCTATAAACTAAATAATGCAATATGATTCTGCGAAACCGTATGAAGTTTATTATTACCATAATTATTATATTTTAAATAATTTTTTGAAAACACCGGAATATAATTATAGGTATGTAAATAAAGTTTTATATGCGTATACGTTTCAAGCAAACACTATGATAAAATATTAGTTAATAAGGAATTTGTGTGTATAAATAGTAGGCATTGTTTGTTTAACCGAAAACCGAAGCGCACCTATTTCGTAAAAATGCATTTTTGAACGTCTGAAAACTAATTCGTTCATATCACAAATAAAATGATTTATCTTATCATATGGCAAAGTTCCAACGTTTAATAAGTAAGGGTAAGTATTTTCTTCCAATGAATAAATTGCAATTATTGAAGATACATCGTATATACAGAGTGTTCCAGCTTAGCAGGACTTCGCCAATCGATAGAGGGCCTCATTTTGAGTAAAAAGTTCCATTTAGCACGTGTCGAAAATTTCTTCGTTTTCGAAATACAGAGTACCTATTTAAAATGTAAAGAAAAATAAAGTTTTTCGGTAGTTATTAAGAAAGAACACTAGCTTTCGATTTGAAATTTGGCATGTGTTTTTTACTTCAATAGTAGGTACTATTTTTTAGTCAATACGACATATTTGTCTTCAATGTCCAGTGGCGTAGAAACTGGGGTCTGCAACACATTTTCTGCCTAGAATCTGTACGGTAATGAGTTTTCATAAAAAATTAATCTTTAGCTTAATTGCCTGTATCAAGCAGAAGAAAAAAAGTAGTCTTTAAATATTTACGTACGGCGCACGATTTTTCCAGGAAAACGCCATCTCGAAAACGAAGAAATTTTCGACAGATGATAAATGAAACTTTTTACCTTAAATCAGGTCCTCTGTTAATTGGCGAATTCCTGTTAGTATAAACTGAGAGACCCAGTATATAATAAGATCATTAAAAATTAATTGTTTATCAGTGGTTCAGGATTATTCGCTTGGGCTTTTAATTAAAAAATATTCAAAAAATAACAGGAAACGTTTACTTGATCAATACTGAATACAGATTACAATTTTACTGAGCATTTAAAATTATAGATGAGATTTAGACATAAAATAAACATCGCTATTTTTGAAAAATATGTGTGTTCAACGTAAAATAGTTAAAAAAAGCGAAAATATCAGTTGATTACAAAAATTATTTAATTTAAACACTTTTAATCTTTGCAAAATGTAAATAAAACAGATTATCATAATAACTGATTACATTTAACACAAGTACTTCTTAATGATTGATTATAATTATATTATCTACAAAAAGATACATGTTGGGTTTTACCCTACACGAAGATACCTAAAAATTTTTTCTTGTTCTAACCGGCTACTACCACACCACGGGGGGGCCGTGACGATTAAAAATAGGACTTGGGGAAGACATCATCAAGTAACGAATTCCTTAACTTTGTTGTTCGAGGTTAAACGAAAGTGAGCAGCATTTTAGTGTAGTGGATTCCTTGGAACCAATCAAAGGGCAGACTTTTTCAAACCAACCAATCAGACTACAGGCGTTCCACTATATCTAAATTTTATGAACCTGCGGAAGATCCTTCAATTTCACAGGCATGTCTTCAAAGGTTCTAATACATCTGACCTACGAAACATACCAGTCTGAAAGAAACCGGAAAACTAACTTTTCCTGAAATCGCTCAAGAATGTCTACTTTCTCGGCGCAATTTTAGATCCCAAAATAGCCTATTCTAGTATTTTAGTCCGTTGCTAAGCAACCACGTTTGTTGCCAAGCAACCATCAGGAAACCGTCCGGGAAAGTATAACTTTCTCGTACGGTTTTTTTTTTTCTAAATTAATTAATTTATAACAGTATTGATTGCAATTTCTGAAAAAAATAGTATGTGTACCTCGTAGTAAAAGCACATTCCCGGACTCCGTGTTGCTTGTCCCAGCTTGCGCCATCTTCACGGTCGTTCGGGACGTCCGGGAATGTTAGATTTTTCCTACTAGGTACACAATGTACTATTCCTTATGAAAATGTTAAACAGGCAATAAAATAAGTGCTATTTCAATGTAATCTGTAATCCATGGGTATGGATCTTTAAGTGGAAGGTCAAATTTATAGGGAACACCTTTCAACTAGGTATATGAACACGAAACTACATATTTTTTTCCGAACCGTGCTACAAAAAATGAATATTGTTTAAATTATTTTTATTTTAATTTGGGTAAGTACCCCATAGAATTTATCTATGGGGTACCCCGCCGATGGAATACGCTAATAAAAGTAATGACTAATAACTGACCGCGCGTGCCTTGTACGATTCCTAAACTGTGTGTTGTTGCCAAACTTCACGATCAAATAAAATAGGGGGAATTTAATAGTAAAGCAAATTTACTTTTTTGAGTTGGTGTCCACCGAATTAAAAAAAAAATTCGGATTCATATTCCTGACGACTAGTACTTAGATACTATTACCCATAAAAATATGACCCCACTTAAAGATTTACCCTGTATTTATATCTGAGTTTAATATTTAAGTTACCAATAAAAAATAAAACATTATTTGTTGGGCATTGTTTTTAGTATGTGTACGATTATAGTAATATTTAGCAGACAATTATGATTTGCTTAAGTTTAACTACTGTTAGTATTAAATAAAGAGGAATCTGCATTCTACCCACTTTTGTGGTTCCGACGTTATTTTTAATTGAGAAACAATTAAATTAATTCAAAAAAGTCTGAAATTAAATCAAAAAATCAGCGGCTTATTTGACATTTTTATAAAAGTCATAACTTATTCCAACCCTGGTTGAGTCAAAATAGGTTTCTCCTATTAACAGGATCTGCCAAGAATTACTGTGTTTCTCTCCTTTATAGCATACTTATTATTTTTATTTTAAACCAGTGAAGGATATAAACAATTTTTTTTTTAATTTTCTTTTCACGTGGCTGTTATTATGATTTCCGGACCCATGCTAACGGGAACATTTTTTCACATTCTTAAATTTGCGAATTTAAATTGTAACACCCTGTATACACAGACTCTCCGATAAATATATTTAGGTATGCATGCATGACTATGAGACTGATCTAAATATGTGAAATGAATAAAGCAAATATTGGTCTTTCCAAAAGTGTATAGAATTTTATCAATTTTATGTATTTGCACTTTTAAAACCTAAAAAAAATATTATTAAAAATTTATTTACTTATCGTATTAAACATAATATCACGGGGAATTTGCCAATTTGAATTTTTCTGGAGCAAATTTCTCATTGAGGGGATACACTTTTAAAACGATTTGATTACCTTTTCCAATTCTAAATACCTATCGAAACTTAAAACCACTAAAAACAAAAAAAAAAAAATTAGAAATGCTCTACAAATTTGATATTTCTATCATAAATAGCTTCAATATAACAGACCTGCAAAATTGGAGGGGGATTTTTTTATATTAGTGTTTTCCTATATGTACTTTTACACCAAATCTGACCGCATAATTTGCGTAGCACGTCAGGTTTTCGAGATAAACAGAGTAAAGTTATTTAAAAATGCTGTCAGATTCGGTTTCAGCTCACAAAAATACTTAGTAAACTCAAACTGCTACTGAACTTAAACATGAAACGATAATATGAAATTAAAGGAAAAAAATTACTCGGAAAGTTGACCGAGATAACTGTAAAACAATATAAAAATAATTTTTGATAAATACCAAAAATCGTTTTTTTAAATCTTGCATTTGCTCTTAAATTATGAACCCATTTCAGCTATTTAGTTTCTTGACTAAGTGAATAATAACAGTGAAGAAATTATACCTTCACTCAAAGACAATCTGTTGACTTTTAATAGGTTTTTGGTTTTTGGATAAGTATTGTGGAATAACAACACTCAAATTTCGGCCTTTATCTACTTAAAAGCATTTTTAACTCTTCACGCTATTTTATTTTTTATAACGATCATTTTTTAGGAGGAATAAGCAATACAAATATATTTATTATTGAAGATTATTAATATTTACGTAAATCTTATATTAAGGAGATAACTGTTCAAAAATCTATATGTTTATGTTTATAGATAAGCGATTAAATTTATTTGGAGAGCATTCTGCATCAAGATATGTCATTCAGATAACAGACATATTTTTAAATTAAATTAATATTTTTTTTGTAATTAAACGTTTATCAACTCTGTATTTTAATCCATTTAAAAGCTAATTAAAAAAATCATAATTTATTTTAGAGGAAATAACCGGTTCACCAATAATTTGTTTAGTATGCTGTCAAATTTTTTATTGAAAAAAATATTTATCTGTTGAAATATTCGACACGTTCTTAGTTTCTGAAAGTAATGCAATACCTACTTTTGGTATTATATTTTTTTACCAAAATAAACCTTTTCGGAAATGTCTGTTCTTTCTTCATGACTTTATGGTACCATTTTTTTTATTAATCCTTAAATCCTTATAAAGGAGCATAATTATGTATAGGGTTATTGTTTAGAAGTCATTGAAATTTCGAAAGTTTATCTGAAGTCATATAAGTCGAAACTTGACTCAACATTACATCACGTTCTCATTTAAATCTTAATTTTCATTGAGACGATAAGTAAAAATGATATTACATATAAATTGGCAAATTATTTAAAACTTACTACATGTATCACAATTAAAAGAAAGAACTGAACGTAAGGCTTTATTTTTCACTTTGTTTTGAAAGCTAATAAGTATTTCCGTCCTTAATGAATTACAAATAGAATTCTTGTTGTATGTATAATAAAAGTATAAGTGGAACTCTCCAGAAGAACCATCATATAATGCTTATTTATTTGACCAAAATAAACACGTTAATCATTCGGAGAAAATGTCTCTTGACTCTTGTTGAAGACGCCACGCCGCGCGAATTTATTTTGAATCATTTCTAAAAGTGTTCAAGTTTATTTAATCAAACCGTTACAATGGTACAACTGTTTATTGGCTTATTTGGCAAAATTAAATAATACATTCTTACAGAAAAATATGTTAAAACAGATTTTTGTAACACAATAATCATTGGTGTTTCAAGCAACAGATGGTGGTTTTAAAAAAATCGTATAGATAAATAATGTTTTAAAGAAAGCGACAAAAATACGATATTTTCAGACATCCCCTGTTTTTATTTGTGCCAAAATGATTCAAATTTATTTTATTTGGTGATCAGTGTTCAGTATAAAGATAAAGTAAGTATAAGTCGCATTTTCCAAGCCCACACATTTTCCACTCCAGTACTTACCAATATACCAAGGGTGGTCCAATTTCCATGGCAAAAACTTCAACGATAGAAAATCGAAAAATAATATGTGTTTGCTTTATAAACATTGCCTCTAAAACGCACCGTTTTTGAGATACAGGTTAATGATTTTTTTAAATATCTCTCAAACTCAAACGAACGACAATATTAAAAAAATAATTGGTAATGTAAAATATCTCGTGAAGCACTAATATTTCCCTATTACAAAAGTTTCCGAACATCACCAGTGGCGTCGAATTGGGGATGTAGTGATCCTTTTTCCTACCAGAACTTCTACGTCACTTTTTGAGTTTCCCTGTATAACAGCGCTTGCGACTTAACCGAATATGCGGTACTAACTGCAGATGAAATGAATAATCCGCATATAAAAATTTACAGAAATTGCTTAAATATTGATGAAAATATGAGTACATAAAAGTTGATCTATTTTTTTACATACCTATTCCATAATTTTTGTGCGAAGTGTAGATGCTATCGATTTTTACATCAGATTTTAAAGAATTCCACCACACCACACCGTTCATAGACCACTATTGCTTAATTTTGAACTAGGCAGAGATAGAGAGTGGCCCACCGAAAACAGATGAGCGAATAACTCATAGGAAAATAATAATTTTTTATCAAAAATTTTTTTACAAACTTTAATTTGTACTTAAGATACCACCACCAAATTATTAATTTACTCGACCAGGATTTTCGACCTTATCGCAACACGGGGATTCTATTTTTTTTTTTCAACATTTCATATCAATATGATAAAAAAATTCTATTGCGACTGACGTCTACCTCGTTGTTGAAGGGGTGAAAAAAATTATCGAAGATGTAAGAAAAAATGGTTCTTCGATTATCCGAGCTCGGCTACTGATGGATATTAAGCAACGAAATTTTCAGAGATCCGAGAGGGAGGTTGGTTTTCGTCCGGAAAAGTGTCATTTTTCAGCAAAATCGACCTTTTTAAAAAATTCGTATCTTTGCTAATAACGGAGATGGACCTAAAAAAAAGAGTTCTTCATTTTTCCTTCTTCTTGCCCGCCGCCCGGGCCCGGAAAAATCGCTAAAATCCGACAAAATCGCCTCTCTTCAAAAGTTCATAACTTAGGAAGCAAAATCGAGAAGAACGATAATACACCTAGGGATTTTCTAAATTTCATTCTAGTTTCGGCCACTGATGGATATTAAGCAACGAAATTTTCAGAGATCCGAGAGGGGAGGTTGGTTTTCGTCCGGAAAAGTGCCATTTTTCAGCAAAATCGACCTTTTTAAAAAATTCTTGGCTAATAACGGAGATGGACCTAAAAAAAGAGTTCTTCATTTTTCCTTCTTCTTGCCCGCCGCCCGGGCCCGGAAAAATCGCTAAAATCCGACAAAATCGCCTCTCTTCAAAAGTTCATAACCTAGGGATTTTCTAAATTTCATCTAGTTTTCAAAAAAAAAAAAAATACGCCGCCGGTCCATCTCGAAGGAGGCGCGAGTTATTAAGCTCGACCCGGACGCGTGTTTGGAGAAATTTGAAAAATTGAAAAAAAAATTCGCCGCCGAGCAGCCATTCTGGTAAGAAATTCAAGGTAGAGGGTCCAACTTAGAACTACATCGTAAATCGCACGGTCTCGCTGCAATTTTCGAGGCAGTAGGAGCGAACGAAAAAGTGGAATTTTGACGTTTTGACGAAAATTTTGAAATTGAGTTAAAATTTACAAATTTCCTGAAGCGGTAATTGTTGCTCGCATCTCTTTCTAATCACAAATTTTACACAATCCTCCGACACGGGGGTATTGAAACGTTAATAACTTTCTTCATTCTCGAAGGATCCCGACCAAATAGCCTAAAAGATTTTTCCGACACGAAAACGTACGCCTATAAAATATGACGCCACGCGCCGACACTCGCCCGGAGAAAAGCCTTTGAGGCGGCAAAGTACATATAAAACTCCCAAGAAATTAGAGCGAGTCTGCCTGATCACCGTAATTCTTTTTTTACCGAAACTAATTTTCATCCTTTCCGCAACGTCCTGAAACTTTCCCTCATAAATAAAACTTGTTTCTTTTGACTCGAACTAAACAATTTTCATGAAATTACCCGTGTCGTGAAAACTCGAAATTTTGGTCAAGGGGCTCTCCTACCTACTATAAATGGTGATTTCCTCTGCGTAGAGACATAAGATCATACCAAAAGAAGTTAAATACCTATTAATTAATTTATTAAATGTGATGAAGTCGCCTTTTTTTTTAATTCTTGACCCATTTTATACAATCTGATGAAATAAATTCTCGAAACTACAGCTGCCCACCTTGGCCAGTGCTTTCATTGAGAACTGTTATGGGCATAAATCTGGTAAACATGGATTACGTGCTACCTACTTATTAATAATCATAGTTAAATGGAATGACATTTTTGTAACTAAATAAGCTACAGCAGACAAAAAAAAAGTTTAAAATAGCGCAGCCGTTCATATACGTGATCCTGTAATAGAAAAATAAATATTAGTACGCTAGTCAGAGACGTACCGAGGTTACTTTTTTAGGACAGCGGCAAGAGATAATAGCAAAATAAATTAAATTGAGCATCTTATTCTTAGCTAGAAGATTTTTTGAGGAGGTTTAAATTTAAAGAATGCAGTAAATAATTTTTTTCTTCAAGCGTATAACAATACTTACATTACATAATGCAACACATGTCCTGTAGAAAGAGCCTATTATTGTATTAGTACAAATATTTCTCATTTTTTTCCTAGTACAAATATGAAGTAATGTATCCATGGCAACGAATTAAAAATCTAATTTATGACTTGTCATAAACTGTCATTTTAAAAGTTGACGTCGCGCGTCGAGCCGTTTTTTAAATTTAAAAGCGAAAATGTCTGAAGAAATGCAGTGCATACCACCTGAAATACTTGAAATTGCAAATTCACCTATGACATATTTCATTGATAAATAAAATGGTTAGTATTACATATATTTTTTTTTACTAAGGTTGAAACGCATTTGACCTGATGTAATTTTTCAAAAGTAAAGTTTTGATATTTTTGATTTTAACGCTTGAAGAAAAAATAGTATATGTCACTCGGAGTAGAAGGCTCATTATGTGTTTCGCCCAGTTTGCTGCCTCGGCTTGCACCTCGGCTGAGCAAACTTCTGGGCTCAACAATAATGGTCGCCTTCTACTCCTTGTAACATAATATACTATTGTGATATCGAAATTGGGGCATCCAATCCCGAGATCCTGAACGGTACATATTTGATTCCCGTAAATCCTGGGATTATAAAAATTTTATCTCGAAAATTGAGTTGAAAAAAAAAATACATCTTTAATTGTTTAAAACAGTTTTAAACATGCGTATTCATCAGCCATAAGAAACACATAAACAAAATTGAAACATAACAACACCACGAAAATTCTCTTTTCATTAAAACATGTCAACTGCGCTTATAAACACGACGCCGCGCCGACGTGCGATTTCAGTTTTATATAGACTAAACACTAAACAGTACCGGCGCATGAGCGGGCAAAATTATTCCACCGGGATTTTTTTGCATAATCTTGTTTTATACATATTAATATACTAATTACAAAAGTTCAAGTTACGCGGCTACCCCGGTCAGATATTTGTTTAAACCATTGATTAAGGAATGAATAAGATACGCGACTTCATTGGTAAAGTGCGAGGCCAATTTTGACGGCGAGATCTCGGTAAGTTGCAGGCATTCCTGTGATTTACGTAGTATGCTTTTGACAAACCTGTGTCGTGTCTGGTTTTATATCATTAATAATCTAGTGGTAATAAAAATTTAATGTAATGGAGTTTCTTCCGCCCAAATATGGAAGTCATTTTGAGCAATAATTGTAGTATTTTGTTATAGTAATTTTATATTTATTTATTTTATTTAGTTCTTGGTGTTCTTTATTATTAGTTAATGTTGTTGTAGTCCTAAATACGGACCTGTAATTACATTTTCTAGGAGGTCTAGAGGCATACAAAATACAAACTATGTAGGTTTTAGAAATATTAAGGTACCTAATCGGTAATCCTCATTAATGATAACATAAGAAAATGAATAAAAACTCGACACATTTATCATTGTGTAAAGTCGGTTTCATCTTTCTGAGACATAAAAACACCCGGCCCGTTTGAGGTTTTTATCGACATCAAACAAAGCCGCCGTTTTTGAGTGTCTTAGAAAGATGAAACGGACTTTACCCCCAAAATATAAAGTTTACTTTACCCCAAAATATAAATTTTAGTAGTAAAATATTTTGTGGGAAAATAAAAAGTAGGTACATGGTTGAATTAAGTTTTCATCGTTCTTTTGAAATATGGAAACATAATTTTAAAAATTGTATCTCGGGTATAAAGGGCCACAGACCCATTAGATTATTATTATTTGGAACCACCTCGGTGACCTTTGTCCATTTAACTGTCCCTCTCCCCTTGAAACACACGGCGTATGCGTTTACACCTCTTGGTAAACACCCAAGTGTGGATTCAATAATTGCAACAAGACTAACACTAAACCACCGATTTATTAACTCACTAATTACATGTAATAATTAGTCACTTAAACTAACACTGATTACTACTTTTACCCCTATTATTCACTACTAGTCACTGTTCCTTTTCTCTGTTGTGTTTAGTTCACTTTCCAATATTCAACTGCTTGCAGTGGACCAATTTGACCTTTATATACCTGCACAAATACCTTCTGGTATACTCCAATTGTCCCTCTAGACTCTAGATGATTCCACGATTCTCTTGTTTTCCTTAATTCGTCTTCGTGCCACTGACGCCATCTATGGGATCAAGACTTATTTAGGACTCTGCTTTGAGTGGGCATACTACAGACTTCTGTAAAGTGGGTGTAAATTCATTACAATATATTCGTTCGTTATAAACGTAGTAAACAAACTGGTAAAAGGTTTGTTCCTTCTAGTATTGAAATTATTCTTATGTAAAAAATTATATTTACCTTTAACACGTGGTATGCATCAATGTCCACATGTATGCTTTTTATAAAACTCATTACTCTTTCGACTTGTGTAAAACAATTTAATTTGTTGTAAGCACCAATAAAGATTTGATTTGATTTGATTATATTTTACTCACTAGTAGGTAATGGTTATGGCCAAAAAAAAAAAAAAATCCAATCTGAACAGGGACAATAAATAATGTATACTGGGTGTAAACGAATAGTGGGCCACCCCTGTAACCTTCTCGTTTTTAAAGATATCGGGATAAAATTTTGTATGGTGAAATTAGGTAAGATTTCCAACTTTTTGAGACTTATCCACCATATTTGTCACTTCCGGTTTCACCGGAAATTACCCCAATAGTCTTTTCTAAATGGACCACCCTGTATGTTTTTACGTTTTTGAAATAAAGATCACATTTTGGATACATTTACACTATTTTGAACAATTTATACAGGGTTGCACGAAAAATAATTCGAATTTTAGTTGTCAGTCTAGATGGCTGCGAATATGTTAAAATTTAAAATTATTTTTTTTCCAATGTAATTCATATAAAAAATACGAAAACGTCAATATGTCCAATAATACATCATACAGGATGCTCTAAACTCATTAAAATCGCAATTTTTAAAATAACTCTTTTTTTAATATTATGATAGGGGCTACCAGAGGATATTCAGAAGCGCTACGGTACCAAAAGCTCCGTACTGTGTAATCGTTACCGGCAGGAATGACAATTTCTCTCAAGAAATTTATGATTTATATCATAAAATATTAACACAAATATACAGGGTTGATCAAAATTTAATTGAAGTTAGATATAAATCGTAAATTTCTTAAAAAAATAAGTGGTAAAATTTTGCGTGGGGTTTGGGTATTGCGACATAACCTCACTTTATGGTAATGGTTTAGTTTTTCTTTTACTTCAATTAAATTACACATTTTTAATAAATATTAATGATTTTGTAGACACTTCAAACTCAAAAATACTTACTCTAACAGCTGAAACTGCTGACAAAGTACCCAACCCAAAGTCGACGCATATCCATCTCACGGTGCCATGTCATATTAAACCTTAAATCTGCTATTGCACAAAAATGTCAAAATAGGTACTATCGCGGCCGAAAAAAAGTAATCGACTGATTTTCCCGTTGTAACTATGGTTCTATTCAGTGTCGCATCAATCCCAATATTTTTTTTATTAGTGTCAATGTCATTGTCATATTAAGCAAAAAATAAATTTTTTATTTTTGAGTGAAGAAGAAAAAGGCTACATCATCGCCAAACTTGGGAAAGGGTGGTCTCAACAACGCATAGCAAGTGAAATTAATTGCAGCAAAAGCACACGATTCAAAAACTAAACAAAAAGTGTATAGAAACTCACGATCTGAGCAGGGCAGTGGGTTCTGGGCGGAAAGAAAGAGTACTCTAGAAAACGACAATACCCTGGTAATAACTATGTGAATTTAAACCCATTTTCTAATTCTATTGAAGCCAAAGGGCAAACCAACTTTCCAGCATATGTTAGGACAGCAAGAAAACGCGCGGTTGCGAGAGCAAGGTCTATTTAACTGTGCCAGTGCTAACTATAAAGAGGCAAGAATGCAGTTTGCAAATACTTTTATTATTAATGAAAACGATAGTTATTGGGAGTGAGTGGTCTTTTCCGACGAAAAGATATTTCAGTTCCTGCTACAATTTATTGTCAACAGCGAGTTTACCGCCCCAGGGGTCATAAGTTTGAAGAATTTGCACAAAACAGATAATAGCGGAAGGTATTCTGTCTTTTTGTTTAGTTTTTGAATTGTGCCTTTCCTGCAATTAATTTCACTTGCTATGCGTTGTTAAGACCACCCTTCTCCAAGTTTGGCGATGATGTAGCCTTTTTCTGCTTCTCTCAAATCCATACTAATTAATTGTTTTCTTATAATTAAAAAATATTAACAACTTTATTTCTTATTAGTTTTTTTTTTTATAAATACGACCCCACCAATGATTTCTTGTCAAAATAATTTAAATGACATAACTGATGTAAAAACTCCCATTTACAAAGGAAAATTTTTCGAAAAAACATACTACTTGATAAAAAATCGATTACTTTTTTTCGGCCGCGATAGTACCTACTTAATGCAAGAACGACAGAAAAAACAATTCATATGGAGAAAAAATAGCACTCGATGGTTGTATTTTGTAAAATAATAAATTACTATCATATTTATGTTTTTTATGTAAACGTGCAACTTGACATTTCTTACAAAATTTATAAAATTAATGTTTTAAATTTTTCTGTTTGTTGACACCATGTGAACATGAACATTACATAATAAATAATTCATACAAATCAATCATACTGTTTATTAACTCACAATATCATTTTTAAACCAGAAATTTCCGGAATATTTCTTTACGTACCTAAGTAAAAAATGTATCATTTAATTGAATCCTAAAAAATATAACTGAAGACATCTATATTAAAATTAACTTATTTGGCAATTGTAATGTAATTATATTGTACGCAACATCCTCGTTCCCTGCTGTGTTATCCATTTAGAGCCCTTAGCAACATACATGGTGACATATCATCATTGTATCACTTTTCGCGAAGGCAGAAAAACTAGTAACTTGTAAACGTGATTGTACATAATAGTGAATGTGTATTTATTTAAATTTTTTTAGAGAAACTACTATACAATAATTATACACAATATTTGTGTTAAATTTATTTCTTTTGGTATTAAGTAGTACAATATTACAAAGTTTCACAATTTATAATTGTTATATAATCACATAATATTACAGCTAATGTTAGTAGAGGCTTAGAATGAGAAAAAGTTGTCTAAGATGTTCATTGGAATAGAGAAAGGGAACATGTACCAAGTATCTTATACCACCTTAATTCATCTGATGATATTGATGTTTATTCAATCACCATGTTTATATATATTGTTCAATAAAATTTTGAAAAAACAGAGAACACCAAAATCTCAAGATTTTCTCTTTCCTCGGTTTTTACCCTAGTGATCATCTATACTCGGGCCAAAAAGAGTAGTCAGTAGAGCCAGGGGCGTACGGATTTACGAATTTCATAAATTCCATAATTCGAACAAATGAAAGCGGATTGTGTTAATTATGCATGAATATGAGTTACCATGTCTTAAATTTTAAATAATATGCTTACATCTGGCAACATTATCTCCACGAATTAGGTATAGCAACGCAGTTGAACAATGCACATCCTTTGCGTTGCAGCATATGTGACGCCACTGAATGCGCTATCTAAGCCCTCTCGACGACCTTTCCAATAGCCGAACAAATTATTGGGTATAAGGGCGGCACGGCACGTTCAAGCATGTACTATATTTGGTTGACTATACCAATTAAACATAATGACCTAGTTGTGGTTTTCATCTCTGGTAGGCGGAGAAAACTGGATATATTTCTCTGAATTATATGGGATTATATGGTAAAACGAGCTGTCGCTTCTGTATTCCATAACAGCTAAATCCTTTGAAGAATTGCCGGTGAGTTTTTGCTCTACTGACTACTCTTTTTGGCCCGAGTATAGACACCAATATCGCCAGATCAATTTAGGGAGTGCATGTACATGTAAAGTATTAATTTACCTTTCCATGTTACATGGAAGTCATAATAAATCTTGTCTTAGATTGTATTAAGAAAACTCTTTCTCATTAAAGATATATAAATATTAATAATACGTTAAAATATTTTTAACTCTTCACCCGATTATCCATTAATAGATTATATCATATTGTTTTATTTTAAGCGACTCCACGCAATTTGAACACATTCTTTTTTACATCTCATATACAGATTTAAAAAAACTAATTGCAGCTAGTTATGGAATCAAATTGTTTGTCATAACTTAAATCCGTAATTCTAAGTGTTAGTACGACACAAAATGCCATAACACACCAAGAACTTAAGTAATGAAAACGAAAGTCATGCAGTTCTTCATCCATAGGTAACTGCAATTAATTTTTCTTTAGCTCTCCATATTCATATTCGCTTTCATGTCTATTTTAAGATTATATGTACTTACTAAAATAATAACTTAAAGATAAAATATATAGTCTTGAATTAGTGGTAACTTAATAATTAGGCAGACAAATAAAAAATGAGCGTTACAATTTAGAATAGATCATCGTTTCTTAACAGAGTAACTGCAAAAGTGACCAAAAATGCTTGGTTTTTTAACTGTTATTTTTGCTTTCTAAAACTACCGCCAATATGGTTCCTGCCGTTAGGCATTTGATAAATAAATATCTCCACTTAGATTTAGTCGTTCGTGCTCTCCTGCACTCCACAAAATGATGAAAATGGACTCAAAAATTATGAGAAGGCGGTAATTACAGGAACACATTCCGGGTGGACGCATGCGCTTACCGCTGTTTACGGTTTATTACAATAATTTATTTTATCTATGCTTACAATATAATCTATAAATTTAAGAAGTGATAAGTTAAAAGTCATAAAAGAACATTTAACATCACTTTTTGTGTGAAATGATCCAGAAAACGATCATTCGTATCAAGTGATGTTGTCCTTTATGACCTTTAACTTACTTCTTAAATTTATAAGTTATATTGTAAGTATAGATAAAACAAATTATTATAAGAAACCGTAAACAGCGGTGAGCGCATGCGTCGCTACCGAAATGTGTTCCTGTAATTACCTTTTCCTAATAAACTATAATAATCTAGTTTTTCTCATTCCATCAATTTAAACTTTATATTAAGCAAATTCTTATCATAAATATATGGTTTTTGGTACCGTTTTAAAGCTCTCGTCTAGACAATTCCTGTGATATCATTTTAATCAAAACGATTATAAATGACTGGAGTTTTGCCTGGTCATTTTCGCTTTTAAAAATGATGTCATTTACTTTATTTTTGGCGTTCTTTGGGGTCGCAACACTAAAAAGGTTGAGAAACGATAGAATAGATGAACTGTGGTTATGATGAAGCTATATTTAGATTAATTTGTTACCAATAACTCAATACTAGTTGTATACATTTAATATAAAAATATTGGATTGTTAGACTGTGCTCTGTGCTAATTTTAGTTGAAAATGTCGGTTTGCTCAAGAATACTCAAGATGTATTAATACAATTTTTTTGTCCGACAATAATTTATAATACAATTCAGAAAATGATTTGAATGAAAGGAAATAAATAAATGTTCTGGAATTCAGTAGATGAGTTCTGTTGAAATAAAAGAAACTCAACTGAATCCTTGGACATTTTTCTTTTTTACTTACTTTCCTTCAATTAAATATTTAAGAGGGAATATACACTTTTATTGCTATAACATGGTTATTATACTACAAATTTCATAAAGATGAATTCTCTCGTAAGAAAAATATCGATTCATTATCTGCAATAATATCCATTTGAAGGAAAAATAATAATGAAGAAATATTATGTATCTATTTTAATAGCTGATTATTATGGTAGTAACCAATATTATCACAAACGTTTTTTTTTTAAGAAAACACCACCAACCTATTTTAATTTTTTTGATACACCAAAAAACGTTAAATATGGGAAAATTTACAATCAACACTTTTTGCTTTTTTCTAAGTGGAAACATTGTAAAGGAAAGAGTCCAGTCTGGTGTGAAAGAGACAACCTCGTTGGCAACACTAGTGAGGTGTTAATCAATTTGTTAAATCCTATTCCAGACTGCTATAAGTGGGCTAACTAGAGCTTCTTTCAAGATTCTGGAACATATCCTTATTCTAATCAGATATTAATTATACAGACAATGCAAAAGTTATCGATCCTAGAAAATACCAGTCAAATTTACAATTCCCAACGGATGGTATACTAATTTTATTATAATGCACCTACATCGAAACTAGTAAACTAGTACAATATAGTATCAGAAAGATTAAGCTTGCTGTTGAAATAATTCCTTAAAATGTTTTTTGAAACAGCCGGAAAAATTCAGATTGTTAAGTGGTACTGTCAATGACAGTCAATTGACAAAACTTAATTCCCATTTACTGAGATATTTGTCTTCTAGCCTGACCTGACAGCATTATCGACGATTCAATATTAACAATTTTTAACAACACGGCTCTGTGACTATAAACAGTATAAAAAATTATTTTTCCCCAATGAAGCGCAAGATGAAAGGAATGTTTAAATGTTTTTTAAAATTTAAACTTTTATTTTATTTTAATCAATTAAAGATTAAGGTCTATAACATGTGGAGTCATTGCAATTCTTCTAATGTATGAATAAAGTAATAATGTCAACATTAAATATTTATGACGTTAAGACTGGGCAAGTGTAAAGTGCGCTCTATTTCCCTACGATATGAACTTCTACGTTGTCTGTATGTGTAATGTAAATAGCTTTATTCATTCTCTTCTTATGCATTATACATACTTTTGAAACGTTTGAGTGGTCAGTTGTGTATGTGACCAAATAATGTTGTCTATCGTAAAAGCTTCGATATTAAAATTTCTAGTTTCAATTTTTCGATTAGTGTATGTTGGTGCCCCTATAAATATGTAATTAAATATACACGTTGGGAAAATGTGGATCTCAATATAAACTTGAACAATGCCGCTCTCCTGTCTACACTGCTAGGGTGACACACGACGGCTATAACCGAAACTGCTTGTATCATCTCATTAAAGCATTGAGGCATTTACTCTGCAATTTTCTCTATTGAGTTCCAGATTTTCCCAATCTGTATATTATAGACGTTTAATTAAACAGTAAGCCGCTTCTTCTTCTTATTTGAGTTCTCTTCTATGTTGCTCTCCTTTGACCTAGCTACTGACAGGAAAACATCCTCAAGAGATGCTTCGCCAATGGCATAATCTTCTATCAAATGAACATTCTGCATTTTAATTTGCTCTACTTCTTTGAATATTGTGCTCCAATTCTTGTTTTTATCTTTTATATAGAAATGTAATAAACCCTGCAATGGAAAACTTTATTCAAATTCCTCCCCAAACAATTTATTTATTTATTTATTTATTTACATTAAATGTTTACAATACAATAATTGATATATTTTTAATACAGTAAATTTTCAAAAATTGTATAGCAGGCACCTAGATGTTAGAAACACCTGTATGTGCCAATGAAAAAATATAGATAATTATACTAATAAACAGAAAATTATATAAACAGAGGGTATTGTTTTCATTCAAACAGCTGCCAAACACAACCCATTCCTCCGCCAACTGCTGGTTAAAACGAAAACAACACTCTCTTTTTAATATTATATAAAAAGTGCATCCATTATATCAGAAATCTACAGAATTTATCATAATTATTTATAATAAAAAGTCTACTTTTTTTATTGAAATTTTTCTTATTACTTATTTGTTTAATATCATTAGGTAACAAATTATAAAACTTTGGAGCCAGGTAATCTACAAATTTTAGATTTATGTTTCTTCGATTATTTGGTATTATGATATGACTATTGACTTTGCCTCTAGTTTGATGTTCATGATTAATAAAGTTTTTAAGTTTTTCTGTTTTATGTGTAAAAGAACAAACTGATTGTATGTATAAGGTATTTATGTTACAGATGTCTTTATTATAGATCAAGTTGGTAGGATACAATCTATTTTTTTTTAATATTGTCTTTAAGATAGAATTTTGTATAATAGCCAGTGGCTGAAGTTTAGATTTATACGTTCCACCCCAAACAACTAATCCATATCTTATTAATGATTCTACAAGTGCTTTGTATACTAATGTTATTAATTTTATACTTAGACATTCTCTTAACATAAAAAATTTGTGAATTAATTTCCTAATTTTCTTTGTTAAGTAATCAATATGTTCCAACCATTTCAGGTGTTGATCTATGATGATTCCAAGGTATTTTGTATTCCTTACTGCTTTAATTTCACTGTTATCATTTATAGCAATACTATTAAAGTTTGGTCTATTTGCATTCGTTAAAGAAAATGCTATATAGTTGGTTTTTTTGAGATTTAGAGTTAACTTAAAAGTGTTTAGCCAATTTGAAACCCTGTTACATCCTTGTTTAACATTATCTTTGGTTTCTTCCCAAGTACTACCAGTGAATATCAAGGCAGTGTCATCGGCATATGATACAATTTTACCGCCATTATTAATATTCAATAATGAGTTAATATATGTAATAAAAAGAATTGGTCCTAGTATTGTACCTTGAGGTACACCAATTTTTAGAGGCATGCTAAGTACGTTATTTAATTTTAAATATTGGTCACGATCAGCTAAATAGGTTTTGAAGACATTCAACATCGTACCGCGAACCCCATAGTGTGATAATACATCAAGAAGTTTTTGGTGGGGTACAGTGTCAAATGCCTTCGCAAGGTCAATGAATACTGCAATGCTTTTTTTACTATTATTTAGACTATTTGTAATTTCTGATGTAAGGTAGTACATGGCATCTGCTGAGCCTACATTTTCAGTAAATCCGAATTGATTTTTTGATAGAATATTATTAGCTTTTAAAAAATTAATTAATCTGTCCTTAAGGCACTTTTCGAAAATTTTTGCGATATTATTAATCAAACTAATTGGACGATAGTTTTGAATTTTATTTTTTGCGCCCTCCTTAAAAATAGGTGTGACAACAGATTGCTTAAAGTAATTAGGTACTTTACCTGTTTTAAAAATTAAATTAATAATGTGTGTAATGGGCTCCGTGATTTCCTTATGTACTAATTTTATGAGTTTTGTAGATATTCCATCTATACCGGGAGCACTGTCATTTTTTAAAGAGGAAATATGATTTATAATTTCGTTTTTGGTAGCTGGATTTAAAAACATAGAAGCTGCACAGTGATTTTCTAAGGTAACAGGGTTTTGCGGCTCATCTATTTTTGTTTCCATTTCAGAACCAATATTTATGAAATAATTATTACAGAAATTAGCCATATCAGTGTTATTTTGAAATCCATTGTTTTTATCGTCTATAAATTTAAGATTTATATTTTTATTTTTACTTTTTTCATTGGTTGCATCAGTTATTATTTGGTATATTTTTTTAACATCATTTTTATTTTCTTCAATCCGTGTTTTGTAATAGTTGTACTTTTGTTTATTTATTAAAGTGTTTAATCTGTTTCTGTATAATTTATATTCTTGCTCTAGTATGGGGCTATGATATTTTCGTAATTTCATTTTTAATTTGTCCCTATGTTTAATAGAAGTTATCAAGCCTATAGTTATCGATTCTTTTATTTTTTTGTGCTGTTTGTTTATTAGTTTTCTTGATTTAGAATTATTTAGATTGTGTTGTAAGATTGTAGAAAAAATAATTGTTGCCTGTTCAGAATCATCACAGTACAAAACGTTAGACCAATCTTGTGAAGAAATATTATTTCTAAAATTAGTATAGTCAATACTTTCATAAGAGTGATAGGTTACATCATAAACTCTATTTGAGTTTTGTTCAGAATTAATATTTATCATTATTGGGAAATGGTCAGTTATATCTGTGTCTAATATAAAAGATTTAAGATTTACATTGTTTATATTTATTTTCTTTCTAACAAATAGATGATCAATACAAGAAGCTGTTTCAGCAGTTATTCGGGTTGGAGAGTTAATATATGTGGCAAAACCATGTTGCCCCATTAAAGACAGATATTCATTAACAATATAGTTTTCATTATTTTCTATGTTTATGTTTACATCTCCAGTGAAAATTTCAATATGTTGTGATAACTTTTGTTCAAAATATTCTCTTAGATCATCGATAAATAATATTTCTGAGATAGGTGGAGGTTTGTAAATAGCTGATATCCCAAAAGTTATATCATTAATATTAAAGGTTATTCTAGATATAGTTGCTTGGGAGGAAGTAAATTTGTTGTGGCTTACCATAACATCTAATTCCGATTTTATAAATATTAAAATACCATCATTTTTGTTAAAATCCCCCTTATTATAATGAGTTATGTAGCCAGGAAGGTTAAACTGATAACTTATGTTATTATTTAAAAATGACAGAACTTTTTTATTAATTGGACAATTTGTCAAAGATTTATTCAGTTAACTCAAAACACATTTTTTAACCCCCATAAATAAATTTCTTTATCAGAAAAAGCCACTGCATTGCTAAAGAGTAAGAAATTTTCAATTTTTAAATAGAATGATTCATTATCTGACTTTTCCTTCTTCTGTAAAATTTTGCTTGGATTAACCGTTTCTGAAGAAATGTAAGAAATCTGCATTAGCTCCGCTCATCAACACCCTGTATATGCATTTTGAAGATTTTATCAAAATTTCTGCTTGGTTCCTGTAGTATCAACTAAAATCTTGGTTCAGTGCGTTATTAATGAAGTTTTAATTGCCTTAATCTAGTAAAATACGAGCTTTTTGTTGGTGGGAAATCTAACCTATAATTATAAGTATGTCAGAAAAACACCTGCTATAATAGCACGGCGCGATACACTACTGCTACGCGATCGGTGTTAGTGACGTCACATAGTTTCGTCCGATCGACAGTGTAGTATTAAAACTAAAAAATTTGTATTAAAATTAAAATGAAATAAACGCCATTGTGTTTGTGGCAATTCTAATAGTTCTAATAAAAAAAAAGTTGTTTCTGTTAAATTTTGTTAACTTCTTGGTACTAGTAATATTAGTGCATTTGACGAATTTAACTGCATGGATGAATTAAATTAAAGTTTGCAATTCTGAATATTTTTTCTTAATGAAATATTTCGATTTAAGAAAGCCTACTACGTTTTTTAAATTTCAAATTTTTTAACTGCTTCCAGTAGTCCATGATCGATGAAGTGATTTTTTAGGCAGGCGTGAACTTGTAGACTCCAGTGCTCAAGACACCACCACTTAAATTTCAGTGTGTCATTGCGCATTCGATCTGCTGCACCCTGTGAATGTGAAATGTCTCGTTGCCTTTAAGTTAGTATGTTTACGTACTTGGCCTGTCGGTTACTGTATACATTACAAATTCAGATTTTTTTTCTTGATAATTTCATAACATGTTGGAGATATACTTCGCCTACTGGTTACTCAGAACACTAAATATTTTGAGGTATATAAAAAGAAATAAATGAATAAGAACTTACAGAATGTTCATCCTTGAGTTCACCTCCAAATTTTAACACAAAGTAATTTTTAAGTTCATCTACGGTATTAAACTTTTGCGTCTCCTCATTTTGAATAAAAGGAACAGAATCAACTTCATCATAACTCATATTTTGTTTTGTAGTACTGTCATCTTTATTTTGTATTTCTTCTTTTGGACATGGATATTCCTTGTGTGTTAACTTTAGTTTTACGCTGAATCCCCCAAAATCCTCCTTAAGTTTACGTATTGTTCCTTGTTTTTTAAACTCGCCATCTTTCATTATTTTCAAACTAAAAACATTGTCATAAGACGACTACTTTTAGATATTAAAAATTACTTACTCATTGCATAAAGCTTCGCATTCCACCATACTATGTGAGGTTAAAATAAAAGATATATGTTTGTCTTTTTGTATGCTCTTTATCAGGCTCCAGAATTTTCTTCTACTAGATGGATCGACTCCATTCGTGGGTTCATCAAGAAGTACGTATTTGGGATAACCAATTAAGGCTACCGCTAAACTTAATTTCCTCTTGTTTCCACCACTATAGTGTCCACAGGGTGTATCCGCAAGATCTTCCAATTCTATAAAATGTTAATGAGAATTACAGAAGGGATGTCATATTATTATAGAGATTAGTGAAGCGAGTTTTATATTTATTTACTCAATTAAATTTAAGCTTAAACTAATGTTTCTTAGTCTTGCGACTGTTGTAAAATTATAAACAAAAAAGACTAGGAAGCACCTAAAACATATTTCAGAACTACAATCCGGCCATCAGTAGTCGAACGTGTCCACTTCTTTTTTGAATGAGTTAAATCGGCAGAGGATAAGGGGGGGGAGGGGGTGTCAATTTTAGGTGACTTACCCTGTACAAGTGTATTGAATGAGATGAAAAAATTATGCGAAACTTTTCTTTAGCAATAGTATTCATTTTATATTTCGAAGGGAATCCATATGTGAGTAATATGATATGTAAAGGGAAGGTGCAAAATAAAAGTCCTAATTCTCAGTTCTCACAACTCCTTTTAAACAAGCTACCGGTTTCGGAACCTTCATTTAAGTTCGATCTCAGGCTATTTTGCACCTTCCCTTTACTAGTATTCATTTCACTTACCAAATATTTTGAGGAATGTGTTAACCATTTCGGGATCATCATGTCCACGTAAGTGTGCAATTAAACTAAGGATTTGTCTTCCAGTTAGAACAAAATTTAAAGCATCTGCTTGTGGACAATAACCCAGTTTTTTCAAATACTAGAAATGAAATTTAATTTAATTTTATAAGTTAAAAATTATTTATATATATTGATACAACTGAATTTAAACTTACTTCATCTTCATTAATATCAATGTAGCGCCCATTGTCGTTCACTTGTATGCTGCCTTGATCCCCTATTTCCTCGCGGGTGAGCAAGCGGAAAGTTGTTGTTTTCCCAGCTCCATTAACACCTAGTATACCTAAACATTCTCCGTTTTTCAAGCAGAAATCAATGTTATTAACTATTGGTTTTCCAGAGTAAGATTTATGTAATTTTTTTACATTAAGCGTATTATTGTTATTTTCAGTTTTTTGAGTGAAATCATCAGAGGTGCTAGAGTCTTTCCTCGATTGGCACCAATTGGTTATTGTGTAGTAACATTTTGTCCATTTTCTTTTCAAGTAGTAACTGTCCATTAATATGTTAATCAATAAATAGAGGAGAAAACTGACGAACATTAATATAAAGTTAATTCGTAAAAGTGACCAGTAACTTCTGTAATTTTCACATTCCTTCGAATCTCCTGAAAAAATAAACAATTAAAAACTCAAATCTGTGTTAACATAAGGTAATTTTGTGTTTAATATACTTGCGAAAACAGACAGACTTTTATCAATAGCTTTTTAAGCATAATTTCAATAAAAATTTGTTATTTTATAAATGTAGTTTGTCTCATGTCGATATTGCTTCTTGGAGCACATAATTTTTTTATTAATATATGTCACTGCCACTGAAACCTCTGGCATTGGCACATACAATTTATGAACTATTTCCATATCTCTTAACATTTGTTTAGCAAGTGTCATCAGTTTACTAATTGTTAACTGGTTATTTCCCCCACATATGCCTAATTTATTTGGAGTGTGGAGGTAATTATAAGGGGAGTGGAAAGAGTCGCTTATCTATACAAATTAGGGAAGACTACTAGTTAAAAAAATTGCTACAAGCAAATAATGATAGAACACTCAATAAAGAACAGCCCTTTTAATATGTGGTAAAGATTTCTAATGCATACAGAATATTGACGAGAACGTAAATTTTGCTCCGACATTATTCACGATTTTGATATTTTAAACTTAAACTAACATACAATATGTATTTTTCAAAAATTTCTCGGTCAATATGAGTATTGTAATGATAGGAAAAAAATAAATAAATAAAAATAAAAAATATACGACTAACTCAGTGAAAAGAAAAAAATATAAAAATATATATCTAATACTACTTACTTGAACAGCAAGGATTTGGATTGTAGGAGCATATACTGTTAAATTTAACACGGGGCATAATATCCATATTATAGTTTGAGACAGCTTTTCTGGAAAATTCTACTCCTGAATATGCTAAACCAAATTGTGGCACGACTATCATGAAAATATATTTCAATGTATTTCCCAAGTCTATGTAACCATCGTCGCCAGATTCTAATAAAACACCAACGGCGACAGTAAAAACTATTCCAATAAATATGCCTTGAATTATAAAAATGGCAAACGCACCAGAAGCAGATTTCAGTCTGCTAAACAAGTATGCGAAAGGGATGCCAGCTCCTCCATACGCAAATAATATGAAGAACAATACACCTAAAAAAAGCAACAATATTCGTAAAAAATTTTAAAATCAAATTATAATATTATTGGCATACACCTATATTCTATATTCAATATTTACATCTACCTGCATTACTGAAGAAACTGGCAGAAAATGTTTTGTAAATATAGTTTAAATGATAATATATATCGTTGACCGTTTCTAAGACAGGTTAACAACAGCCAAATGGATCCCGATCGAACAATAAGTTTGACAAGGTGTAAAACAGATGAAAGTGTCAAAATTAATGGACAAAGAAAATTTACCTAGTTTCATAATCTTGAACTAGGTCAATGATGTAACTTTGTATTGTTTTTAGTTTGTCTATAAACATTTGATAGGCGCTGTTTTTAGTACATGGTAAAAACTGTAATTTTATACAGTGTAAGGTTTAAAGATAGATATACTAAAAACTCAGACAGATAAATAAAGTCTATACTTATTGCTTATCCAGAAAAATTTCAAATGTTAATTATGTATGGTCGTTGAGGAACAGAATTATAAAGAGGCCCAACTCTGTAATATTGTTGGTTGCGGAATATAAGTGGCACTTTGACAGAATTGGTTCACGAATTGTCGGTGTGATTGAAATTGTCGCATTCATATGGATAGCTATATTACCTCCAACAGTGGCGGCTGGTGAATTTTCGATGTTCGATATTTCAATTTAGAGACATGGGACTCATACCAAATTATAAGAGGTTTCATTTGGGATCAAAATGAATGTTGGCGAAAAAAAAAAAAAATTGAAAAACAATTTGTGAAGAAAATTTCCGATAATCCCCCCTGGAAAGTCATAATATTAAATATACGTGAATTTTTTTTAAAATATCAGAGTAATCTTCGATACAATATAAGACAAGGTTTTTGATTTTGAAAAAATATTAATTTTTGGAAAAGTTACCAGCATTTGAAATTTTTAATGTATCAAATCTTAATTTAAAAAAATTCCCATTGCCGGTAACATTTCCAAGAATTCATATTTTCTCAAAAGCAAAAAACCTTGTCTTTGATCGATTCGAAGATTCTGATGTTTTTAAAAAAATTAATCGTATAAAATTTCAGGACTTTCTAGGGAGGGGATGGGTTTTCGGAATTTATTTTCATTTTTTTTGCCAACATTCTCATTTTGATCCCAAATGGAACATCTTATAATTTGGTATAGGTCCCATGTCTCCAAATTGAAATTACATTGAAAATTTACTGGCCGCCCCTGACCTCCAACATCTTAAACCATACTGTTCTCCATACGAGTGTGACAATTTTAACCACACTGATAATCTCTGAACCGATGCTGGAGATGCGCCACCTACACCTCGCAACAAGCATCATTCCTAAGTTGCTCCTTTTTATAATTCTTTCACTCAATGAATAAAGAAATTACAGTTTGTGAAGACCAATATAATTAATCTTCATGTTCTTTACTAATGTCTTTAACGGTAACAATAGACATCAGCCAATAGTGAACGAAAAATTCAAAGTTTACATGTAGAACAGACTGAAATTGAGAATTGCGATCAGTTCCTTTTTTCAATAATCCAAGTATAGTATTTCGTGTGGCCCAATAGTAGTAACAAAACTATGATACTTACAAAATTCCAGACCGTTGATAAATGGACTAAATGCAGTCATGATTATTGTCAAAATTGCGATAAATATAATATAAATTATAAAATCCGATACGAAATTTACCAACCAATAGTAAATCGGCTTTACTCCACACATATACTGCAGCTGAATAAACCTTGTTGAGAGTTCAATATGTGTAAATGTAATAAAGCTACCGAGTATAAAAAGGCAACCAGTAGGTATCATTATTAACCAGAATAGGGCAATTTTCAATTGGGAGTACTCTTGTGGAAACGGGTCTTGACTGATACTCTCTAATGGCCAATAGCTCGCTGATATTGAGTAATCTTCACCTAGATAAGCTTTTGTTATCGCATTTGTTACCAAATTTAATGATATTGGAGAGCTATGTATGGCTATAGCATTATACAAAGCAATGAGTTTTATGTTGGTGGAATGGAATTCTGCGCTGACAACCATATGTTCTTTGTAATATATAATATTTTCTATACCCTTGTCGACAATTGCTGTAAAAAAATTTATATTTTAGTTTGCACTACGTGATTGCCCCAACTGGGCCTACAGAATCATGGGGCAATTCTTCAGAATGCGATCGTTAGTAATGTCTGCATCCCACTTATATCGTAAATAACTATTATATATACCGTGTGTGTAACGAATCATTAGATATATGGCTCGGAAATGACACATGGCTACCGCGAGATCCAAGACACGGCGCTATCCTGTGATCGTACCGTACAAAGCATTTACGGCGCATTGTTGTCGCTCCGCAACTCATCCTATGCATTTATATATCTAACGATTCGTTACACACAGTGTATATATAAACCTACCTTGTTCAACATCTTCAACATTTATCGCTCTTCCTCGACTCTTCTCAACCGCCTTTTTATAAGAATTTTTAATTTTCTCAATGGACTCAGTTTGAGTACCATTATAAAAAGTTAAGGACTCTTTATATGTACTTAAGTCGAGTTTTAATTCCGGACCACTACTTCCATGATAAATACTTCCTGTGCCACATAGATAGATAGTTAGGCCAAAAAATACAACTGCTACGAGTGCCTAAAAATTATGTATTATTTTTATTTTGTTAACAATAAATTACTAATGGCAATTATTTTTAAACGAAAAAATCTGATTTCAAGCAACACCATCTAATTTTAGGTAAAAAATAAATAAATTAGCAAAATATACAACAGACGAGTATTTGGACTCAAGAAGGTTTATATCCTACTGAATTCTAAAACCTGTGTTATTACGTGGACCAATGCTAGAGTGTAAAATTTGTTTTTGGATCAAAGTTTATATGAACTTTTTGGCTTATTTTGACGAGTTCTACATGCCCTTGGATTTCTGAATACCTTTACCCAAACACCCTGTATATTATTACTATTATTAGTTATTATATAGTATACTATATAAAACAAAGAGTATGACCTTGAAATATTCTTTAGAAAATTTTCCACAATTTTCCGGAAAATATTCCCAGATTTAATTTTCCGGAAAATATACATCACTAATTCAAATTCACTTATTAAATTATTTCTTTTTTTAATTTCATGTATTACTTACAGGTATAATGTATGTGAAGACTTTGCTTTGGTAAAATTGCCGTTTCTTTAGCAACAAAGCCTTGATTCTTAAACTCCTCAACAGTTCTGAATTCGTATCTGAAAATATAAAATATGTATTTAAAATGCTGGTTATTTCAGTATTACATGTTACAAAGTTACTGACATTTGAATCATTTGATTAGTTATTTAAAGTGTACTTTAAGGATTTAAAGATCTATAAAGGGCTTAGGTTAATTTTCGGTTGGAGATAGAATCGACTTACTTTAATATTTCACTCTATTTAATTTTTATGTTACGTCTTGCCTCATTTTCGTTTTTTTTTTTAGCCGTTGGTTAGTTCTATGAAAGTCGGAGATACAACAATTTGTGCTAAATCTATGACATTCGTAGATTTAGTACAATATGTTATATCTACGAATAGTTTTCACATGACATATTATACAGGGTGAATTTGAAATGCACTGAATTATTTTAATCAGTTAAACTCTATGGTCCATAAAAATTCTTAAAAATAGTCATTTGTAAAATAAATGAAATACAGTCAAGAAAAAAATGTTTCATGACGCTCCTGAACAGAATATCTGATGTGTGTAGCGACATAAATGCATGCACCCCTACTCTTCGTAGCTACCGCGTTGCCGGCGTATTTCAGTCTGTACATCCATGCGTGTCAAGTAAAAACTTGGTATTTCTATTGTTTTTGAGGCAACACTGAGAATACTGCGTAGAGGTATTTGTTCGTAATCAAGGCAATGTCAAGTTCACCGGTCAGTGTATCCCCAGCGGGACGAGTTTGTTTTGTTAAAACATTAACTAAGGAAATTTCAAATTAAAACACTGCGAATGCATTAATTATGGTATAAGAAATTATAGATTAAAAAAAATCACTGTGTTTTAAATTCACCCTATATATTGCTGTGCTCTGCATAATCGGAAAGTAAAAATACAAATACGTTTTAATTATTTTAATATAACCTAATGAAATCTTTATATTGTATTCAATGTTGTTGCAGAGATTAAAAAAATGGATATATTTAATATTTAATAAAGAAAAAATAGACCCGAGATCGCTCGCATGGTAATACTGCATGTATTCAATAGACCATGGTATCAACCCAAAGAATACTTAAGAGCAAGGAATAACGTAAAAATTATTTACGTGCTATATTGCGCATATACAACGTTAAAGTTTTTGGCGTGATAATAATTATTGAAATGGTACCCTCTGATACAAAAAAAAACTACAAGAATAGAACTTTCCTAGACTTAGTTTAGTTACCTAACCTCACATTTTAGCAAACTTTCGTAATGTCGTAGATTTAGTACAAATTGTTGTCTTTACCTTTCATAGAGCACTTTCTAGTTTTTCCGTTTCGTACACATAGTCTAAGCCATCAGAAACAAGATGAAACTTGTAGTGGTTTTAAAATTTATAATTTCTTTAATGATAGTAGGAGAGCCCTCGACCAAGATTTTCGACCTCATCGCGACATGAGGATTCTATTTTTTTTTCAACAGTTCAATATGAAAAAAAAATTCTATCGCGACTGATGTCTATCTCGTTGCTAAAGGGGTGAAAAAAATTATCGAAGATGTAAAATAGTGGGTCATAATAGTTATTCGATTATCCAACCGGATAGATATTAAGCAACGAAATTTTCAGGGATCCGAGCGGAAGGTTGGTGTTCTAGCTTTCCTGAAATTTCGGTCGAAAAAAATCCTCCGGGAAGGGGAGCAGGGGCTCCCGGAAAAGTACAGTGTTTCGGCCAAATAGACTTTTTTAAAATCTCGGCTAATATCGGATATGGACCTAAATAAAAAGTTCATCATTTTTTCTTCTTGCCCGCCGTTCGGATCCGAATCCTCTTAGATCCAAAAGGAAAAGCTGTGGCGTGTTTCTAAAGGGTGCATGTTTGAAAAATCGCTAAAATCTGACAAAATCGCCTCTTCAAAAATTCATAACTTTCTTAGGAGGCAAAATCGAGAAAACCGATTACGCCTAGGGATTTTCTAAATTATATCTAAGAGTGGTCATTGTTCTCGCATCTCTTTTTAATCTCACAAATTTTACACAATCCTCTGACACGGGGGTATTGAAACGTTAATAACTTTCTTAATACTCTAAGGATCGCTACGAAATATTAGCCTAAATGATTTTCCACGAAGACGCCTATAAAATACGACGCCACGCGCCGACGCTGGCCCGGAAAAAAGCCTTTGAGGCGGCAAAGTACATAAAAAACTCACACGAAATTAGAGCAAGAGGAAATTACCCGTGTCGTGATAACTCGAAATTTTGGTCGAGGGCTCTCTTACTATGACTTTGTTTAAAAAAGGCATTCCTATCTCGAGTATCAAACAAGCATACATAAAGACTGTATTTTAATAATATTTGATAAGGCACACCTAAGGAAAACCCAGCGACTTAATAATACAAGACTGGAGATCGCCTAAATAATCCACAGAGTTTGTTTGGCCTGAACAATATTGGATTTCGTGTGACGTATTTATTTACAATTCCAAGTTGCGCGCAGTAGCATGCCATGGGATGTTACAAAAAGATTAAAGCAAATAATAAGGAAAATGGCAAAAACATGAAATACAGGGTGATTTATATCAGGAGGCGAAAAATTATTATTCGTGTTCGAAATTGGATTCTAAGCAAAAAATATCGAGGCATAAAGTTTTCTAAACTTACAATTTTTGCCCATAAAATTAATAGTAAGTCATGGAACTTAATTTGAAACAAAATACTTATTTACTAGTTGTTGACAGTTGTCATAATACTATAGTTTATACAGAGAAAATTCCCAATGGAGAGCAATTACGAGACAGAATTATGAATGCTGTACCTCAAATTTAAAATGAACAAGATTTTCCTGTTCATTCAGTGATTTTACGTTGCCAGGCTTGCATCGTGGCTTAAAGTAATGATCTTTCTTTCTGTGTAACCGTTACAGTGATTAAATAAAGTGTTTTCATATGGCCTACTATTAGTTTTTTGTGAAACTTGAAATTATATCTTTCAAAAATTTGAACCATGATATCTCCGAAACAAAGGCCGATCGGAAAAAAAGTTATTTCACATTTTTTGCTTACGATGCTATTCTATAACTTTCTCTTATAGCGCTATAAACATACCCCTCTATAAAGTTATAGCAGGATGTAAATGGCAACTTTACTTTTTATTATTACTTATTATGACAGCCTATCTTACTTTCTATAATATTCAGCAGTTTATTTAAATGCAAACTACAAATCAAAATTTCATTCACTAAATCTAGGATTAGGTTTTTCTACAACACTTTATAAATTTACAGTTGCATTTTATGGTACAGAATAGACATTATCTTATATTGGATGTAATAAGTCAAGGTCAAAGGCTTACACCCCTATAGCGCTGTTAAATAGGTTACAGAATAGCACCATTAGAATCTAATCTCGAACACAAATATTAATTTTTTGCCTCTTGATATAAATCACCCTGTATGTACTCTTTCGTCAATCGTCTTTTTCTAAATTCATAAATGTTAATTCGATTCAGCAAATATTTTGTCAAAATCAGTATCTAATAATATGTAGGTACAATTTTATTAAAATTAGTGTATTACGATTATGTTTTGACTACTACTTGGTGATTTAAAACAGTAGATGATTTAAAATTTAAAACATCAAAACATGTATTTTTTAGTGGTGTAGGTATTTGTTTAGCATGCTAAATAGCAGAATCCGATTATAGAATTGGCAAAACTTAAAATTTTTCTGAATAAAAGTCAAAGAGACGCCTATGGCATGATAATTTTTCAAGGCTACAAAAATGGCGTCATAAATAACAAAACGAAAGTCACTGAGCAACCGCACTGTGGTGTAGACTAGGGAATGTAAACAATACGTTAACAGCCAAATAAATTCAGCTTATCGCCAGTCTCCTTTTTATAAGTCGTTGAGAAAACCAACATTTGGCAACAATAAAATGCCACTGTGGCACTGTGCATGGAATTGCGTGAAACGTGCACTGTACTCGATTAGACTTGGGTAATTTGTTCTGCAAGTTAATGACAACATTTCTATTTACAGAGGCCACGTCCAACGTTACTATATACATAGTGTATAATGCTGCAGGTGTAAGATTTAGAAAAGCAATGTGAGAGGCCTGTTTTTGTACTATAATACTAAAATACATAAATGCACAAATTGTGCATTAATAGTAAATCCACAGTATAGTTCCACCATTAGTAATATAGAAATACCTAAGAACCATCTAAAATACATCATGCAACAGATAAGGAAATTATATAATTAAACAAATATAACTCTTCCAAAAAACAATTTTTACTAATAGTTAATGTATGTTACTACTCGTAACATAAAAAAAATGGTCGCTTATCATAATCCTCAAATTCACTAAAAATTTGACAACCCCTAAATCCAAAGCCAAGGCTGGTTGGGGGAAAATTATACATTGGAAAAAAAACACACACATCCATTACTCATCTACAGAACTGGTGATCAACACAGTCCATGAATATTATAGACATTATGATCAAGTGTATGCTCTCCAAAACCGCCTCAAAGGAGACAATAGGGAACACGCACATATTTTAATATCAATAAAATTAGATTCTCTATTTGTTTTAATAACACCTTTGATTATTAATTTTTTTGAAATATGTTGTTGGTGGCATAAAATCGAATTTGAAAATGCTATTCCGGCAAAACGGGTTTGACGTCACGACCGCCATGTTATAACGTCACTCTATTTGTTTACTTTTTTGACATTTTACTACAGCGGTGTCAAAGCGACAAGAGCGTGATTGTTTACTGCCCGTTTATTTATTTATTTTTATTTTATTTATTTCTATATAAATCCAACAGGCATGAAGCCCAATTACAGGATAGGTTACGACAAAATTAACATAAAGTAAACATACAATAAACTACAATAGTGAAACTCAAATCGGACAAACAACAAATAAGTGTATAAAGGGTAAAGTATATATAGGTATATAAAACAAAATTAAATAATAAAATTATGTGTTAGCGCCTAATTTGTGCATAAAGCACTCATCATATAAGTAAAAAGATGCATACATTAAATAAAATAATAAGGTGCCTATATAAAGAACATATTAGTTAATCATTTAAGGTAACTCTTTTAACTTCAGAAATGCTCGAATAAAATATATCAATCCTGTCCTCAATATTTCTATAATTTAAAAACATCTGGTAAAGCGGGGAAGCTACCAATATGTTAGTTCTCGGAGTGGGAATGTTAAAAAGACTATTATGCCGGGATGACAACCTTGGGATACGATACTCAATTTGATTTAGAAGAGATGTACAATCTAACTTATTATTAACTAATTTAAATAAAAATACTACGGATTGCATTGACCTTCTATGCTCGAGATCTACCAATTCAAATCTATCTAATAGTATTTTCTGAGAAATACCTCTAGGTGGATATACATATACATCAAGGATATATGCTGCAGACTTTAAGAAACGCCGTTGAATGTTTTCAAGTGATGTTATATGTATATTATAAATGTTTATTTACTGTTTATTACTCGTAAATTCATTTTAACTTTTGATTTAATATGGAAAAACCTGATTTAAAGTGCTCTAAATACTGCTTAGTGCCACAATGTGAATCAAATCTATTAGAACACCGGAAAAAGTATTTATTTCATTGACAGTGGGATCTAGCGTTAAACTGAAAGAAAAAAGAAAATTGTGGTTGCGAGCTATGAGACGAAATGAAAATGCGAGATGTCTGAAAACACTAGAGGATTTGTTAATTTGTTTGTGAAGACCATTTCAATGTAATTATTTACCTAATAATAAATAATATGATAGTGAGAAATATTTTTGTTAATAAATAAAAGGTTAGGTACATGTTAATGGTCTATCTACTCTGTATTGAAAGTAAAACATATTTTTTTGTTTTTTTTTTTGAGCTGGAACAAGATATGAAAAAGTATATATGCGATATAAATTAATGGGGGAGAAGATATTTTTGAGAGATCAAATCGTTCCACATATATTATTATTTAAATGCCAAATAGATGGAAAACGTTCTTTAGAAACAACTGAAATTGTCACTTTGTGCCTTTACGAAATCAGTCTCAGCCATTGTAATAATAATAAAACACTTCTAAACTATTAATATACGTTAAACCAGTTAATAAAAAACACAGAACACTTGAAATAAACTTTTCTTGCACGTCTTCAATAGAAGTACAGATTACAGACACAGTCGAAGCATTGATAATTGGGAGTGATTACTGCACGGTCCGACCGTCCCCGTTAAAATAATAGCTGTACGGTGTGGATATTTCTTCTTCCTCAACTGCTCTCCTTTATCAGGGTAAAAACACACATATCTAACCTGCCTCCGGCTATCGCCTCCAGCTTCTAACTCGCAATAGATCTCATGCCTGATGCATTTGATAGAAAAAAAAAATAAGAAAGTGTGGGATTTGAACCCTGAACCTTCTCCTTGCCAAGCCCGGCTCGTTGCCTCTAGGGTATCGCACCGCAGACGAAATGTGAGTAAAGCAAGAATAAATTCACTACATATCAAATGTGAAATATTCGGACTGTGCAGTAGTCACTTCCTTCATAATTTGTTTATGGCGAGAAGTAAACAAATAGTATGACGTCACGCGGGTCGTCGGAGGTACTATCGCGGCCGAAAAAAAGTAATCGACTGATTTTCCCGTTGTAACTATGGTTCTATTCAGTGTCGCATCAATCTCAATATTTTTTTATTAGTGTCAACGTCATTGTCATATTAAGCAAAAATAAATTTTTTATTACTTAATCATGCCTTATCATGTTTTGAGTGAAGAAGAAAAAGGCTACATCATTGCCAAACTTGGAGAAGGGTGGTCTCAACAACGCATAGCAAGTGAAATTAATTGCAGCAAAAGCACGATCAAAAACTAAACAAAAAGTGGATAGAAACTCATGATCTGAGCAGGGCAGTTGGTTGGAAAGAATACTATAGAAAACGACAATACCTTGGTTAACTATGTGAATTTAAACCCATTTTCTAATTCTATTGAAGCCAAAGAGCAAACCAACTTCCCAGCGTCTGTTAGGACAGCAAGAAAACGGTTGCGAGAGCAAGGTCTAAGAAGCTCCGACTAACAGACGTTAATAAAGAGGCAAGAATGCAGTTTGCAAATACTTTTATTAATGAAAACGATCGTTACTGGGAGCGAGTGGTCTTTTCCGACGAAAAGATATCTCAGTCCTTCTACAATGGTCAACTGCGAGTTGTCCCAGGGGTCATAAGTTTGATGAAGAATATTTGCACAAAACAGATAATAGCGGAAGGTATTGTCTTTTAATTTAGTATTTGAAGCGTGGTTTTGCTGCAATTAATTTCACTTGCTATGCGTTGTTAAGACCACCCTTCTCCAAGTTTGGCGATGATGTAGCCTTTTTCTGCTTCACTCAAAACCATACTAATGAATTGTTTTCGTATTCTTATTTCTTATTAGTTTTTTTTTAATAAATACGACCCCACCAATGATTTCTTGTCAAAATAATTTAATTGACATAACTGATGTAAAAACTCCCATTTACAAAGGAAAATTTTTCGAAAAAACATACTACTTGATAAAAAATCGATTACTTTTTTTCGGCCGCGATAGTACTCGACAGTTGGTCGGAAACCTTCAAATAATTTGAATTTTATTTATTAATTATAAATTATTGCGTGTCTAAATAATTTAAATTATGGTGTAGTTGGTCTTTTTCAAACATAAAGCTTACGATAAAAACAAATTTGGGTGTAAAACTGACACGCGCATGTACCCTATTGGGCTTCAGAAAAAATTATTTCCCTGGCACTTTTTGCGAAAACACATACAATATTTCTCATATTGTAATAATAATAATTATTATATCAAATGTGATACTTTTCATACCTGAAAATAATATATTCAGCGAAGCAGAGGACTTTTGAATATTTAAAATTTCACCTACAGTGATTACAACTACCAGGGAGGTCTATTCTTGAAACAAGGGAATTTATTCTCCTGAGAAAATTACGTCATTTTATCTCTGTAATAGGTAGTAAGTCAAAATGTCAATTTACGTCATATTGTCTTCCTTCTCTAATGGGAACACATTCCCTAATTTCAAGAATAGACCCCCAGGTGTTATATACATCACAATCACATAATGTCAGCTGCAGACCAATTCCAAACTTCTTGGTTCTCATCAAATCCGAGTAAACAAATAATCCATCTTAGCAATGAGAGTTTTAAAAAGGGTTAATAAAAGAGCAATCAGATAATAAACTGTTGGTACCTGGATTATTTAAAAATTAATTTCTTTCTCCTCCTTTTTAAAATATTTTATTTTATACAAAAGCATCTTGTTTCAAGATATCTGTTAAAAAATGTCGGGTATTCGCTATGTGCGCGATGTCAGCGCCGCGTAGCGTTCACAACTTTGTGGGCTGTGATGTGTCTGTCAAAACAGTGTTATAAAATTGGAAAATTAAAATTGCACATGAATTGCATTAAATTTCATTGCATTGCATCAATTTGTGTGGCCAAAGAGTCATAACAAGCGTTTTCTTTCAGTAAAATGAAAAAAGGTATGTAAATTCGCATAAAATGTAAATTTTGGTTTAGACGTACTATATTCGGTTATATTTACTTATAATTTTGTTATAAAACAAGAAAAATAAAGCTATCTATATAAATGCTTTTGTTACAATCTGACAAACATATATTGTTGCTGTACCACTAATAATAAATATAACAATTTGTTATACACCACTTTTTAGACAAAAAAATGAACATAGTTATAGAAACCGGATTCGAGAATGTAACTCAAAACTCACATGACTTTTGACCCTCAAACTCAATTGAAAGGAAAACTGTTGGTACCTATCTACTGAACACGTCAGGGATGTGCAAGAGTTAAGAACAAAACATGACTAAAAATCGATAATTCAAGCTAACCATTTGTTGCGTTGTTCTAATTTCCAAGCTCCCGTAGGAAATCGATAAAATTTGCATTTACTATTCCGTCCGGTATTTTGCAATTTACAACACAGCAACTATAGTGGCCCATTTTTAAATTCGTTTACAAAATTTACTTTTGTAAACAAACTGTGACCACTACTACTGACAGCCTACTTTATTGCAAATTTTGTCCACTGCGAGCACTGCCATCGAATTCATTACCCCCACCATATACTCTGCACATAGCGAATAGGAAAATCTAAATGTCCAAACATTTTAATTATTTGAATATAGACAAGTGACCATTTTTACATGATACTAATTAGCATACTATGAATTGTTAAAGTTTTATTTATCTAATTCTTTTTGCCTGAATACAGAAAATAAAGGAAAAAAGAAAAAATTATGAAGAGACTAGATACATGTGCACCAAGCAAGAAATTAGCCATTTTTATTATTTTTATTTTTTACCTGGCATATCTGGATTCAGTAATTCTGCAGCACAAAAAAAAAGTAAATAAGTATTATAAAGTTCATTCACTTTCTATTGTCCTAACCCTAACTAAAGGTGAATTTTCGAGTTAAGTTGGACAAAATAGGTAATTTTTAACTTGTGTAGAATAGCTTGAAAATTGGCGGCAATATCTGGCCGTTTAAATAGTGTTTAAAGTTTACGAATTTTTTTTGGGTAGGTATTAGATATTATTATTTTTTTTTTTAAACAAAAAATACAAAAAATACGGGCCAACTATTTTTATGTGTAGATGGTATTAAAATAGTTTTTAAAAAATTGTTAACTCGCCCATTAACTGGTAGTTTTTTAATTTATATTTGGCAAGAAGTGCACCAATATACAGCAAAAGCGTTTTCGAATTTATTTTAAAATTTTAAATCAGTTTTTAATTTTGGAGGTTAGTCCATCTTAGATATCTTTATTAGTTCTTACAACAGTTTGTTTTGATATTTCACAGATCCGCGACACACTTTTTATAGAAGTGTGGGGAGGCATAAGAAACGATGGAACACGTCTCCAGAGTTCCGTGTAATATTTTCCGCTACTCGGGACTCACCGTGACTATGTCTTAGACGAAAGCAATAAATCGCTTTAAGGTAGGTTGGCTGGAAATTTTTACAAGCAGCAATTTATTGCACTTGATTATCGTATTGAATTGTTTCCGTTCTGTTTCACACAGTTTTATTATTTAAGCTATGCTACACTGAGGAGCAGTAACTTTGAAACATGTGCCGTAGCTGCATCATGTTTCATTTTTAAGGTCTATAACGCTAATTAATATTTTTGATTTTCCTTTCGTTTCAGTGTCTATTAAATAAATTTAAAAAATATATCTGGGTAAAATCAAAATTATGTGACTGACATTCATTTTTATGAATTATAACCTGGTTATTACAATAATTCTAGTGACTTAGATTTTGTCCAACTTGACAACTTTAAAAATTATTTTTAGTTTGGGCAGTAGAAATTAAATAACCTTTAAATTTAAATTAAACTAAGTTATTTACACAAAAAAAATAATTATAAGAAATATAAATTTGGTACATACCGTATGTGTCTGATGGTATTTCACTGGTTTCGGATTCGTTCTCACTTTCCATTCTCGCCCTGAAACAAACAGTTGCAGCATGATAAAATATTTCTTTAGTAGTTGTAATTTATTACTTTAAAAACACATCTTCTAGTGTGGTAACTGTGATGGACATGTTTTCAATTTTTAGGTCAGTTTTCTTTTCCTCGAGCATTGACAGTAAATCAGCGATTACCATATTATCTGATAGGATAAATGTCATATTATTTCCATTTAAACCTTTATATCGAGCATCAGGAAAACGGGTCGTAATATTTTTTTCGATGTCATTCAATTCCTCTTTAGTAGCACTACCGTTAATCATCAGCGATAAGTGGTAACCAGTATCTGCAATAATTTGTCCAATTAAATATAAACTAAATAATGCAATGCAAAATCCTATAGGTTTAACGTGTCTTTATCCACATCTGCACAGGCACAGGCACAGTGTGCGTATTTCATTTTAGTTAAAAAATAAAGGAAAATAAAATTTTAGGATTTTAAGCAATTTTTTGACCCATCCTCAAAACTGAAAATAACTTTTCAAATAACAAAATCTAGAAAAGGTTCTGTATTACAAAAAGAAGATTTTGTCAGTATCTAGAATTAGACTATACGTAGAATATTTAGAAATAGACTATACAGAATCGAGAAACATATTTTTGCATTTTTTTTATTGAAGTAAAAAATTCTATCAAAATAAATTTCTTTACACAACGCAGTTGCGTTGATCAAAACCACACTAAGATGTGATGGAAATTTCAGAAATTAATATCTTCTACATCCTAATTATTTAAGGAATGTCATACGACGAGGCCTATACTTGCAAATTTTCAAGAAAACAGTGCCATTGACATACCTTTTCTATTCATAATGTAATATATTGAACCGATATAAGTTTACAAAATCAACTAGGTGCAAACTATAATACTTACCATATTTTTTTTTTAAGAACATGGGTGTGCCATAACACTGAAGTTTTCCGTTTGCCATTATGGCTATCCAGTCTCCAAGAGCATCAGCTTCTTCCATAAAATGGGTTGTGATCAAAATGGTTTTTTCACCTCTCCAACACTGCAGCAGGTCCCACAATTCTCGACGTGACTCTGGATCCATGCCAGATGTAGGTTCGTCCAAGATAAGAATCTAAATCAAGAAAAAAATCGTTTAACGTAAAAAACTTTCGTGCTGTTTAATAATAATAATTTTTATATTATATCAGAATAAAAGCTACAAAGAAAATCCTATCGCCAAAAAATCAGGTATTATATTACCAAGTCTATATTTCTGTGATGGTTTTAATGAGCTTTAATTAGTTATTTATAATATGTAGACGGTATTATAGTTTTGTTTATTTGAAAAACTGTTTCTACGAGTAAAACAGATAAAATTAAATTTTATTTGATTGCGACTGTACAATATTAATAAATGAAAATAGTAAACTTAGTAGTTTTATTTTATTTAAAAAAGAATAAATTTAAACGCACTGGTATCTTGTTAAAAAAATACACGATGCGCAGAGCCGTGACTACTTATATTACCTTCTGTAAATGATTTAGTTTTAAAACTTTACTTAGTTTAACATAATTTAAATATTTTCTTACATCTGATCCTCCAATGATGGCCATGCCTAGACATAATTTCCTCTTCATACCCCCTGATAAGGTACTTGCCATTGCATTCTTTTTCTTACTTAAATTCAATTTATCCAAAATCTTGATCATTTCTTTCTCTGCATCTTTTGGGCTTTTTCCCTTTAACTAAAAATGAATTAATAATTACAAATTTAATATTTGATTAATGATAATAATTAATAATCATAATATTTTATACAGTATGGTCCAGCAATCGATCAGTGGAGTTTACTGTACACTCAAAACTGCCAAATGAAAAAAATTTTAACGTAAACTTTACTGTAGGTAGTGGTAGTATAACGCTTCAGTTTGTAAAGAAATAGAGTTCATGTGCACACGTATCTGTTGATTTCACATTAAATCATGGATAGTCATAAAATATTTTCTACAATATACAACAGTTACCTTCAAGTAAGTAAATACTGAAGAGTATTAGAAATAACTGGTCGATTATTATCGACAATTTGCATTGGTTTGATGTACAGGGTGATCATTTGAAAATTCTACTTTTTAACACCTTTTATTTTGCTCAAAAATATAGCTAGAAAAAAAAAAATTCAAAATAATCTGTAGCATATATTTTACCAAGTTTGTATATGGTATGAGTCTGCATCTATCTTTATGAATATACAGGGAGCGCCATATAATCACATTTGTTTAAATGGCACACCCTTTATATTTTCAGTATTTGGTTAGCCCTCTTCATCCCCTTTATACAGGGTGAATTTAAAATACACTGAAAATTTTTAATCTGTAATTTCTTATAGCATAATTAATGAATTCCCAGTGTTTTAATTTCAAAATTCCATAGTTAATGTTTCAACAAAAAAACCTTAAACTCGTCCCGCTGGGGATACACTGACCGGTGAACTTGACATTGACATGGTTACGAACAAATACCTCTAAGCAGTATTCGCAGTGTTTACCAAGTAAATCCAAAATTGAGATCTAAAACACTAGGAAAAATTCACACTTGACATCATGGATGCACAGGCTGAACTACGCCAACACAACAACACGATAGCTAAGAAGAGTGGGGGTACAGGCATTTATGTTGCTACACACATCAGCTGTTCAGCTCAGGAGCGTCGTGAATATTTAATAAATAATAAATATTCAAAAATTGTTTTCTTGACTGTATTCATTTATTTTACAAATGACTATTTTTAAGAATTTTTACGGACCATAGAGCTTAACGGATTAAAATTATCCAGTGTATTTCAAATTCACCCTGTATATAAAATATATACATAATTCACATAATTGTTATATATTTTATCTTCGAATAACTTAGTTATTCAAATAATCAAATAAATAATATTCTTAAAAGTTAAAATACAACTAAATAATTTTTTTTTAAATTTTTTTTAGACAAAAAATTACATAAAAACATTAACTTGTGTTTAGAAAATAATGGTGGAATTTTTGAAAACGTTATAATTTTTACTTATTTTGTATGTTGTTATTTTTATAAAAAAATTGTTTAAAATGTAAACTTGCTTTTCTTGCATTTAGGTGTATATATTTGAATAACTGTTATTCGAGGATGAAATATATAACAATTATATATATTTATAAAAGGGATAAAAAGGGCTATTAAAATATCTAAAAATATACAGGGTGTTCTATTAAAAAAATTTGACTATGTGGCGCTCCCTGTATATTCATTATGATAGATGCAGACTCATAACATATACAAAAACTTGGTAAAATATGCTACAGATCTATTTTAATTTTTTTTTTCTAGCTATATTTTTAAGCAAAATCACCCTGTACATGTAAAAATACATTTAATATTCATTCAGTAATATTTCATGACTGCTTTGATTAACATAAGTAAAATCTCACGTGATATTTCTGTTCAAACATTTGCGTGAACTTTTTTCTTTGTTAAGTGAAGTATAGTTAATAAATAAATAATATAACAATGTATTATTACTCTTGCGAAAAATTGTAAATGCTCTCCAACTGTTAAATCGGTAAAGAAGAGATTGTGTTGGGGACATAAACCTAGATGCTGTCTAATCTCATCCATATTGCCTCTAATATTTTTGCCATTCATTCGTATGGAACCTGATGTAGTGTCTATCATGCCTACAAATAAAGCATAGAATTTAACATTATACTTAATATTAATATAACAATTCTTCGCAAGTCAGGGAAACAAATCTGGCTAACCTGTAATCATGGACATTGTGGTGGACTTTCCGGCTCCATTATGGCCAAGCAGTACCGTTATTTGGTTTTGATAAATGTCTAGACGTAGATTGTCTACTGCTAATTTATTTTTAAATCTCTTGGTTAAATCGAGAATTTCTATACCTTTCTTCAGTCCACGACCTTCTTCTATATTACCCAAACATACAGACTCTGAATTTACTTGTGAATCACCTTTATTCACTAACTTTCTTAGAACCTGCAAAGAAATTTGATTGGTTAAGTTTGGTTGTTCAATACATGTAGCAGACATTTTTCAATTTGTAGAAAAAGTTAATATATGCAAGAAAGTTCTCATTTCCAAATCTAGACATAACTACGCATCACTATATTTATTCAGAACGTTAGAAAGTGTTACCCGAATGTTGACAAATTAATATACTGTATAAAATAAACTGAAAAGTTTTATAAAACAACTCCGGGTTTATGATCCGTTTAAAAGGTAAAGAGGTGGATCTTGCCATACCAGATATATATGTGCCATTTCTGAAAGACCCAAAATATGTGCCAATTGTATTGGTAGGTGTCGAACTTTAATACTAAAAGGCATCACATTAAATACTTGTAATCAATACTAATAGTATATTTTAATCTTAACTGAAATGCAATACTAAGATACGAGAGACCGGATCCGCTTTAAATAAGGAAACCAACTGGCCACATTAAAGGCACTAGAACGCCACAAAACGTTGAGAGTGAAAAAAACCGTGATCAGGAGTCCTACATGTTCTAATGCTTCGAATTCAACCAGGTGGTTTCCTTTTTTAAAGTGGATCTTATCCCTCTATAAAGTTCTTCACACATTTAGTATTGTGTTTCGAATAGGGATGTTGCCATGCTGATGATTAAATTGTCTCCTGAATAGTCTTTGCGTTATGGTACTACAATCGTTATTTTAAAAAAATGCCTTCAAGCTCTCAATGGAGGCATTTTGAGGTTTGGTGTATACATTAACATATTACATTTTGGGTATGATCGGGAAAGATTTTGGTACTGTACATGCTAATATATTAATACAAACCTTGATTGCAGAATAAATTGGAAACATCAGAGACTGTTTAATGCCATATTTTCCAGGGTTAATACCATCCATATACAACGTTAATGACATATAAAGTAGTATGTCAACTAATAACATTACGAAAACATTTAACATCGTAATATCATCAGTACCCCCACTACTTGATTTGTAAAAATTATTCCACTGCAGGCCCAGTTCTAAAGAAAAATTAATAATTTAATTCGTATTAAATGTAAATATTTCGCCTAAGTTATCCAAATAACAAGGTATCCATAATTATACAGGGTGTCCCAAAAGTAATGTAAGCACTTTTGGGACTCAACTAAGAAAGCTAAAATAAATCGGACATCAAGAGTAAAAAATTTCAGATTAGCCTTCTTTAACGAGTTATTGAAGAAGAAACAAAACAATTAAACTTTATTTAAAAAAAATTAAATAATAAGATAAGTTGGAAGAGGTGGGTTCATACGAAGACTTCCTATACTGCATTATTAAAATCCTTTGCATCTGTATTTTTTTTTTTTTTTGAGGATTTATGAAAAAAGTTTTACTTTGAACCTTATACGAATCGAAAATTTTGTATCATATCAACACTGCTGTGGAATTTATAAATGAAAATAATGTTTCAGTAAGTGCGTGCTTTCGTATTACGTCTTGTTAATGCATTGAAATAGGGGGAATCTATTTAAGAATATTTAGTAAAAATGAGATATAGTTATATTATATTGTTGTTTCTGTTATAAATAAGGTTGGGATTAATTGTTTACTTTGTCTCAATAACTTGTTAGTCAAGGCTTTTTTACCAGTCTTGATTTTCAATTTGTTTTGGCTCCCTAAATCCTAAATCAAATCCAAAAAGTATGGTCATCACTTTTGAAAGAATCTGTATATAAAGCTGAAAGTATGAATATGAATCTTCCAATGAGTTGGTGGCTTTAAATTTGATGCGTGACATATTCACGTCGAAAAATATTTTTTTGTGTGCAACACCAGGTTAATTGGTTAGTTATATGGGTTAAGTGGTAGAGCAGAGGGTGTCTTACACTCAACTGAACTTCGCCCTTTTGTTATTGTATTCAATAATAAATAAAGGCAATTTATTATTATTATTATATAAGATAAAACAAGTCGATTTTCTTCTAATATTACAATATTTAAAAAATACATACCTCTTTCTTCGTATAGAGCAATCGCTGAATAACCATAATGTAGAGCCATATTTGGAAGGAGATTTAACAAAATACTTAAAGATCGAGATATGTTGTTATTAGGTTCATCAAGTCCCAGGGAATATTTTGGAATAATGTAAGATAAAATCCATATTAGGATGCCATTTACCATTGCAATTGTTGCTACAAAATAACAAAATTGTTTACTTTTTAAAAAATTCCTAATCTTTTTCTGTGATATTTAGATGTAAAATTATCGCAAACAGGAAAAAAAATCTCAATAAGTGTTTATACCAAGAGTTTTCAGCAAATATTAACCTGAAATAATTTTCTTAACATCATAATAGAAACAACGTTCTTAATTTCCATTTTCCGGGCATTTAATATTCTGCCTAAGGTCTGGCTAGCCCTCTTCAATTTCTTGGAAAATAAAAAACTTAAACTCATTCCATTCATAAGAATTATTCCAAATAAAAAATGTTCTAAGAACAAAAAGGGTATAAAGGCCAAATACAGCTTAGGCATTATTTTTAATTTAAATAAATAGGTTAGAGGAATAGCTTATTTTGAATTTTAATTCCATTAAAAATAATTAAATAAACTTAGAAATTGAATTACTGTATAATTCCAGCGAAATCTGCCACGTAAAAACTTGACAATAAAAAGCTACAAGCAAAATAGAACCTTCTATTTTTTTATCCATAATGTATATAATAATAAAGTTTCAAGAAGCCCAAATACATTTCAAAATCATGATATAAATGATCGGGCGAGTTTAAACTTTTTCAATTATTGTTTCTGATTTTTTCATTCTCGTTATAATTTGTTTGTACTTACGTTTGTTGAACAATGAGCTTATAAAGAAACAGAAAACTATGGCTGCCATACTGTACAGCAGCAAAAAAACCAATAATATAGAACCATCTGTGTGCTCTATGGGAGGATATTCAGAACCAAAAAATGGCACTTTCATTAATATGACAATGCAGACGAGCGAAAATAACATTGGGATCATTCCATGTATGAACCATCCAAGCCAGAGCATCCAGGATTTCATTCCGACCATTTTCATAAGTTCCTAAAACAATAATTTATCCAGTTTTTTAGATGGAAACAGCAGATTAAATTTGATTTTCAAAATTCATTCAGAAACTCCCAACTTTCATAACCACCGGTCTCTAACCAATTAGAAACCCACAATTTTTATAATCACCGGGTTTAAATTTTCATGTCACACAAAGTAGGCTATACACGAGTGACATTTGACATTTTGAAATTAAACTTCTGATACTTCTGACAATTTTTTGCGTGTTTGTCAGTAATTTGACGTGTTATGGTTATTTATTTAAAATGTTTTCCCCAAAACCTAATAGTCGTGGAAAAAGTATAGTATTCTACTCGCGAGTTATGGCCATTACTCATTCGTCATTCGGTTTACTCCCCAAGCCCATAGGCAAAATATCCGAATAAGTAATGGCTTCATAACTGGCTCGTTGAATAATATACTATTACCTTAATTCCAGAATATTTCTCTTCGACTACACGTTTGAGTACAGCAGGGCAGAGGAAAATAAAACTGACAAGTGTAATTAGAGGTAAGTAGGTGATGAAAACTGATATTAAAGCAGAATCCGCCTTGTAAGGTGGGTAAGGAAATTCCTGGACGGCTAAGGTCATATCTTCATCAAGGTTGTCGTTGCCAGATAATTTTTCCAAGTAAGACATATCCAAAGCTTTTTGAATAGACAACAACCCTTTATAATAGTAAAGACTACCTGAAAATAAATGTAAATAAATGGTAAAAAATTATTTCTAGATACAAACTTTATAAATAAAAAAGATACAAACTTTATATACAAAAAAATAAGTATACAAGGAACTTTAAATTCCATGACACAATACTCCAACAAATTTTAGGACTGCAAAAATATGTAAAATAATTGTTTCTGCTTGAAAGACAAAAATCTCACTGGACCCAACTGGTTGAAATAACTACTGTCAAATATACCCTCTAATTCAGGGATGGGCAACCTACGGCCCGCGGACCAACTGCGGCCCGAGAAAGTGCTTAATGCGGCCCGCGAAAATCTGTTTAGAATTGGCCCGCAGATCGCAGAACTCAATATAACTTTTAATTTTGGTATCGATTCTTGAGACAAATTGATAAATTCTTAAAAATATTCGAAAAGGTTAAAATGTTTGATTTTCAGCATTTGCGGTATTTCAACGACTTTTGAGGATTTGTAAAATTGCTGACTTTCGTAAAGGGTCGAGGCTTGACGCAAACACTAATGCGCTCAAACACGTGAATGCGCACGCTTGCATCGTAGGTGCGTGCAGTTTTGATAGTTATTTGTGCTTGTGTTTATCTGCTTCTGCGTCAGTTTCTTACTGTTGCCTGTTTATTTTTCTATTTTTTGACGTTAATTGTGTTTTTTGAAGTTTATTAACATAATAAAAAAAAAAAATAAATAAAAGTAAATATTTTTCCATAAAAATATTTCCATTCTGAAACCTGATCCTTCACTATTGTTCCGCAAAATTCGTTCCTCGTCCTAAAAAAAGCCTAGAATTTTTTTACGCGAGCGAAAAAAAAATTTCTGGCCCGCGTCAGCTAGTACGAACTCTGACTGGCCCATCACCTAAAAAGGTTGCCCACCCCTGCTCTAATTAATATAGTAATCGACAAGAGTTACATTGCTGTGGATAGAAAAAAAATTGTATATCCAATATTGCATTAGTGAGTTGAGGTTTTGAAATAAAATAATACATATATGTATGTTGCTAATAACAGCTTCTGAATCAATTATAAGGGACATTATTACATAGATGTCTTTCAATAGCTTATATCCCAACATGTCGATATGTGCTAGTTGATTTAAAATTGTGTCTATATTTCAACCCAAACATTTTATTTATTAATATCATGTCTCTCTCTGGAAATTCTATAGATTATTTGTTTTATAACCAAGATAATTCTTTTGTTTTCTATATAGCAGTTAAAATGATCAGAAATGCCTCTGGTATGTTATACACTCTAAACATTATCAAGTAAACTGTTTATATTAAAAAATTTATCATCGATGACTCATGACTATACAATTATATCTTATATCGGTCAATGATGTTCTTCATATTTTCTAGATTACTGTTTAATTAGCCTAATTCTAACACCATGAGAGCATGCATGTGTTTCGTATTTTATATTTTAATGAACGCCAATTCAAGAAGTAAATGCCTCTTACACCATTAGCATGTAGTGGGCGAGGAAAAATTCGAAAAGATACCTATTAGAAGGAAAACTCAGGGAGACATGATTGGGTATTAATAAGATCGATAACCTTGAATAGAAATCGAATTAGATTGCATATTGCATGAGGTGTTGACTGGGATGTTCTGGCCACTCATCAAAAGATGCAGCAGTCGTGCTAGTCTTCACTGATTGTGATACTAACAATTTTTTTTCAAATATTGAATGCAGTACATTCTACGGCAATATCAATTTGATACAGTTATACAGGTTTTCTAGCATTAGTGGTTATAATTTGTTTTTTATATACTTAAATATAATCAACATACAGGGTGTTCCACTTAAGATGTATCCACCCTCCTAAAATCTTTATTTGTAAACCGATTTTCGAAATCCTTTTTTTGATGGATAGGGCTTGGAAAACTGCATTTAAGCTATACCTTACATTTCTTAAAAAGGTACATCATGACCTACCGAGACGAACTTTTTTTAGCAAATTTTCGAGAAAAACTATTAACGATTTTTTTAGAGAAAAACTAATACCAGAAATAGATTCAGGACCTTTCAAAACCTAAGTGGTGTGAATTTTGTGACATTAGGATACAGGGTGTTAAAGAAAATGAAGAGGAATTTTTAACAACGGCAAACTTTTTTTGTAAACAAAGGCGGCACTATTTTGAAATTATCAGTAATTTAACATTTTTAACAATTCTCTGGTTTATTTGAAGATGTATTGAGAAAAAAACGACAGTGGTAACGACTAAAAATGGTATCTAATTTCTGTTAATATGGTTATCGAAAACACATAAAACAATACATTATTATTAAAAAACAAAAGGTATTGAAAAATGCATAAGGGTGAATGGTGGACTCATTGAGAATAGTTCAATTTAATTATTAGTTGATTAATTTGATTATTTTTAGGAAACTTGTTCTTTTAATAATTTTGTCGTAGTTTTGTTACCAGTAAATCTTAATAATTCTTTATTTGTTTATTAGTTGTTTTTATTTTTACCATTCGTTTTTTCAAAGGATTATTACAACATTTTTTCCAGTGAATTGTTTAACTAGCTTTAATAACTAATGTATTGTTTTATTTGTTTTCAATAACTGTATCAACAGAAATTAGATACCATTTTTAGTCGTTACCATTGTCGTTTTTTTCTTAATACGTCTTCAAATAAACCAAAGAATTGTGAAAAATGTTAAATTACTGATAATTGGTACCTTTGTTTATGAAAAAAAGTTTGCCATTGTTAAAAATTCCTCTAAATTTTATTTAACACCCTGTATCCTAATGTCGCAAAATTCACACCACTTGGGTTTTAAAAGGTCCTGAATGTAATTCTGGTATTAGTTTATCTCTAAAAAAATCGCTAATAGTTTTTCTCGAAATTTCGCTAAAAAAAATACGTCTCAGTTGGTCATGATGTACCTTTTTAAGAAATATAAGATATAGCTTAAATGCAGTTTTCCAAGCCCTATCCAGCAAAAAAAAGATTTCAAAAATCGGTTCACAAATAAAGATTTTAGGAGGGTGGATACATCTTAAGTGGGACATCCTGTAATGATAAAACTTAAAATAACATTTTATTCATCGCATGACCTTTCCATGATAATTATTTGTAAACATGTTTTGTGTATTTCTCTATCTAAGTCGTTTATTTTTACGAACACATAATTTGCTTATCGTGGTTGGTTAGATATGGCTGAAGGATTTGGGAGGGAATTGGAAGACCTGGGAGAAGATCAATTTAACAAAAACTAATTTGAGCAAGACGTGATCTTATATCAGTTTTAATTTAGATTAATTTTAGTTTTAATTCTAAAAAGAAATTCACGTAACATTCTTGCCAAATTTTAACTTATTTTATTTTTGTACCCTAAAATATTTCGACCTGAAACTGAAAAAGATTTTATATTTTATAAACTAATAATAGCTTTAAACCTATTGAATGTCATATGATATTAGTCGAGTACAATAACCTACACAAAACAGTATGATATGCCTTGCTTTATAAACAGTGATCATCTGGGGTGGTTATACCACAACGAAAAAATCAAATGATTAAGTAAAAAGAGGACTACACATAGACATATAAAAGGATTATATATCTATGGGACTACATCATTCTGATGATGTCAACTTCGTTGTAATGGAGTGTGTTACTACGATAAGTATGATTATTATGCATTATTTTTCTGTTTGTAGAAATTTACTTCAGTGTCAGTATTACTACAAAGATTGGCACTTTCTCCAGAATAATTTTTTTAGTAAAAATAGCCATACATTTTTTTTGACCTTGTGATTTCTTTAAAGAATATAACGGACTGGCATTTTGAATCATTTAAAATTTGATTAATAACAATTGTATAATAATGTATACTCTATGATCGATATCCTATTGGCATATATTCGTTAGCAAATGGTCTTTTGCGAAGAGTGTAATGTTGACATATTTGGCAAGAGTTTTGAATTTCTGTAATGAATAAACGATTTTGTAAAAAATAATAAAATATTTCAATTGTAAAAAGGGAACCGCAACTAAGTAGTTATTCTAGTTTAATAGTATGTCATCATGATGATTAGGAAATTAGTGAACCATCAATTTTTAACAATGCCATTTGTTGGCACTCAAGGTCACCAAGTATGGTTTCTACGAAGTTTTATCATTACCAAATTAATGAATTTACAACATGACAACAAGAAATTATGGAAATATATGACCGTTTCTGAAATCGGTGAAAAGAGAGTGTTAATATAATTGGGATTATTAGCACAAAAATACCTATTAATTTATTTAGCCAAATTTGTATCACATATCAATATTTGTCTATAACATATTAAACAAATTCGAGTTAAATCTAAAAAGCCTCGAAAATAACTATTTACAAAAGTCTAACTTGAAAAAACCTAAATAAAATCGTAAACAACATAAAAACTAATTTTATTGCAAATTAACTGTTTTTCCCAGTTTAGAAAATCTCTCAAATCTTATCAATTATTTGAAAATAAGCAATGCAATAAATGAGATCAGTTTATTGTCATTTATTACGTATCAATAACAATTTATTTACAATAAAGGCATTTTCGGAAACTTCCTCGAGTTAACTAGATCACATCAAATGACGTTCGTTTACTTACCTAGTCAAATCTACCCGTGTTCGTAAACATGAAAATACTCAACCCGATTTACTACTCGAGTTAACTTATATGTAACCCTATCTTAAAAGCAGGGTTAAATTTAACCGCATGCGCATTGCATAATAATTCAAAATCAACGATCAACTGTGAAGGAACCACCTCGAAGATTCGAAGTTTAATTCAGGTTCAAGTTAATTTATATCTTCTGTCTTCTATACTGTGACTTAATAAATGATATTATTTTATTTATTGTCTGCGTTAGTGAATTATGAATAACATGCATGAAGAGGAAAATCTTCTTTGAGGTTAAGAAACGAAATGAAAAGAAACATGCGTTCGTATACTTCAAGAAAAGTGTTGGTGATAGGGTATAACTGTCACGTGACATCAAACAACCGAATAAGTAACCCAGAGTAAGTTTCTGAAAAGGTCTAAAGGGAACATTTGCTTTTGTCATCAATAGGAGAAAAAGTTCAAGAATAGTAATTTATGATTCTGATAAATACTGGGGCACCACATAGTCTAAATAAGTATCTTCCGAAGTCCTATGCGTATATATAAAAAAAACTATACGTTAACATAATCTTCAGAACAAGGGGGTTTTCACTGACCTTAAGAGTTTACAATAATAATTATGAAACAATAATGGTATTTTTTACAAATGGATGGACTTGGTACCATTAATTAAAGAAACTGAGTAATATATTTCCGATATGTTTCACAATTAGAAATGCGAGTTTCATATTTAGTAATACGTTAAAATTCCTCAAGGGGAATTTACATTAGTATTACCAATGATCAACCAAAATAACTCGATTAAAGAACCAGTGTTTGCCTTTATTTAATTGTCGCGAAGTTTTACTATCTTCGAAAAAAAAAACATCCTGTAAAATGAAAATGCAACTTTTTCAAATGAAACATCTTGTACAGGTAGGTATTTTATTAAAAATGTTTTAAAAATCAAATACCCTGTATGCTGATAAAACGAGCATATATTTTAAAATTAAATTCTCCAAAAAATCGTACGAAAGAAGTAGTTTTTTTTTAAATTATTTTATTCTTTTTAGTGATCTGCTTGTTTTTGTACAAAATTGGTTTTGAATATTTGCCTTTGCTTTGAAAGTAATGTCAATAAATGTGGCAAATATCAATTATATTCATGATGAAGAGTTACTTCATCATGAATATAATTCTTCTAATAATCAGAAAACATGCATTTCTTAATATTAATAATTAGTAGTTTTATAAAAAAAATACAAGATTCTAAAATGTCCAGTAGTTTTACCAAAACATTTAGTTACTTACCTATTCCTGGACTAAATTGAAATTGGTTTGTATACAATTTAGCTGTATTCAAATCCTTACTATGATAACTATCGTGATATCTTATTACATAGTCTAAGTTCTTCTGATCGTTTCCGTTAAAAATAATAGCAATAACAGTGTCGTTATGATGTGTAGCATAATACTGTAGTAGTGCTTGACTAGATTCAAACCCTTTTATATCTAAAAATTAGAATAAAAATAATAAAACTTGAATAACTGGGACTTAAATGTATTAAGTATACTCACTGTTGTTATACATTTGTAGTTTAATCTGAGTTCTTTTTATAACGTCCTGGTAAAATTCATTGTTAGGGGTGTAATACAAACGTGTTTCGTCCACACCCAACGAATTGTAGTAAACGACTTGGGGTTCATTATATGACGTGTCATCGACTACTGTTTTATTCAGACCATTTATTTCACTCCTTGCGTAAGCAATTAATAAAAACAGTAATATAGGTAATATGGATTCAAATATTGTCAAAAGCCAATGCCTCTTCCTGATTATTAAGTTCTTCCAAACAACAACTTTTAGTTGCAATAAAAACATCTTTGCAGTTCAAAATCTGAAAATTATTTAATACAAAACATTATTGCAGAAGTTACCTACTTATATTTAAAAGAAACATTATCTTATGGAAAAATTAAGTTGAATTAGCTGAAACTGTAATGTTGGTGTTTTATCAGCTTTGTGTAGTATATTAGATGCTCGGGACAATGAAACATATGTGTGCATTTGAAATGTATTTAGGAGAAACGGTGTGGTGCATAAACTCATATTTATTTATAAGGGTTTTGTATCAACATATCTTGGCCCTAGCAGAGGACAGTCAAGAGAGAGCTGACTAGAATTCAAGTACGAATACAAACATAATATATCGTATAAAGCAAAAGGAACCGCTTGAATTTCTGAACCCCATTAATACGTGCCAATACAAACATTACAAACAGTAACAATGCATCACATTTTTAACCAGTTCGACGTATATCTATCAACTTTTCCATAACATTAAAATAGGTGAACTATTTTTTTCTTAATTTTATGTATACGTACACATTTGCAGATATCATTTGAATCATCAACCAAAAACCGCTATTCTGCAAACGCAGTTTAAAGCTAAAATATCGTTTAACTTAACGTGTTTGTTAGAACTGTTTGGAGTTGATAAAAAAAAAGTAAATCAAGCAGAAATCGGAAATAATTTCCACATCAAGTCATCAATAATAAATAATAGGCCATTTCGCGTGACAAGAGCGGTTATACCAATACCATACCGCACTACGCACGGCGAGTATCACAGACCAAAGCCATATATCTGAGGTTATGGTTACCCCATCTGAACCTAGCCTAACTGAATATATCGTACATCACTCGGCGACCGCCGGGTTCGTCGTTCTCTGTTCTACAACAGCAGAGCAGTGTTTAGTGTCTCTTTTTACAATGTGGAATAAATGACAGACCGTGGTCGCCAGCTCTGTCTCACCCGCATTTTCCTCGTCCTAATGCTGCTCATTGATGTAGGATGTAGCCATAGTACCATGATGTAGCCTGTACAAAGTGTACAAGCCTTGGTGAGTATGGACCACAGACCTGGTATGGACCAAGGCTCGTAAACGAGTATGGCGGTAAGGAGTCGTATTTTTGTCGATTTCTGCGCATAGTGCGCATGACGTCATACTCCGAAAATCGTCTGTAAGTTTGAATGAGAATGAGGCGTCATATATCGTCATTCTCGAGTGAAAAGCTGCCTCTATTTTTTATAAAATTTGAGGAGAGCAAAAACTTATTAGACTAGCATTTGTGAGAAACTAAAGATACATTTTGTATTCGATTTAAGTTGTCAATGTCATTTATACATTTTCTGAAAATCGAAAAAATTACACAAAACAGCTTCTTCAATAAATTTTGCAAATAAATCAGCTATTTTGTATTGTTAAACAGTGATTTTACTATTATTTTTTATTAGCTATGCCAGGTAAGTAGTATGACTTATAAAACAATTTAAATTCAAGTTCATTTCCAAATAACTAATAAAATTATTATACTCAAATATCATTGAAACCAACAGACTCGCCTCGCTATCCCGAGCGTGACGTCACGAGATGCGCACCGCTTTTCCATTATACTCACACCACGCAAGCGACCACTAAATTTACGGTTTTAATACAGTGGCAGTTCATAAATTTGTCGTCTTGCTTGTCGAAAATAAAATAAATTCAACAAATTATAATTTGACTACAAATAACTAGTTAAATTAATAATTGTGTGCAAATAAAATAATTTAAGTTCGTCGTTATATAAACTGTGTGATCTTGTGATAGCTACTAATTAAATTAGTAATTACATATTTTTTCAAAAGTTTCCGAAGAAGCCTCGTCAGCAAAGGGAATAATGGATTAATTCATGTGTAAAAAAAGTGTAAAAATACCTACTTGCAGTGCTGTGCTCACAACATTTTGAAGAGAGAATTCGAAAGAACTGCCTTCAAAGAAGTTCTAAAGGAAAATACTTTTTTCTACTTATACATATGAAAATAGCAATTGCTTTGGCGACATCATGCTTCTACAAAGTAAGCAGTGGCGTGTACATTTATCAATTTAATTACATTGTGTATAATTTCGCGCCCTAAGCTTCGAATCGATGTTCCGTTAGACCGTTAACCCCAATCTTTTTTTAAGACATTTTAACTATTCACTATTAACACTAAACACTAAAACTCAACTATGCAAAGAACAATCTACGCGCTGATAATCAGTGTTATTCTGTAAGCCATTGAAAAGTTCCCAATATTGAATAGATTCCAATTTATGTTTCAGTCACATTTCCAAGGGTGTTTCCAATATTGAGAAATTTTGCAATTCTATAAACCATATTGAATTGGGAACATTCAATCTAGTCACTAAACGGTTAGTACAATTATTGACAAATAGTGCGTAATAAATTTGAAAGAAGAAGAAGATTAACCTAACTTTTGTTGCTTTTACGCCATTCTGCGGTGTATTTTGAATTGTGATTTGTGGTCACGAAAATTTGGTGATGTGGCCCCTGCTAAAAGAACAAGTTCACAGCAATGTGCCATAGGTATTTAAAACAGTATCCTCTTCTACGAACGGGCAAATTCACGTCTTTGGTTGGCCCAGATGAATTAAAAATAATTTGGGGCGACAATTAAAATTTTATCGTGCATTTGAAGTATTTTATTGTTAGATTAATTTAGAAATATTTTATTTTTAATATATTACATTGTTTTGAATACTCACACTTCAATTATATTTTCGACTGCATTTATAATGAAAATAAATTGTCTATTCATTATGAATTACAAACGCCTTCTATCGTTGCACAAATAAGTTAATCAAAATAAACGTTTGAGGTTATGTTCTATTGGAAACTTATAACAAGAGCAAAAATCGGTTGTTAAGATTTTCAAGATTGATTCAATAAATTGAATTCATTGTGGTTACAGAATACGAAAATGACGACTGACGAGGTCATTGGAATTTTTCCAATTATTGGGAAATATCCAATATTGAATACTTTTCAATGGCTTACAGAATAACACTGATAGTCATTGGAATCTTTCCAATTATTGGGAAATATCCAATATTGAATACTTTTCAATGGCTTACAGAATAACACTGATAACAGATTTTAAAAATATTTTGATGATACGCTTATGGTACGAGCCGTTGTCAAGAAATTATTGTGGTTGCTAGGGGGCGGGGCTTCGACGGACGATTCTTTGATGGCGTTCTTGGCTTGTTCTTATAGCGCCCGGACTCTAACACGATGTTTCCACCACCGGCTTTAAAGCCCAGAACAAAGAGTCTGGGTTTAAAGTGTCTATATTAGGCGATTTCAAGCGATCTACCGGTAATTACTTTATGCCCTCGGTCTCATCCCTTCTCTAATGTTATATTTCATGAGTCACAAGAAGGGTGAGCGCTTGAAAAGCAGCAGTATTTAGTTTACCGGTTACAATAAAAAATAGTTTTGAATTCTGCCCCACACCCAAGTTTTGTTTTTTTCCTGGCATATTTAAAAAACTGTTCATGAGCATTCGATCTTGGCGAAGAAATTAAATACAGATAATTAGATTACCTATCGATTATAATAATATACCTTTCGAAGGACATCTTAAAACAAATATCAATATAAGAACCATACACTTCCCACTAATTGGCCTTGGACACCAAAGATAAGGGTGACTTTAACACATAGAACACCACAGAATAAATAAGGTTATTAGGAACATGCAAGCACAGAATACTGTACTGTCTGACTATTCTTTGATTCTACAAGACTGACAGGCATTCAAATAACCGCAAATAAAACAGCTCAGGAGTTGGGTAAATAGGGTAGGTATCGCGGTTACAACTCTTCACGACGATTACGTCATGAAGGGCTTATTGATGACGTCTTCAACCAATAACTAGTAACTACCGGTGTTGCTTAAATGCTTTGGTAAATACAGATATTTCCCGGTAGGTCGCTTGAAATTGAATATAAATTTCTTTGTCTATGGTAGGTATTAACCCAAGCAGAAACTTGAGTGAAAAGTGAAAACCAACAATACCATCAGATAATAGTGGTATACCTTGTATTGGTGTATTGTACTGGAATTCTACTGGTTGTAACAAATTATAATTTGATTCAATTTGGTTATAACCAATTTGTCACTCGAAAACACCTAATGAACAGTCAACCAATCAAATTTCCATAGGTTTGTTGTTCATTTGTGACAATTTGTGTCCATTTTACTCGTTTCGAACAAAGGCCAAAGTCTTCTCTCTCTAATACACATTAATTTTAATCGTTGATTGAAGTATTAATATAGGTACTTAAATATAATATTAATAATTAAATACTTCAATCAACGTTTTAATCTACATCTCTACTTACTCCAAACTACTACAACCAACCGTGTTGCTCGCACGTAGGTACAAACACGTACAGGACGACACAGGTTAACTGACCTGTGGTACAAATCAAATCACATCTAATGACATGTATAGCGTAATGTGTATGGTCGACTTCAGATTTGCAAGACACATAAATAACCGGCGGCTTGTTTGATGCCCATAAAAACTTCAAACAAGCCGGCTCTTTTTATGTGCTGTACAGATATGACATAGACTTTATTATGATTATGTATATATGATCAATCGTTACTTCACACAAAAAAGGGTTTCTTTCGAAAGCCAGTATAGGTACCTATGTGTTTTAATTCAGTATTCCTTTTCTTTCACCTACTCCAGATACGACGATATTACCCAAGGATTGTTAACTAGAATAACAATCTTTGGATATTACCTAGGTACCGATCACCGACTACGGCAGCGTCATTTCGTGGTCACCCGGTATAGTAGGTATGGTTCACGGACCACGACATACGAATATCGCAATCAACCAACGTTACTAAGTTCACGTGAAGTTCACTACACCAACAAGTATTGTTAAATGTTAAAAATTTGGTGTGGATGAGTTTGGGGAAGTAGTTGATGGCGTACAGTGGTGGGGATATTACAGAACTCTCCTATCTACTTATTAGTAAAACTCCATTTGGAATTATAAGGGTTCATTAAAATCATTTGGGCATGTTTCTCATGCAATTAAATGACTCGCTAAAACTCTAAAAGCAAATACCTATATGACTACTGAAATTACTGGATATATTTAATGCAACAACTGACAAACTAAAAATTGCTGGTAATTAGTAATAGCATTGTTTATTATAGTATTTATAATAACAAGGGTAATAGACTTCCTAGAAATATATATATATATTTCGACATGTTGTGAAACATCGTAATATGATCGCAATCCCGATATTTATAGAATAAATGAAATCGCATGCTAACTAAAAATACCTAACTGAGTAAAAATACTTTCATCCACAAAGTATCTTTAGACTTATTTAGATACTATTATCGACGCACGCACATTTAATTTTAATTCTTCATTGTGTTTTGTTATTTTGAGTAGGTACTGTTAAAAATTTTAAATTTAGTAGTTCGGCGAAAGTTAATTTAATGTTAATGTAACAATTTCGTTTCGAATGTGTCCATTAAATGAATAGGTACCTATATAAGTGATAAAGCATTTTGTACAAAACATAAGTTGCGGTAATGATAATTATGTTACCTTTAACCGATGACAGTGGTCAGTGCCAACAAAACTATTTTTGATGTCACATTTCTAATTCTATGTCGCGAGAGTAAATGGACTACTGCTCTGTAAGCCGCCATAGATGCATAATACGTTGTATATTCAATAATAACGAGGCCCCGGCGGCGTCGGATGAAAATATAATTTTTCGAAAACTTATTAAAAGTTGACTTTTACATGATATTTATCGAGTGTTAAAACGACAGTTTTTTTTCTACTGAACGTAAAAGACTTTTATCGGTTTCACGATATTAATCCTTTGTTTACATATACAAAAGTAGGCCGGTAAGTAAGTCATAACTATAACTAAAGTTGTAGGTACAGTAATATTTATTGCCATGCCAACAGCTTGTACGGTAATATTACAATACAGATCTGTGAACAACTGTCAACAGATGAAATAATAAATAATGAAATTATAGTGCTATATTTATTAATACAAACAGACAGAAAACTCCAAACAACAATAATTAATACTGAAATGTATCACTACTGCTCCTGCTTCTTATAATATCTATTAATGTCTTTATTTTCTGAAACCGATAAACTATTGAACAAATCACGGATGTTATGAATCACAAAACAGCCTTAGATGTCTTAAAATCCTCGCTCTGATTTCAAACCGACATCTGCGGCAGTTATGCTACTCATAACATTACTAGATATTCCTAGACATTTTGACTTTGACTACCGAGCTGAATTTTTCAGAATATGCATGTAGTTTTTGATATGTATAATAACATGCTAAAAGTCACGAGGAATCCGACTTGAACGTTAGCCGCCATGTTAAAAAAATGGCGTGCGCGCACAGTAGCAGAATAGTTATTTTTGTATCAAGGGTGCGAAATGCTACTTTGGTAATCTAAACGAAAGTTCACCGAAAATTGGCCCTTTTTCAGTTTTTTTCCTATAACTTCGCTTCAGTGCAATTAAGGGTAAAACGAGTTATTTGCAATTTTGTAGAAGACAAAATTTTCTTTAAATTTGATGCCGTAAGTTTTTTTCTACCATCAAAAGCGACGGAGCCCTAAAACGGCTAAAATCGCGTACTTAGAAAAAATTTAGCAGTTTCTTTCGACTTTACATAGCAATATCTTCGTAACACTTCATTATAGCGTAAAAGTCCCTATAGAACGCTAACATCAACATATCAACACTGATCAAGCAGACGAAGATGCCGAATAGGCAGTGGTGATCATTGGCGAAAATATTGACATGCTCGTTATACTCACCGGAACTGCAGCTACGGTCAAGACCGTATAATTTCGAAAACCAGGAAGAGGTAATTCACCGGACGTTATGCACTGCTCATCAGTCATCATCGTTCAAGTACAATTCCCAGGAGAACGTTCAGCTCCTTCACGCAATAAGTAGCTGCGACACTACCTCCAACATCTTTGGTTTTGGGAAAAACAAGTTTTGCCACTTGTTCCAAAAAAACACACTACTGTTTGACCACGCAGAGAAGTTCCGCGAGCCTGATACCACAGCAACACAAATTTCTGAGGCAGGAGAGATGATTTTGGTAGCCTTGTATGGTGGAGATAATCCCTCACATATGTAAGCTACAATTAAGGTAAAATAAATTTATTTCCAGCAGTACCAACCTTATATAATCTGGCAAAGCTTCCACCAACGCCGGATGCCACCCCATGCCTTCGGAGCATATCACCAGGTGATGACGTGGCTGGGGGAGAAAAAAGAGTCCCTTGAATAAGGTTGGAAGAGTGGAAGTCGAGGTTTACAATTTATTACAACAGCAAGAGATGCTGTTCCTCTGAAACTTTTAACAGTGGTGTCTTGTAAATGCGTCACAGGATGCATGGGAGTATGCGGCTGCAGGAAGCGGGCCTAAAGTTTTCTACATTGTGTAAGATGTGCAGCGGCCAATCCTACGAAAACCGCCCAGAATTTCTAAGTGACGACGAAGAAGATGACATCGACCACTCTCTGCTCTTGAAGAAGAAGAATTGTTAAGAAATTGCCAAGAGGAAACCATACATAAAAAGTTGTAGGTATTATAAATGCATACGAAGAGCTGTTCCAGGAATTTAAGAACAAAGCAGAGATTCTGAAAAAATTAAAGAGTTACCATTATTTGCTAAAACAGTGAAAGATAGAACATACAAAATATCTTCTAATATAACTAACCAACAAGTCGAAAACCTTAAATTAATTTCAGCTTTATCAATAGCAGGTGACGAGTTTTGTGAAATAAATGACAAAGCGTAAGTGTCATTTTTTGTACAATTTATTTCATCGACGGGTCCTAAAGAAGAACTTTTAGGATTATTTCCACTCAAAGGCCAACAAATTTAACTTTTATTAATAAATAAAATTATTATAAAGTATGATACCTATCTAGTTTTATTGAGTGTACCTAATTTTAACCGACTTCTAAGAGCAGAGTTCTTGTGAAGGAATTCGGCTCCCAAAAGAAATCTAAATTGTTTTACGGCTGATATTTGGCTCTTTTGACTAATGAGTTTGCCGACTACTGTTTGGTAACTGTGGATCCCAGAGTCGTGTGCCCTATGTAGACGGAGACTCCGCAGACTTTCTGCAGGCCGGATTGGTCTTTTATTTCCTAGAGTAGGCTCAGGACTATTATTTTAATAATTTTTTTGATATCATTTTTTTTTTCATTATTATTAATTATTAACCCACGCCCCCTCTGCAACCATATCTGAGAAATAATATTTATTTGTGGTTAATAGTGTCGTGATTGAAATGCACATCCTATACCTTTTTAATTCTGATTCTAACGATCCTAATATTTATGGTTTTATATAATAAAATTGTTCTATCTCCGTTATTTTTGGAGCTACAAAATAATTAAAGAAATAATTCTGATTGTTTTTTTATGGCCCACAACTTTTACTCAACAAATATTCTCATAAAACCCAGAATTTTCTTTTTAATTACGCATAATTAAAAATTCGAAATAAACTTTTTCTTTGAAGTTAATTTTTTAACACTTTAGACTGAGTTTAGTATAATCCAAAAATTATAATTATGTTATAGCCACATTCTTTGGTTACAATTGCTTTTTTAGAAAATTAAAATCGGCTAATAAATAAGGCAAGGAAAAAATATTTTCTGCGACTGCGCGCGCATTCCATTTTTTTAACATGGCGGCTAACGCTCAATTTGGGTACTTAGGGACTTTTAGTATGTTATTAGACAAAATGTCTAGGACAAAACAGATTGTGCCGCGACTAATTTACATTCGTCGATGATCTGTTTGCAGATAAAACTGGTAGTTTTATAGTTATGGTGACTTTCCACAAAAAAAAAAAAAATACTAAAAGTGATGAATGTGGTGTTCCAATTTGTTAAAGAAAATAAACAAAATAGAGGGTAAAGCTTCCCCAAACGAATTCCAACGAACATTATGGAATCATTGGATCATGATATTTTCGTTGGTAAAATGTAAACGCTCCTTTATGATTTATCCGAGCCATATTTATTCTTTATTCACCAATGTTGTTAATCCGTTCATGACGTGTCTTATCAACAGGAATTAGAATAATCTCTGTTATTGTGATAAAATTATAGCAGTATTAATAATTTTAACAGTAATATAATATTAGGTCACATTTATTTCTGCGTTTACATTAGTCTGTTCTTTCTCAATTGTAAATCGCGGATTTAAATATTACACAGATAAGTCCAGGATACTTCGAACACGACAGGGATTGGGACGAATATACGAGTGGCCAACAACTCGCCTCAGTTCGAAATTTGTACATTAGGAAAATGGCGCGGCAGTGCGCTGTGGCCACTCACTGCTCGCTCAGCAGTCAGCAGACTGTTGTTGTTATTGTTAGTATCTCATTAACCGTGTAGGGATGTAGAACTCATGTCTGAAAGAAATTTGATTTACGTATTCTTGGCCAACGTTTCGAAATTTTTCTAACTTCAATAATTCATCCTCAAGTTCATCCTAGATAGTTAATTATTGTAATTTTTAAAAAATCTCTAAACACATTTAAATATTTCCATTGTTTGTTTTTTCGCAACAAAAATGTGATTCTACAACATAAAATTAAAATTAATTGTCGCTACACCTCGAGTATTGCAGGTGTAATAAAATTTATTATAAAAGAATCCAAACAAGGAACAGTAGACGCGAGAGCCATCGGCTACAGCGCGGAGATCCACGATTCCCACCACTGTGTCCGCTCGCCTACAACGGGCACAAGTAAATCGCGCAAACTAATACCCATGTTCGAACCTCATCGGTCTTTACTGTATACATTTAAAGAATGGGCATTGATTAAGGCTATAAAAGTAAATATAAGCAGAGATTTTTAGCAACATCTCATAAACAATTCCATTGTCGATTTTGAGTTATCAATCATTAATTTGTTACGACTAAATTTGATTATAATGAAATTTGAATTCCAGTCCAAAAGCCAAAATCTAACGGAAGAAGATATCACAGCTGCTACTAATTTCAAATTGATAAGTAACGCATTCAGTTGCCTCTTTAGATAAATTCGATACGAGATAGTAATTTTAACGTTTACATCCCACTAAAAATGTCAATGGTTTTTTTTTAAAAAAACAATTATACGGGTGATTCTAAAATGTATGGCCAAATTGATACAGCGTCATCAGGAGACCAAAATAGGTTGATTCAACCCAATTTACCTATATAAAAAAATGCACCCCTAAGAAGTTACAGCCCTTTAAATTTCAAATAAAAAAAACTTTAATTATTAATTATTATTATTTAATTATTAATTAATTATTAATTTAATTCATTGTTAACCAGCCTACTTGTACATTAAATAATAATATTACATATTTGCTACTGAGGTAAAAAATAGTTCGATGCATCTTCTTTATTTTTCTTGTTTAATTTGCAAACTATTGATATTATCAAAAAATAAAAGATAGAAAAAAGTTTCCAAATTAAATTATTTATCAATGATACTGGAAAATCGACTATACGTTAACGCACAGAAAAATAAGGGTGTGAAATAAAGGGTGACTGCCCCTAAATTACCCCATCCCTTTAATGTATTTTATTGTTGTTAATCTCAACACATTGGCGTTTATTGGTAATGAATGTACACTGAATTAGAAAAAGATATCTACAGCCATTTGGGAATAATCAATAATTAAATTTTTTTTATTTGATATTTAAAGGGCTGTAACTTCTTAGGGGTGCATTTTTGTATATAGGTAAATTGGGTTGAATCAACCTATTTTGGTCTCCTGATGACGCTGTATCAATTTGGCCATACATTTTAGAATCACCCTGTATACCTCTATGTGTCGAAATAGTAGATAAGGATTATTTAGACGCAGTAAATAAGTGGTGCTCATAATACGGAAAAACCCAGAATTAATAATCGGTAAACTTTATCGGAAAGTGCCACTTGTGTTTCCGTAAAAATACCACAATTAGTTTTAACCAAGAATTCAGATAAAAATGTTAAAATATTTAGAGGTTGGGCACTTTTAGAATATTTTCCACTTTCTCAGAGTAAGACATACTTGGCCTGTAAAAACTACCACTAAATTAGAAACTCCTCGACATGTAGTCATGGATTTTTAATTAAATAAGAATAAAATAACATCTAATATGTGGAGTATATTCGACAATTGCAATCTTACAAATATTAGGGTATTTTTAAATTTTGAAAGATATCCTTACAACGATTTTTTTCTTGATTTGAAAAACAACAAAACTATATTATATAAAATGTTGTCAAATTTTCGCAATGAATATCACGAAAGAAGAAATACGTTTATATTATTTTTTTTTTACAATTCTCTTTCTTTGCTTGATATGCATTTGTTTATAAATGACTTTATTTAGGTTTTATACAAGCATAATAACAAAAAAATATCCAATTTGATATACGTATTGATGTTACATCTCTAAACATACAAATATTAAGTTTATTGGACCTTCTTTAATGCATGATAAATTTGAATTTAACGTGGTCTAGTTTCTCTAACGAGCTTAAATAAAGGCGAAAGAAGTGAAAGAACATGTACATCTTCTTAGGGACATCGTTTTTAATTGGTGACCATAACGAATGAATTTTGTGGTGAGTTAAAAATAAAAATTTTTTTCAATAATTTATTTTTAGACGTTTTGAATTTTGTAATTTTTAATCAAATTTTTATCATGCATTAAAGAAGGTTCAATAAACTTAATAATTGTATGTTTAGAGATGAAACATCAATGTGAGTATATCAAATTGGATATGTTTTTTGTTATTATGCTGAATAAAACCTAAATAAAGTCAATTATAAAAGTTTATATTAATTAATTCAACTCTATTTCACTCAAAACGGCCATAACCCACGTCGATTATTCTTATCTAACAAAAATAATTAGACAGGTCTAAAATGGGTAAGTGCATTGTTGGGACTTTTGGATTTGTATTGTCTTAAATTTAGGGTATTTAAAAAATTTGTTAATTTAAAAATATTTCACTAATATTGAATGTGCAAGGGTTTAGAGTAGAAAATAATAAGTTAAAGAACCAACAGGTTATGGAAAAATAAAAAATGTCATATTTTTAAACCACTTTCGTTTAAGGTGACGAAAACAAAATTACAGGTAAAGGTCCACTTTTTAAGTTATTAAAACAAAAAGTCACAATGAATATCGAATCCTCCTATGGGTAAAAGTTTTTTGTATGTTGATATAACAAAAGCAAGCAATGTTATAGATGTGTTATGACCATGTTGTTGCTAAATACTGAACAGTTCGATGGTTTATCGATATTTTTGTTTGGTGCCCAATATTTGTGCACCACGACACAAGGTAACCACTGTTTTTATGCTACATATATTTGAGAAATAAATGTAGATATCTACCTACCTATAATGCATGTTTCATTTTGTTTAATTTTATGGTATTATTAGCCGTGATTCACAACA